>OZ037923.1:611523-1223046 GCA_964035575.1 Rhynchopus sp. YZ270_cl-10 | reverse complement strand
AATGATGGCAAATCATGGCAAATGATGGCAAATGATGGCAAATGATGGCAAATCATGGCAAATGATGGCAAATCATGGCAAAGCATGGCAAAACATGGCAAATGATGGCAAAACATGGCAAATGATGGCAAATCATGGCAAATCATGGCAAATCCTGGCAAAACAATGCAAATGATGGCAAATCCTGGCAAATGATGGCAAATCATGGCAAATCATGGCAAATCATGGCAAAGCATGGCAAATCATGGCAAATGATGGCAAATCATGGCAAATCATGGCAAAACATGGCAAATCATGGCAAATCATGGCAAATCATGGCAAATCATGGTAAATCCCAAGTTAGCCATAAAACTGATATCCAAAAAATATTTACAATGTTCGGAAATTTTGAACAGTATTTATGTGGGGTGGTTTTTGGGCCCAAAATTTCAACACAGTGTCTCCACTGGGGAAATTGCGTCAATTTAAGTGGGATAAGTGCTATGTGGCGAAAAAAATCGAAAATTTTGAAATTTGTTCACTACAGTGGGAAAATAGTGCAAATCATGGCAAATCATGGCAAAGCATGGCAAATCATGGCAAATCATGGCAAATGATGGCAAATCATGGCAAATCATGGCAAATGATGGCAAATGATGGCAAATGATGGCAAATCATGGCAAATTATGGCAAATGATGGCAAATCATGGCAAATGATGGGAAATCATGGCAAATGATGGCAAATCATGGCAAAGCATGGCAAATGATGGCAAATCCTGGCAAATGATGGGAAATCATTGACACTCCGTGACACTTTTCAGAACACTTCTGATACTGATGCCCCTGAAGTTGTAGAGACCTCAGTCGCTGGAGTGAATACGCTTCTACCCGATGTGAGCAGCTTGCAGGCTACTCACAAAAATATTCTTGGGGATCACATTGCAATGGTGGTGGTGATGGAGTACCAGAAGAGGGGTCTGCCTCATGCTAATGCAATTCTTTGGAACAACAACAGAACATCACCGAAGAATCCTTTAAATGTGGGTCACATCGTACAACTCCCTGGACCAGCACACCCAAACCTCTACAAAGCTTTCAGTCAGTATCTGATGAACAACAGGTGGATGGTTCATTACAATCTTCTCCTGAAATATCGGCGCCACAGAAACAATGAGGAAGTGCGTGGGGTCCTTGTTGTTAAGTATTTGTTTAAATACTTATTCAAGGGTGAGCCTGTGACAGGTCTATTGATGCAATGATTTGTGTGGTAGAGTTGTGAACATTAAGGATAAAATAAGAAAACAAATAAAAAATAGCGATAAGTGGGGAGATGTCTTTGTGGGCTTGCGGGTTTGCGGGTTTTTTTGTCTCAGTTAATTTTTGTTTTTGCAAAGGAAATCTCTTGTGATGAAGAAAACATTATTTTTGGGGAGTTTGTTGTTAATTGCATAAAAAGAAAAGAAAAAAAGAAAAAGAAAAAGATAAAAGTTGAAGTGAAGTTACAATTACTGGCAGTAAAGCAAATAAAAAACTTCAACACCAAAACACAGTTCAAATGATCTAAGAAGTGTTTATTTTTCTATTTTAAATTGTTTTTTGTTTGGGTTTGTATTGGATACTTCTTCCCAGCCGGAGAGAAATCTCTTGTGATGAAGAAAACATTGTTTTTGGGGAGTTTGTTGTTGATTGCATAAAAAAAAAGGGAAAAAAAGAAAAAGAGAAAAGGTGTATCTACATTTATCAGAGCAAACCCGCAAACAAAATAACATATGGGGTGTCACAGTTTTTGTTTTTTTTTATTCATTGTTTTTAGTGCCTGCTTCCGTCAGAGGTGTTTGTCAAAAATGAAATATGTCAACAAAAACAAAGAACACTTTAAATTTCATTTTTTACTACTAGTAAAGTAATTTTACGCTTCCAAAACACACACACTACCTCAGTCAATCATACACATATTCATACACAAAAAAAATGCCCAAAACCCAAAGGCAACAGCTGAAGCACGACATTGACACGTTTTTGGACCTTCCTGTCACAGCTGGCCCTATAGAGCTAGCCCTGCACAAGGCAGTGGTGGCTGTCCTCTACTGCGGAGGAATTAATGAATCCGTGTGTGCAACACTGCAATCCACTGCAATGACAAGTGACGATTATGGTGCCACATTCGAGTACAAGATCGGCGGGAAGCAAAAAAGATTCTCAATTCCAGTGGGAACTCCGGCTTACGATGCCGTTCACAACTATGTGAGCGTGCGTACCGGGTTCAAAAGCCCCTACTTCTTCCTGGAATGTGACGCCACAAAATGCTTTCTGAGAGACAGGAGGATGCCAGTGAAAGCAGTGCGCATGAGCCTGCAAAGAATGGCTGTTACCGTAGGAACTAATCCTGCAGGGTACCGTCTAAGCGACCTCCGCATGATGAGCATGACGCGCAGGCCGTACTAAATATTTTTTTCTACCATGTCATCTCTCTCTTTAAATAAAAGAAATAACAATACGTTTGTGGGGTGTGGGTTTCTAGGGTTTCGGGTTTTTTCGTAGTAGTAGTATTTTAAAGTGTCTTCAATATTTTGGTAGTAGTAGTATTTTAAATCGTCTTGAATTTTTTGGTAGTGGTAGTATGCAGGTATTTTAAAACATCTTCAATCCGAAAAAAAAGAGCAATAAAAACAAAACAAAAAAAAAGAGAAAAATGTCACAACAAAAACAAAGAAAAGAATCTATATTTTTTTTCCTTTTTTACAAAACATTTTACCCCTCCCAAATGACACACATCACAACAGAGTAGTAACAATATGTTAGAGTAAAATGAAATGGAAAAGGTGAGACAGCATATTAGATAGTTGTAATCTAACATAATTACGCTTCAGGCACACCAGCCTGCTATCACACACACCAGCTAGATAACGATGGTTGCTCACTTCTCGTGCGGGTTTGCGGGTTTGCGGGTTTGCGGGTTTGCGGGTTTGCGGGTTTGCGGGTTTGCGGGTTTGCGGGTTTGCGGGTTTGCGGGTTTGCGGGTTTGCGGGTTTGCGGGTTTGCGGGTTTGCGGGTTTGCGGGTTTGCGGGTTTGCGGGTTTGCGGGTTTGCGGGTTTGCGGGTTTGCGGGTTTGCGGGTTTGCGGGTTTGCGGGTTTGCGGGTTTGCGGGTTTGCGGGTTTGCGGGTTTGCGGGTTTGCGGGTTTGCGGGTTTGCGGGTTTGCGGGTTTGCGGGTTTGCGGGTTTGCGGGTTTGCGGGTTTGCGGGTTTGCGGGTTTGCGGGTTTGCGGGTTTGCGGGTTTGCGGGTTTGCGGGTTTGCGGGTTTGCGGGTTTGCGGGTTTGCGGGTTTGCGGGTTTGCGGGTTTGGCGGGTTTGCGGGTTTGCGGGTTTGCGGGTTTGCGGGTTTGCGGGTTTGCGGGTTTGCGGGTTTGCGGGTTTGCGGGTTTGCGGGTTTGCGGGTTGCGGGTTTGCGGGTTTGCGGGTTTGCGGGTTTGCGGGTTTGCGGGTTTGCGGGTTTGCGGGTTTGCGGGTTTGCGGGTTTGCGGTTTGCGGGTTTGCGGGTTTGCGGGTTTGCGGGTTTGCGGGTTTGCGGGTTTGCGGGTTTGCGGGTTGCGGGTTTGCGGGTTTGCGGGTTTGCGGGTTTGCGGGTTGGGTTTGCGGGTTTGCGGGTTTGCGGGTTTGCGGGTTTGCGGGTTTGCGGTTGCGGGTTTGCGGGTTTGCGGGTTTGCGGGTTTGCGGGTTTGCGGGTTTACGGGTTTGCGGGTTTGCGGGTTTACGGGTTTGCGGGTTTGCGGGTTTGCGGGTTTGCGGGTTTGCGGGTTTGCGGGTTTGCGGGTTTGCGGGTTTGCGGGTTTGCGGGTTTGCGGGTTTGCGGGTTTGCGGGTTTGCGGGTTTGCGGGTTTACGGGTTTGCGGGTTTGCGGGTTTGCGGGTTTGCGGGTTTACGGGTTTGCGGGTTTACGGGTTTGCGGGTTTGCGGGTTTGCGGGTTTGCGGGTTTGCGGGTTTGCGGGTTTGCGGGTTTGCGGGTTTACGGGTTTGCGGGTTTGCGGGTTTGCGGGTTTGCGGGTTTGCGGGTTTGCGGGTTTGCGGGTTACACTATATACTTTACCGGGTTTCAGGTAGCTGAGCCCATTGTTAATGAGGTTTGCGGGTTTGCGGGTTTGCGGGTCTGACCCCTAACCCCTAACCCCTAACCCCTAACCCCTAACCCCTAACCCCTAACCCCTAACCCCTAACCCCTAACCCCTAACCCCTAACCCCTAACCCCTAACCCCTAACCCCTAACCCCTAACCCCTAACCCCTAACCCCTAACCCCTAACCCCTAACCCCTAACCCCTAACCCCTAACCCCTAACCCCTAACCCCTAACCCCTAACCCCTAACCCCTAACCCCTAACCCCTAACCCCTAACCCCTAACCCCTAACCCCTAACCCCTAACCCCTAACCCTAACCCCTAACCCCTAACCCCTAACCCCTAACCCCTAACCCCCTAACCCCTAACCCCTAACCCCTAACCCCTAACCCCTAACCCCTAACCCTAACCCTAACCCCTAACCCTAACCCCTAACCCCTAACCCCTAACCCCTAACCCCTAACCCCTAACCCCTAACCCCTAACCCCTAACCCCTAACCCCTAACCCCTAACCCCTAACCCCTAACCCCTAACCCCTAACCCCTAACCCCTAACCCCTAACCCCTAACCCCTAACCCCTAACCCCTAACCCCTAACCCCTAACCCCTAACCCCTAACCCCTAACCCCTAACCCCTAACCCCTAACCCTAACCCCTAACCCCTAACCCCTAACCCCTAACCCCTAACCCCTAACCCCTAACCCCTAACCCCTAACCCCTAACCCCTAACCCCTAACCCCTAACCCTAACCCCTAACCCCTAACCCCTAACCCCTAACCCCTAACCCCTAACCCCTAACCCCTAACCCCTAACCCCTAACCCCTAACCCCTAACCCCTAACCCCTAACCCCTAACCCCTAACCCCATACCCCATACCCCATACCCCATACCCCATACCCCATACCCCATACCCCATACCCCATACCCCATACCCCATACCCCATACCCCATACCCCATACCCCATACCCCATACCCCATACCCCATACCCCATACCCCATACCCCATACCCCATACCCCATACCCCATACCCCATACCCCATACCCCATACCCCATACCCCATACCCCATACCCCATACCCCATACCCCATACCCCATACCCCATACCCCATACCCCATACCCCATACCCCATACCCCATACCCCATACCCCATACCCCATACCCCATACCCCATACCCCATACCCCATACCCCATACCCCATACCCCATACCCCATACCCCATACCCCATACCCCATACCCCATACCCCATACCCCATACCCCATACCCCATACCCCATACCCCATACCCCATACCCCATACCCCATACCCCATACCCCATACCCCATACCCCATACCCCATACCCCATACCCCATACCCCATACCCCATACCCCATACCCCATACCCCATACCCCATACCCCATACCCCATACCCCATACCCCATACCCCATACCCCATACCCCATACCCCATACCCCATACCCCATACCCCATACCCCATATCTTTATCGGGTTTGTGGTAGACTTAAGAGCAGATTTGAGATGTTCACACGCAGTCAAACAGTAATTTTGCCCTATTTAGCAATATTATGACGATTAAGACCCTGTCTGATGGGACTGCGTTTAGGAAGCACTATTTGCGTTGGTTGCGTTCCGTTGTGTTCAGGCGGGTTTGCCGTTGCGTTGCGTTGGCTGTGTTAAGATAGATTACGCTGTGTAAGCACTTCTGGCTTAGTTACGTTGCGTTCAGGTAGTTGCGTTCATATCAGCTGCGTTTTGCTGGTTCCGTTCAGAGCGGGTTTGTGTACATAACTACGATAAAAATCAAGTGGTAAGGCTTACTACTAGCAAGGGTAAATTTCAACCAGTCCGGGTCAGTGTTTGTGTTTAGTTACGTGCACTGAGTTCAGCTCAGATTGGTTACTGTGGTTGCGTTGTGCTGGTTCCGTGTGTTCGGCGGTCGTTCAGATCGGTGTTCTAATCTAAACGGAACTATGTATTACCTTCGTACATACAGGAATTCATTCAGATTGGTTCTGTGCGTTCGTATTAGTCTACTCAATTCTATTGTTGTATTGTGCTGGTTCCGGTTATGTTAAGTTGCTTTGCAAATTTGATCTATGTGATCTATATGATGTTCGTTTGCGTCCATCAAAGTCCCAAAAATGTCCAAATCGGTTTCTGGTTTCTGGTTTCTCTTTGTTTTGAGTTTCCTGTTAAAAGGCTACCAGTTCCAACCCAGTTGCTCAATACCTGTACAACAATATTGGTAATGAACTTGCTAATGATTTCAGTCATTACGAAAATATACACTTCTTCTCCATATTTCACACTTCAGAATACCTCCATCACACTCCCATGTCTGATGATCACTTTGGAAACTAGCAGAACATAACACCAACCGCCTTTCTACACCACAATAACATGCATACCCATGGTTGCTCACCCACCCAAAGGTCAAGTATCATAAAAGTAGACCAGTCTTCTATCAGCCACACCAGCTGGATAACGATGGTTGCTCACTTCTCGTGCGGGTTTGCGGGTTTGCGGGTTTGCGGGTTTGCGGGTTTGCGGGTTTGCGGGTTTGCGGGTTTGCGGGTTTGCGGGTTTGCGGGTTTGCGGGTTTGCGGGTTTGCGGGTTTGCGGGTTTGCGGGTTTGCGGGTTTGCGGGTTTGCGGGTTTGCGGGTTTGCGGGTTTGCGGGTTTGCGGGTTTGCGGGTTTGCGGGTTTGCGGGTTTGCGGGTTTGCGGGTTTGCGGGTTTGCGGGTTTGCGGGTTTGCGGGTTTGCGGGTTTGCGGGTTTGCGGGTTTGCGGGTTTGCGGGTTTGCGGGTTTGCGGGTTTGCGGGTTTGCGGGTTTGCGGGTTTGCGGGTTTGCGGGTTTGCGGGTTTGCGGGTTTGCGGGTTTGCGGGTTTGCGGGTTTGCGGGTTTGCGGGTTTGCGGGTTTGCGGGTTTGCGGGTTTGCGGGTTTGCGGGTTTGCGGGTTTGCGGGTTTGCGGGTTTGCGGGTTTGCGGGTTTGCGGGTTTGCGGGTTTGCGGGTTTGCGGGTTTGCGGGTTTGCGGGTTTGCGGGTTTGCGGGTTTGCGGGTTTGCGGGTTTGCGGGTTTGCGGGTTTGCGGGTTTGCGGGTTTGCGGGTTTGCGGGTTTGCGGGTTTGCGGGTTTGCGGGTTTGCGGGTTTGCGGGTTTGCGGGTTTGCGGGTTTGCGGGTTTGCGGGTTTGCGGGTTTGCGGGTGCGCGGGTTTGCGGGTTCTAGGTTGCGTTATCTGGCTGGTGTGGTCACTAAGCTGGCTGGTGGGTGCGGGTGCGCGGGAACCTGCTGGTTCTAGGTTGCGTTATCCGGCTGGTGTGGTCGATAAGCCGGCTGGTGGGTGCGGGTGCGCGGGAACTTGCTGGTTCTAGGTTGCGTTTTCTGGTTCTAGGTTACGTTATCTGGCTGGTGGTTGTGCGGGTTTGCGGGTTTGCGGGTGCGCGGGTTTGCGGGTTCTAGGTTGCGTTATCCGGCTGGTGTGGTGGTGCGGGTGCGCGGGGTTCGGGCAACGTTATCTGGCTGGTGTGGTCGATAAGCCGGCTGGTGGGTGCGGGTGCGCGGGAACCTGCTGGTTCTAGGTTGCGTTTTCTGGTTCTAGGTTACGTTATCTGTCTGGTGGTTGTGTGGGTTTGCGGGTTTGCGGGTGCACGGGTTTGCGGGTTCTAGGTTGCGTTATCTGGCTGGTGTGGTTGATAGGGTTCTCGGGGGTCAGTTACATGCATTATCCGGCTGGTGCTTGTGTGGTTGGTGTGGTTGATAAGGTTCTTGGTAAGCTCTTCATCCACCTTTTATTCTAAACCCGACCTTTTTTGGTCATCCTTTTTTCTTTTTTCCATTTCCGTTTTCCTGTTCATTTTATTGTCTTTATTATCTTCTCCATTTTTTCCCTTTTCCTTTCTATTCTCATAAAAAAATAGACCAAGTACAGAAAAGAAGAAAAATAGGGTTCTTGGGGGTTACTTAACTGGTTGAGTTATCTGCAAACCTGCAAACCCGAAATAAATATCTGGCTTGTGTCAACTGGTTGGTGTTTTGGTGGGCTGGGCACTTAGGTGTTTTCACGTGTACCATGCTTCCCTACTGAGAGAAGGTTTGTACACTACTGTGTATACTGTGTATACTGTGTATACTGTGTATACTGTGTATACTGTGTATACTGTGTATACTGTGTATACTGTGTATACTGTGTATACTGTGTATACTGTGTATACTGTGTATACTGTGTATACTGTGTATACTGTGTATACTGTGTATACTGTGTATACTGTGTATACTGTGTATACTGTGTATACTGTGTATACTGTGTATACTGTGTATACTGTGTATACTGTGTATACTGTGTATACTGTGTATACTGTGTATACTGTGTTTTTCTGTGTTTTTCTGTGTTTTTCTGTGTTTTTCTGTGTTTTTCTGTGTTTTTCTGTGTTTTTCTGTGTTTTTCTGTGTGTGCTGTGAAAACTGTGTACGGGACCCAAAATACCTGTAAAAGTCATATGGGGCATACTTTTGCGCCCCCTGTGCACCCTATTTCAGGGGTGAAATGCCCCCTGTGCACCATATCCAAAACCACTTCCGGGAGGTTTCGGGAGGGTTTCGGGAACCAAAAAAAGCCGCCCCCTGTGCACCTTAGATACCTGTGCAAGGATGCTGTGCAAGGATGCTGTGCAAGGATGCTGTGCAAGGATGCTGTGCAAGGATGCTGTGCAAGGATGCTGTGCAAGGATGCTGTGCAAGGATGCTGTGCAAGGATGCTGTGCAAGGATGCTGTGCAAGGATGCTGTGCAAGGATGCTGTGCAAGGATGCTGTGCAAGGATGCTGTGCAAGGATGCTGTGCAAGGATGCTGTGCAAGGATGCTGTGCAAGGATGCTGTGCAAGGATGCTGTGCAAGGATGCTGTGCAAGGATGCTGTGCAAGGATGCTGTGCAAGGATGCTGTGCAAGGATGCTGTGCAAGGATGCTGTGCAAGGATGCTGTGCAAGGATGCTGTGCAAGGATGCTGTGCAAGGATGCTGTGCAAGGATGCTGTGCAAGGATGCTGTGCAAGGATGCTGTGCAAGGATGCTGTGCAAGGATGCTGTGCAAGGATGCTGTGCAAGGATGCTGTGCAAGGATGCTGTGCAAGGATGCTGTGCAAGGATGCTGTGCAAGGATGCTGTGCAAGGATGCTGTGCAAGGATGCTGTGCAAGGATGCTGTGCAAGGATGCTGTGCAAGGATGCTGTGCAAGGATGCTGTGCAAGGATGCTGTGCAAGGATGCTGTGCAAGGATGCTGTGCAAGGATGCTGTGCAAGGATGCTGTGCAAGGATGCTGTGCAAGGATGCTGTGCAAGGATGCTGTGCAAGGATGCTGTGCAAGGATGCTGTGCAAGGATGCTGTGCAAGGATGCTGTGCAAGGATGCTGTGCAAGGATGCTGTGCAAGGATGCTGTGCAAGGATGCTGTGCAAGGATGCTGGATGTCATCCTCCCATCGATGTCAGCAGCTGAAGCTCCCATCCAGGCAGGCCCACACCCAACGACGCTGTGAGCAGTGGGGCTTGCAAAGTCGCTCAGCACCCCCACCGTTCTCTTGCTGTTACCTGCGCTCCTGTCCTCCAGCCCAGTCTCCAGCTTCGTCTTCAGCTGCCCCAGCACAGCGTCGTCTCTGAAGGCCTCCTCAAACGCGTCTGTGATCCCCAGGTTGTTCATCTTCTCCTCCGCCTGGCTCATCACAGAGTTCACCACAGTCCCACGGAACTCGTCCAGGTGCTCCTCCAGGTTCTCCACAAGCACGTTCAGCGTCAGCGGCTCACCTGTGGCTATGTGTCTGGATATCGTGTAGCTTGTCTCCGTAGGGTACGTCTCGGTGTCTGGGGTTCTGTTCTTACAAAACTTTGATGTTTGGTGTATAAATAATCTGTTTGGGAGTGTAAAATGGGTTTGATACTGGGGTGCTGAAGTGACCCTACATACAGCCACGGGGTGAGAAAACGCTAAAAGGGGTGAAAAGAAACAGGTTTGCTGTGACTGATCTCTCAAAAGCAATGCACCATTGCTAAGAAACAAAGCTAAAGCATAAGTTGTTTTCTTCCGTACGAAAAAGTATTGGAACGAATCAAAGTTGTTGTGTTGGCCACTCAGGTGGTTTATTGAAGGTCACATTGCAGCTGTGTTGCAATATGACATTTCCACACAAAAAATAGTACCACAGAGGCCGAATATACTGGGCCAATCGGGTGATTAAGATTGAGGCAACACAGCCATGACCAGAAGAATACAAAGAACAGGCGAACGTGCCGACGCTTCACGGCCTCCTGGAGGCACGGTAAAAATAAGTCGAGCAATGAAAGTTTTGCACTTTATGTTCTCAATGCCAGAAAAACGGTATTGCTGGATTGATGCTAACAGAAGAAAGAGGGGAGGAGGGTTCTCAAAGTAACATGAAAAAGAGAGGTTACTCAAAGCAATGAAAAATAGAAATTAATTACATATTAGTAGTACTAGCATGAAAAGGCGGTTGGAGACCATCTGAACGCCTCACATGCAAGAAAAAGAGGCTCGAATTCCTACGAACTAAAAGGAAAAGCAAAACGCAAAGAAAAGCAAAGTAAAAAAGTTTTGAGATGGTAATGACAAGAAGTCGATGCACGCATTTCATACGTGTATGCACCCCAGACTGGAGTGGTGGGAGAACCTGAACTGAAAGGCAAAGGAAAAAGCTTGAAGCATCATAGAACGTCTTTCTAAAACAGCGTGTGTGAGGAAACCCAAATTCGTGAGCGAAACACTCTTCCAGCATCAAAAGAGACCTTGGGGGGTCTTGCGGAATCTCTTCACGCAGTCTTTTTGATGATGTATTTGTGCTCGTACGTGGCCTTGCCCACAGCCGCGTCAAATGCCCTTCTGTAGACGTAACCCATGACAGGGACGAAGAGTGCATGCATGTAGTAGAACCACGTCAACCAGAAGGGCTTCTGCATGCCAGGCCGCACACCCATCACACTCGCAGAGAAGCCCTGCAGCTCAGAGGCAACGGCGTGTGAGAAGTGCGTGTCCTTGTTCTTGTTCTCCAGCTGGAAGGCCTTGTACTCAGCGTTGTACGTTGCCTTTGTCTCGGGGTTCCCTAAGAAAAACTTCTTCGTGCACTTCACACTGACCACGTCGAACCCCTCGGTGTCCAGGCGGTTCGAGGTTTCGACCACGGTGGTGTACTTGAACTCCTGCTTCCCTTTGTACGTCACAACCTTCTTGGTCGACGTCTTCACGTTCCCACTCGAGTCGATCGACGTGCTCGTCTCGTTGTGGTAACATTCGCATGTGAAGTAGACTTTGATGTTGCTCAGGCGTGTGCGCTCAATCTGGTACGACGCCTCTGCAGTGCGTGAGCCTGAGTTCCACAGTGGCGCAAAGTACGCCCCAAAGAAGCACACACACAGGTAGAACGAGCCGCCCACACACATGAGCACAATGCCAGCAATGAACTGCCCTGCAGCAGTGAAGATGACAATCCCGACCGTCAGCACGACACTCACAAACAGGAAGAACGGGTCCAGCAGGTGCATCTTCAATTCAGGCGTCACGGTCGTTGCGGTCGAGATGTACGGACGCTTCGCAAACCCGCGCTCCACAGCGCCAGCAGTGTTGTGCACCCTGAGCCTGTCCCTTGCTACGAGGATGTAGTTGGTTGCGTGGACGTGCATGATGAAGACAACTGAGTGCGCAATGGAGGAGAGCAGCACGTAGAGGCCTGTGTCGTCGTTGTCGGCCTTCTGCACTGCACACACGTACTCGTTATCCACCAGTCCGCACACCACACCTACGTAGCAGGCAAGGAAGTTGAAGTTAAACACAGATGTCATAACGCAAACGTTCTTGGCACGTGGCGAGCGCATCAGAAGAATCGCTAAGTACAGAACGTTCACGATCAGTGTCGCTGCCCAGAACACCCACGCAGTGACACCTGCCGGCGTCAGCTTGCAGGAGTCCACAGGCACCCAGAGCTCAGAGAACACCAGCGACAATGCAAATGCCATAAACGAGCTAAGGGCCACCAGTGTGAACCCCACTGCAGAGATCGGTGCCGTGGTTGACTTCTTCACCTCACCGACGTTCAGGAGCAGATCCTTCACCCCCGTGCCGTACCCAGACACAACCTGTTGCGACGGTGCGGTCATTGTTGATTTGTTGATGTGTATGCCAAAGCACCTTTTGTGGAATTTTTGGCGGTGGGACTGCATTAGCATGCATGGTTACGACGAGGGAGGTTGCGATGGATGGTCGAAAAGTTTGCAGAAAAGGAGGTTGCTATTTATGACAGTAGTAGGAACGGGGGGGGGACGAAAACAAAGAGGACACTGGGAGTGCAAGAAAAGAGACCTCCAAAACGGGGAGGTCCTGTAGCAACAGAAAACAAAAATCAAAAAAACAGGGGAAAACCTCACGTCACAATTCACAGATAAGAGAGCAAAAACGCAGGGAGCAGGCTCAATGGTGGCCGCTCTCGTGTCGCCCACTCACGTCCTGCTGCACGAAAGGAGGTTGTTTATTGTGTGTCGTGTGTGTCTTGACAGTGCGATGCAGTGGGATAAGTGGCAAAGCGATTGACTCAACACAAAATCGAATGAGTAGATCTATTCAAAACACAAAATCTAAGGACGAGAAAGAGCTATTGGAAAGCACACTACAAGAATGTGTCAGATGTCAAGAATGGCTATCCAATGGTATGCATCAACACGGAACCTGTGCATAGCAAGGAACCTAATGCAAAAAAGTGTGTGTCTGGGACACCTGAAAAGAAACCGGTCTCATAACAAGAACAATGAACGAAAAACAAGAAGAAAAAAAATCCACAACAGAACCAAGCAGAACCTGGACTGTCAGTTATCGTGCTCAGGAAAACGGAGTCACTATTGCAAAATAGATGACACTCAGAAACTGTGAACAGTAAGATTGGGCCATTGTGCACGTACGCAGATTGGTATTCCAGTCAGGAATGCGTGACAGGGGAAAGAAGAGCAAAAATGAAGTAATATAAATGGTTGAGCAACGGAGGAATTCAAATTCCCGAACCATACAATGCAGCGAGGCAGTGCGCAGAAAATGTATCATGTGAGGCGCACTCGGTATTGCTTACTCCCCAATAGCATTTTTTTTGAGCCACTTTCTCCCCAGTAACCGACTCAACCTCGTTGCACTGTATGCTGTTTCGTACAAAAATTATCTAGTGCACCAAAGTAGGGAAAGAGAACTCGAAATCAAAGATCCTCTACAGGACATTTCGATCCGTTCCTCAAGTTTCCTTCTTTGATGCGCTGGACTCCAAAAGTTTATAGGTAGCGAACAAGCCGAAAGAGTGGGCTGGCTAAGACTGTCAGAGGATTTTAAAAACCCTTGCAAACCCGCCTCTCGTGCACAAGATCATTGTACACGTCCGTAGATTGATGTTCAAAAAAAAAAAAGGAGAAGTGGAAAGTGCAAACGTCACCGTTCCTCGGCGGACGCAGGCACCGGAAAAAAATAATTGGGATGTGTGACAGGGGGGGGAAAGCGTTGAAGGTATAGATTGAAGGTATAAGTAATACGGGGGAATTCAAAGTCTCGAATAGGAAACTGCGGCCCGTATCGTACAAAAAATTATCAAGTGCACCAAAGTGGGGGGAAAAGGAACTCGAAATCAAAGATCCTCTACAGGACATTTAGACCCGTTCCTTAAGTTTCCTTCCTTTTGATGCACAGATGACATAAGAGTGGAGTGGACTGGCTAAGATTGTCGGAGGATTACCGTTTAAAAAAACCCCCCCGAGCCTCTCGTGCGTGCACCATTTAAAAAAAAGAGGGCAAAATTGAACAATATTACATCTCTCATGTGGACAAGATGGCCCACAAGGTGACTAAGCCTCTCGTGCTTAGTCACCTTGCTAATAACAATTATCAAATGCCTTCAATGCCAGGAAGCAAAAAAACATAGTCGTTAAAACGTGCTAAAACGCATCTCAAATCGAGCTCATGCAAAAAAAAAAATATATGAATACCGCACAAAACTGTGTGACTAGTCTCAGGCCGGGCACACACATGAAGGGAACGGGGTCTGCTGACGTGGGCACCACTCAGAAGTGGGGATACGGGAGGCGGGTCCACTCAGCAAAACCTGCTTCTTGTACACTGCCATCCCGTGATGCCATCCAACTCCTTGCACCCACTGAGGTCTCTCGCCCACAAACACCTCTGTCCACCCCGCAGCAGGGAGTGATGTTGGGAAGTTACCGTGACGGCCGGACCCGACCTCAACTATCATGTACATGGTCAGTACACCTTCTCCTGTGAGGAAGATCCCCGTCCCTGACGCAATGCTCTCGTGCAGTGACGGGCGGTAGTACGTTGCCGACTGCAGCTCCGTGGGGATGTTACTGAGGGTGTATGTTCTGTCTCCCCAAACCTGCATGTTGTCGCGCATCGTGCCTTGGGGTGAGTACGTCAAGGTTGGAGAGTCGGAGGTGATATGCACATTTGTTCCTCCAAAAACTGCAATCCCATGGACGAGGGACACTGTCGTTGATGGGGGCAGCGCGACACCCGTGAGCGCAATATGCTTCTTGTACACTGCCATCCCGTGATGCCATCCAACTCCTTGCACCCACTGAGGTCTCTCGCCCGCAAGAACCTCTGTCCACCCCGCAACAGGGAGTGATGTTGGGAAGTTACCATGACGGCCGGACGCAGCCTCAACTATCATGTACATTATCAGTACGCCCTCTCCTGTGATATAGATCCCCGTCCCTGACGCAATGCTCTCATGCAGTGACGGGCGGTAGTACGTTGCCGACTGCAGCTCCGTGGGGATGTTACTGAGGGTGTATGTTCTGTCTCCCCAAACCTGCATGTTGTCGCGCATCGTACCTTGGGGTGAGTACGTCAAGGTTGGAGAGTCGGAGGTGATATGCACATTTGTTCCTCCAAAAACTGCAATCGCGTGGACGAGGGAAGCTGTCGTTGATGGGGGCAACGCGACAGCCGTGAGCGCAATATGCTTCTTGTACACTGCCATCTCGTACTGCAGTCCCCACCGAGGTCTCTCGCCCGCAAGCACCTCTGTCCACCCCGCAGCAGGGAGTGATGCTGGGAAGTTGCCCTGACGGCCGTGCGCGACCTCAACTATCATGTACATGGTCAGCCATCCTGCTCCCGTGACAGAGATCGCCGTCCCTGACGCAATGCTCTTGTGCAGTGACGGGCGGTAGTACGTTGCCGACTGCAGCTCCGTGGGGATGTTACTGAGGGTGTATGTTCTGTCTCCCCAAGCCTGCATGTTGTCGCGCATCGTACCTTGGGGTGAGTACGTCAAGGTTGGAGAGTCGGAGGTGATATGCACATTTGTTCCTCCAAAAACTGCAATCCCATGGACGAGGGACGCTGTCGTTGATGGAGGCAGCTCAACCACGGAATGTTTGACTACTGTGTCCACAAACAAAGCCGTCGCCTCTGTTGGGCCGTTGAGGGCAAAGCTGAGCTCGGTGCCCACATCAAGAAAGGTGCGGAACGTGCCCATGTTCTTCCCGTCGTCCCCAAAGTGTGCACCACACGGCGTGCTCTGCAGACCCAGGCCGCACAGCGTGCTGGAGATCCCCCCGTCCTGCCCCACGGAGCAAGGCAGGCAGCTGTACGCAGCAATCACCACCTCACAGCCGCCTGTGGCACAGCAGCGCGCAGTCACAGTCTCACCACCCACAAGCGGCTCCTGCGGGATGAAGGCCATCATCCCCTGCAGCTTGCTGTCAATCCCCGTCAGGTCCAGTGCAGGTGTGCTCAGTGTAGCACCGTTCACGGGCAACCTTGCTGTGCTCGACGCCCCAATGCTCACGTCGTAGTGCCCCAGTGTGCACACCCCTTGCGCAGTCACGGCCCCGGGAGCACTCAGCATGTCCATCACAGGCACCGCACGCACCGTGATGACCTGCACCCGTGTTGTTGTCAGCCGCGCATCGTACACGGCAGACGCGTCCCCGCACCCTATGTAGTACGGCTGCAGCTTCCATGTGCGCACAAAGGTTGACGCCCCGCAAGCCTGCTCCACCACTGCAGCGTCGCTGTGCACAAGTGTGTACGGCGTCCCGCAGAACGCCAGCACAGACGGCCATCCCGTCACAGACGGCTCCACAGACGAGCCTAGGTCCACTGTTGTGTCGGCAGGGAAGGTCGCGAACACAGGTGCCACTGCGTGCACCTGCGCTACGTAGTCGACAGTCTCTGCCAGCTTGCGGCAGCCTGACTCATCCCACGGGCCCATGCCGCACACATCGTCTGCCGCATGGTCGCCGTGGTGGATAAGGGGTAAGGGGACAAAGTCCCTCTTACCCCCCGTCACCACCTTCCCTGCGTGGCACACGTCCGTACCTTGCGCCACGCCTGTCGAGTGTGCAAACAGCCTGTGCGTGAGGTTCTGTGACTGCGTTGCTACCAGCTCTGCTGGCGGGTGCTGCAGAATAACAATCTGCTCTGCTGTGCGCGTGTTCCCACATGCGTCTGTAACCGTCCACGTGCGCGTAAAACGTGCCAGTCCGTCGGCACGACACTGCGCCTCGGGCGCGTCTGCAGCTGTGATCGTCAGTGCGCTGTCCTTTGAAGTCGTCGTCGTCGGGTACGAGTGCATACCGTGTGCCTCCATCCCAGCCCCCAGCGACTCTGCCGACATTGGGATGTCACTCTTCACACCCCATGTCTCGAAGAACGGCACGTACAGCAGCTCCTCGGGCAACCGTGTGAAGGCTGGCCCCGCAACGTCACGCACAGTGATCTTCTGCACACGTGTCACCCCCTGTAGGTGCGTTCCTGAGCACTCTTCAAACACAGGCGGCTCCACCGTCCATGTGCGCACGACAGTCCACACCCCGCACTCTGCTGGCGATGCAGTCACCACGTCCGTGTACGTGATATCCGCGCCGTCAAAGCACGCAGACGTCTCCGGCACCCCTGTGTGAGAAGGCAGCAGGCTGTCCTCGTTCGTGATCGTCACATCCTCTGGGAAGGATGCAATCACCACCGGCACCATGGTCACCACCTGCACCACCTCTTCCGTCTCTCCTCCACACACGCCAGCGTCGTGTCCCTTCCACAGCACCCGCAGGAACGACGACCCGCACACACGGTTAGGGAAGACAGTCGCACTCAGTGGTGTGGCGGACACCATCTGCACCACCTTCCCTGCGTGGCAGCGTGCGTCCACGAACGCAAAGGCAGGCATCCCTGCAGGAAGGTGCAGCGACTGTGAGCACAACACCGAGTAGTCCGCCGCAGGTGCAAGTGTGGGTGTGGCATACGCTACCTTCCCTACCTCCGACAGAATGTCTGTGCCCAGGCCGCACTGCTTCGACAGCAACACTCCCGATGCGCTTGCCGCAAGTGCCACCTGTGCAGATGCTACTGACGCTGCGAACTCAGCTTCGGTCGCCATGTTGAAGGCCACCGTCCCTGCTGAGGCAGGTTGCACACCACCGGCACCGCCACACGGGCCTGCAAGAACACCAACGGATGATGAAAGCGTCCCCTCCGCACTCGTGCCATGAAGTGGCAGCGTGAGCGTCACGCTCGCCACTGCCACACTCGGCACTCCCATGCTCGCCAGAGACGGATTCGCTGTCTGCGATGCAACCACTGCGTCTTTCTTGCGCTTCATCGTGACCAGCTTTGCCTCCACAGCCGTTGCCGCTGCTGCCATGTTCTCCATGCACGTCTTGTCTGGGAACCTGCTCCCGTACTTGTACCCTGAGCACGTCTCGAACCCGTCGTGGCAGGCCCCCGGTGTGCACACCTTTGGCCAGCAGACGAGCGGCACGCAGATCTCTGGTGTGCAGATCTCAGGGACGCACTCCTCCCACCCACAGCACCCGAAGCAGCCACCTCCTGTGCACACGTTCCCTGTGCACTGTCCACCTTCGCAGAACTCGTCCACACACACTTCAGGAGCGCAGATGCGAGGCGTCCAGTAGCACGTCTGGTAGCGGATCTTCTTCCACCTGCACCCGTATTCGTTCACCCCCTCGTTTGCGTCCACCTCTGTGTGGTAACGTGACCCGCCAACTCCAAACGTCCCAGCAAGGTTGTGCACAGCATCCCCAAGCGCACTGAAGTCCCCACCAGCGAAGTCGTGACCAAGTGAGACAATGTCGCTCAGCCCTGCATCCATCAGCGCACCCCCAACGTCCGCCAGCACGCCACCGACATCGTCCAGGAAGGGGCCCAGAGCGCTCGCCAGATAGTTCAGCGGCGGGACGTCGAACTGCGCCTTCACAAAGGTCCACCCATTTGACACCGCCGTCGTGACAGTGTCCCACACATCCTTTGCAACCTGCGCTACATCTTCCGCCACATCCACAACAGCCGCCACCACTGCCGCAGGGTTGATGTCGGTCTCCACACTCAAAGAGAACGACGAGTCCAGGAAGTTTGACGTATCCATCGCCGCAGTTCCCGAAATGGTGCTCGTCACCCCCAGCACCGACAGCCCCACAGCAAACGAGAGTGTGTCGTCCTGCACCTTCAGCTGCGCCTCCACGCCCACTGCAAAGAGCACGTCGATCCGCGCATCGAAGATCGCATACGGGTGCGGCACTGCAGCGTCGTAGTCAAACTTCACCTGCTTCACGGTCACCAGCCCGTACAGGAACTCCATATCCGACAGGCTCATGTGGAACGCTGTGAAGTCCCACGGGAAGTACACGTCTGCAGTCGACGCAAGTGCTCCGTTGAAGAGGTTGATCTCCGAGTGGAACGCCAGCTTCTCCGAGTCGAGCACCAGCGCTACCTCCCCGTACGACTTCAGCAGCGGGATGTCAAACGCACCCTGGATGTTAACCTCTGCACGCGGCGGGAGGATGTTCATGTCCACCAGGAACCGTGCCCCACCCGCTGCCTCCTTGTTCGCATCCAGGTGCGACCCGATGCGCAGGAAGTCGACATTCCCAAACCGGATGAACACAGGGTCCATCGTTGCGTTGATGTAGAACTGCGACGTGCTGATCGCCACCTCTGCCGCCATCTCCCACCCAACAAAATTCAGGCGCCCTGCAAGCGCAATCCCCTTCGGTATAGTCAGCGTGGACGTCCCGAGCACAATGTCCTGCGTCTTCAGCGGACTGAACGAAAGGTACGCGTAGCAGTCCATGTCGAGGGTCGTGTGCACGGCGTCCGCGTCCACCTCAGGGCACGCTGTCGCATAGTCCTTGCTGTACGGGTACAGCCCGGACGCAGCGAACTGCGGCGGCAGCGCCTGCTGGATTCCCTCAAGCGTCGACGTCACAGCCGACACATCGACCCCAAGTGCTGCAAACGCCGCCTTCGCCACCGCCAGAGCCTCATCAGACGCCTCGCCGGCAAGCAGCACCAGCCACGGCACCTCCTGTGCCGCAAGCTCCGCAATGCCGCCAATCGTCAGGTTCGTCACCATCGCCACAAAGAAGTTGTCCTCAGGCAGCGACGCACTCACCCCAACATACGCGCGCCCCTCCACGAACGGCTGCGCCTTGTTCTGACAGTTCTCCCGCGACCCGAGGCACACCGCACCACCCAGCATGAACCCCGTCGGCAGCGGCGACTTGACGTCCCACTCCATCCCCAGGAACATGTTCCCGATGTGCACGAACGGAATCTTCAACGCCTCGTAGTACCACCCTCCTGCGGTCAGCTTCCCACGCACCGTCTGCGCCGCAGGCGTCACAATCATGGACAGATCCCCTTCGAAGTAGACGTCCTTCTGGTCCACAGCCCCGCAGTCCTCGACGCACACAACCAACGGAAGCGACACCCCAAGCTCCTGCCGCGGCTGTCCCGTGTGAATCAGGTACGCAAACCGCAAGTACGTCGCCGCACCAAACGTGCCCAACGCGTTCGACACACGGATGAACTTCGCCCTGTCCGTGTCTGCGTCCGTCCCCACGCGCAGCTCCAGCTCCAGATCTCCCTCAAACGTCAGCGACGCAGACACCCCCACACGGATGTTCTCCGCCATATCCTTCAGCACCGCCACAAAGTCGCTGTCCGTCTCAGGCAGCAGCACACCCCCGACTGCAGACAGCTTCAGCCTGGACCCCGTCACCGAGAAGGCCAGCGTCGTGTCCTGCAGCCCCATCGACAGCACAGGTGCCATGATGCTCTGCAGCGTGCTCCCGACACTCGCCACCTCGCCGGACGTCGCGAGGTACGCAACACTCCCGATCGTGAGCTCCGCCACATCCACGCTCAGCTCCACGCCGTCGCACGTCTTAGGCGGCCCGACACGTCCCTGCCCGATGATCGAAGACAGCGTTGTTTTCGTGGGCCCACACTCCCCTGCACACATGGGCATCACAATCTCGCCCTTTGTCACAATGTCTGAGGACTGCTCGAGGAAGGCCACCAGCTCCGCTGCTGCTGCTGCGCCATCTGACGTCGCCACTGCCGCCCGACCTGCCGACACGGGGCATGACGTCGCGTCGTAGCCAAGGCTCGCACCGCTGTTCGAGTCTTCCAGGGTGATGGCCTCCGAAAACCCAAACCCGTCCGTCGACGCCACAGCCGCAATGAGTTCTGTCTTCACACTCCGCATCATCTGCGCGAACATCGCTTTGTTCGTCAGCGCCTCACGCAGGTTGGTCAGTGCCGATGCAGATGCAGCCTTCTTCTTCCCCGCCCCCACGTTCGAGTGCGGGTCAAACGTGACGCCAAACCCGGCAAACTCAACCCCACGCCACCAGGCATCCACGTCCACACCCGGCTCGCGCAGGCATCCCCAGTGCGGGTGTTCCAGTGTCACGTGCAGGTTGGAGATGTGCAGAGCAGAGTTGCGCAGGTACTCGTTTGAGACAGACACTACAAAAGCAAACCCAGAGAAAGACGACGCATCTTTGTACCAGTCAAGTGAAATGTCCACCGAGTCCCCCACCTCCTTCCAAAAGCCCTTCCTCGCCTCCGTCGAAACCACGTGTGCACGCCGCCCACTCGAGCCAGCTACACACCGCCACGAACCCGACACAAACATACACAAACCCTCGTCCAGGCCACAGTCAGCGTCGTTGTTGCAAGCAATCCCGCACTCACCACTACCAGACAGGCACGTCTCCCCAGGCACGCTGCAGTCGCTGTTGCTCATGCACATGGCAGCACCGGGCGCAGGTGTCTTGTCGACACAGAGTCCTCCGTTGCAGTACGCATCCAGCCCGCAGCTTGCAGCATCAGCACAGGGCTGCCCTGCCGCAGGCACACACTGCCGCGTCACACAGATCTCCCCCGCCTTTGTGCAGTCTGCCGCCTCCGTCGCCTTTGTACACTCGCTTGCCAGGCAGCGGTGGTTGTGGCAGAACTGAGTGCCGGGTGTGCACTGCGCATCGCTTGTGCACTCGCGCGGCACACAACGCTTGTTGTCGAGGCAGACCTCCGACCCAACGTGGCACCCGCTGTCCGACACACATGCTGTTGTAGGCTGGCAGCGCTTCGTCCCTGCGATGTCGCACTTCTGCAGCCCGACGCAGTCGTAGTGCGCATCGCACGCCACCACACAGCGCAGGTTGTCGCACGCCTCCTTCGGCCCGCAGCTTGCTGCGCTCGAGCACACACGCGTGCACTTGTTATCTTCGCAGATCGTTGCCGAACGTGCCTTAGCCTTGCAGTCAGCATCGATAGCACAAGTTTTCTGTCCCTTCTCAAGTGAAAAGTCGACACCAACACCAACGCCCGTGAACACCTGATTCGGGTTTGCTGTGTCTATACCCAGCGAGAACCCGCCACCTACCGACAGTCCCGCTCTCCAGTTTGTCGTCAGCTGAAGCTCCCATCCAGGCAGGCCCACACCCAACGACGCTGTGAGCAGTGGGCTCGCAAAGTCGCTCAGCACCCCCGCCGTTCTCTTGCTGTTACTTGCGCTCCTGTTCTCCTTCTTCTGCAAGTACTCTGCGCGTGCCTGCTGCAGTGCGGCCTCACGACGTGCCCGGCCTGTAGTCTGGTTGCACACACCTGTCAACATGTCCATGGCAGGCTCAAGCTGGTCCGTCACCATCTCAATCCCGTCAAACGGTGACCCCGACTCAAAGAACGTCATCATGTCCTCCAGCCCAGTCTCCAGCTTCGTCTTCAGCTGCCCCAGCACAGCGTCGTCTCTGAAGGCCTCCTCAAACGCGTCTGTGATCCCCAGGTTGTCCATCTTCTCCTCCGCCTGGCTCATCACAGAGTTCACCACAGTCCCACGGAACTCGTCCAGGTGCTCCTCCAGGTTCTCCGCAAGCACGTTCAGCGTCAGCGGCTCACCTGTGGTCGCTGTCTCTTCACCTCGCGTACCTGCTGCACACAGCGTGACCAGCAAAGGCAGGAACACCCTCCTGTATGTCACCATCGTGCAGCCTGTCTCCGGGTACGTCTCGGTGTATGGGTGTGTCTCGCTGGCTTAACTTGCCTTGGCTTAGTTCTTACAAAACTTTGCTTCTAAGTGAAAAAATAATCTGTTTGGGAGTGCAAAATGTGCTTACACTCAATCCCAAATTTTTGTCCAAACTGGGTACTTTTCTAAATAAAGAACAACTATTCAAAACTGTAAAATTCTTGCTTTAATTGATTTTTTGGGGTACCTCCCATCTACAGTCAAAAAAAATCGAGCAGATTCGTTGAGTGACTAAAACCTCAGAACCCATAGAGAGAGGGACCCTGGTTCCCTGTAATTCCTTAAGGAAATGTCTTTGCCATTTTCAAAAATATTATGGCCGCAAAAATGGCAGTATGTAATCTGTGGTGCTCAAAAGTGCAAAATTCTTGCTCCAATGGATTCTCCGGGTATATATTGTACCTGGAGAATATGGTCAGATCACTCTTCAGACCATCTGGGGTATGGTCACACACAGGTAGTATACACAGTATACACAGTATACACAGTATACACAGTATACACAGTATACACAGTATACACAGTATACACAGTATACACAGTATACACAGTATACACAGTATACACAGTATACACAGTATACACAGTATACACAGTATACACAGTATACACAGTATACACAGTATACACAGTATACACAGTATACACAGTATACACAGTATACACAGTATACACAGTATACACAGTATACACAGTATACACAGTATACACAGTATACACAGTATACACAGTATACACAGTATACACAGTATACACAGTATACACAGTATACACAGTATACACAGTATACACAGTATACACAGTATACACAGTATACACAGTATACACAGTATACACAGTATACACAGTATACACAGTATACACAGTATACACAGTATACACAGTATACACAGGGGATTGGGAGTACAGTACACAGTACACAGTACACAGTACACAGTACACAGTACACAGTACACAGTACACAGTACACAGTACACAGTACACAGTACACAGTACACAGTACACAGTACACAGTACACAGTACACAGTACACAGTACACAGTACACAGTACACAGTACACAGTACACAGTACACAGTACACAGTACACAGTACACAGTACACAGTACACAGTACACAGTACACAGTACACAGTACACAGTACACAGTACACAGTACACAGTACACAGTACACAGTACACAGTACACAGTACACAGTACACAGTACACAGTACACAGTACACAGTACACAGTACACAGTACACAGTACACAGTACACAGTACACAGTACACAGTACACAGTACACAGTACACAGTACACAGTACACAGTACACAGTACACAGTACACAGTACACAGTACACAGTACACAGTACACAGTACACAGTACACAGTACACAGTACACAGTACACAGTACACAGTACACAGTACACAGTACACAGTACACAGTACACAGTACACAGTACACAGTACACAGTACACAGTACACAGTACACAGTACACAGTACACAGTACACAGTACACAGTACACAGTACACAGTACACAGTACACAGTACACAGTACACAGTACACAGTACACAGTACACAGTACACAGTACACAGTACACAGTACACAGTACACAGTACACAGTACACAGTACACAGTACACAGTACACAGTACTGTACAAGGCAAAATGACCAAAATAGCTGATGTTTTGGCCGAATGCCACCCTATCAGGAATATTTTCATGTATTCACACAATTTTTTTCTGGCCTCAATACCCCCAAACTACACGATTTTCGGTAATTTTCACACCTCTTCCAACTTTGTCAGGGAGGAGCGCGCGCGAAGCGCGCGCGACGACCGCTTGTGTGGGGAGAAAGCTCGGAATGTACTTTTCTGAAGGGGGAAAAAAATCTTCTTCAAAATTCACACCCGAAGAAGGAGCGAAGAATCCCTGGTCAAAACCAAAAAAAAATTGCTCGAATGGACGTTTCTGGGTTCCGGCATCTAGAGTCAAAAAAAATCTATTTTTTTTTTTCGCGAAAATTTTTGACTTAACACTGGTTGTGCTTAGAAAACCCGAATTTTTTACCCTTGAAAAGTGCATTTGAGGAAGTCACAATGCGTCAAAACGAAAAGGTCGTTTTTGGAACTTTTAAAACCGGGCTCCGCTGAGTTCACCATATTTTTGCTCGATTTATTTAGTGGAGTAACTATTACTTTATCGTATGTGTGGACAAAAATTTGGGACGGAGCGTTAATAACTGGGGTGGTGGGGGAAACAGTGTACAAAAAACCCAGCACCTGACAGTGCGTATTCTTTTACATTCCTTTTGGAAAATCAATGATGGAATGGAGGGAACGGGAAAGGTGGAGATAAACAGCCAGAAAGCGTTGTGTGTCAGGCGGCACCGACGCTTCCTGCGACCTTCTGTGGCACAACGTGGTCGACACTCTCCTCTCAACGGAAGAGGAGAAGGTCAGAACTGAGCAAATGTTGTGCTGCCCACAAAGAAGGTTCTGTGTTTTCTATAAAAATAAACGCGCCCTGTGCACAAGGCAAGGTGGTACGTACAAAAAGACAAGCACGTTGCTGTTTGTTGTGCTTTATTTTGTTCCGCATTACATGCAGTGAATACGATTCCCTACATAATTATTGGGACAAAAAAATAACAAAACCAAAGAAAATAACAGCAACGTTGTTCATTGTACTCCCATCGAAGGGATCGAGCCAACAAAACAGCTGGCAAAACAGCAAAACATGAAAACAGTGGAGTGGGATGAAAAAGCTTTGAGAAGAGAAGGGAAAAGGGAAAAAGGGAGGGACTACCTGGACTCCGCACGGTGCATACGGTTCTGCACAAGAACGTCCCAAACAAACGTGAAGTCGAAAGCAAAAAAAAAGCAACCGTTTTTTGCGCTTGAAAGTATGTATAAGTATATTAGGGAAAATGGAAAGGGAATAAAAAACGCTTGAAATATGAATGCACCTCAAAGGCACATAAATCTATTTGAAGAACAGGGGATAAAACAAAGGGTACAGATCGACCTATTGAAGCAAACAACCGGTGGACCTGTTGCAACACGTCGAGACACACACGAAGACGAAGCGTGTATGGGAGGGCACCTCGCCACACTGCCATTGCAGCACCACAGATCAGGTGGGATCCCTGTGTATATGCCATGATGCCTCGTGTGTTTCATGACTGTTGCTCATGAATTAAAAATCGAAACAAGCGTTCTCTGCTTTCACAACAGAGAACAATAATAAAACACACACAGTGATAAGTTGAATGTGCAAACGCCTCACCGGACAACAGGGGACGCAGGACTGGAAAAGAAGTATGTGTGTGGCGAACGCTTTGCAATATTAAAAATGCGATGAAGACGAGAGTGAAATAAAAGCTGTTAAGTTTCCCATATTTTTCTTGATGATTGATAAAGATTGAAATCGGACCGAATATAGAAGAAAAGGAAAAAGGAAAAAAGGAAAAAAAAGGGCAAAGGTGAAGACATCGATAGGCGGTGGGGGTGTATGTTGGTATAAAATTGGTGATTCTCTTTGCCTATCTTTGTCTTTACCTCAAAACCCTCTTTCCTTTCCAGACAGAGTCATTCCTCGTCTCTCACATCCGGTCTGCATACAACTGGGCAACCTGCGACGGAGACAGTGCAGCACGGTACACCCGCATCTCGTCCATGTGCCCCACAAACTTGTTGTACTTCCCAAGCCAGGCAACACCCCCAAAGCGCGTGTAGTAGCCCTCCTCGAACAGCCCCACCACACCTGCGATGCTTGCTGTTGCCACTGCCACCCCGTCCACGTAGTTCGTGGCAGTGTCCGTCGCACGCGACACCACAGCAGCCACGTGGTGCCACTCGCCGTCGTCGATCGGGTGTGCAGTGTTCCCCGCAACCGTCACCTTCTTCCCGTCGCGTGCGTACACAACAGTCTTGAACGACTTCCCAGCCCCTGCCGTCAGGAGTGTGAGCCCAGGCGAGGTCGGGCGCCCTGCATTGGAGAAGATGGGCATCTCGCCGACGTCCCCTCCTGCAGCGATCTTGACCCACGTGCTCACGGTGACGTCGTCCTCGAGCAGCAGCAGGAAGGCCGGCATCGGGGACATCTGCACCTTCATGTGGCCGTTGTTCCACGCACCCTTCGTGCCCGACAGCTCTGCACAGTTCCCAGACACACCGCCGGGCACACCCACAGACACGCCAGAGGGGTCCACGTACGCCTGCACATGCTTCGTGGTGTCATGCACAACAGACGGTGCTGACGCTGACGCCGACGGCGACACAGGCACACCTGCAGACTCAAACGCGTAGTGCAGGATGAGGTGCTCTGCAGCCGCGTCCTGTGTCTCGACCCACACCTCCACCTCCGCAGCGCCCCCGGCCACGCCGTTCTGCATAACTGTGTACGAGAACGTGTCGCGCCCAACAAACGCAGGCGCCGGTGTGTACACAAAGCCCCCGCTGGCGCCAAGGCGCAGTGTACCGTGTGCCGGGGCGGCAGTCACAACAGCCTGCGCGCCCTGTGCCGCCACGCCACGGTCGTTTGCAAGCACACCCTCCGCAGCGCCCACCTGCAGCACCGCACCCAACACAGCCACGTACACGTCTGGGAACGCCCCCGCCGCAGACACACCCAGGAGGGGCAGCATCGCACGCCCCGCACGCTCCCCGATCGCGACCATCGACCCCCCGTCGTAGTGGTAGTAGTGGTACAGGTCGTCCGAGGGAACCCAGTCCGCGTGTGCGTCCGCCGTCGCCACTGCCGCCTGCGCACGGCGGATCACGCCCCCACGCACCCCCTGGTTGTCGTTCCCCTGCACCACCACCACAGGGAGGGCAGGTACACCCACCTCCGCCCGCACAGCAGCAATCAGCTTTGTGAGTGCAGCCTCGTAGCCGTTCGCGTCTGCGTCCGAGAAGGCGTCGTTGTAGCCCTGCGACCAGACAAACCCAGACACAACGTGGTCCGCAGGCAACGTCGCACGGAACGCCGCAAACCCGGCCACCATCTGCGCGTACAGGTTGTCTGCGTCTCCTGTCGGCGACCAGTGGTCTGCCCGTGCAATCTGCGTGCCCCCCTTCGACGCCTTGAACAGGTACACGTCCTCCGTCAGTGCGTCCCCCAGCACGTGCCCGAAGCCCAGCTCCGGTCCGAACGACGCACCGTAGAAGGGCCCAAGCCCGCCGGTCCCGCGTGAGCGCTCAATGATCGACTTTGCAAACACGTCGCTGCGTGTCTCAAGCAGCTCCGTGCGCAGGGACAGGTAGTTCTTCAGGTCCGCCGTCTTCCCGTGGCCAACCATGTTCGACTGGCCTGCCATCAGGAAGACGCGTGGTGGGTTAGTTGTTGGTGGTGTTTCCGTGGCCGGCACACTTGTCGCAGCAACAGGCGCACTCGTCGACGGCACAGCTGTGCGCGGTGCCTCAGTTGCGGGCGGCTGTGTTGCAGGGACACGTGTCGCTGGTGCAGTGGTGCTGGGGATTGGTGTCGGCAGCGGAGTAGGTGCTGCTGTCACTGGCACCGGCACGGGAGGCGCACCCCCCGCCTGGATGAGGTAGTCGTACGAGTACGCGAGGAAGTCTCTGAACTGCGTTGCAGGCGTGTTCGCCACCACCAAGTACAGCGTCTCCCCGGCACCCACACGCACCGTTGCCGTCACAGCCTTGCCGCCCGTCCCTGCCACCGCTGCAGGGAGCCGCACGTAGCGCCGCTCCCCAGTTGCCGTGTTGTGCACAACAGCCTGTGCACGGAACTCAGAGTAGGCAGGGTTCGCAGCAGACGGCACCACACCCACTGTGTAGTGTGTCCCTGTCGCCACACCCGACACCTCGTACGCGTTGAAGGCCCAGTCCCCGATCATGTACCGCCCAGGCACAGACACCCACGCCCCGTCCGTGCCGCCAGCACCGTAGAAGACAGCCACCTTGTTGTCAACCTCCTCGTCGGCCACAGGGTCCTCCTTGTTGTTCTTGTTGTTTCCTTTCAGACGGCGGAACGACCCTTCCTCAGACGCACGGAAGGTCTCTTCGTAGTCGACGTCCCATGTCGTCACACGTGCCGCAAAGTCGCTGAAGACCTCACGCATGTCGTACCCAGCCTCCGCAAGTGCGTTGTACATCCCCTCCGCAGGTGCACCACTCAGCGGTGCCAGCCCAAGGCGCGCGCGGTTGTACACCTTCCCCACCCAGAAGTCGTCCCCAAGCACGTGGTGTGTCACGAACCACTCCCAGATTGCCGCCCCGTACTGGTGTCCGCCCTTCCCAATGTCCACAATCCCGTCTGCGAAGGTCGAGCTCTGTGTCGTCCACAGCGCCAGCTGCGGCTGCAGGGTGTACATCCCGAGAATCGTGTCGTACGCAGTCGGCTTCTGTGAGAACGCACCCCACGACGCAGTCGACTCTGCAAGGAACTTCGTCGACCCCTGTGCACGCTTCTGGTACGCGTGGAAGTTCTCGTGCAGCACGTACTGGTTCCACGCCTTCCCAAAGTTGAACTTGCTCACCCACGACCGGCGGTACCCGTCCGTCAGCAGCACCTGGCGTGGCTTTGCGTACTCGGCACACAGCGCTCCGTGCACATACATCCCTGTCTCCATCACGTTGTGCTCCCACGTCATGTCGTGTCCCGAGAGCTGGTACTCGAAGCTGTCCTGCGTTGTGTCCGTCACCCCCTCAGGCCAGTAGATGCACTGGTACACACCGCACAGGAAGTTCGG
The DNA here is from genome assembly GCA_964035575.1 of Rhynchopus sp. YZ270_cl-10. NCBI lineage: Eukaryota > Euglenozoa > Diplonemea > Diplonemida > Diplonemidae > Rhynchopus > Rhynchopus sp. YZ270_cl-10. Next base: position 1,193,862 of record OZ037923.1, on the reverse strand, counting down.
CATCGTTGCGTCGGGCACCACCAGCGACGACGTCCCAACAGCCCCGCACCTGTTCCCCAGCGCCTCCACCTCCGCAGCACCCAGGGCACGCGAGTACACACGCACATCCCACACCTTCCCAGGGTGCTGTGGCACAGAGAGCACGCCCCCCAGCTGCATCGTCCCCGACACAGACACAGGCGCACCGCCCGCAGCCACACCGTTCACGTACACAGCCACAGCACCGTCGGCAGCAACCACCACTGCCACGTGGTTGCAGTGGCGGTGCGAGAGCGCTGTCGTGTGCTCCACCGCCACCTCCGCCCCGCCTGCAGCCCGCACTGCCACCGACACACGCCCTGCGTCCTCGGCAACCGTCACCGCCTCAGACTGCAGCAGCACACCCGTCTGCCCTGCTGTGTGCGGCTGCACCTTCAGCGACAGCGTCACACCGCCCGGACCAGCAGACAGCGCACCGAAGTCCACACTCACCGTGCGCGACGTCATGTCCGTCACACTTTCGTACGGGAACTCCTGCTCGCGCCTGTCCGTGGGGAACAGCTCCGCCGACACTGCGTGGGCGTGTGCAGACAGGTCTTCGTAGGAAAACTCGAGCGGCACGTACGCGAACAGGCTTGCGTCAAAGGGCCCCTGTCCGATGTCTGTCAGCGCACAGCGTGCCTCGCAGCGGTTGAACGAACACACCATCCCCGCCGCACAGCTGCCGCACTGCACAGTCGTCCCGTCCTGCGCACGCACCACACCGCACACAGCACCGCGTTGGGCACACACTGCAGCCGAGGACGACGGCGCTGACGGAGACGGCGTGCGTGTCGCAGGTGTGCTTGTGCGTGGTGCTGGTGTGTGAGGTGCCTGGGTACGTGGTGCACGTGTGGCAGGCGCAGATGTCGCAGGAGCCTGCGTTTCAGGTACTGATGTGCGAGGAGCCTGTGTCGGTGGTGCACTAGTGCGTGGTGCCTCTGTCGCAGGCACTGAGGTGCGAGGAGTATTGGTCGCTGGAGCACCCGTCTCCGTCTCCCCCAGGCACGGCGCACGTGCCTCCTGTGGCGTCATCACGTGGTCCGCAAAGCTCACGTGGTCGACGAAGAACTCCCCGTCACGCGACCTTCTTGTGCCCCCCAGGTGGAACTCCCCAATCGCCATCCCGCCGTACCTCGAACTCTGCTGCAGGTCCATCGTCGCACGCTTCGACAGCACAAGCTTGTCGTCGACCCACAGCCGCAGCATCGTCTCTGCAGCTGTGTACGTCAACACAACCTGGTGCCACACACCCACCGCCAGCTTCGCGCTCGCCCGCTTCCCGAAGAGAGGCGTGCGCACACTCAGACGTCCGTAACGGTCCACCACTACCCACGCGCCCCAGTTCCCACGTGTCCCGTCCTGTGCCCTGTCCGTCCCACCAAGCGTGAACAGCGTACGTCCCCTTCTCGTCATCGTCACAGGCTTCACGTAACCCGCAATTGAAAAGTCGACGTTTCCAGTGGGTGCCCCGTTCCCCTCCTTCAGGCTGATGAAGTCCCCGCTCCGCATGTGGTACGACTTCCCACACACTGCGTTGCTGCCAGACCCAAGCGCAAGCTTCTTCGTTGTGCTCGTCCTCCCAAACGTGTCCGTCACCTCAGGGCCGTCCAGGGTGTACTGCGAGTAGATGCTTCCCTGCACCAACCCCACACACAGAGCCAGCAGTGCCATGCTCTGCCGCATCAAACCACAGGCAGGGAAAAGAAAGGATGCACACGGGGGTTTGCTTGTGTTGCTGCTTCTGTTTTGTGTTTAGTAGTAAAAATACCTGTAGTGTGATGTAGTGTCGAGAGTCGCACGTAGAGGGGTAAGGCTTCATTGAGTGCAAAGTACAAACGAAGCCTTTGTTTCTTTGTTTTGAGAACTTCATTTCTAACTACCAATCTTGCATTTCTGATGCACAAAAGAAAAACATAATAAAATGGACTACTGAACAAGGCCACAGCCACACCGATGCACCCTCGTGTCTATCTGGCTAGTCTTTGTTTCGATAGAAAGAGCGAACGGCACTTTGCTCTGTAGGTTCAAAACAGCAAAAAAAAACTGAAGCAAAACTTGCGTGAATCACCCAAATGTGAGGCGAAAACAGCGTTGGTATGGTTTATGTTGGTTGTGCTTTTTTTATATAATTGCTTGCAAGAAAAAAACATCACATCATCTCCTCCAAAACAGCTGCAACGTCTCCGTTGTGCCTCTCAAGCACAGCATGCACGTCTGCAGTGATGTCGAACCCTATGTTCCGCAGGGCAGTCACACCCGCACTGTCCTCCTCACACACAACTGCTGCCTCCTCCTCCCTCTCTGCCTCTGTCGGCACAGCAACCACAACCACATCCTCATCCTCATCCTCGTTGTCCTCCACCTGCACGTCCTCCTCCGCTGCCATCGGCATCTTCTGCTCGCAGCGTGGCCCGTGCTGGCCTGCATGCTTCGCACACCTCACACAGCAGTGTGTGGCGTGCACACCAGTCACCTCAAAGCTGCACCCAGCACACACAAGCAGGGCTGCATCCGACACAGCAGCAGTGACGTCCTCCTCCTCCTCCTCCTCCTCCTCCTCTTGGCTCGGCACCTCCACAGCCTCAGTCGCATCTGCACTCTTCCTCTTGTGCACACGGCAGTGTGGACCGTGCTTACCTGCGTGCTTCACACTCCGACGGCAGCACGGTGCACCTTCCTGCACAGACTGCAATGCTTCAACCTCTTCAGGTGTCTGTGCTGTGGCACCCGTCTGTGCAGCCTTGTCAGTATCATCATCTCCACTCTTCTTCCCGTGCACACGGCAGTGCGGACCGTGCTGACCTGCGTGTTTCACACTCCGACGGCAGCACGGCTTCACTTCCTTCACAGACTGCGACACGTCTTCACCCACTACTGCTGGTGCAGCAGCCTCAACATCAGAAGTCTCCATGTGTCTCTGCTCACAGCGTGGCCCAAGTCCAACCGTGTGACGCACAACGTCCCTCCGTCAGTTACAGGTCCCCCCTGCGCCAGCACAAACTTCAGGGGTCCCCGACCCGCCCCCTCCATGTGTCATTGTGTAGTGGTTGGCTGTGAGGGTAATTCTTGTGTAGAACATCGCCTTTGCCTGTAATGTGTGGTGGTGCGCTGGAGAGCAGTGACAAATGGATCCACCTCTTTTGTCGTGTTGTCATGATGATAGGGTGATGTATTGAAATATGGGTGAGCTTCGAAGAAGGCACCCGTCGTTCAAAAAAAAGCGAAACAAGAGGTGCACGATAAGCAAGACTTAGGAGCGCCTTTCTCGACTGAAAAAGGGGGCAGCCCGTCCTACTGCAATCATGGCACAAAAAAATAACAATAAAAAGTACTAGGATGGTACCGCAATGCAGGAAGGAACCTATCTGTGACCTTTTTCCAGTCTTCCAAGTCCTCCCTGAACGCAGCCGCGTATCCTACAGCAAATACAAAAAACGGAGCACAACAAAAATGTATGGCAAAAAAAAAAAAAAAAAAGAAAGAAAGAAAAAAGTGTAGTGCACCTAGGTGGTGCGCGACCAGAACACCGGAACAAATAGAATGGGCCTGTAGTGTCCATTCCTGTGCGGAAAAGACATGAAAATTCTCGCAGTCATCTGGACAAGTGTCCCTCGACCAGAAGTCGAGTCCACACTTGCTCAACCCGACTTTGTCATTTTCTTTGACCAGTCAACCGAACAGTTGTCGAAGATGCTACTTTCAACGAAATAGAATTCCAAGACAGAAGGCTCAGTTCATGTGTCACATGAGGGTGAGGTGTTTTATCAGTCTGTATACTTTATTCGGTCACTTTTTGAATAAAAAACTTGTTACCAGCCCTAGCCGCTCGTGTTGTTCTGTGCGGATAGCCGGGTCTTACTTTCCTCGCTTCCCCCCTTTCTCAACATCCTCACCCGTTTCCTACCTAACTTTGCGGGAGTACTCTTTTTCGGATTTCCCTTTTTTTGTATTAGTCAGAACGCTTACAACGTTGTTTTCTTCTTGTTTTGGTATCCACGGTTTTCGCAAAACGAACCCCGCAAGATTCTTTTTTCTCTTTTTGGATTACAATAGGATATGGCACTTGTTTGCGGATATCAAAGGAGCAACAGTTCCTGCTATACCCTCCCCCCTTAAATTCTAATCAAGAAATCCGGATCAAGAAGAGGAGCGCCATTGACGGATGGAACCTGACCTCCGTAAATTGGGCATTTACGCCAGAAAAAGGGTGGGATGTTGAAAACGGAGCTTCTGGTGAGTGAAGTGGACGAGAACGAAAGAAAAGAATCAGATGAAAACGAGAAAGTGAAAAAGGTGAAAAACACAGTGACCAAAGGGGGGGGTTTGTTAGGGGGCTTTAAAAGAAGGGGGAAATCCAAAAAAAAAAAACCCCCCTCATAAAATACCACGACTGTGATGACATTGATAAAGCTATAGTCAAAAACATAGGGGTGCTAAGGTGACAATCCAACAGATTGACGGTGCAACAACTGTGCCCTTTCAAACTGTTGTGTTGCGCGAAGCACAAAAGACGGGGACAAAGGTATCGAAGATTGATTACAGCATCTTGCGATAAAACAGGGGGAGGGGAAGCACACGACAATAATACACGAGGGGGGGCGGTTTGGGTGATGGGATAAAACACGTAGTGCAAACCTAAGCCACAGCACCAGTGTGCACCCTTGAAGGCTAAGCACTGTCCTAAGGCGACCGGGCGCACTTTGCACGTATTTTGCTTTGATAGTAACGTTAACAAAACCATAACGTACACTCTCTCTTGGTTCTAATAAAGGGGTAAAAAATAGCTGATGGATAAATGGGGAAGAGGTTGAAAAGGAGGAACGCTTCCTCACCCCAGATCACACCAAAAAAATAAGGGGAAAACGATGAAGCAGCGATCGTGGCTGGTCGTGTCTCTCGAATGGAATTCAAACGACTGTCGGAATCAAACATAGAGAGAGGGATTGACACAACCACAACACACTGGAAAAAGGAATACAAAAAGGTATTAAAAAAACAACAACAACAACAAAATGGTAGGGACGATTCGCGAAGTACCTCTGTGCTCTTCTTTCTCACTACGGAAATCTGAGGCACTAGTAATACTCCGAGAACTGATAATCAAGCTACAACTTGCAATAAAACTGGGAAACACACGAATATTATCCGTAAAACGTCATCTGGGCCGCAAAAATGTTACAACTCTCGGAAAAATCGAAAAAGTTTCAGAATATTTACGGTCCATATATTTTACGTGTTACGGTATATAAAACGAGTAGTGCGACTGGGTCCAAAAAAAGGTCACGTTGTCCATAGTTCGTAGTCCGCCGGAGTCCGCCAAAAAAAATTTCACCAAGACCCGCCCGAGTTGAGACGGACCTGAGACGGACCTGAGACGGACTCAGGCAAACTCCGCCCGAGTCCGCCCGAGTCCGTCTCAGGTCCGTCTCAGGTCCGTCTCAACTCGGGCGGACCTGAGACGGACCTGAGACGGACTCGGGCGGACTCAGGCGGACTCGGGCGGAGTTCGCCCGAGTTGGGGTACGAACACCCTCCATGGTTGTACAAAGTACTCGAAGAGTATCGAGTACTCGAAAACGAAAAAAATAGGCCACTCGACACTCGAGTACTCGCCCGACCCATTTTTTTTTTCTCTTCAATTTACTCGTTCTGGCACTCGAGTACTCGAACGAGTGAAAAAAGTGGGGGGAAAAAAAAACAGTACTCGGCCGAGTACTCGAGACTTTTTTCTACTCGTTCGAGTACTCGAGTGCCAGAACGAGTAAATTGAAGAGAAAAAAAAATGGGTCGGGCGAGTACTCGAGTGTCGAGTGGCCTATTTTTTTCGTTTTCGAGTACTCGATACTCTTCGAGTACTTTGTACAACCATGACCCTCACTCCATTTTCCACCTTGGGATGCTGCCCCATCCCTCAAATAAAAGTTTCGCCCACCCCATCCCCAGTAAACCATTTGCGCAGGGAGTTGTTTGTATTTAATTTTTGTATTATTATCATTGTTATAAATATACATAGCGCTCTATTTAGAGTATTAGGGTATACTTAGAGTCTGGGATTTTGGGCCAAGTCAGTTAGAGTCCAGTTAGAGTATAATTAGAGTCGCTTTTCTTCAATTAGACTATAATTAGAGTGCAGTTAGAGCATAATTAGACTCTAACTACACTCTAATTATAGTCTAATTAGAGTAAAACAACAGGCTTCTTGTAGGTGCAAACGCCGTAAGGAACCGGTTCCCCTAAGGTTCCTCTGTAGGACCCAGGTGCCCAGGTACCCACATAGCTGAAAATAAGACTTGGGGAACCGAGTTCTCAGCCGGACTGGGACACAATATGTGAAGGCGCTGTGGGTCCGCCTGAAAGCGGGTCGGGGACCCGGTCGCGGGAGGGTGGGGGCCTAGTCCTAGTCCTACTGTACCTAGTACCCAGTACCGGGACTCGGGACCCAACTCCCAGCAACAAGGGGCGCCTTTTGGCGGGCGTTATTGAAGGTGTTTCGGGTGCAAAGTTTTCTACAAATGTTGATGCGCGGGTACAGAAGTGGTGTCTTGTTCTTTCATCTGTAGGAATGTAAATGTCAATCGAATTTAACTACCACTAAGGGGTCGAAGGGGTAATCCCAGTATCAACGGCTGTGTTGACGGGAAATCTATAGCGAGCATACGTTCATTTCATCCGAAGAAATACTACTTATGAACCCAGGAGAGATCCAAGCCTGAACGCGCTGAACAACTACCCGCGATTGACTTAGATGTTATACCAAAGAGAATTCATAACAAAACAACACCCTGCCCCATACACTAAATAGCCATGCTTCAAGTGCATGCCCTGGGCCAAAATTCCTGTGCTAAAAAGGCAACAAGACCATCCACAAGGAGTGTGAATTGTGCACTGGTTTTCTGGGGGAACAAACAATATTTTCTTGTGTCTGGTTCTCTGCAAGCAGAGAACAGACTTTCTGGATTACAAAGTCGAATTTCTTGCACTAGCTATGCCCCCTGGGTTGATGGCTATAGCATTGGTTGATGTGTCCCTCTTATAAGACTCTAATTAGACTCTAATTATAGCCCAGTTAGAGTATTAGAGTTCAGTTAGAGTTTTAAAGACTCTAATTATACTCTAACTGCCGACTCTAATGATCTAATTAGAGTCTAATTAGAGCGCTATGTATAAATGTATATATATAATTATTGGGTAATTATTACCCCATAATTACACGCAGGTGTGTTTTTTGTCACGAGTGACCTAAACCCACGAGCGAAGCGAGTGGGTTTAGGGAACAAGTGACAAAAAACACACCTAAGTGTAATTATCTGGTAATAATTTCACATAATTAGTTTTTTTTTTATCGTGCAATTTTTGACGAGTGTACAAATCCGGCGAGTCCCCGTCACCCTCCAGTCACTGTATGTCGATGATGGGAGGGTGTATGTGGGGTGCATGGGAAATGTGCCGAAGTATGGATGTTGAACCGAAAAAGTGGGAGAGGGTATAATTATTTGTGATCATTCTTGGTTTGGGGTTGGCAATCACATTTCAACAAGTTGGTACCAACTGTCTATCCTTGGACGATGCGAAGCGTGAAGTTGAGGTTTCCGGTGTGTTTTTCTGGGATTTTTTTTTTTTTTTGGCGGATAATCAAAAACGTGTTTGAGGGGCCTAGAACTGCTCAAATGGGTCAAATTTTGCTTTGAATGGGCTCAAATCGTCGAAATTAACCCTTATGGGGGGGAAAAAAAAATTTGCAGAGTCCCTTTCCCTTTGGCGACTTAGGATCACCAAAAGTGGGTTTGAGCGTGTAATTATTACCCATAATTACACGGCTGACATTTTTGGTCGCAAATCGCTAACGATTCATAATTACACGCTTGGTAATAATTACACGCTCCCAGATTATAATTTTTGGTTCTTCCTGAAGGATTTGTACACGAGTCAAAAATTGCACGATAAAAAATAATATTATATACCTGGATATTACCAGCTATTTCATTCAAAAATATAATACAAACAACTCCCTGCGCAAATGGTGTACTTTTCGCTTTCTTCATAGACATTGAGATGGGGTGGGTGAAAATTTTGCATTTGCTGAGGGATGGGGCAGTATCCCGAGGTGGAAAATGGAGTGAGGGTGGTCGTACCCCAGCTCGGGCCCGAGTCCGCCCGAGTCCGCCGGAGTCCGCCCGACTCGGGCGGACTCCGGCGGACCTGAGACGGACTTTCAAAGTCCGCCAAAAGTCCGTCTCGACTCGGGCGGACTCGGGCGGACTCCGGCGGACTACGAACTATGGTTGTCAGGATGCCTTTTTGGCTTTTTAAGCCACACTACACGAGGGGGATTGCGACTGGCCATACTCATTCTTAGATTGCAAGGACGCCGTCTAGAAACTTGCGTGGCAGTGCACAAAGATGGTAGAGCGATAGATGGTGAGAAAAAGAGAGAGAGAGAGAGGGTCATTTGAAGACCCATACGAAGGGAAAGAGCAAAAGCAAGGAAAAGAAACTTTTTGGTGACAGTCTAAAACCTGTCAGCAGGAAAAACTTGTAACAAGGTCATAAAAGACGCTTCACAAATTCCTTCGGCTGACACACCCTGCACATAAAATAGGAAAATAATTTGGAAATGCCACAGGACCCGGCAGTGGCCGCGGGCCGCGGGAATTGTACACCAACATTACTACACATCTGTGGAACAAGCAGTGTCGCACACAGCATTGGCCACAAACAGGTTGCAGTGGAAATGTGTGGTGGCAAGCGCAAGCCTGGCACCTGCAGACACAACCTGCCCAAACACCTCAGAGTCAACAATGCTCACAGACACATAGCTGTCCTGTGTCAGGAGTGTGCCGGGCAGCGACACGTTCACAAGGTTGAGGTGGTTGCTGTGGTGGCCGTACCGCAGGCTTGCGAAGGTGTGGTGGAGGTGTGCCCAGGTAAGGTGGTGCCACCAGTACCCGTGCCATCTGTGGTGGTAGCAGTGTGCGTGGATACCGCTGCTGCACAGCTGCTTCATGTTGAAGAGCACAAAGTCGGGTCCCAGGCTCTCCTCCTCAAACAGCGTGTCGCGCAGCGTGTTCTCGTAGCCATGCACATCTTCGTACACAACGTTCACAAACACAAACCCGCCTGCACGCACACGCATGAAGGGCTTCTGTATGGGTATGTCCTCGTAATAGATGTGTCCCCACCACGTGCCGTCCCACCACGACCGCCGCTCCACCTTCTGCTTCACCAGCCACGTGTCGACATCAATTGTGAAGAAGTTGTACACCTGTCCCTCCCCCACCAGGGTCAGGTTGTCAGCATCATCCACAACTGCCTCTGCAAGCGGCGCAGTCGTGTTCTCCACAACACTGCACGACGTCGTCAGCTCAGGGCGCACACACTCCACAAGCTTCGGCCCTGTGCACAGGTTCGCAGGCAGCATCAGCAGCGAGTCTGAGAACTCAGCAATCTCGTCCACCACGTCTGTGAGGTTCGCCACCGCCCTGCACTGTTCCGTAGCATTCTCAGGTAGTGCCGCGTACTTTGGACGCGCAGCTGTCGTAGGTCCGAACACAGACCGCCGCAACACAACGTCGCCCTGTGTCCCCACAGCACCGTTCCCGGCAGCCACATCCACAGTCGACACATCACCTACAGAGAACACCTTGAACCCAGACACATGCCCCATCACACCCATGCTCTCCTCATCGACATCACCACCACCACCACGACGCGGGTGCTCAATGCGGATCGTCTGCCTCCAGCTGTCCGCAGACCCACACCTGTCCTCTGTCGTCCACGTGCGCTCCACTACCGCAAGCCCGTCCGTGCAGCCCGCAGCACCCGCAGCGCTGAAGGCCACCGTGTCGGCAAAGGTCAGGTTGATGCGGTACGACGTCAGGTTCAGTGCCGCCATGTCTGCGTGCGTCGCCACGTCCACAACCGTCGGCACACCGGCCACAGACGGCCCGTAGTCGTTCAGGAACGCCACCGCCACCTCCGCTTCCGGCGTCGAGGCAAACTGTGGTGCAAACACGTCGTGCACGGTGATCACCTGCACACGCTCACGTGTCAGGCTTGCAGGGTAGTCGTCCCCGGTCCCGCAGTCCTGGTAGTGTGGCTGCACCTTCCAGACCCTGTTGATCGTCCACACACCGCACGCCACCAGCACCGGTGCCTCATCACGATGCCAGATGTGGAATGGTGTTGCGCAGTACGCCTCCCCTGTCGGGTACCCAAGGCCACCCGCCACGTCGTACGCGTCAAGCGTGCTGTTCGTGTACGTCGTTGCATTCGGCGGGAAGGTCGCAAACTCAGGGCGCACCTGGTGCACAGCCACAACGTCCGCACCCATGTGTGCCGAGAGAAGTCTGCACCCGTGCGCATCCCACACGTCGCACGCAGGCTCCTCCGCCTGCTGCAGGCCGTCCAGCGCGTCGTACGCACCTGCCGTCGACACAAGCTTCCCTGCATGACACACAGAAGGGAGCTGGTCCACACCTGCCGCGTAGGCGAGCAGCCCCGCCCCAGCGTCCCACACCTGTGTCGAGGTCAGCGCTGCCGGCGGGTGCTGCAGCATCACCTCCTGTGTGAAGGTCGCCTCGTTCCCGCAGCGGTCGCCCGCCGTCCACGTGCGGTGCAGTGTCGCCAGCCCACGCTCCCGGCACGTCCCCTCCACAGCATAGTGCATCCACGGCCGCACCACAGTGTCCACAGAGGTCAAGTACGTCGGGTGCGACACCCCGATCCCAAGCGCCACCATGTCTGCGTGCGGTGTCTCTGCTGCACGTGGCACAGGGTGTGCCGCACGCCAGTTCTCAAAGAACGGCACCACCACAGCTGCGTCAGGTGTGTGCGTCCACACGGGTGCCTCTAGATCCTCCACGTGGATGTGCTGCAGGTGCGTCAGCGGCACACACCCGGGTGGCGTCGGCACAGCACCGGCAGGCGGCGCCAGCGTCCACACACGCCGCACCGTCCAGTGCCCGCAGGTCCCGTCTGCACTTGATGTGTCCGCGTAGCTCACTGCAAGCGGTGTTGCGCAGGCACCATCCTGCACAGCAGCGCCTCCTGTGCGTGCAGGGGCCAGCGCACTCGTCGTGTGCACAGTGACATCCGCCGGTGTGTGCGCGAACTGCGGCACCACCGTCACCAGCTGCGACACAACGCTGCTCCCCACACCCCCGCACGCAGCACGGTGGAAGGCCTGCCACGAGACTGTCTCGTAACGAGACCCGCAGAGGCTTGGCACCAGCGGGTCTGGGTTCGACCTTGCTGCTGTTCCCACAATGCGCACCGTCACAGGCCCGCACACATCCACCATCGAGGTCACATGCGGCTTCGTGTGCACCTGCGTCTCCCCACACCCAAACGTCTGCGGCACGGCAGGGCCCAGCTCAGGCTCAGGGAACACAATCGTGACACGCTGCGTCAACACCACTGCAGGGAGGCTGGGTGTGCACTGCGGCGCTGCCACCGTCCACGTGCGCGTCAGTGGGCCCACGACGGGGTCGTCCAGCACGTTCGTGTGCGACAGGTCGTATGTGTACCGCAGCCCTTTTGCTGCCTGCGCAGCAGTGTACACAGGCTGCACAGCCGCAAGCAGGTCGGGTGCTGCGAACTGCACAGTCGGCACCACCCTGTGGTCGTAGAGCAGCGTCACGCTCGGTACCACCACCGCAGGGCTGAACCACGCCACGTCGTTTGCCACAACCACCTCCTGTGTGAAGCGCAGCACTGCCGGTGCACGGCAGTGGCCACCTTCCGATGTCGTCAGCACTGCAGACCACGTCCGAGTGTAGCGCCACTCGCACGTCCCCGGCACCAGTGTTGCTGCCGACTCCTCCATCGTCACCCTGTACGCCAGTGTCCTGCGGTACGCACCCACCGCCACGTGTGTGTGTGTTGCCGGTGCTCCCGCCGCCACATCCACAAACGACGCCATTGTGAAGTCGACCCTCTGTGCCGGTGTCGACGCCCACCCTGTTGCGTCCGTGTACGCAGGACCCACAACCACAAACTGCTCCACAGACGCCGTCTGCCCACATGTGTCCGAGACAGTCCACTCCACACGCAGGTACACAGACCCACACGTCGGCTGCCCTGCCACCGCAAACGCAGGTACCTCGTCCACTGTGTGTGTCTTGGTGACAGACCCACACCTTGCAACGTCGTGCGACACCACAAGCTTCGCCTCCGTCGCCGCCACAAAGGACGCAATCGACGCATCCCCACTCAGCTCGTTGGGTGTGCCCGCCGTCACAATGGTGACTGTGTTGGTGGCGGACACCGTCAGCGGCAGTGGTGGCAATTCAGTAACAGCAATCTCCTCCACCTCCGCCGTCGTCTCTGTGAGGATCGTGTCGATGGTGTCCACGAGTGTTGGGTTACCCGGGGGGATGCTGTCCTTCAGGTCCTGCAGCACTGCCTTCCCCTTGTGCACAACCTCCCACATCTTGTCCGCAATGAGCGACTCTGCCTCCGTTATGGTGCGCTCCATGTCTGCCCAGTTGTGCAGGTCGAACACGCCACCCACGTGCACCAGCTGGTCTGCGAGGTGCCCCTGGTCCGTCAGCACGCGCACTGTCGCCTGGATTCCAAGGTTCTCCGCCGGGCCAAACGTGTTGACTGCAGCCGCCACCTCTGCGTCGCGGGAGCTCGACGAAGTAGACGTATGGTGCATCCCTGTTGTGTTGTACGTCGTCGGCATGCCCTTCGGCGTGAACTGCTCCACGTCAGGGGACATGCTGTTGGCGAGGTCCATCAGGCCACCCGCCTGTGCATGCGCCTTGTTCGTAGAACCCTCCATCTGCGTCTTGTGCTCCGCCATCAGCACTGCTTTGTCATACATCAGCTTGTAGCGCTTAGCATTGTCCTCCATGCACGTGATCCAGCTCCTTGGCCCCGACCCTACGTCGTTCAGCGGCGAGAAACCCCATACGACACCGAGGTCACGGGGAATCCAGTCAGTGTTAAATTCAGTAATTAAGTCAAGCCAATCATCTTCATTTTTCCCGTTGTGCTGGAACACCTGGCACCCATACACGTAGTCCGTTGTCACGCCGTGGCAGTATATTGCAGGGAAGAGCGGAACGACGTCCACATCCGGGGAATTCCACTGCGGTTTCCCCGTGAAGTACTCGTTCCGCGTCTTGCGGTCGAAGCCTGGTTTCACCATCTCTTTGTATTCGGGTGTGTGCATCATACGCTCCAGCTCGATATTGCTGTTGTGGTGTGGGTGGTCCCTCATACTTTGGAGGTACGCATGCGGCTCAGTGTCAATGTCTGCCTCCTCTCTGAAGTCGTAGATAATCGAGTGCAACAGATTCCCGTGTTCGCGGTTGCCACTGCACGCCGCCTTCTGTACGGGTGTGTCGAACACCTCCTTCTTCCCAAACAGCCCGCCAACGAAGTCCACAACCGCTGTTACCGCTTTCGCAATAGCCTTCCCAACAGCTACAACAGCTTTGCCCACAGCCTTCGCCGCCTTGACCAGGTTCTCCAGCAGCACAAAGTCAAACGAGAAGCTCAGACTGAACCCCCCCCCTCGAGAGGCAGTGGCCGTGCACGCCACGTTCATCACAGGTGTCTTCGCTGTCGCTGTGAACGCAACCTTCTGCTCACTCACCGCCACCGACACCGACAGACGCGCGAAGTACATGAACGACACGTCCGCCTTCAGGAGCACCTCCCTCTTCGCCAGGTCGCTCGCCACCACCACGTCGTTAATGGACACCACCCCCACAGAGAAGTCGCTGATCGCAAGTCTGGCGGACCCTCCCTCAACCGGGATGGACACATCGACACGTGGCTTCACAAAACCAAAGAAGTTCATCTCTGCTACGATATGTATCCCGTGCTCGTCAATCGTCCCATCGACCGCAGCACTGAGCGACAGCACCGGCACAGACAGGCTGCCCTTCAGCTTGAAGCTGGGCGCGTCCGTCACCTCAAACATCGCATCCTTGATCTTGAAGATCCCAAGCAGCGTCACATCCTGCAGCACCGTCTTCAGGTAGAACCTTGACGCACCCACCTCAATGTCGAGACCAAGCTTCAGGCCAAAGAAGTAGTTGATCTGCCCCCTCAGCCGCAAGCCCTCTGATGCTTGGTAGCGCAGCAGTGCAAAGCACTCCTCGTTGTTCTGGTCCGGACACACCAGCCCAGGCTGCTCGAGGTACTGGATGCCAAGGTCACGCAGGACAGACGGCATCGGAAGCGACCGCAGTACTGTGATCCAGTCCCCAGCCACGTCCCACATCTCCCCCAGCGTCAGCGAGTTGATCTTCAGCTCCACAAGGTTGTTCTGCGGGGCAGACGTGTAGATCTCCAGCCGCCCCTCAGCACGGATGCACCGTGTGCTTGTCGCCACCGCACAGTTGTCCATGGTCCCAAGCTCAAGCTTCCCCGCCAGCTTCACCTCGTCCACACGACGTGTCCGCAGCTCCACCTTGATGGCCACCAGCACGTCCGCAACATGCAGAATCGGCACCCCAAACAGCTTCGTCAGTTTCCCCTGCATCTCCAACGACCCACCAAGCAGCACATCCTGTCCACTCATCTCAATCCCAAGCTCCCCGATGATGTACACAATCTGCTTCTGTGCCTGCGGCTTGCTGCAGTCGTGGATGCAGATCATCAGCGGCAGGCGTGCCTTCACCCCCACAGCACCGTCCCTCCAGCCAGCACTGATCTCAAGCCCCGTCCCCTCCTTGCTGCGCATCGCAAAGTTGCTGTCCTCGCTGTCCGCCTCCCACCGCAGCACCCCCAGCACCGACACCTTCTTGTTGTTGTCCAGCGACCCCTCAAGCGCCAGCGTCGCATCCCCACCAAACAGCGGCACACTCATCGGTGTCGTCGTCGCCACAGACACCGCCACCCCGCCGTTCTCGACCTGCACAGACACCACCGCACCCGACAAACCAAGGTCACCCAGTCCAGGGAACACATCAGGGAAGTTGTCCCCTGTGATTGCGGCGTACATCCCTGCCAGCGTCATGTGTGCCACGTGTCCGGACACGCCCACGGAGAACGTGGCAGGTGGTGGTGTCGTCGTCTTCGCCAGAGTTGCCTGCAGGTTGCTCAGTGTCGGTGTGTCGGCACCACTGCCACCACGTGCAGGTGTGTACAGTGCACCCACAAGGTCGCGCACCTTGACAGCACCGTCGACGCCGCCTGCCAGCGAGTACCCCTCCTTCGCGTACTCCCCAGAGATCGTCAGCGTCACTGTGTCCGTCACCTTCAGTTCCCCTGCCGCAGTCAGTGACACGCCACCCCCGCCACGTCGCAGCGTCACCGACAGCGCCAGCGTGTCCACAGTCAGCTCCCCAATCCCCACGTTCGCTGTCGTCCCAACAAAGCTGATCTCCTCAGGTGTGATGGTGATGACCAGGTCCACCGCAACCCCCTCCAGCGTCGCAGCACCGTGCACAGTCACCCCCTTCGTGCAGCGTGCGTCTGCCTCGAACGTGCACACAGACAGCTCCAGTGTCGTCAGCGTCAGGTCCGGCATGTCGCTCGGCACTGTGAACACGCTCCCGCCAGTCAGCTCCGCACCAAGCGCCACAATGTCCTCAAGCGTGACGTCGCTGATCCCTGCCTGCAGGAACACACTCCCGGCCTCGTACTCACCCGAAACCCACAGCGACACAGAGGACAGGGCCAACGATGCTGACAGCCGCACCACAGCAGGCACACCGCCCCCAAGCGAGAACGCGAGATGCGCCTTCCGCAGCACAATCGTGTCCGTCACCGCAAAGTCTGCCACTGTCGTCGACACACTCAGGCGGCTCCTGTCCATCTGCACGCGCACTGCAACTGTCGCACCGCCCGGTGTGGCTGCCGTCCCCCACAGCTGCACACCCGACGAGCAGGACTGGCCACTTGCAAAGACGTGTCCGTTAGGTGGGCACACCGACATCCCAAACGACGTGATCGTCATGTCCGGCATCTCAGCAGGGATGCTCAGCCCTGTCGTGCCTGTCTGCGCCTCGAACCAGGCAGCAACGTCCGCCAGTTGCAGGTCGCACGTTGCCTCACCACGCAGTGCGACGCCGTCTGTGGTGGAGTACGCCCCTGCCAGAGAGATGTTGCACAGATCCAGCGACACCTGCATCTCCGCCGCTGTGAACGGCAGGTCGAACTGCAGCGACGCCTTCGTCACCGTCACGTCGATCCCGAAGGGGTGCACCCAGTTCTGCACCTCGACCCAAAAGCTGCCAGCACCTCCATGCACCATGCCGTGCACAGCCACCCACACCGCGTCCTCCTGTGCTGTGCCCCAGCGCAGCCACCCACGTGCACCGAATGTAGGGGTCAGGTCTTTTGTCCCCCCCGCCGAGGTGAAGACATTGACACCCACCCACATACCGTCGATGAACAGGGCCACGTCGCCCACAGAGAAGAGCGCCAGCGGGCTTGGCAGCTGCAGTGGTGCACGGAGCCGCAGGTAGGCGTCGAAGTTGAGCCCTGCGAGGCTGTACCACCCCGCCACAGGCGTGGTCACGTCCACTGCACTCAGGAACTGCGACCCCACATGCGCCGCCAGTCCAGGCACAAAGGCAAACGAGTCCGCAAGCCCGACAACAGTGCACGACACGAACACCTCGGTCGTGCCCTCAGCGTCGCGCATCACCAGCAGACGCTGCTCCGAGAACGTCAGCCCAGGCAGCACAGGCAGGAGCGACTCTGTCCCCTGTGCACGGAACACCGCAAAGTAGTGCTCGTCCCCAGGCACCACCAGCGCGTGCATTGTCAGCGCCACGTCCCCCGTCGCCAGCGTCGCCACAGCAGCGCCAGTGTACGCCTCCACCGCAGGCACTGCGAACGTTGCGTCCATCTCTGGGAACAGCAGCGCCATCGTTGCGTACTCTGCAGCAAAGTCGGCCCTGGCCACAGCGGACAGCGGCGTCAGCGACTGGAGCCCCAGCGCAGCCTGCAGCGTTGCGTCTGTTGACAGCACAGCCGCAGCACGATGATTCTCCCTTTGTCGCTTATGGCGACGGTCGCCCATATCTGCCGCGTCCCCTGGCGGACCTCTTTTATTACTGGCCTGAGAGCTGCCTGGATTGGGGTCCACGGGAGATTCGTATACGTGCCTGAAATAGTTGTACACATACACATTCAGCATGACAGCGGGGCGCAGCGTTCCCATCAACTCAAACTCATGCTTAGCAAGTGTGTCCGAGCCAGCCTTAACCTCGTATTCGAGCTTGTTTGGGGCAAAGAGAATCGTCGTCTCTGTATCCTTCCCATCCACCTTCGTTTTCATCACCGTGTCCGTTACCTGCGTAAACAGCTGGCGCGGTTGCAACTTTTTTTCAGCATTGTATTTGAATGACTGGGAGAGGAGCGTTTCGAAGGTGATCATATGCGAATTCGTGTGGGTCGTCCCGAGCATCAGGTTCTTCGGGTTGTCAGTCGGCCTGCCAGCAAGGCTGTGTCCCACTCTGTGCAGCCATTCGTATTTCTGATGCAATGCTGCTCCTTTCTTGCAAGCTTCTGCCCCTTTTTTGGCGGAGGACCCCCCCATTGTTTCATCGGTGCCGATCCTCTTTGCACCCTGCTTGCCCGCAAGCTTCAATTCCTTAACATACTCATCGCGTTTGACCGCACTCTCGACCAGGTCGTTGAGCGCATCTACTTCCTGTGTGCAGGTGGCAAAGTCCATCACGTCTTCCACCAGCGTGTCGAAAAAGGGTTTCTTAGTGTATGTCTTTGTGATAGCCTTCTTCTGGTAGATCTTTAATTGAGTGCCGGTGAAGACCAGCACCCAGGTCGACTCCGCGTCGGGTTCCTCGGTGAGGTACTCAATAAGATCTGGCTGATAACCGACGTGCTCTTCGATCGTCTTCTTCATTTTTTCCTCAAATTTCTCCTTCTCCTCCTTCTCGTCCATAATGAGAAGGACTCCAATACCGGCATCGGATGCAAAGCGCCCAAAGGGGTTGTAGGACCCACCTCCAGACGGAGAGGAGACATCGTCCAGGTACGTTTCGAGGATGTTCTCGTAGGCGTTATCCGGAACGTTCCGAATCTTAGACGTCGTAGCGGTCCCTACTTCCCCGACATACGGAATATCGAACAGACCATCGGCCTGCCAATACATGACTGGGTTGGTCATTTCTTCAAGTGTGGCGTCTGAGACGGCTCTTCCGTTTTTCTGCTCTTCCGCAAGCTTAGCAAGTGCCCGGAGTGAAATGAAGTATTCTTCTGTCTTGAAGTAAACATTGTTTGCGGTCACAGCCCCGAAGACAGGCGTCATGATGCGTTCAGGGTTCTCAGTCAAGATCTTTTCGAACCCCTCAAGATTACCCCGTGGTAAAATAGTATAAGTATCTCCATCAACCTTTTCAATCTGGACCGTAAAATAATGCGCAATAGTATAATCCTCTCCAGCCTTGAATTCAATTTCGATACTATCAGCCAGACTCATTAGCTCGTCCCCATTATTTGTAACGACGACATTTGACTCCTGTGTTGAGATTGCGAGCTGCGCATTCTTTGCGTTCACACTGAGCTCATTTGCCGCAAACGTGAAGGTCGCCTGAGCCCCCTTTGGAAACCCGTTCCGGAGAACCGGAAGGTCCGAAGGATTAATGGTCTCGGGCTCGTCATTGTCAAACGTATATCTGGTGGTAGACAGGTGACTTAGGGACTGTGCATTGATTTTCTCAACATATCGCTTCAGTTCAACACCATCATCAAAGAGCTGTTTGTTTTCCTCAGCAGACCCCGCCTGCATGGAAGACAATGCAATGCACCTACCGACGGAGTCCGCTCCATCTCGTTCGTAGCAGTGGTTTTTCTGAAGTTGTGCCAGTATCCGGGTTCCATCATCACTCCAAGCGGCCTGCTTGTGCGAACGAGCGCACACAGACCTGCACGTTTTTCTGGCAAACCCATCATCGACCCACTTGCAGCTTCGAAGGGATGCGTACGTGGAAGAGCCCCTCTCGCAATCTTCCCCCTCCTCTATGTCCTCGCACCCCGCGTTCGTAAGGTCTACGTGTGGGTCACGATTACGAACATAGCAATTGATTGCCAGCGAAAGGCACGCAAGCAGCGGCAACATGACTGCAGAGCAGCCCCTTCGTGTGTCTTATCTTTTCGAATAACAAAACCAAAAAAGTTGGGGGACAATTTGTGATCTGTTTGTGAGAGGTGAGGGTTGGGAATGGGAAGGGTATGTGGTTGTTTGAAAGCAAATGGGTAGCGGGATGTCCATGTCTTTATGCGAAAACAAGGCTACTAACCACAGGGAAAGCTCGGAAGTATTCAGGTTTCCCTTAAGGAAATGCCTAAAGAAAAACACTACCTCGTTTATCACATGAAAAGTGGATTGAGTTGAAACATATGGGCTCGTCCGGAAACCCCCCAGCCAAAAATCATCTATTTTTTGGTGTTTTACCAGAAATTAGCGCCGATAGGTGCCCAGAACCACCCCAGAAACCATATTCCTGGCGGGTTTTGGGGGCTTTTGGGCAAAAATACACTTTTTTTGACTCATTTTCATACAATGCAACGAGGCCGAGTCGGCCTCGCCAAGGCCTGAAAATAAATACTCAGGCGTGCCTGAGGCGTACTCGGGATTAGTTACGTTTAAGTACGCCTCAGGCACGCCTGGGTATATTTATATTTCTTACCAGCATTTTGGTCAGGAACAAAAAAGTATTTACCCCCAAATTTTGTGGTTTTCGATTCAGAGGTAGCAAAATCTTTCAAATGCGGGGTCGCACGATGAAAAATGCGCCTCTGGGCCGAGCGAGTCGAAAAAATGAAAAGGGTTCGCTAAGCTTTGGTGCTGGTGATATATATTTTGGTGGTACCTTCGGGTATTTCATTGATTCAAGAATCATTGTAAACAAATCTCGGGGTGCTTTTCGACTGGGTCCCTTCGGGGCCCAACTTGATGCAAGACGGAAGAGGCTCATACAAGGCTGGACCCTCTAACACTAGAGAGATCCCATCGAGATCCCAGAATTTTACACAGGCCTCCTTGATCCACAGACCACAGCTCTATTTTTAGTACAACTATGGGGTGACCAAAGGACTTTTTTATACCCGAGGTATGACTCATCTTCTGCGAAGCCTCTTTTTAGGAGGCAGTTTACTGTAAGCAGTAACCATGATATTTTTCCACTAAAAATATCTTGTGACCCCGCAATTTTCTCAGCAGGACACCGAAAGTTGATTTCAGCACATTTCAGGGGGCGGAGGAAATACATGGCATGCCTTATACAGCAGAAAT
Organism: Rhynchopus sp. YZ270_cl-10; assembly: GCA_964035575.1. Lineage (NCBI taxonomy): Eukaryota > Euglenozoa > Diplonemea > Diplonemida > Diplonemidae > Rhynchopus > Rhynchopus sp. YZ270_cl-10. Next base: position 1,173,617 of record OZ037923.1, on the reverse strand, counting down.
ATGAAACCGAGTATACTTTCCCCTGGTTTTTGGTACAAACTTAAAGTCACGCATTTTTTGCCAAAAAAATTGTCCGACCCCGGAATTTTTTCAGATCGCTCCGGAAATGCATCAGAGGCCCTTTTTGCGGGGGGGAAATACACACCAGGCGCCTGAAACGCAATTATACGTTGATATATACTCAGGCGTGCCTGAGGCGTACTTAAACGTACCTAATCCCGAGTACGCCTCAGGCACGCCTCAGTGACGCCTCAGGCACGCCTCAGATATATTTTCCAGAAACGAGTATTTTCAGGCGTACCCGGCCTCGTTGCATTGTATGCATTTTTGGGTATTTTAGGGTGGTTTTAGGGTATTTTTGGCCACAGTGGCTTGTATGGGGTAATTTTACTGTTTTGACCCCATTTTTGGAGGAACGTTCTACACACACCCGAACGATGTTCGGGGTCACATCGACACATATGAACACGATATGGGCAAGGTTGAACCAAGGAGACATGTGCAGAAGGGTGGGGTGTGCTGGAGGGATGTGGAGCTTTTCATGCTAACCCCTGTTTTACTGGCCACCATTGTCCCTAGTGTTTTGTGTGGTGATATGGCACTTTTCATGGAAAAAACAGCAGACAGCCCTTACCTGTGTCTCAAAACCATCCCAAACCACCCTACTACCCTCCAGTGAGGTTCCTGAGTGCAAATGTTGAGTCCACAGCTTTTCGGGATCCACGTGGAGCCAAAATAGATGATTTTGGGCTGGGGGGTTTCCGGACGAGGTCATATAATTGTGCTGGACACACACGCTGCATAGGCCATGCCTGCTTTATTTTACCTTCCTACATTTTTAAAGTGTCTCTCGCCTGCTTCTAGAACAGCAAGCCACACCATGTGAAGGAGGTGTTGATACGAGGGGAACCGATGCCACGGCCATCCCAGATGACAAAACAAAAATATCACATCATCTCCTCCAAAACAGCTGCAACGTCTCCGTTGTGCCTCTCAAGCACAGCACGCATGTCTACAGTGATGTCGAACCCCATGTTCCGCAGGGCAGTCACACCCGCACTGTCCTCCTCACACACAACTGCTGCCTCCTGCTCCCTCTTTGTCTCTGGCACAGCAACCACAACCACATCCTCATCCTCATCCTCGTCGTCCTCCACCTGCACGTCCTCCTCCGCTGCCATCGGCATCTTCTGCTCGCAGCGTGGCCCGTGCTGGCCTGCATGCTTCACACACCTCACACAGCAGTGTGTGGCGTGCACACCAGTCACCTCAAAGCTGCACCCAGCACACACAAGCAGGGCTACATCCGGCACACCAGCAGTGACGTCCTCCTCCTCCTCCTCCTCCTCCTCCTCCTCTTGGCTCGGCACCTCCACAGCCTCAGTCGCATCTGCACTCTTCCTCTTGTGCACACGGCAGTGCGGACCGTGCTGACCTGCGTGCTTCACACTCCGACGGCAGCACGGCTTCACTTCCTTCACAGACTGCGACACGTCTTCACCCACCACTGCTGGTGCAGCAGCCTCAACATCAGAAGTCTCCATGTGTCTCTGCTCACAGCGTGGTCCAAGTCCAACCGTGTGACACCTCCGTCAGTTACAGGTCCCCCCTGCGCCAGCACAAACTCCAGGGGGCGGATGCCTCTGCTGGCCAAGACACACTGCAGACCCATCCTGCGCACCTATCGTCACCACCAGACGCAGGGCACGCTGTTGTGCACACACGTCCGCGTCGTCTGCCCCACGTGCCTCCCGCCAGAGCGCAACACACTCGGCCCACTCCTCATCCAGGTCCACCGTCACCAGGTCCCCCTCGTCGTCCACGTAGCGCAGCGTGAACACCCCGCACGCCCACTGCCGCACACACCCCTTCACATCCTCCAGGCTCGGACAGAGGAGCCGTGTGCGCCGCTGCTCCACCACCCTCCGCCCGCGCACGAGCACAAACTTCAGCGGCACCCCGACCGCACCCTCTGAGGAGAGCTGCATCGTCGCTGCCTCTGTGTGTGTCATTGTCGCTGTCCTCGCTCCCACCGTACCTGCTGGCGCTGCTGGCTCCGTTGTGTTGTGTTTGCTCTTCGCTTGTGGTTCTCCTCTTTGCTTTGGTTAGGTTAGTGTAGACAAAGATGTGTGGTCACGAATAAGAGCAATGTGTATAGGATATGGTCTGTGGTGTGTGGATGTGTTTTGTGGTCAGGTAGAGTGGAAAGTACAAACAAACCTCACACTGAAATCCGAAAAACAAATAACAGTTGTTAAAATAGATCGGTGGGCGGGGAGGTCTTCTTTTAAAAGGTATTACGTATGTAAAGACGGATCTTGAAGTGGTGGGCTGGGAAGGGGCAAGAGAGAAGGGTTACAAGGAAACGATGATACGCAACGAAAAACCCGCCGCGTGTGCATCTGGGTGCGCGAACACTAAGCCTGGTGAACGTCAAACAAAGACCCGGGTCATCAAGGAATTCGTGGGCTAGTAAAAAGTGCACACATGCACGATAAAAGCAAAGCAAATAAAAAAAATCAAAATGGTGAGATCAAGCCAGCTAGTGCCAAAGCCTTCACAAAATCTGGACACGGAAAATAAAAGAAACTTTGACGGAATGCACCACTCTCGAGCACACCTATCAGTGTGTTTCTGCCGTATTTTTTTCACTTGCGCAAGTCTTCATATTGTGCACTTCTGATGACACTGATCACATGACACCACATAAACAGGAAAGATGAAAGAGCACCACTGCACATACATCCTCAAAAAACTCGGACAAAAGATGTGCTCGTATTAAGGACTCACATCGTATGGTTTCAAGGGAAGTTTAAAGTGCAAACGCAGCACACAGAATTGTTCACTTTTTAAAAAAATTATTTTGACAATCTGTTGGAGCCTACTTTTTTTCTTCGAGACCAACGAGATAGGACATTTCAAAATAATTCAGCTCGATTGAATAAAATCAAACGTATGGTTCAGGATGGAGCAGATCGTGAGATATTTCTTCTTAACTGCCGACGAACAGTACAGCCGAGCCACCCACAGCTGCCTGGCAAATGCAAGAGGCTCTTTTTGAACGGTTCAACAGCAGGACCCACACCTGCAAAATAAAGAAAAGTTTGTAAGATGATCCTAAGCCTCTCGTGCTTAGTCACCTTGAGATAAAAGGAAGCAAAAAAGGGAGTTCAAAAAAAGAGGTGCAAAAAAATCACTACAAACATAGCGTAGCGACCTCAAAAAAAAACAATAAAAGAGAAGTTGAATGTATTTAAAATAAAAACTGAGTGCCGCACCACTCCAGCATGCGTTATGGCAGATAGACGTATAAAAAGGGAAGAGAAAAGTTCGATTTCGGCCTCGAAAATACCCGTGACACCGATTTGTCACGGTACTTTGTCACGGAATTTTTTTGAAAGATTCGATTTCGTGACAAAAAAAGTTCGATTTCGTGACAAGCCGATTTTTTCATTGACACACAAAATTCAATTTAGTGACAAATGACTTTTTTCATTGACAAAAAAAAATTCGATTTCGTGACAAATCCATTTTGTCATTGACAAAAAAATGTCATTGAAAAAAATGGATTTTGTCAAGGAAAAAGTCGTGACAGCCAACCCGCCAGTCACTGAAAGTGACCAGACAGCCACTTGACAAACACAAAAGAGGCCATTCTTGAGCTGTCTAGAAACCGAAGGGCAGAGACTGAAGACACAAGGTATGATAACTTTATGATTATGCAAGACTTAGTATATCGCGAACACGGTCAGGCTTGCACGCCTCTGGCCAGAGGCCAGCCCCACTAAATGATATGCAGCAGACACTCATTGCAGATTTCATTTTCATTCGGTAAAAAATTAATGGGTGCGCACGTTTCTATACCTAATACCCCAACCCTCACCCATACATTCCATTACACACACCAAAACAGATCGAATCCACCAGCGCATGCGACGGAAGCAGATTCAGATTGTGGTTTGATAAGCAGAGTTCGGTTATTATGGTGGTGGAAAGGGGGGTGGGAACACTTTGTCAGTCACTGCTATAGCCATTAACCAGGGAGCATAGCTAGTGCAAGAAATTCGACTTTGGAAACCTTCCGGAAAGTCTGTCCTCTGCTTACGGAGGACTAGACACAAGAAAATATTGTTTGTTCCCCCAGAAAACCAGTGCACAATTCACACTCCTTGTGGGTGGTCTTGTTGCCTTTTCGTCATAGTAATTTTGGCCCAGGCATGCTCTTGAAGCATGACAATTTAGTGTGTATGGGGCAGGGTGTTGTTTTGTTCTGAATTCTCTTTGTTATAACATCTAAGTCAATCGCGGGTGGTGGTTTGTGTAGCGTGAGGCACTCTTTTTAACAAACTTCCTGCAGTTGCTATGCACTGTTATTTCTTCGGATTTATCATCATACAGCGTAACATAGTGGATTCGCCTGGTCGACACAACCTTTGATAGATATGGGATAACCAACCCCCTTCGACCCCTCGTGGGTTCACTGAACAAGCCCTAGTGGTAGTTAAACGCGATTGACATTTACATTCCTAGAGATGAAAGAACAAGATAACACTTCTGTACCCGCGCATCAAAATTGTGGAAAACTTTGCACCCCAAACACCCTCAACAACGCCCGCCAAAAGGCGCCCCTTGTTGCTGGGAGTTGGTTCTCATGTTTGATACACTGCACAGCAGGCATTCCTCCTGAGTCCAACGCATGTTTGGCCTGTCTGCGGCGTTGTACTTAAGGTGCACGAAGACAGGGTCTGGTGGTAAATTTTGCGTAGTACTGCGACGTGGTACTACGTGGGTCTGGGAACCTGGTACCTGGGTACAGGATATTTGTTGTAAAGACATCTTCCACCATGCATTGAGGAGGGTAAGACAGTGGTCGCAGTTTCTACTTGATAGCATTACACATTTAACTTCTCCACGGGGGTCTTGGGCCGTTCATTCGGTTATACCTTGACTACCGGAAGATATTCTTGAGGCCTTTTTGGTCTCTAGAATATCCGGTCTTCCCGAACGGAGGCACACTTTGTGTGTTACTACGACCTGGCAATTTCCAGCAGTAGGTTAAGTAATCTTTCTTGTAAATTGTTGGATCATTATCTCCTCAGTGCATGCATGCCCCACGTGACTGGACACTTTTGTGTTTGTCATGTGGAGCTGTGGTTGCTCTTTCACAACTTTTATCCTTGTGTCCAGTGTACCCAGTACCCAGTGCCCTGTCACGACTTTTTCCTTGACAAAAAGTTCGGTTTCCTTGACAAAATCCATTTTTTCATTGACATTTTTTTGTCACTGAATTTTTGGATTTGTCACGAAATCGAATTTTTTTTGTCAATGAAAAAATCGGTTTGTCACGAAATCGATTTTTTTTTTGTCACGAAATCGAATCTTTCAAAAAAATTCCGTGACAAAATTCCGTGACAAATCGGTGTCACGGTAATTTTCGAGGCCGAAATCGAACTTTTCTCAAAAGGGAATAATCAATTTCATATACTTTCCATTCAAAGAAGAGAAAGCACACAATAAATAAATAAAAGGATTCAATGAAATCAGGTGGGACTGAACTCTTTCATACTCAGTCACCTTGAAGGGGGGAAATGGGAAAAGGCAATATGTTTGAAGTGGCAAACACCTCGGGAGGTCCTGCGAAGAGGGAGGGGGCAAAAAGGGTTGTATGACGATCCAAAGCCTCTCGTGCTTAATCACCAAATGACCAGTTTAGGGTGTGGTGTGTGGATGTACTGTAAATACACATGAGTACGTACAGTATAAGTATTCTAATATTTCAAAACAATATGCTTCATCCAATTTACAAGCAAAATAGAAACTTAACACTCATCACACGATGAACCCCATGGGAGAGAGGTTGTGGTGAAACGCACAACACCTCAACCTGTTCGGGTGAGGAGTGGTCTCTGCAGCGCGGTTCGTCCCCAGAACCGCAAAAGTGTGTTCAAAATGCTTTGTTTCTATTTCCTTTCATTGCATTAGGCGACAAAAGGAAAAAAAAAGGCAGCAAAATAAGCAGCTGATACGGAGTAGTCATTGACAAGCTTGAAGCTAAATCAAGACAAACCAACCAGCAGATTTCACACAAAGAAATACCATCCCGTCTGTCTTTGCGCAGATGGAGTGCAACGCACACAACCACACAGACTGTGCAAGGAACGCTGGACAGTAACTGGTGTCAAAATAAGAGAATTCAGAAAGGCAAAGGTGCCTTCCAAAAAAAAGGGGGATGGGAGTTCACGTTCATAGGTTCACTTTTCTTTCGTATCTTCGCGCAGTATCAGATGCACGCAAACCGTGTACATCAGACTGCTGACTCTTTGTTCTCGGTTGCAACAGGTTCGTTGTTGCCAATCGGTGTGGGACCATCCTTCTTGCACAGCAAATAAGCGACAATACCAGCGATAAGCAGCAGAGCACCTCCACCAAGGCACAGTCCCACAATCGCCCCAATCGGGAAGTCGTCGTCGTCCTGTGGCGTAGGTGTGAGCAAGGTGCACTCTCTGCCCACAAGGACATGGTTGTCAGCGCAGTTCAGCGGCACACATACACCGCCAAGAATAACGACCACCTCCGCACCGGTCACATCCCGGCACTCCAGTGCGTCCATCGAGGCCAGCCCAGCCGACAGCACTGTACCCACAACATCGTTCGCAGCAGCCATCTCAGACGTAAGCTCCTCTGCCAGGTCCAACGCCGCCACTTCCAGCAGCGGCACGTTGTCAAGATGCACCAACACATTCAGAGATCCGCACAGTGTGTCCACATCCAAAACCGTGCCCTGTACAATGCTACGGATCGCAGAGGCCACTCGATTTCCCTTCGCAGCTCCATCTTCGCAATCCACATCCAGTGCGACACGTACCACGTCTGACACACGCGTCTCCTCGTTCACACAAATATGCGCCACACTCCCACGACGCTTGTGGCGTGGCTTTTCAAAACCAGAGCTGCACGTACACTTGAACGTAACTCTGTCACAGCTAGCCCCCATGTCTCCATGCTTCTGACACTCCACATCTGTGACACACCACTTGCGCGAAGGCGACACTGGCGCCTCCGTGAGAGGAACTGACGTAACAGGCAGACCTGTCGGAGGTGTCGACGTGGAGGTTACATCCGTCGGAGTTACAGTCAGAGAATCAACTGGTGCACTCGTCGTCGGCGTTGGTGTGGCCGATGGGCCTAACGGAAGCGCCGTAGGTCCTGCCGTAGCACCGCCCATGCAAATGTAGTCAAAGGCAAGAGAGTTGTTCTCCGCGCGCGCCCAGGAGGAACGGTACTGCACGAGCACCGACGAAGCTGCAGAGGTGAGGCTCACGCCCTGCTTCTCGCCAGTCTCGTGGAAAGGGAAGCCAACAACCCGGTCGCCGTCCATTTCATACACATTCACGTAGCGCCCGCCACTGGCAGTTGCGTGGGCAGTTGCGTGGATCTCGGTGAAGGTAATGCCAACACTGCCACCTTCGCACGCAAGCTCCCAACATTCGGTCCCGTCAACCTCTGTGCTGATGCTGCCCGAGGTGCCCAGGGTCGTTGTGGTTGGGCACGACGGTGTGAAGTTGAAGGGGGCAGGGTCCCAGTTCACCAGCTCAGGTGCAGGCATGTTGCATCCCCACGAGTACTGGAAGCCGCCACACCCACCACGGTAGCACTGTCTGCCCTGTGCAAGGAAGGACACGTCCCCGTCTGCTGTGAACCTCGAGGTACCGAAGTGTGGCCCGTACGCGGTTGTGTAGAACACCTGTGTGGCCGCACTGTTCACAGAGAAGTTTCCAACGTAGAAGAGAAGGTAGTTCATCTCCAGTGTGCCGACGCAGGAAATCGTGTGCACCAGCGGTGTGGAGACGTAGCTGTGCCAATCCAAGCTCGGTGTCACAATGTCACTCGCCTGCGAGCGAGTGTTTGCAGTGCTCACGGCAGCAACTTCCAGCGCAGGAGCATCCATCCCACAGCCCCACGAGAACTCCACAGAGCTGCTGCAGTTCCCACCTGCACACGCATCCACAGCTGCTGTCAGTGTCACGTCCCAGTATGCGTTGAACGTCACGGTGTTGTACTGTGCGTCTGTCCTCAGCGCGGTTTCCGTGCCGTTGTTCACCACGAATTTGCCTTCAAAGCTGGGGTTGTACGCAAGCTCGAGTCTCCCCACGCAGGTCAGGGTCCAGCACGTCTCCGCACCCGCTGAGAGTGCCGTGTTGAATGTCCCGGACAACTCGTCCAAGGCTAAGCACTGCATGACAAGAACGGGAGCAAGGAGGGTTAACATTTTAGTAGTAATATCTGTGTATGGATGTGGGATATTGACGAGTGAAGTATAAAAAGAACACAAAAGAATACGCGTTTTGCTTTTCTCAAGATGACCCTCGCGGCACAGAGCTTGTTATAATTTTCCCAAGCACAGAGTGCTTGCACACTGGGAAACGACAAAAACTAAGAAAAAACAACAAAAGGCAAAGCGCAAAAGAAGAACAAGAATAGCTTCACAAAGAGACACAGCACATCAGAGACAGACAGGGCAAAGCACTTCGGACTATTCAGTGAACATAAAATGCTCCCGAATATACCAGGTTTGTGCACAAGCCTTCTGTCTCAGATCGCACACAGCCGAAATAAAAAGATCAGGCGCAACGGGTAGCTACACTACCACTGCCTTCAAGCGTACGGAGACACACATTTCGCAGTTCCGTCTGCCTGCAGCTCACACTGCACGCACTTCAGAAGGTCACATGGGTTGGAGCAGTGACCCTGGCCAGTCGCGTCGTTTGTGCATGTTGTCCCAACAAGGCAGGTCATCGCCTCACAGCCAACAATAGGTGTCGGTGGGAACGCATCCGGAGACACACACTTTGCAGTTCCGTCTGCCTGCACCTCACACTGCACGCACTTCAGAAGGTCGCACGGGTTCGTGGGCAGGGTAGGAGGAGGCACGCACTTCCCATTGCCCTTGGCATCTTCGACGCAGTGCGCACATTCCAGACTCCCACATCCAATAGGTGGCGGAAGGCAGACACCCTCCCCTGTCTTGGGGTCGTTCTCGCAGTTCACGCACTTCAACTGGTCGCAGCCAACAACTGGCGGCGACGGTGGCGTCGGTGAGGGGAACCACCACGACGGAAGGCACAGTGCATGTCCGGCAATCTCATAGCACGTCGTCCCATACCTGCACTGCGTCGCAGCACATCCAACCGGCAGCGGCTTGCACCACGCCTGGCTCCCAATAGCAACACACTCTGTCCCCGGCGCACAGTGCACACCTGCGCAAGGACCAGCCGGCGGCGGTGGCGGCACACACGACGCCACACCCTCACTGTCCTCCACACACGAGTAGTACATGGGACACGTCGTCGCCGCACAGCCTGCTGTGTGCGGTGGGATCTGTGCCGAGGCCACGAACCCCATGCTTGCAACGAGCGACAGACGCGACAGCATTGTTGACGGAAAACGAAGAAAATCAGGGGGAATCTGTGTGGTGAGGTGGGGTTGACGATGTGGTGTAGTGCCGCAGGTTTAGTCATGCGTATGGGAAGATAACGAGGCACGGAAGGGAAGAAATGAATTGTATTATAAAATGCTTTTGCTTTTTTTTTTTTGCGACTTTATATCCAACTTTTTGTTTTTGTGTATTGAGGCGGGATAGGGGAGGGGATGGGATGGGAGGGCTTCTACGACATGGCTTCTTTTCTGTAACAACCTGTTTTAGGTTTGTTTTCTGTTTTGGCATTTGCAGTCTCATCAGAAGAAGAGGACCTGCCTTTAGACTTTTTTTTACTTTTTTCCCTTTTAGATATTCGCATAAAAGCACAACACAACAGCACAAAAAAGCGCAAAAGTACGACATCCGGCACAAAAAACAGACAAACCCACACACGGCAAACGGATGGGCTGTTCCTGTAGCGCCTGAAGAGTGGTGTCGTGAATACCCTCACAAAGGAAAAGAGGAAGAACAGCAACAAAAAAAAACGACGTTGCGAAGACAAACGCCCTAAAGGGATGTATGCACACTCACAACAAAGAACGGGAGATAACAATAGGAAACAGCAACAACAGCACCTTGCAGCACAGAACGTGCCACAAAACTGTAAAAAGCAAAAACGAAAACAAACGTGCTGTTGATGCAAAGACAAGACCACTGGGGAGGACGGCACCGCATCTGGGGTTACATATTATATTTTGGTGTAAAAGGGGCAGGGGAAACAACAACTAGAATACTGGGAAGGGGTGTGCGGCACCTCCAAGAGAAAAAAGCATTTATGCACAAAAAGGACACATGTTTGACGCATCTTATAAGCATGGCTGCATGCAAAGGGGGCAGAGGCGACCCCAAAGCTTTGGCCACTACAGATGCAGAAGATAACCCTCACAAAGCACACAGCGACGTTGCACAACAGAAGCCCTTCTGCTTCTCAGCAAAGGGGTTGGTGTGCTGATACAGGTGCTCTCTCAACTAGCGTTTCGTGCTGACGCCTTCGTGGTGCGTGGGTGGTGTTGGCTCGAGACTGAGGCACACCCATACCCATACCCATGCACACATGTCCAGCGTAGCTTCTGGAAACGCAACAAATACCCTCACACAGCAAACAACAACTAGGATGGGTGTGGCCACGCATCGTGTTGTCTTGTTCTGTCACCCTCAGTCGAATGTACAGTCAGTCAGATCGGCGCCATCTGCAGACACACACACGCTAACAAAAAAGCAAACACAGAAGAAAGGAACGACAAAGGGACACAGCAGGCTGCTGGTGTGGGATGTGGGTGGCTGTCCTTGATGGACGCCGCACATAGGAACACACCTTGGCACAGCACAGCTGCGCCCGTTGTCCTCCCTCCCCTGTGCTCTTTTATTCGTTTTTCCACTTCTCGCGTATCCGCAAAAGGCACAATATACAAAAAAAGACTGCAATTTCGAAAGAAAAATACAAAAAAATTGTGATGTGTTGCATTTGGTTGCGTGTTGGTGTGACCCAACAGCACACTCAAACGACGCTTTTGCACAGTCAGTGTAGTGAAGACCCTCAATCAACCTGGACACTTGGTTTGTGCTGTTGGGAGGGGTGACTGCAAGCAGACACACACTTCTCAACAGCAGCACACTTGTGTCCTTCTCAAAAACAACACCATGTACGTAGAAGCAGGGAAGAAGAGATGGAGGGGAGGGAGGGAGAGGAGGAGGAACAACAAATAGGGGTGGAAGTGGAAAGTGGGTCGGTTGGGGATGGACCCATCCTTAATTTTAAGAAATAAAAAATGTGGAGGAGGAGGAACACCGGGACAAGAGAAAGAGACAGAGAGAGAGAGAGAGAGAGAGAGCGAGCGAGGTGGCAGAAGCCACACACTTTTTTGCAGTTTCTCACTTTATATAAGACCTGTGGGGGCAGGTTACATGCATTGTTCTACACACAAACTTGTTTTTAAAAAGATCTTTTGTTTTTTTTTTTCTTTTGCTTTTTGTTTTCTTTACCTTTGCTATACTTTGTATCTCTCCTTGTTCCCTTCCCACTGCTCCTTTTTTCATATTTCTCTTTTGTTTTGGGTTTATATTATTTCACCTCTGTCTTTGTTTTGTGATTTTATTGCCAACCATTGTCTCTCTACAGTGCAAACAGCGCCAGCACAGCCACACACAGTGTGACCCACAGGGTGGGCACCAAGACACCGCCCGAAGTAGGGATGGGGATAATGTTGGGGTCGAAGGTGACTGGCGGGACGCTTGTTGGTGGTGCGGCTGTGGGGGGTGCAGTTGGCACAACCGGTGGCTGCGGTGTTGGTGGCGACATGCTTGTGGGCTGCGATGTTGTGGGTGGGACGTTTGTTTGCGGTGCAGGTGTTGGTGGGGGTGGCGGCACGGGTGTGTTCGCCACACCAACCTGCATGTTCGATGTGGACGCAGTGGCGAAGGGGGAGGTGACGCCCGGTGTGGGCGACTGCTTCAGGATACTGTTCGGGTCGGCCAAGTCGGCAACAATGGCGTCCTTGACTGCAGTGGAGACTGCAGCCGCGTCGACCGTGACAGCCGTCTCAATCTCAAACTCCGTGACAACGTCGACTGTGGTCGCAAGCGCAAAGAAGGAGCGGTACGCAGCCGCGCCTGCCCCACCCGCAACAGTCGCAATGCCGGTGCAGTTCGGGTCTGCCGTTATGTTGCACGGTGCCGCTGTTGGCGGGAGTGTCGGCGGCGCAGCTGTGATCGTCTTGTCGACGCACCTGCCCGAGATCTTGTCAGCAGCGGTGATGCCGCCGCCGCCAAGCTTCGCACACACCCACTTCAGGAAGGCTGCCTTGATGACGGGGTTCCCCTTCTTCAGCAGCTTCAGCATCTGGATCTCGGCGTCCCCCTTGCGCACGTTGTTCACAAACGGCATCGCCAGCGCCTCAGTGTCGAACGCCGCAAGCGACAGCCCGGACAGCGTGATCACCTCCGGCGGCGGCGTCGGTGCGCGTGTCACGTTGCCTGACGACGCAGGGTAGTCGACCGGGAACTCCAGCGTCACCATGTTCCCGGTGCACAGCTTCATCTGGTCCGACGCCCCGCTTGTGCACACAACGGTGAGCTGCATCTGTGCACACGGCTCCGTCACGTACAGCTGTGTCAGCTGCGTCCACCCACCCTGGAACGAGTACGTCGGCTTGTTGATGAAGTCCAGCGCATTCGGCTTCGCATGCGCAAAGTACGAGTTGTGCACCTTGTCGAGGCACACCCCGCTCACCTTGACACTCGAGTTCGAGTCCGAGCGCACTGCGTCCCCCATCACGTCCACCACACTCAGCATCAGCGCAAACGGCTTACCAGGCTCGGGGTAGTACGTCGTCGACTTGCACGCCGTCCCAGAGCACATCCAGTGGTTCCCGCCCGGGCGCAGTGCCGCCGCATCCTGCATGTTGACCTCAAACAGGAAGGTGTCGTCGGGCTTCGCAAACGTGGCCGCAGGGTTCGTGCTCACGTCCCCCTTCCCGTACTTGTAGTTCAGCTGCGTTGTCGACAGGTAGAACCGCGTCAGCCCAGACTGCTTCCACCCCGCCATCTTCCCGTACGAGATGTCCTTGAAGGTCGCCTCCCCGCCCTTCAGCTTGAACGAGAACGCCGGCACATTCCACCCAGACGACTCCTTCGGCATGCACTTTGGCAGCGACGCAATCTTCTTCCCCCAGCCACACGCCCCCGACGTCCCCTTCCCGTCCACGCACGTGTCAAGCACCCACTTCCCTGACTTCGACTTGTCCACGTTACTGCACGGCACGGCCAGCGGGCGCAGCTGCACGGGTGCCGCACTCCCCTTGTCCTCGGGGTGCTTCACCTGGATCCCGTCCAGCCCAAGTGCCACCACCTTCATTGTGAAGTTGTAGCCGCGGCCCCACGTCGCAGGGTGCGGCTTGCTCCACGGCCGGCCCATGTGGCTGTCCCGCCCGTTCTTTGCCCCCATCCCGCCAAGGCCGAGCGGCACCCATCCCTTCATCACCTGCTTCACAAGCATCAGGTGGGCCGTGGGCAGTCCTGCCGGCGGTGTGGGGCAGATCGGCTTCATCGGCTTCCACACCTTCGAGCTGTTTGTGCTGTTGCTGTTCGCGTTCGAGCTGTTCACACCCGTCATGTCCATCGGAGGCACACACGGCACACCGATGCGCGCAAACGCTGCAAGACGCACAGCACGCCTCACAAAGTGCAGCGGGCCCACATCCGCAATCGCGGCAAACGGCGTCGGGCCCGACGTTGTCATCGGCGCCACAGCCTGCACGGTGAAGAACCACGGCACGTGCTCGCACGCCGGCATCCCCGATACAGCCACCTGCTGTGCTGTCGCCTCGTGGTCTGCAGCAATCTGCGGCCGCCAGGCCTCACACGCAGTCGTGCGCGTCGTCTGGTTCGACCGGATCTGGAACGTGCCCACACCGCGGCGTGCGACGCCCGTCCACGTCACCGTCGTGGTCGACGTGTTCGACTTCTGCGTCCCGGTCAGCGTGAACTGCATGTGGTTGTCCCCCACAACAGGCATCCCCTTCGCGTCCACCACCTGGAACGACAGGCTGCTCCCAACCCCGGTCACTGCCGCAGGCGCACCCGAGAGCGTGCGTCCCCACAGGCGAGTGAAGTTCGGTCGCGACAGCACGCTCCCCTCGTTCGGCGCACCCGCAATCATCAGCCCGACCGGCGCCTCGACCGTGAACGTCACTGCCGTCGTCGGCGCTGTGGTCCCTGTCGGGAACCCGGTGAAGGCACCCGCCTTGAGCTGGCACGTCCCGACAGCCGCAAACACACCTGCAATCTCAATCGCGTCGCCAGTGCCGGCAGCCCCAGTCTTCGGGTCCTTCGTGTTCGCAATCGCACACGTTGTTGTCCCACTCGCACACGCGAAGCACCCCTCGGGCACCATCTCCGTCGGCACTGCTGTCACAGACGCACCCGCCGCCCAGGACACGCCGCCAATCCCGCGGAACTTCCCAGTCGTGTCCCATGCAGCAAGCCCGACGTGCACGGTGCGGTTGTACACACTGTACGCCTTGCCTGTTGTCGTGGCTGGTACTTCGAGCGTCTGCGACGACGCCCACTTCCAGTCCGCAAGCGACGTGTCCGTGTACGCAACCTTGAAGGTCTGGCTCGTCCCGTTCACAAGCGATGCAGGCGACGTCACCACCACGTCGCATGAGCACGCAGCCGTCGTCCCTGCCGTGAGCCCGGTCAGCCCAAGCTTGAAGGTCGCCACACCGCCCATGTAGGTCGCGTTCGGCGACACCCACGCCGTCCCGCACGAGCCGCACGTCACCGTTGCCGTCGATACACCGCGCACAGCCGACACGTACCACTTGTCCGACGCAGTCTGTGCCCCCGGCGCCTGCCCAATTGCGTACGCGTTGAACGTGCAGTAGCCCTCACCCACAACGCGGTCCGCCGTGCACGCAGCCCCGCCTGCCGACGAGCGCGACGACGACGACGCCGACGGGAGGGTGTCCACCGCCATCGCCCCCGCCTCCACAGAGAAGTGCACCATCGGCGCCTTCTTCTCCCCGAAGAACCCTGTCGGCACCCCGGCCGCACCCGTCACCACAAACGACAGCGACAGCTGCATCGCCGCCTTGGACACCTCGACAGTCGCCTGCCCGGCAGCCCCGACGGGCGTCGTCTTCTCGACCACAGGCATCGGGATCCCGTTGTACACCTTCGTACCCTCCGTCAGGCGCAGCCCGCTTGTGCTCCCGTACGTCACCGTCACCGCACTCCCGTTCAGTAGCGCGGTCGGGTCCGACGGCAGCTTCCCGGACGCAGACATCGACGCCGCCGCACGGTGGTTCGCCGCACGTGTCTGGTACATGCGCTGCAGCGCGTACTCCGTCGGCGGCCCACCCACAGCGTACGCCCTGTCCCCAAGGTCGTCCGCAGCGTACACGTCGAACATCCACGACGCCTTCGCCCCCGCAGCCGTCATCTTGCGCAGCATGTACTTCTCGTAGTGGAACGCCGGCACCGCAATGATCTGTGTCGCGTCCGTCAGCACCGTCAGCGGCGACGCCTTCCCGGCAAAGGACACGCTGCACTGGTAGCAGGCACGCAGGAAGAAGGCACGCACCGTCGCACTCCCGCCCACAGCGTTCACGCTGCTGCCCCCAGGGCTCGACACAGGCGAGGTCACAACCGCCGCCACACCAGCACCGTTCCCGGCCCCACCCTGGCGCGCAAACGCTGCCGACGTTGTCCCCTCCCACGCAGGGATGTTGTGCGCGTCCACACGCACCGCGCCCACAGAGAACGGCTTGCGCCTGCGCACGGCCGTCAGCGGCACGCCCCCGAGCAGCCACGCCATCCCGCATGTCTGCACCGTGTACACAAGCGCTGATCCCGGCACCGCCACTGCCGCCGTGTACGCCCGCAGTGGGAACGAGCTGCGCACAGCCATGTGACGTCCGACCAGCGCTGCTGGTGGCGTCAGCCTGTAGTCAAGCCACACCTGGCAACGTCCGCACGGACGTGCGAAGAAGAAGTTCAGACTCCCGCTCGACGCCCCCGACAGCGTCACACGGTCCGCAGCGGCCGCAAACTCCGCTGCCGACACTGCTGCGTTGCAGCCCGACGGCGGCGCAGACCCCCCAGCAGCCGCAGCACGCGCAGCACCGTCGTGCACGAACCCGCCATTTCCGTAGCGCATCTGTGCCAGTGTCGCCCCGCTCTCACCCATCCACACAGACCGCACCCACACCTCGCGCGTCCACCCCGAGGTGGAAGGCTCGTTCATGGCCCACACCCCGGCAAAGCGCTGCACGTTCTCCACCTTGACGGCAAACATGTCGCCCACACGGATCGCCGACGTCGAGTCCGGCAGCGTCTGGTCGTACACCTCCATGACGTCCATGCGCGGCGCCTTGACCGAGAACGGCTTCGACAGCTTGCTCCGATCCGCAAAGATCGGGAGTGCGTCCGATGGGTCCGTCGACCCCACACCAAGCCCGTCCAGACACGTCGCCGCAGTCTTCCCCCCGTAGCACAGGTCGAGCTGCAGCGTGCACGCCTCGCACTCCGTCGACAGCACGCTCCACGGCACCGCCACACCCCCGCGTGTCGACACGGCGGCCGTCGCAGACTCAACCCACGTCGTCGTCTTCACGGTCCCCTCCACCAGGCGCGTCGTCTCACTCGCAAGCGAACCTGCCAGGTCGTACACCTTCAGCGTGCCTCCGTCGTTGCATCCGGTCCAGCTCCGCTTTGCCACACGCACCAGGATGTCCTTTGTGAACGACCACGCACGCGCCCCGCTCGTCGTCCGCACCACCGTCTGGATCGGGAACGGCAGCCCCGCCACAGCACCCCCAGACGCGTAGCTCCACCCCGCCCCGGGCACACCTGTTCCGTACGTCCTGTAGTTGCTTGTCGACGTCTGCAGGCGGCGCTTCGTCGGGCACTCGTCGTCCACGCTCACTGTTGTGTTCACCTCCCACTTCGACAGCGTCTCCGTCGCCGACACCCACATGTACTGCGCCGTTGTCGCGACTGCGGTGATCGTCCCCCCGACGTCCGACTGCACCGCCCCCGCCACACTCGCTGTTGTGTTTGTCGTCACCTTGTCGCGCCCGTAGAACGTGAAGGACACCTTCAGGCCAGTCGTCGCGACTGTGTGCGTGATGGCCGCCCCACGTGTCACCGAGTTGTTCTTCATCAGCGACGCCGCTGCTGTCGTCGCCCCAGACTCAAGCAGGTACTGCGTCCCTGCCGTGAGCGTGTACCCGAGCTGGCTGTCGTACGCCCAGTACCGCAGCGTCGTGCTTGTCCCTACGGTGAAGTACGACGCCACCGTGAACGTCGCTGTCGTCGCCGCCCCGCACGCCGACGTCGTCCCGTGCACGAAGCTCTGCGACGCCGGCTCCACCGCGTACACCGTGGCGCGTGTCTGCGTCGTCGGCGTGATCCACAGGCTGATTGTCACACACCGGTTCGCCACCGTCGACATCACCTCCGCGGACCCGTCCCACGCCGCCTCGCACACCTTGAACATCGCCTTGCGTGCAGGCGCCCCGGTCCCGGAGTACTTGAGCGTCACCGACCCGGCACCCTGCGGCGCCACTGCCAGCACCGCTGCGTCCGGCTGCGTCCGCGTCGCCACCACCGTCAGGTTCCCGTACGTGTACGTGTTCGTCCCAATCGTTTCCAGCGACGACGGGTTGTACGCAGAGTCGAGCACAATCGTCCCACTCGTCCACACCTCCGTACCGTACGTCCACGCAGGTGCCCCCGACGGGCTCGACCCGGCCCCACCCGCCTGCGCCACCGTCACGTTGCGCGACGATGTGTCGTCAACAACCGTCCCCGTCGAGGACGTGTTCACAAACTTCACGTCCACAGTGATCCCCGCCCCGAACTCGCTCACCGTGGCAGTGTATTCCGTGCACACACCCGACGCAGACGACGCGCACAGCGACGTCACCCCGCCCCCGACAGACACAAGCTGGATCGACGTCGTTGTTGTCACTGCCGCCGCCACCGCCGCCTCACGCTGCGACAGCGTCACCGCAGACGTGCACGTGTACGCCGACGTCCCCGTCGGGCGCGACCCAGCCGCCGCCTGCGCCCCGCTCGCGTACCGGATCCCGACTGCGCTGAACACAACCTTCACGTCCGCTGTCGCTCCGAGTGCAGGCACCGTCGTGTTGTCGAAGTACAGGCGGCTGAAGTTCGCGACTGCCGTCCCCATGTTCGCGCGGGCACCCATCTGCGACCACCACGCCGTCTTCGTCTCCCCGACCTTGTACAGCGGGTACACCCCCGCAGGTGTCACAGACGTGTTCGAGTTCGTCATCACCCACCAGCGCGGGTACACCGCGTTCGTCCCAGTCATCCCGGTCACCCCCGCCGACACCGTCAGCGCAAACTCGTCCGACATCACCGCCCCGGTCGTGATCTGCACCGCCGCCGACGAGCACTCGAGTGTCACAGCCTCCTCCGTCCACGTCAGCGTCGTTGTCCCGCGCTGCGTCCCGTCCGCCGCGTACTCAGACGAGTCCGGCCCTGCGCCCCAGGTTGTGTGGAACGTGAACGCACACCGGTTGCACGGCACATGTGGGCGCATCGTCCACTGTGCGCCCCACGACCCCGTCGCCCCGGCCACAGACGCAGCCGCCGCAAGCGTCTTCGTCGGGTACTTCTCCACAAGACACCCCTTCCCGCTCGGGCTGCTGTACGCACACTGCCCCGCCACCCAGTTCGTTGCGTCCGGTGTCATGCGCAGCTTGTCCCGGTTCGACGCCCCGTCAGTCGGACCAGGCCCGTCCAGCAGCGCAAACACCTCCCCGTAGTGGAAGTCGTCGTACACGAAGGTCTGTGCCCCTGTGCTCGGCGCCGCAATGTACGACCCGGGCCGCACCGCCACCGAGATCCCCTCGCGCACAGTCCCGGAGGCCGCTGCAGGCGTCACCTCGACGGTGCTTGCGGGCACGCGCACAGGTGTCACCACGTTCGCCTTCACAGTGTTGGTCCCGTCTGAGAAGGTGAAGACAAGCGTGCATCCACCCGCCGACGAGAACCGCGAGCACGCGTTGTCCACAACGTACACACGGAACACGAAGGCAAACGAGAACGCGTTCCCGATGGTCTCCATAAGCGCCGCCTTCGACAGGATCTGCGGGGCCGTCACAAAGGTCTCGTCCGGGTACCTGCTGTACAGCACCATGTTGTCTGTCGTTGCTGTCCCGACCGTCGCCGTCACCTTCCATCCGGACAGCGCACCCCACACCTTTGGCAGTGCCTTCAGCGACGCGTCACGCGGCACGTACGTCAGCTGGTACGGCACAAGGGCCTCGAGGTACGACCCGGACACGGCAGTGATGCTCCCCGCCACAGACGCCGTCGCCGCCGTCATGGTCCCGATAAACGCAGGCGACGGCGAGCGCGTCGCCGCAAGCCCGCCCGCCACGTCCCACGGGTCCACACGCACAGGGTCCACTGCCGCCAGCACCGCCCGCGACACCTCAACCACAAAGCGCGTCCACGACAGGTGCACCGCCCCGCCCGTCGTCACCCCCTGGTACGTCACGTTCAGGTACACCGTGGCCGATGCCAGTGCTCCGTCCTTCAGCTTCGGCGTGAAGGTGTACGACGCCGTCCCGCCAAGCCCCCACACCTCCGCCGGGAGCAGCGGCTGCGACCCCACCGTCGATCCGAGGGCTGTTGCCACCTGCGGCGGTGCAGCAGACGCAGAGTAGTTCGCGCCGTAGTCGTCCTGCGCGTACAGCACCTGCACCGTCCCGTTCGCCGCAAACTCGCTCGGCCCGTCCCGGCGTGCCTGCAGGCTCAGCGTGCATGGCAGTCCGTGCACACACTTCTTCAGGTAGCACGTCGTCACCCCCGTCGTGGCACACCCGGTCGTCTTCATCGCCGTCCCCTTGAACGCGGTGTTCGGCTCGTTCCCGTCCAGCGCCACACCGTTCGGTGCCTTGGCCGCCACGTTCACCCACTGCGCAGGCGACAGCAGCTGCACCCCGCTCTGCGTCGTTGCCTCAAACCGCACCCCGCACCCGAACTCCCCCGCCGGGCACGCAGACCGGTACTGCAGCGACAGACGCACCTGCCCAGACTGGGTGAACTGGCGCAGGCCGTTCCGCTCCCACCCATACTGTGTGGCGTTCGCCTGCTTGCACGCGCCCCCAATCGCCCACACCGTGAACGGGCCCGGCGACACAGTCGGATCCACTTGCGATGCCGCCACACACTCGAGCCCTGCGAACGCCGTCGCCTGCGCACACCGTTTCACCACCAGCGGGAACGACCCAAACGGCACAGGCAGCTTGTCCTTCGTCGCCACCTGCACGTCGTACACAACCACCGCCCCAGACGTCAGCAGCGGCGTGCGCGACACCATCCCCGTTGTCGCGTCCGTCACAGACGCCGCACTCACCGCCGACGCCCCGTACAGCGTCTCGAGCGTCGTCGCCGTTGTGAACTGCATGAAGCGCAGCGACGAGTTGAACGCCAGCGTCGACGTCACCGTCAGCTGCGACGGCGGGATGTTCGAGTCGCGCCAGTACCCGCTCCCGCCTCCGTACTTCTTCAGCCCGCGGTTGTACAGCTGGTACACCACACCCTTCTTTGTCACCTGCTTCGCCGACGCGTTCCCCATTGCCGTCGCCGTCGCCTCCCCAGCCTTGAACACACAGATCTTGTACTGCCCAGACGTGGCCGGGTACAGCGCGGGCGGCAGCGCAAACACCGATGCCGTCGTCGTGCCCCACGTGTCTGCCACCATTGCCGACGCGTTTGTTGTCCGCACCAGCTGGAACCACTCCGGCGCCCCGGTCGCGCTCCCCGCCACAGTCGACGGCGTCGGGCACACCTGAGTGTCGTTCGCAATCGTCACCAGGTCGGTTGTGAACCCGGAGGCCCCGTTCAGCGCCGTGCAGTTCACCCCGCTCGAAGTTCCGCACCACGACGACACAGACACCTGCTCCCCAGTCGTGTCCCACGTGCTCTCCATCGTCCGCAGGTCGAACACAGACATGTTCGCCTGCGCAGACCCTACAATCATCTCCAGGAACGCCGGGTGCGAGTGCAGCAGGTAGTCCCCCTCGCTGCTCGACGCCAGACGCAGCCACGGGTTTGCCACCGTCAGGCTTGTGTGGTTCACCTTGTAGCACACCTGGTAGCTCCCCGGATTCAGCGGGATGTGGAAGTACGCCCCAATCGACGTCCCCGACGTCGTCGACGCGAGGTACGGGCAGAACGGCGTCCCGCTCGTCGTGTCGTTGTCCGTGCACGTCCCCACGTTCGACACCGCGGCCGGCGACATGCAGTCCACCCCGACACCGGACCCGGCCCAGTTCGACAGCGTCCCCCACGTCGCCTCTGTGCTCGGGTCCTTCGGGAGACGCCCGACAGGGGTCTTCGACATCACAAGCTTGAAGATGTTCTGTGCCTGCAGCTCTGTGTTCGACGCCGTGCTGCTGTACGTGTTGAAGACAAACCCGTCCGTCGCAGTCGCCGTCGCTGCCGTCACGTCCGCCACATACTGTGTCGACACACCCGCAAGCGCAGTCGCGTCCGCCTTCGCCTCCGACGAGTACAGGCTCACCGCAGGCCGCAGCGCCGCGTTCAGCGTCCACGACTTCACAAGCCCCATCTCTGTGCGGAACCCGGCACGCCCCGTCGCCGCCTGCACCAGGTGCTGCCCGCTGAGCCCCTGAGCCTCCTGCACCTCCACCCAGCGTGCCTTCAGTGCCGTCCCGCCCAGCCCGCCCTGCAGGAACACCGTGCGAATGCACACCTTGTACTGCGTGCGCGCGTCGTTCGTCGCCGCAGGCAGCACCGTACGCAGCTCCGCCACGTCGCTAGGCCCGTCCGCCGGCCCCAGGTCCGTCATCCCGAGCGCCGACGCCGTTGCCCCTGGCTCCGTCCACACGTGCACAGACGTTCCCCACTGCGTCAGGTTCGTCGACCCGTCGTGGCACGCAGACCCCACGGCCACAATCTTCGCTGCGTCCTTTCCGGGGTTCGTGTCAAACACGTCCTGGCTTACTGCCGGCGAGCACGTGTGGTTAACTGTCGGTGCGCACCGCAGGAACTGCACCTTCGACAGTCCCTGGTTCGTCGGCTGGTTCCCGGGCGTCACGTACCAACGCACCCCGTTGTCAATCACCTTGTAGTCGTACGCGTTCGCGTCCGCAGACCCCGGGCGCCACCACGACATCCAGTCCTCAGACGACTGACGCAGCTGTACGCACAGCGAGTAGTTCCCCGGCGTGTGCGGCACCGTCAGGTAGAAGTCGACGGTGTTGTTGGCCCCGTCCGTCAGCAGGTTGAACTTCGACGTTGCCGCAGAGTAGATCTCCCCCTCCGAGCTCCCGGCCTGGTTCTGGCAGTAGCGGTTCTGCTCCATCGTGCTGAAGGGCACCAGCTTCGCGTACAGCGAGAAGTCCGCCGTAATCGTCCCGTTGTTGTCCGTCACAGCCAGCGTCCCCGTCGTCAGCTGCACGCGGAACCGCTTCAGCTCCCCGCCCAGCAGCACCTCGCTGATGCGTGCCGGCGACACCTTCATTGCCGGCGCAGGCTTCACCTCCCAGGTCTCGTTGAACACGGCCCAGTTGTCCATCCCCGCCTGCTTGTAGCACACCTTGTAGAAGTTCGGCCCGTTCGACGTCGTGATGTGCGGCGGCATCACCACCACAGCCGCCACCGTCGCGTACCCACCCGTGTACGTGTGGTCGTGTGGCACAATGTCGTCATAAATGTCGGGCGTCTTCGCCGCCAGCTCCGCCAGGTGAGGTTCTGTCGAGTTGCACGTTGCGTTCTGGCACATCGTCTGTGTCGGCCCTGCCAGCGCACAGGCGCGCACCGACGCCGAGTCGTAGTACAGCCCAGACTGCGCAATCGACCCCGCACCAGTCACGTTGCAGATCAGCGACAGGTGTGCGTCTGCCAGCTTCCCCATGTTCCAGTTGTACGGGTTGATGTCGCAGTTCTTGTCCGCCGCCACAAGGCGCAGCACGTCCCCGGACGCCGGGCAGCCCCCGGCACACGCCTTCCGCGGGCCCACCTGCAGCGACACCGTTGCGTCCGTGACAAGGAACAGCGCCTCCATTCCTGCACGCATCTCCACCGCAGACAGCGACAGCGACGTCAGGGCAGACGTCGTCGGTGTGAAGTACGACGCCGGCGACACCCACGCCCCACGCTCCAGCACGCTGTCCGGCATCGGCTTCGTCTTGTCGTTCCACGCCCCTGTCGTGCCCGACGGCGACAGCGCAACCCAGTTGAAGAAGCGGTTTCTGTGGCACACAATGTAGTTTGTGATGTCCGGGACGGTGATGTAGTACGCCGCGTTCGACGACGCCGCCACGTCCGACATCGACCCTGCGCACGCCGTCTTGTCCGTCTCGGCCCCGGCGTTGTTGCACTCCACCATACCACCGTCTTTGTTCTCCGCCCCCACAGAGGGGATCGGGCGGAACGACGCATAGTCACACGGCTTCCCCGCCTGCACCAGGCGCAGCACACTCCCCACAGTCTGCCCCACGCGGTCGCCTGTCGCGTACGTACGCCCGAAGTTCCACGCACGCGTGTCCACCCCCATTGGTGCCGTCGCGTTCACTGTCTCAACCACAAGCGGGCCCCACGTCCCCGTGCGCGTGTCGTTCATGTACCACGTCGCCCACGCAGGGTACGCCGGTGCGCCCGCCGCGTCCTGATTCACAATGTAGTCCGGCACAAGCGGGTGTGCTGCCGTCGACGTCGTCCCCGGCAGGTATGAGTCGTTCAGGTGTGTCCAGCGCACGGGCAGCGACCCGGTCCCGCCCTTGTGGAACGGCAGCACGCGCATCCCCGAGTTCTTCGTGCACGTCGCCCCGCTGTACGTGCACGTCTTCCGGTAGCACACATACCACTGCGAGTACCGCGTCGCCGGCACGTACAGCGTCGACACCGTCACCGCCACACCGCCCGTCGCGTCCGCCGCCCCAGACGCCGTCGGGTCCCCAACAAGGTTGCGCGACCCAATCGGGTACGGCGTCTCCTCCTCCACGAAGCCTCCCTGCGACGACGACGACGCTGTGTCCAGCGCACGCGACCAGCACCCTGCCAGCGGCTGCGACCCTGTCTTCGCCGCTGTCGGCCACGGGTGCGCACGTCCGTCCGTCTGTGCCTCTGCCAGCGACGCAGCCGCCACAATACGGAAGTAGTCGCCCCCAGACGGCGCCCAGTAGTTCGCACTCGTTGTCATCACCATCGGGTCCGCCCCAGACGCCTGAGGCGCACTTACCGCCACTGTGCTCGACGCCGGCAGGTTGTTCAGCGCCCCGGCACCGCTGTCGTCAAACACAATCTCCCCCCACGTCCCGGGCGTCATGTCCACCATCGACCACCCGACAGGCTCCACCACGGCTGTGAAGTACAGGTTCGCCGAGTTCGACGCACACGCCGACGGCGACGTGCAGCGGTACAGCTTCCGCCACACGGGTGCAGTTGCGTTCGTGCTGTTCAGGTTCGACACCTCCGCACGCTCCTGCCGCGACGAGTAGCAGATGTCGTACTTCGCCGCCGTCTGCGGCAGACGCACGTACACCATCGCCTCCGACCACATCGGAGTCACCGTCGAGTTCTGTGCGTAGTACGTCCCGCTCGACGACCACGAGTCCACCAGCGGGTTTGCGTACGGCGTCCCAAACACACCCACACCGCCCGCAGTCGCACCCTCCAGCAGCCCGCGCGTTCCCTCGCCCTGCCACGTCCCTGCCGCGTCCACGTAGTTCGTCCCGTAGTACGGCAGCCCAAACGTCTGGTACTCATACGTGCACGGGTCCCCCTGCTTCACAATCTTCAGGTTATCCCCGTCCGCACACTTGAACTCAGCCGTCGCACACCCGCTCGGCGCGTACGTGAAGTTGAAGTTCGCCTGCGCCGACAGCAGCTGCACCACTGCGTACTGCCCCAGCGTCGCGTCGGGCAGGTAGTACCACAGCTTCGCTGCCTGCGGTGTGAACTTGTACTCCCCGTTCCCGAGCACAAGCATCTTCCACTGCCCGAACTCAGCCTGCGTCTCCTTGTCAAACAAACGCGAGTCCAGCACGTGCTTGAAGCACACAACAAACGTCGTTGTCGACGGCGGTGCCACAAACGTTGCGTGAGCAGACGACACAAACCGGTCCCCTGCCGCACTGTCCGCCATAGACATCCCGTACTCCGTCGTCTGTGCCAGCGGCGTTGCGCTTGTGTACTCGCACCGGATGTCCTTCGTCGAGTCCCACGTGTACATGCGCACGTCAAACTGCGCCGCAGCCGTCGAGTTCAGTGCGTACTCCACACGCTTCGTCCCGTCCGGTGTCTGCAGCACCGTCTGCACACGCACACGGAACTCGTCCCCCTCCCGCAGCGTGGCCCCGTGGTACATCCCCATCGTGTAGTTGTTGTACGACCCGAGCGAGTGTGTCAGCGACACTGTCTTCGACAGCGACTGCGTCAGCGACGTCGACAGCGACAGAGACTTCGACAGCGACCCAGACGCCGACGCCGTCCCCGTTGGCAGCGACAGCGACACGGACGCCGACTTCGACTTCGACAGCGACCCTGAGAAGGACGCTGTTCCAGACGGCAGTGAGAACGACATCGACCCTGTCGGCAGCGACAGTGACGACGACGCTGTTCCAGACGGCAGCGAGTACGACATCGACCCCGTCGGCAGCGACAGCGACACAGACGCTGACTTCGAGGTTGACAGACTGCGCGACTTCGACTTCGACATTGTGTACGTCACCGTCTTTGTGTTTGCAGCTTCTCCAACATGCCCAACAAGGGCAACCCCGAGCAGGGCCACCCCCACAAGGGCGCTAGGCCCTGTTCTTCCCATTCTCTTTCGAGAACCCGAGCTCTCTTGCGGTCTCAGGTTTCCCTTCCGTTCAGCCACACGCTCTCACGGCCTCTCTCTCGTTTACTTGTTTTTGTGTAAGTGTAGAACTTTATGTGTAAAAATCAGAAAATAGTTTCTCCTGTGTTGTGTTGTGTTGTGAATGCCTAGTGAGGGTAATTCTTGCGCAGAATATGGCCCTTAGGTGTGGGGGGGGCTACGTCACCTGCGAAGACCCCGCGGGGTCTTGCCTGTGATGTAGGGGGAGTGTGCCTCGTGTTGACGTGCTGTTATTGATGTGGCGTGTGTGGCACGTTCCGCAGCACTGGGCCAATGATTTCTTGTCTAGCAAGCATGCCCCACATCTCGTGAGTCTATGTTTCGTGCAGAAGTCCATCACAATGGCGCGGCCATCGCCTTCTGTGTGGTGTAGGCTGCAGCAGGTTTCTGGAGCGGCTCGCAGCGTCTTGCACGAGTTACATCGCACTTTGCCGTGGGTCAGACAAGACAAGGTTTTGGCGCACTTTCTGGCGTCTGGAGGGGCCGTGCGAGGTGGGCGGGCCCGTCCTGCAGCTCTGGCTTCAGTCGCTCTGCCTCGCCATCCTGCGGAGGCTTCAGTCCAGTCATCAGCGTAATGCTCTTGCGGCCGGAACTGGGCTGCCCAAGCCTGGGTCTCCTCGTACAAGAGGGAGCGGCGGTTCCCTGCAAAGGCTGCTATGTGCGACTGTAGGTGGCGCAGTACCTCCTCAGTTTTGCTGTTGAGAACTGCTCGTTTGCTCACACCACTGGTCACCGAACCTCCGATGGCAGTAAGGCTAGTGACGTTGGTGTAGTGGCCGTACATCCAGGACTGTGGTTTGTACACCTTCGCAAAGGTCTGCATCAGCTCGCCCAGTGAGAGTGACTTGGCCAACGCGCTTTGCAGGAAGGTGTCGCGTTCCGAGGAGGCAGCGGCAAGTTCTGCTTGCTTCTGGTTCTCCACCTCATCCATTGCCTGGTTGCTGAGAGCGTCAGCGTCCTTGTTTCGCTCTCGCGCGATGTGGCGGAACCCCAGGGTGAAACGGGGTTGAACCTCTCTGATCAGTTCTTTAGCCACGAGGAACAGCGGTTTGAGGAAATCGTTGCAGTCAGCTACCCCCCGGAGCTGGTCCACAATCAGCTTGGAGTCTCCGCTGATGGTGACCGGGCCTTGTAGCTCAGAGGGGAGTTCGTTGAGGAGGCGGAGGCCACTGATGACTCCTTCGTACTCCGCCACGTTGTTGCTTCTGGCTGAGGGAAGTGGGGTGGCCACCGATGCGCTCTTGACACCATCCACATATACCACCGCTCCTGCCCCAGCCCTCGCGAAGACAGTTTTGTTCTGTCTTGCTCCGCCGTCAAAGAACATTTCCACCCCGCTGTGGTCCGCGATATGGTCCCTAACCGTGCACGACGAGGTAGAGGCTTTGAACTGCGGATAGCGGCGGCTGCCAACGTCTGGGAGCGGCATTCCTGTGGTGAGCTCAAAGTCCACTGCCAGCTCGATGAGGCTGATTGAGTGTTCGGACCCGACGTGGGCCCACTGAAGTCCTCGCACCCAGGAGTTTAGTGCATGCCAAAGGTCTTCGTTGTGTTTCCACTGTTGACGGACGCTCTCGTAGCTGTAGACTGGGAGATGTACCTGTCTGGGCTGGGGTGAGGACCAGCCCCACGGAAAGCTCTGCAGCCGGTGGTGTCTGGCAGATTCTTCGGGGCGGTCGGCACGGATCTGTCGCTCTTTTACCACCTCCACAAAGAAGCGTTGGAGACTCCTGACGATGAAGCGTCTGTCGTCCGAGTTTTGCGGTAGCGCATTGTCCCCTTGTCGGAAGGCTGGGGCCACCCCACATATCGACAGGCAATTTGGCCAATTGGTTCGATCCTGCGATGTGATGCTGTGCCTGGCTCGCACCGACGACCACGCCTGGCAGTCCCACCAAAGATGCTCAACCGTCTCTCGTTCGCCAGACACGCAATAGGGGCAAGATGTTGTGCTGAGGCCTGAGCGGCCCGTGGTGTTCACCGCACCCGCGATGACTGATCTGAGAATGCCTTTCTGGTAGCCGGTTAACTCGTTAGCAGAGTCCTCTAACAGGTGCCTGGTTGTGTGGCCATCGACACCATGCTGCAGGCCTTCGAAGTCGGGGCGCCTGTTAGCCATTTTTGAGAGTATCTCCGTACGGAGGAAGTGGCGGGCTTCTGCCTCCATTCCTGCCACTTGCTTGTCTGTGAGCGTACTCAGCTCCAAGGTAGCAGCGTCACCTGCCTCGTTCACAAAGCTAATCGACGTTGGAGACTGCCATGTCCAGCCGAGTGCTCGCAGGGTGAGCGAGATGAGATGGAATGGGCCACATGTCAGAGAGTCTCTATTCTGCCAAGCGGCTGTAGCGAGGGGTCTGCAACTTGCCTTTCTCATTTGTTTGGCCCATGCTCTTAGCCTGTGGAGGTGCAAGACCATGGAAGGGTCCATGCGATGTCCGTGTTGCAGGACGTGCAGTACAACTTCTGGCGCCCTTCTGTTGGTACCCGTCCACACCGCCGCTGTGAACTTTGTCGTGAGGTTTTTCTGCTCTTTGGGGGACATGTACGTTGTGGAGGCAGCGTAGTAGCACTTCGACCCCGCACTCATGGACGCCACGTGGTCTCGGTGCTGAACTGGGGTGGGGAGGGATTTCACCCTTCGGAGGTTCTCAACTGCAGTTTCACGCCTCTTTGCAATGCGGTCTGAGACGGGCAGGTTGTCCACATCCTGTGTTGGCTTCGCATGCACCATCGCACCCGTGCAGTCGAAGCTGTTTCGCTCTGGAAGGAAGATGGGTGGGGACTGACTTACCAAACACCGTGAGAGGGAGTCGTAGGCTTTGAGTTCGCATGGGGGGGTGTCGCAAGTCGAGAAGGTGTGCGACTTTGACGTGCTGATTGCCATTTGGGTCTTCTGCGAGAAGATGACAGTACGGTCGGTGATGTCCTGCTGCAGCTCATGTGTGCTGGCAGTCGCGTAGATGTCATCGACATAAGAAGCGGCCTCGGCCCCCCGACTCTCCACATCCCGCATCCAGACGCTGACTACGATGTTGATCAGGATAACGCTAAGCGGGCACCCCTGCATGATGCCATTCGTGGGGACGAATGGTTGCCCTATGGAGCCATTGCACTTGAAATGCCTGGTCATTCTAGCGTAAGCCTCTCGTAGCGTGGTTAGCACCACTTCGTTGAATCCCAGCCGCGCCGCAAGCTGAAATGTGATCTCTATCGGCACTGTGTCAAAGCACTTTTGGAAGTCGATAGCGACTCCGTACATATCGCCCTCAGACAGATGCGCGCATTCCAGCTGGGCTGCTAGGTGCCAGTACAGGTCCTCTGTGCCGTGTTTGGGCCTGCACCCGTGCAGCCCCTCGGGGGCCAGCTTCTCAAGCCAAGGGAAAGCCGATTTCGCACGCACCGACGCCCAGACCCGGTACAAAACAGCCGTGATCGTGATAGGGCGTTGTGACAGGGGGTTTGCATCGCTTTCAGGTTTGGGAATGAGAGGTACTAGGGCCTGCATGAGGTCTTCCGGCCACACACCGTCGCGTTCGATCGCATTCAAACCTTCCGCCAGTAGTGCGAGCACGCTGTCCGGCAGCTGCTGCAGCTCAAAGGCCCTCCAACCATGCATACCCGGGGATGTAGTGCGCTTCAATCTACCAATAGCTGAACGCACGTCGTCCACAGTGATTTGCTCGCACTCCATGGGCTCTCTGTGTGGGAGTATCGTTTCGTACGTGTCAAGAAATTCATTCCAGCTGGGTTCAGGTGAATCAACGTATCGGCGGAAAATTCCACCCCAAGCTTCGTTGTCCAGGAGAAGGGTATCGATTTTCTTTGGGTCCGCTGTGAGCGTGCCATCATGTTGCCTCATGAACGCAGCTGGCGTTGTGAAGCGATCTGCGACGAAGTCGAAAACCATTCCTTGGCCTTTACACCCTGCGTAGGCGTTCTGCATCACCTGCTTCCATTGCAGGCTGCGCTGGCTCTTAAGGGCTAGGAAGGCCTCCTTATTGGATCCGGTGAGCTTTTCCAGAAGTCGTTGCAGCGTTTGCAAATCAGGCGATGGTAAGGCAAGGGCTTCAGCAAGTTCTTCCTTCAGTGGGCCGCCCCGGTGGCGAGTGAGTGCTCTCCATGAGTGCTCCTCTGTACGGGTCATCGCATAAGGTCTGTCCACCTGGAGTCTGGCCTCCATGTGCTGGAGGATGGTGCGCAGGTTCCCCATAACTGCATCCCTGGCTCTGGTCAGGTCTGTGGTCGCCCCTTTGGCATTGCAGTGCTTGGTAGCGTGTCGCGACGTTTTGACCTGCGACTTCTTGCCTCTCCCGCGGTATTGGCTGGTTGGAGAGGTGTCACCATCATGAAGGAGGATCAGGTAATCTTCCCCCAAGTTCGCGAATTCGGTCAGGATCTGGGCGCCTGTGAGACCGTTCCGCTCCTTTTTCTCAATTGCGCCAGCCATAGCCGCCGCAGGGGCCGGGATCTCCCTGGGCACGGTAGCTGGGAATGCTTTAGGCAAGACGCATCTGCTAGTTTGGCCTGAATATGTCTCAAGGTCAAGGGTGATCGACAGTGGAAGGTGCGAGGGGAAAGGGCATTCTTCAAAAGTGGTGGTGACGTCTGCCTTTGTTACTGCCGGGGCTGCTGTGATGTTGGCGAGGCAGAGGTCAATTCGGGACGTAGTGAAGCCCGTGGCGGTGGCAGATTTGCAGGTGTGGTTGGGTGTAGCGGTTCTAGCAGCCGCAATAGATGCAGCAACGTCTACCCACCTCCCCGATCGCTCTGCGGCCGCTAGCACACCACTGCTGTCTGAATTGCAGTTAAGGTCACCTATAATCAGCACCGGTACCGCCTGGCCTAGAGCGTTGGCCATGTCAAAGACGTCTGTGAGCAGTTCCTCTCTTTGTGCAGCGGCGTTGGCACCGGAGTGTGCGTACACGTTGATGATATGCAGGGCTGCTCCCCCTCCTACAGCCACTGCCGTGTGGACTACTCTTGTTGATTCGTAGCACCGCTTCTCCACTTCAGAGACAGGGTTCAGAGCTTGCGCAGTGAGGTGGCCTTTTGTGAGTGTGGCCACTCCTCCTGGTGGAATCTGCTGCCGCACTCCTATACCTGTCTTCACCAGGTCCTTGCCCCAGTGGGTGGTCCAATTGGAAGCACTGAAGTATTGCTGCATGGTACCCTTAATGTCCGCCCCCGCACGAGTTTCCTGAAGTGTTAGTATATCTCCCGGGAGGTTTGGCACCTTCATTGAGTGCGTACCCAGAGACGTGATATTCATCGAGGTTATCGTGAGAGTGAGGGGCTTGTTGGAGGAAGGCTTCTTGATGGCATTCCCCAGTCGCGCTGCTGCGGTGTGTCTGCGCTGTCTGCGGTTGGGCGAGCTGCTGGCGGGCGACGCCGGCCCTCCCGGTAGGGGGAAGGTATCATTAGAGCAGGATCGCAGAGACCTGTGTAACGCCATAGGTATATTCAGTATGTCGTAGTGCATCGGCCTGTATGTCAATCCCAAGAGCCGTACAGGTTGGAGACTGCTACCTTCACGTCGCATGTTACCTCTGCTCCCCTCGCTGGCGTTCAACACCCAAACCTCCGCATTCAGGAGGACCGCCGCCGTCTGCAGGCACCAGTGGTCACCATATCTGCGGTCGCAGCTCATGTCCTCCACGTATGCGTCATACGTAATGGGTGCATTTGGGTCGCGCGTGTCGGGGGTGTAGTTGCTTCGGTATTCGGCGTTGGTGCGCATGCTGTCCGTTACCTGTGCGCGTAAGGAGGCGGCTGTGATGTCACCCCTGCATTGGCTGGCCAGTGCCCCAAACAGGCAGTTACCATCACCGGGTATTGAGCGGCGAGTGGTACGCAGCAAGGCCGCCATGTGGTCCAGCCAGGCTGTGTCATCCCCAACATCCTTCGTTGGGTCATGGCCACCCCCTACCATTCTGTCCTGCTGCTCCTCTTCTCCGCATTTCACCATGGGGCCGTTTAACCTGTTGACTGTAGTGGGTCCTCTCTTTGACTCTGGGATCATATCTGGGACCACTGCTACAGAAAGCGGGGCTGGCATGTGCGGGACTGCTAGGGTCGCCGACAGGTGAAAGGGAGAAGAAGAATACGGGGGATTAGCTTTGTGAGGGGCGTGCATGGGATGTGGAATGGTTCGGGGGTATAAGTGCTTTACAGCTTTAGGGTCATTGCCGAGGCTTCTTCCCCCCTCCCCATGCTTCCAGCGTGAGCTGCCTTGCGGGATAAGGGGTCTCGCGCGACTTGGGCATCATGTTAAGCACCTCATCTACCTTTGTCTGGCGCGAAGCCCCCGCCCCCCTTGGTGCCGGATCCTGTTTGTCCTGCTTGGGCATGGATGCCTTCATGTCTGCTGTAATTGCTAGTGCCACAGGTGCCGGAGGAGCCGGTGGAGCCGGTCGGGTTGGTGGAGTGGTGGCTTTTGTTTCAATGGTTGGAAGAGGTTTGGGAGCCGCTGCTGGGGGTGTCTGCAGTTTTTGGACCACAGCACCCAGCACCTTCTCCACCTTCACGTTCTGCAGCGACTGCTGCCTCACAGCCTCCGCTGTGTCCGACACCAGTGCCTTCGCCGCCGCGTCCATTTCGGCGATCTTCTGCGCCGCGGCCTCGGCGATCACGGCTGTTGACTGCGCCGTCTCCCCGGTCAGACGCTCGATGGTGTCTGTCCTACCCCGCGTGAGTTCCGCCTCCTCCTCGGCCTCTCTGCGCAGGGTGGCCAGGTCAACGGCAGCGGCAGCGGTCTGCCCGGCAGCGGCAGCGGCAGCAGCAGCGGCAGCGGCAGCGGTCTGCTCTACTTCATGCGTTCTAGCATGCGCGATCTCCGCCTCCTCCTTGGCCTCTCTCCGCAGGGTGGTCAGGTCAGCGGCAGCGGCAGCGGCAGCAGCAGCGGCAGCGTCAGCGGTCTGCCCTACTGCGTGCGTTCTTGCTTGCGCGATCTCCGACTCCTCCTTGGCCTGCCTCCTTAGGGTGGCGAGGTCTGCGGCGGTGGTCCGCTTGAGGTCACGCGCATTCGCGTGTAGGGAGGCCAGGCCCTCTTGTAGGGAGGCCAGGCCCTCTAGCATCGCCGCCTCCGTGGCGTCCGCTGTGTGGACGGCGTGCGCCGCCTGCAGGTTCGCGGCTGCAGCTTGCACAGACGCTTCTTCAGCCAGGTTGCGTGTGGGGGTGAACGCCTGTCTCATCTCCTTGAGGGCGTCGCTGAGAGTTACTTCTATGCCACTCACACGTTCGCGAATCTCATGCCGTTCTCTTTGTGCTTTGTGGTGGCTGAGCAGCGCGTCGTCGCTCATCCCTTTGCTCCCTCCTTTGTTGCTGTTTTTGCTGTTGTTGCTGCTGTTGTTGTTGTTGTTGTTGAGCCCCTTCGCCGCAGTCGCCGCAATCTTGCAGATGCGCTCGCTCATCCGCTCCTCAAAGGCCCTGCGGCCGGCCTCCTCCCTTTGCACCCACTCACCCATCTGCTTCCACATCTCCTCGGCAGCAGCGGGCGCAGGAGCTGGGGTGGGCGCAGGGGCATCAGCGGGCGTAGGATCATTAGCGGACGAAGGCACTGCAGCTGTCGCAGGAGCATTAGCGGACGAAGGCTCTACAACTGGCGCAGGATCATTAGCGGACGAAGGCTCTACAACTGGCGCAGGATCATTAGCGGACGAAGGCACTGCAACTGGCGCAGGATCATTAGCGGACGAAGGCACTGCAGCTGTCGCAGGAGCATTAGCGGACGAAGGCTCTACAACTGGCGCAGGATCATTAGCGGACGAAGGCACTGCAACTGGCGCAGGGGCTGTAGCTGTTGCGACGGGTGCGGTCGGGGACGTCTGCTTCGCGCGGTCCTGGGCGATCACCTTCAGCACCGCGTGTAGGTGCGCGACTGGGACGACGACTTCTTTCGCCGTGTAGCCCCGTCCGCCTCCCCGCCCACCTGTTCCCTTGATGCCTTGCAAGGCCGCCAGAAGGGCCGCAATGGCGTCCTCGTGCGCGCGGTGCTCCTTCTTCAACCGCTTTTCCTCCTCCTTCCTTTTCCGCTCGGCACGGATCGTGTCCATGTCCTGGATGGACATGCGGTGCCCGTTGATGACGAGCTCTGTGTTGGGGGGCGGATGCGGGGCGGTGACCTGCAGGACGTCCGCCTTCCTGCCCGTCACCTCAGCCTTCCACTCCATCTGCTTCAGCATGGCCGTGGCCTGTGCCTGCAGGAAGCTGGAGGGGAAGGGGTGGATGCGGTATTCGCGCGGTGGTGGGAGTGTGAGCACGAGGGGGCGCACTACCTGCTGCCCGGCTTGTTTGCCGTCGATAATCTCGACGTTACCGGGGGATGCCGCATGGAGGCCAGCCGGGCTTTGCATTGTGATAGTGTTAATTTCCCTCGTTCCCCCTTGTGTTGTGTTGGGTGGTGCTGTGTGCGAGGAGAGGCATGTGGGGCATGACAAATGCTTGCAGAATGTATGGTGTCTTTACTGTGGTGTTCACTCTTCTCTTCCAAACAATAAAACACTAAGGCTGAAGAACATTAGCAAATGCAGGAACTATAGCTCGAGATAACCCTGAGAGCCGCTCTTGCCTGTCCTCTGAAGTCTCAACCCGAACCCCAACCCATGGACCATGGAGAGTAGTTGCGTTGCCAAGTTAGAGAGCAAATACAACAAGGTCCAAATAAGGAGATAGAAAAGGGAAAAATGAAAATCTGAATCAGAATCAAACTGAGCTCTGCCAACTCTGTACCAAGGACAAGGAAAGAGAAGACTTGACATCAGAAGATCAAACGTGTGGCATTATTTGTTCCGTTTCTCAACCCACAACACTTCCTTGCAAGGAAACGAACGAAGGCTTGAAACATCCCAGCCTACCTCCCGCTCTAGCACATCAGAGAAGGAGTGCAGTCAGCCTTGCACCGAAGAACAGGTTCACAGTCAGCCCCGACACGAAGGACAGTGCGCGGAACGGCTGGACCGCAAGCAGGTACGTGACAAAGTGGATGAAACGCATGGCTGCGAAGACCTTCAGCAGAAGCACGTCTGTGTCGTTCGCCTTCCCGGAGAGGCCAAGCAGCAGTGCCATGGCAAGCAGCTGCGGCTCGTTCTCAAGCGAGTTCGACACACACCCCTGCAGCCTTGCCATGTCCTGTGGGGGTCCGTAGGCACCAAGCAGCACCTTGAACAGCGCCACCAGAGGGGCAGGGATGTCTGTGCTGTCCTCACCCACTTTGTACGACGACGTCAGCAGGCGGGTGCGGATCGTGAGAAGGTGTGTCACGGCAAGCTTCAGTCCGAGAAACCCAGTCACTCCTGCAACGGTGTTCAGGTACGTGTTCGACATGTTGTGGTGTGGTGTTTTGTGTATTGTGTCTGATTGCAGGTGTGAGGTTGTGTTGAGGCATACAGGCTACCTCTTCATGGCGGGCTGTTGTGTAAGGAAAACACAACTCCTCGAAGTGCTACGCCTGCCAGTCCATTGCTCTCTCACCATGGAAGGAGGCCGTTTGGACGTACAGTGGTGTGGTGGTGGTGGGGACACACAACT
The DNA here is from genome assembly GCA_964035575.1 of Rhynchopus sp. YZ270_cl-10. NCBI lineage: Eukaryota > Euglenozoa > Diplonemea > Diplonemida > Diplonemidae > Rhynchopus > Rhynchopus sp. YZ270_cl-10. Next base: position 1,138,227 of record OZ037923.1, on the reverse strand, counting down.
GAGGAGACAAAAGAAGAAAAGCAGTGAGGTGGACACATTGGCTTTTTATTGAAGATATCCTCAGTCGGAGAGAAAGAGGGAGAGAGAGTGGGGTTTGGAGGGCTGTGGGCAACACGGGGGTGTGGTGTTTTACCACCATAGACTTTGACTTCGTTTGTGTCATCGTTTTACATGTGTTCCCTACAGTGCAGTGTTGTGCAAACCAGTCGTCAAAAACATAACACTGAACAGCCAACAGCGGAAGTCCAACCAACATCAAGAGAACAGGAAAACAAACAAAAGGGCAGCACCACTGATGTGACGCATCTAGCACACATTCAAAAAAAAGTGCGGTACTGTCTTTTCTCGTTTTTTTTTTCTTCCCCCTCTTGAAACTTGGCATTAGTGAGTCTCATTTCGCTGCTGTTCCGTCAAATGTAGAAAAACCACACACTATCAATGGCCTGCACAACATGCAACACTTAACACTAGAGCTATAAAAAAAAAATCCACCTTGTGGACAAATACGACAAAATGAAGACAAAGAAAAGTTCACAAGATGACCCTCAACCCCTCATGCTTGGTCACCTTTAAAAAGAAAGACGGGTGGGGTGGTGGTGGGTATTCATGGGCAGTGGAAAAAGTATGTGATATTTGACTCAAACAACACATACGCTGAAGGCTGCATAAAAAGAAGACAAGTTTGTAACGATGAACCTAAGCCTCTCGTCTGCTTAGTCACCTATGACCTAAAAGAGCATTTAAAAGATAAAGAGCATTCTCTGTGCACAGACAGCCTAAAAGAGTGAACACACAATGTCCTCACTCCCCACCTCGGTTCTAAGTGGGGGTGTGAATACCGGACGTTGTGCTGCAAGCAAAGCTGCAAAAGGAGGAGACCAGTGTACCAGCCTACCACGCTTCCGCGTAAAAAACCCCCCTGTGGTGTGGTGTGGGGGTCGGGAAGGAAAGTTATAGAAATATAAATGTATCGAGTTTCGCTGATTTGCTTTGGCTTTCCCAAAAGCAAAAGATGTTGGAACATGCAAAAAAAATTAAATCCATAATTCAGATTCGTTTGCATACTTTCTATTCACAGAAAATAGAAAAGATGCAAAAAGGGGGTAAGGAGAGGGTGGATGGGGAGAGGGGGTTTTAGTAAGATGATGACAAGCCCCTTGTGCTTGGTCACCTTTCTTGAAAACAATTTGTGTTGAACGAAAAAGATTCGCTTCACGAAGAGGATTCCTTAAAAGGGGAGAGACTTCGAACGAACTTTACTCAAAGAAGAAAAAAAAAGCTTGAAAAATTACAAAAGCACTCTCATGACAGTGTACTTTGGTACACTGTCGTGAGAGTTAAAAAAACTGTGAGTAAAAAAACTCAAGAGATAATTGTATCTCGCGAGAACGCAACACACATTGGAAAACAAATCGGGTAGTCCTAAAGAACATTGCATTGGGAGATGGTGAAAACAGTTTATAACAAGTCGCAAGGGAGAAGGGGGAAGGGGGAGGGGTTGTGCCGCTGCTTGTACCAACTACGACAGCAACAATCTCAGGTGTGATATTGTGTCCTTTTCATGTCCTCCTTTTGTTTTGTTTTTGGACTGAAAACACCGGTGAGAGTTGTGTCTGAACTGTCAGTGAAGAGGACAACACTTCGTTTTTGTTTGTTGTGCAAAGAAAAATTAATGACACAAATCACACAAAGCACAAAGTAATCTTTTGCAAAATAAAGTTGAAAAACACTGCCACGTATCGCAGGACCACAGCCGGAGTAGGATATGTGTCGTGACGTGAGCCTGCCAAAACAGCATGCCACGTCACACAACCCCGTCACGCCTTATACCATACGGGTTGCATATCTAATGAGGCTGAAGTCGCAACGGATGGGGAAGCGTGCAGCTAAAAGGAAGAAACAACTCGAAGATGAATAGACCTCATGGGACACATGCTTGTTCATGTTACGTGTGTCACCTTAGGAAGCCTAGTTTCAATAAAACTAAAGCGAGACATATTTCTTGAAGGGGGGGAAGTCGGAAAATCGGGGGGAAAATCGGTAAAAACGAGAAACAAAAGTATAAGAATTCTTGTGTCTTTTTTGTCAGAATAAAACATCCGACGTTTCTTTGCAAAGCACTAACGGCTGCCTGGTATGGTATGATATGATATGTGCTGGTTAGAGGGCTGCGAAACTTTGTTTTCTTGGAACTGTGTTCTGCAGGCCGGGTTATGCACTATGTGCTATTGAAAAACTCTTCGCTGGATACGTGCATTCTTGTATTGTGCGTGCCTCCACTCAGGGTTGCCTCTTTCTTATGAAACAAGGCCACCCACATAGGCAATCTACACAGAGGCAAACTCATGCTGCGAGTGGTCCATCTCTTCATGCTCGGCGTTGACCTCGCAGAACTCCGCAAGCGAGATGCCGTCGCCGGCATTCCGCTTCACCGCAAGGGCTGCTGCCATGGCCCCCAGGCACACAACACCACCCAGGGCAGCAACGAGCCACACCCACCAAGCCGTGCTGCTGTCGTCCGTGGCAGGCTCAGGGGTGTCAGGTGTCCCGGCAGACCCACGCAGGTCCGAGAACTCACCCGTTCCAAGAAGCTCTTCCAACAGCGCCGCTGCTGCCGCCCCCTCAGCACCCGTGAAGGTCGTCACCAGCATGTCCTCCCCGTCGCCCACATCCGTTGCCGTCACCTCAATCGTATCAATAGGCTCCCCTGTGCGACGTGCCACACGCTTCTTGTACTCCTCCTTGTCAAACGGGCGCAGTGTGCGGGAGGTCACCTTCCCGGTCACAGGCCTGGGGCCTGGGGATATGGTCTCTGGTGTGTATGTCTCGCCGCTTGGCAGGGAGGTGATGTCAACTGGGGCACGGGTCTGGCCATTTGGCAGGGGTGTTCCGTCAACGTCAACTGGTGCGCGTGTCTCACCGCTTGGCAGCGGTGTTGTGACCTGCGGTGCAAATGTCTCTCCACTCGGCAGGGGTGTGTCAACTGGCGGTGCTGGTGTGCTTCCTGCAGGCGCTGCTGTGGTCTTTGTGTTAGTGGCACTGCAGTCGGCAGCCCCGCCGGTTGCCTTGACCCCATTCCCGCATGTGCAGGTGAAGTCCTTCAGGCTTGTGAGCGTCTGCACAGGGTCCACACACATCTGGTCATCATCACACGGGTTCGACTCACACTCGTCCTTCGAGCATGTTGCGGGGCCGTCAGTCTTTCTCAGAGTTGCGTCGACGTCACACGTGCACACGAAGTCGTGCTGGCTGCCGTAGCTTGTGTCTGGGTCGGAACAGGTCTGGTCATCCCCACACGGCTTTGCCTCACATTCGTCAATTGTGCAAGTTGCCGCAGCTCCAGTTGCCTTGATCGAGGCATCAACAGTGCAGGTGCAGGTGTAGTCCTTCAGGCTCTTGAGCGTCTGCACGGGGTCCTCACAGGTCTGGTCATCGCCACAAGGGTTCGCCTTACACTCGTCCTTTGAGCACGTTGCAGGTCCGTCCTTCTGTGTGATGCTTGCATCAACATCACACGTGCACACGAAGTCGTGCTGCACAAGGTAGCTTGTGTCTGGGTCGGAACAGGTCTGGTCATCCCCACAGGGTGCTGCATCACACTCATCGATCATGCACGTGGCTTTCCCACCTGTTGCCTTCACTCCGTTGTCACATGTGCAGGTGTAGTCCTTCAGGCTCTTGAGCGTCTGCACAGGGTCCTCGCACGTCTGGTCATCATCACACGGATTCGCCTTACACTCGTCCTTCGAGCATGTTGCGGGTCCGTCAGTCTTTCTCAGAGTTGCGTCGACGTCACACGTGCACACGAAGTCGTGCTGGCTGCCGTAGCTTGTGTCTGGGTCGGAGCAGGTCTGGTCATCCCCACAGGGTACTGCATCGCACTCGTCAATTGTGCAAGTTGCCGCAGCTCCAGTTGCCTTGATCGAGGCATCAACAGTGCAGGTGCAGGTGTAGTCCTTCAGGATCTTGAGCGTCTGCACAGGGTCCTCGCACGTCTGGTCATCGCCACACGGGTTCGCCTTACATTCGTCCTTCGAGCATGTTGCGGGTCCGTCCTTCTGTGTGATGCTTGCGTCCACATCACACGTGCACACGAAGTCGTGCTGCACAAGGTAGCTTGTGTCTGGGTCGGAACAGGTCTGGTCATCCCCACACGACTTTGTCTCACACTCGTCAAGGGTACATGTGGCTTTCCCACCTGTTGCCTTCACTCCGTTGTCACATGTGCAGGTGTAGTCCTTCAGGCTAGTGCGCGATTGCTGAGGGTCCTCACATGTCTGGTCGTCGCCGCAAGGGTTGTTCTTGCATTCGTCATTGAAGCATGTTGCAGGTCCATCAATGTTCGTAAGAGTCGCATCGTTGTCGCAGGTGCACACGAAGTCGTGCTGCACAAGGTAGCTTGTGTCCTTGTCTTCGCATGTTTGGCCATCCCCACAGGGTGGTGTGGCTGCTGTGCATTCGTCAAGTTCACACGTCGCTGGACCACCAGTCGATGCAACGCCGTTTGCACATGTGCAGGTGTAGTCGAGAGTCGCAGATGGGTCCTTACTCTTGTCTGCACACGTCTGCACATCGCCACATGGCTTCGCAACACACTCGTCCAACTCACACGTTGCAACACCGCCCATCATCGACCCTGTGGCACCTCCCTTGCAGCTGCACGTGTAGTCGCCTGTGCTCAACACAGCCTTGTCTGCATCGACACAGTCCTGGCTGCTCCCGCACGGGTTCGCCTCACACTCGTCTACCTCACACACAGCAGCCGATCCGGTTGCAGATCCCATGCCCGTCGTGCACGTGCACACAAAGTCGAGTGTGCTGGTGCTTGTCGTATCGGGGTCGACACAGTCCTGTCCCGCACAAGGGTTGCCTGCGCACTCGTCAGTGTCGCCCTTCATGCACACAGCAGGCGCACCTGTCTGTTTCTCCCCGTTCGCACACACGCACTCAAAGCTACCTGTAGCACTGGGCGACTTATCCATGTCCGTGCACGTCTGTCCGTCACCACAGGGCATCGACTCGCACTCGTCCACCTCGCACACTGCTGCTGCACCTATCTTCACAGTCATCGTGTCCACATCGCAGGTGCACGTAAAGTCAAACTTCGACCCCAACGTCTGCACGGGGTCAGAGCACGTCTGTGCATCCCCACACGGGTTAGGGACACATTCGTCGAGGGAGCATGCCGCCACCTTAGCCCCTGTGGCCTGCACAGTCATGTCGTTGTCGCATGTGCAGGTGAAGTCCTTCAAGCTCTTGAGCGTCTGCACGGGGTCCTCACATGTCTGGTCATCATCACACGGGTTCGACTCACACTCGTCCTTCGAGCATGTTGCGGGGCCGTCCTTCTGTGTGATGCTTGCATCAACATCACACGTGCACACGAAGTCGTGCTGGCTGCCGTAGCTTGTGTCTGGGTCGGAGCAGGTCTGGTCATCCCCACACGGCTTTGCCTCACATTCGTCAATTGTGCAAGTTGCCGCAGCTCCAGTTGCCTTGATCGAGGCATCAACAGTGCAGGTGCAGGTGTAGTCCTTCAAGCTCTTGAGCGTCTGCACGGGGTCCTCACAGGTCTGGTCATCGCCACAAGGGTTCGCCTTACACTCGTCCTTTGAGCACGTTGCAGGTCCGTCCTTCTGTGTGATGCTTGCATCAACATCACACGTGCACACGAAGTCGTGCTGCACGAGGTAGCTTGTGTCTGGGTCGGAACAGGTCTGGTCATCCCCACAGGGTGCTGCATCACACTCATCGATCATGCACGTGGCTTTCCCACCTGTTGCCTTCACTCCGTTGTCACATGTGCAGGTGTAGTCCTTCAGGCTCTTGAGCGTCTGCACAGGGTCCTCGCACGTCTGGTCATCACCACAAGGGTTCGACTCACACTCGTCCTTCGAGCATGTTGCGGGTCCGTCCTTCTGTGTGATGCTTGTGTCCACATCACACGTGCACACGAAGTCGTGCTGCACAAGGTAGCTTGTGTCTGGGTCGGAACAGGTCTGGTCATCCCCGCACGGCTTTGCCTCACACTCGTCAATTGTGCAAGTTGCTGATCCGCCGGTTGCCTTCACTCCGTTGTCACATGTGCAGGTGTAGTCCTTCAGGCTCTGAAGAGTCTTTACGGGGTCCTCGCACGTCTGGTCATCGCCACACGGGTTCGACCCACACTCGTCCTTCGAGCATGTTGCGGGTCCGTCCTTCTGTGTGATGCTTGTGTCCACATCACACGTGCACACGAAGTCGTGCTGCACGAGGTAGCTTGTGTCTGGGTCGGAACAGGTCTGGTCATCCCCACAGGGTACTGCATCACACTCATCGATCATGCACGTGGCTTTCCCGCCGGTTGCCTTCACTCCGTTGTCACATGTGCAGGTGAAGTCCTTCAGGCTCTGGAGAGTCTTTACGGGGTCCTCGCACGTCTGGTCATCGCCACACGGGTTCGACCCACACTCGTCCTTCGAGCACGTTGCAGGTCCGTCCTTCTGTATGATGCTTGCGTCAACATCACACGTGCACACGAAGTCGTGCTGGCTGCCGTAGCTTGTGTCTGGGTCGGAGCAGGTCTGGTCATCCCCACACGGCTTTGCCTCACATTCGTCAATTGTGCAAGTTGCTGCAGCTCCAGTTGCCTTGATGGAGGCGTCAGCAGTGCAGGTGCAGGTGTAGTCGTTGAGCACAGACGCAGATGTGTCTGGATCCGCACAGGTCTGGTCGTCGCCACACGGATTTGCCTCACACTCATCAAGGGGACAGTCTGCCGGCATGCCTGTCGCTGTCACTGTAGCGTCGCTGTCACACGCACATGTGAAGTCGCCTGTCACCTGCATGTCCACTTCCGTGCATGTCTGTCCATCACCACAGGGCATCATGACTGCGCACTCGTCTACATCTGCTGCGGGCACCTCTGTTGGCGGGGCCGGTGTCGGCTCTGTGACTTCTTTCGAGTAGTAGCGTGTGGTGAAGGCCTCGTTCGTGTGGAAGCGGCCTCCTGGACGGTCGTCAAGCGTGCCCCATGTGTAGCCGTAGCCGTTGCCGTTCCATGTGCAGGACTTGCCGCCTTCGCTGCCGTCGGTCATCTCGCCAACCTTGTTCGGTGTGCCGTCATCGTTGCGCTTCCACGTGTGTGCCCAGGCGACGTCACCGTTGCCAAGTGTTGCCCACTGCGAGTCCTCACCCCACATCGTCGCGTGCGTCACCTCAATGGCCTCAGTCAGGTCGTTCCCGTCACCGTCAATCTCCTTCAGGAAGTATTTCGCAGGGTAGTACGCGTCCGCCGCCATCTCACCCCACCCAAGCAGGAAGCGGTCGCAGTTCCCAGACCCAAGCTTCGCAAGCTTCACACTGCGCTCGCGTGTGCCCGTTGTCTTGATGACCCACTTCTTCAGCAGCACCTCACCGCTCTTCGAGAGACGCATGAAGCCCACGTCGTTCGTCTGCGCCTCGAAGACATCCTTCCCTCCGTCAGGACCCTGCCACGCCTGCACGTACCCGTCGCCACATGGCAGGAGGTCGCCAAGCCAGCCAGAGATCGCCTGGTTGTTAACGCACTGGAAGGGTGCGACGGTAATGGGACCTACCTTCTCAATGTGCGACCGGAAGACAAGCCCGTTCTTCCACTTGTTGTCGACGTCGCAGTTGTCCTTAGCGGGGTCGTTGCAGGTGCCACCCAGGTCCGAGCAGCAGAGCACAGCAAGCTCGTCCACCTCCGCGTTGTACGCCATGCGTGCTGTCTCCGTGTGCCCACCCGTGCACGCCCAGCTGTCCCCGTAGCCAGACACCTGCTCCTCCGTGTCGCCGTCCCAGAAGGTGATCGCGTCGGCCACGTGCCCACCCCACTCGCCGTTGTGGAAGGCCACGTACCAGTTGCGCGACGGGATGTACTGCACAAGACGGAAGTCGGCCCCCTTCATCATCGGGTATCCTCCCTTGCACTCGCCTGTTGCACGGCATTCCTCCTGGAGCACGCTGAAGCGGCGCACCTCCTTGGACAGGTCTGGAGACACCTCAACAATCTTCAGGTGCAGCCACTCCGTCCACCCAGCAACCTCAGCACACATCACAGCGAGGGTGTCGCCCTTACCACGGGCCAGGCCACCTCCGTGCACGCACTTCGGCAGCTTGATGTGTGCAACGATCTCTGCCCCGCTGTCTGTGAAGCGCACCTTCTCAATGTGTGTGCCCGCAGTCGTCCAGTCGTCTGCGTCCTCCGCCCAGTAGACATACATGGTGTCTGGGCTGCTCCAGTCGGGGAAGGAGTTCATCGGCATCGGCTGCCCGTCGCAGATGTTCTCCGGGTAGAGGGAGAAGAGTGTCTTCGCACCAAGCCCACCACGGATGCGCCCGTCCAGGCAGTGCTGGTGGGTGTACACCGTGTCCGCAACAGACGCGTAGAGCGGGTCTGCCTGCGGCTTGCATACGCACTGCAACGCCTTTTCCTTGGATGACACAGAAAGCTCTGTGCACGTGCCCTCATAGAAGTCTTGGTAGTCGGCAGACACAGAGGGGAGCAGCAACGCTGCTGCGAGCAGAGCTGCACGCAACATCATTTGCGACGCTTATTCCTTTTTGTGAGGTTATATGCTTCTAACAGCTCTTCAACGTTCGTTTCGTCACGCACTCTTTTCCTTATGACAATAATATGTGTACAAGAATAAAACCTACACAGTGGGTGTGATAGTTGTGGTTGTGGTGGGTTCGCACAGCTGAGTGATACAAGAGGAGAAAAGTAGCGGGAGGGGGTGGGCAAATTGTTTTTTCTTACAGAAGATCTCCTCAGTCGGGGGTGAAAATGAGACAAATTTGTGGAGGTGAAGTTAGCTCGACACATGAGGAATGATATAGACAGCACACTGACACTTCACCAACGCGGAGAAGCAGTGGAAAATAGCAAAGACAAACGGGAGGAAGATAAAAAAAACACGCCACACATTAGCTTCACAAATGGATGCGTGTTGTATTGTCATCCTGTGGCTGTGGTGGTCTACTGACGCACTACACAGACACATTATCAGACAGCAACTACAACACGATACGATACGGGTGGTGGGAGGGAGAAACGAAGAAAAAACAAACAAATTGAAATTGAAGTTGACAGTGCACAACACCTCTGGGATGCAGGCACTGAACAAATAGGAAAACAAAAGAAGAAAACACACTCGAAGAAAATAAAGCAAACGGGAAAAACAAACCAATAGCTACGAAGAGGGGAAAAAATGAAATTTATAGTAAATTTAGTCAGAATCTGAGCAAAACTGAACACAAACACGAGCATGCAAAGCCGTGGGCTGTCGCCGTCACCTCAACTCAGTTCAGTTCACTCAACTTGGACCCAATCACTTAGTTCAGTTCCTGGCGTTGGCGCAGGCCTGCTTCACGGCCGAAACCATGAGCGGGAAGTCTGGTGTTCCGAGTCCTGTGGACGCATCCCATCCCTTGATGGCCTCCCATCCCTCGGTGTTCTTGCCAATGGCGTTGGTGCCCTTGGTCACGTCACGGAAGATCTGCGGGTTCTGGTAGAAGAGGGGGTTGGCAAACCCGAGGGTCTTCCCGGACTCAGCAAGGCAGACCTCGTTCAGCAGGGTCACAATGCCTCCGAAGGTTGGGGACGACGCAGAGGTGCCGCCGACAGCCTCGAGAAGCCCGTGCCACATGACTGTGAAGGACTGGCCAAGGGTCGACACGTCAGGGGAGCCACGGCCGCCGGTGGCGTAGGACAACTTCGGGAGCGACACGGTGTTCAGGTAGGTCGTAATGTCGTCAGTCTGGTACGACGGGGCGTCAAAGTCGTAGGAGAACCCTCCGCCCGATCCGAACTGTGTGGTGGCCTCCTCAGCGCCAGACGTGCCGTGCTGGAACCAGGTCGACCCAACAGCCACGCAGTACGGGATCGATGCGGGGTACGACGGGCTCAGCTTGCCTGCGTTGATGCCCTGGCGGGTCGAGTGGCCACTGCCGTCGTCGCCGCTGGAGATCATCACAGTGATACCGAGGGCGGCCAGCTTCTGCACGTCCACGCTGAAACGCGCAATCAACGATGTCTCGCAGAAGTCGATCTTCTGGGATCCGTAGCTGATGCTGATCACAGACGGGTGCTCGGCCTCCGAGGACACGTTCCCGGCAAACTCAATCAGGTCTGCGCAGAAGTCGGTTCCGGGGTACGAGTACACCCACGTCGGGGCACCGCCAATCGGCACCATGTACTCGGTGTCAAGCATCGACTCCACACCGGGCAGGATCTGCTTGTCCTTCCCGATGTACTTTGCGATCTTGCAGTCGGCACCGCCGTCGTACTTCTTGCAGAAGTTCGCAAGGTCCGCGTCGCTCACGTACTGTCCCTGGAACTGCGCAATCGCCTGGATGTTCGACTTGCCGCTGGCAGGCACAGCAGAGATGTTGTAGGTGTTGCGCAGGAACGGGGGTGTCACGTCTCCGGCAGCCTGCACGTTCTCCTTCACAAGCGGTGCGGACACGGGGTCGAGGGGGAAACCGTGGAATCCGGAGAAGGTCTCGACAACGGCAGCGACCTCTGCGGGCAGGCGCACTCCGCCGGTTGCGCGCGCAATCCTCTGCCCAGTCGTGTGCTCAAAGGTCTCAAACGCAGACTGCGACATGTACGACAGCTGCTCCAGCGTCGCCTCAATCCTGATGTGGTCGCCGTGCGGGTGCTCCACCACAGTGCGGATGCCGTGCTCGGCCAGCCACTTCTTCACCACAGCCGTGTTCTGTGCCGACGGGCGCACCATGTTCCCGACCTGCTCGTAGGACGGGTACTGCAGGTAGTTCGCGCTCTTCGGGTTCGATATGTCGTCCACAAGCTGCTGCAGGGCCTTGGGGTTCGCACGCTTCATCCCAATCACAACGTTGTCGTAGACCTGGTTCGTGTCCATGTCAGCGTCCACCTTGCTCCACCCGAGCGGGGTGTCGATCGTCGTGTGCACCTTCACCAGCTCTGCTGACGAAAGTGCTACAAGCACTGCAAGGCACAAGAAACGCATTGTGTCACAAAAATGTATTCTTCTCAAGTTCTGTCGTGTGGGTAGGGGTGTGGTTGCACAGGTGAAGTGGAAGGGCAGGGATTGGTATGCAGGGGAGGGGAGGAGGCGAGGGGGAAGTCAATAAGTCATCCATGATCATTCGTCTACACAAAACTACTACACCATATGTACGGTCAGTCAACTCGGGCATCTGGGCAGGCCTTATTCAGACTCCCTGCTGCGGTTGAGTACAGGCAACCTCACGTGAGCAGCAGTCCATTCTCCTTAACACAGCTCTCGACATAACGAATTCCTGCACCATACTACTGAGCCGACCAGTTTCATGTAGCAACGTAAGAAACCATCCCCAAACATAATGTCCAAATAATTCCTTAACACTCTGTGTTAAGGTCTTTAAGGTTGCTTCAACACCACACACCCACCCACACCCCCTCTAAGGCACCCCCCCCCCCAAGGTGGGTTTCGGCCATTTTTTTTCAGGTCTCTAAACGTCCAAAGAGGTCAAAAAAGTGGATTCTTGGGAAGATAGGAGGTTTTTTTTAGGGTTTGCAAATGAGAAAGACCTCCAAACCCTGATAGACCCTGAAACCAGGGTGTCGCGAGTACCCCTTTTTTACACGTGTTTCTTAAGGGTTCTACAGGGTTCTACAGGCAAAACAGGCGTTTTGGCCGAAAACCCGGTTTTTCAGGCGGGTAACCGGGTTTGCGGCTTGGGAAACGTGCCAGAGCGGTGTGAGAACCATGCGTGGGGGTTTGTAACCACTCGTTGCGTTGGTTGCGTTGCCTTCGTTGCGTACACATAGCTACGTACACACCGGTTACGTTGTGTTGCATGCGTTGCGTTCGTTGTGTAGAGATCGTTACGTACAGAGCGCAACGTACGGAGCGGTTGCGTTGCGTTGCATGCGTTGCGTTCGTTGCATACAGATCGTAACGTACACATCGGTTGCGTTGCGTTGGTTGCGTTGCGTTCGTTGCATACAGATCGCTACGTACACATCGGTTGCGTTGCGTTGGATGCGTTGCGTTCGTTGCGTTCTGATCGTTACGTACACATCGGTTGCGTTGCGTTGCATGCGTTGGTTGCATACGGATCGTAACGTACACATCGGTTGCGTTGCGTTCGTTGCATACAGATCGCTACGTACACATCGGTTGCGTTGCGTTGGATGCGTTGCGTTCGTTGCGTTCTGATCGTTACGTACACATCGGTTGCGTTGCGTTGCATGCGTTGGTTGCATACGGATCGTAACGTACACATCGGTTGCGTTGCGTTCGTTGCATACAGATCGCTACGTACACATCGGTTGCGTTGCGTTGGATGCGTTGCGTTCGTTGCGTTCTGATCGTTACGTATACATCGGTTGCGTTGCGTTGCATGCGTTGGTTGCATACGGATCGTAACGTATAGAGCGGATCCGTTTCGTTGTGTTCGGTTGCGTTTATCAACCACACCAGCCAGTGAGTGTTAAGGATTGCCAAAAAAAACTAAATTCTAGAAAACACTTGTGTTTTCTAGTTTTTAAAGGTTGCTGTTCCGGCCACTCCCTCAGTCTCTAACCCAGTCTCCCCCTCCCCCCTGCTGGATCCGACCAAAAACCGGTTTTTTTTAGAGGGTGTAGAAGCTTCGCCCAGCCGAAAAAACGGTTTCTTTGGAAAGATCGGGCACTTTTTGGGGGGTGTAGAGGCTCAGCGAAGCTGGGACCCCTTAGAGACCCTGACACCAGGGTGTCACGAGTACCCCTTTTATACACGTGTTTCTTAAGGCTTCTACAGGGTTCTACAGGCAAAACAGGCGTTTTGGCCAGAAACCCGGTTTTTCAGGCAGGTGACCGGTTTTGCGGCTTGGGAAACGTGCCAGCGAGCTGTGAGAACCATGCATGGGCCACACACGGCACGAGTTGCAGCAGCCCACCGAAGGTGGGCTGCGTTTGGTAACCACACGTTGCGGTTAACGCGTGTATCGCATATGCATAGCGTTGTGTGTATCGTATACGAAGATCGTAGTGTGTAACGCACGTGTAGACCGTTCCGTTATCACAACCACACGAGCCAGCGAAGTGTCACAGCGGCGCAGGTGTTGCGTTAACGCGATGGCGTTAAACCCGTAGCATGCTTTCGTACAGATCGCTACGTACGCATAGGTTGCGTTGCGTTCGTTGTGTACAGATCGTTACGTATGCATCGGTTGCGTTCGTTGCATGCGTTGCGTTGCATGCGTTGCGTTCGTTGCATACAGATCGCTACGTACACATCGGTTGCGTTGCGTTGCATGCGTTGCGTTCGTTGCATACAGATCGCTACGTATGCATCGGTTGCGTTGCGTTGCATGCGTTGCGTTCGTTGCATACAGATCGCTACGTCCACATCGGTTGCGTTGCGTTCGTTGTGTACAGATCGTTGCATACAGATCGCTACGTACGCATCGGTTGCGTTGCGTTCGTTGCATACAGATCGCTACGTACGCATCGGTTGCGTTGCGTTGTATGCGTTGCGTTCGTTGCCTACGCTGCACACGAACCGTGTATCGCATATGCATAGCGTTCTGTGTATCGTATACGTAGAGCGTTACGTGCAAACCATACACATACCGTTTGACACACCAGCCAGCGAAGTGTTTTCAAGACCGTCAACTCAAATTCTAGAAAACACTTGTGTTTTCTAGTTTTTAAAGGTTGCTGTTCCGGCCACTCCCTCAGTCTCTAACCCCCCCTTCAGTCTCCCCCTCCCCCCTGCTGGATACGACCAAAAACCGGTTTTTTTTTGAGGGTGTAGAAGCTTCGCCCAGCCGAAAAAACGTTTTCTTTGGAAAGATCGGACACTTTTTGGGGGGTGTATAGGCTCAGCGAGGCTGGGAGCCCTTAGAGACCCTGACACCAGGGTGTCACGAGTACCCCTTTTATACACGTGTTTCTTAAGGCTTCTACAGGGTTCTACAGGCAAAACAGGCGTTTTGGCCAAAAACCCGGTTTTTCAGGCAGGTGACCGGTTTTGCGGCTTGGGAAACGTGTCAGCGAGCTGTGAGAACCATGCATGGGCCACACACGGCACGAGTTGCAGCAGCCCACCGAAGGTGGGCTGCGTTTGGTAACCACACGATGCGGTTAACGCGTGTATCGCATATGCATAGCGTTGTGCGTAACGCACGTGTAGACCGTTCCGTTATCACAACCACACGAGCCAGCGAAGTGTCACAGCGGCGCAGGTGTTGCGTTAACGCGATGGCGTTAAACCCGTAGCATGCTTTCGTACAGATCGCTACGTACACATCGGTTGCGTTGCGTTGTATGCGTTGCGTTCGTTGCATACAGATCGCTACGTATGCATCGGTTGCGTTTGTTGCATGCGTTGCGTTGCATGCGTTGCGTTCGTTGCATACAGATCGCTACGTATGCATCGGTTGCGTTGCGTTGCATGCGTTGCGTTCGTTGCATACAGATCGCTACGTCCACATCGGTTGCGTTGCGTTGTATGCGTTGCGTTGGTTGCGTTGCGTTCGTTGCGTTGTGTTCGTTACATACAGATCGTATCGTACACATCGGTTGCGTTGCGTTCGTTGCATACAGATCGTAACGTACACATCCGTTGCGTTGCGTTCGTTGCATACAGATCGCTACGTACACATCGGTTGCGTTGCGTTCGTTGCATACAGATCGCATCGTACGCATCGGTTGCGTTGCGTTGGTTACGTTGCGTTCGTTGCATACAGATCGTAACGTACGCATCGGTTGCGTTGCGTTGGTTACGTTGCGTTCGTTGCATACAGATCGCTACGTACACATCGGTTGCGTTGCGTTGTATGCGTTGCGTTGGTTGCGTTGCGTTCGTTGCGTTGTGTTCGTTACATACAGATCGTATCGTACACATCGGTTGCGTTGCGTTGTATGCGTTGCGTTCGTTGCATACAGATCGCTACGTATGCATCGGTTGCGTTTGTTGCATGCGTTGCGTTGCATGCGTTGCGTTCGTTGCATACAGATCGCATCGTACGCATCGGTTGCGTTGCGTTGGTTACGTTGCGTTCGTTGCATACAGATCGTAACGTACGCATCGGTTGCGTTGCGTTGGTTACGTTGCGTTCGTTGCATACAGATCGCTACGTACACATCGGTTGCGTTGCGTTGTATGCGTTGCGTTGGTTGCGTTGCGTTCGTTGCGTTGTGTTCGTTACATACAGATCGTATCGTACACATCGGTTGCGTTGCGTTGCATGCGTTGCGTTGCATGCGTTGCGTTGCATGCGTTGCGTTGCATGCGTTGCGTTGCGTTCGTTGCGTTGCGTTCGTTACATACAGATCGTAACGTACACATCGGTTGCGTTCGTTGCGTTGCGTTCGTTGCATACAGATCGTATCGTATACGTAGAGCGTTACGTGCAAACCATACACATACCGTTTGACACACCAGCCAGCGAAGTGTTTTCAAGACCGTCAACTCAAATTTCCTTAACACTCGGTGTTAAGGTCTTTAAGGTTGCTGATCACCCCACCCACCCACCCCCTCTAAGGCACCCCCCCCGCCCCCCCCCCCCGGGGTGGGTTTCGGCCATTTTTTTTCAGGTCTCTAAACGTCCAAAGAGGTCAAAAAAGTGGATTCTTGGGAAGATAGGAGGTTTTTTTTAGGGTTTGCAAATGAGAAAGACCTCCAAACCCTGACAGACCCTGAAACCAGGGTGTCGCGAGTACCCCTTTTTTACACGTGTTTCTTAAGGGTTCTGCAGGATTCTGCAGGGAAAACAGGCGTTTTGGCCAAAAACCCGGTTTTTCAGGCAGGTAACCGGGTTTCCGGATTGGGAAACGTGCCAGCGAGCTGTGAGAACCATGCACGAGCCACACACGGGTGCGTTTGGTAGCCACACGGCACGAGTTGCAGCAGCCCACCGAAGGGCTGCGTTTGGCAACCACACGATGCGGTTAACGCGTGCAACGCAACGCATGCAACCGATGCATACGAAACGATCTGAAAACAACGAACGCAACGCAACCGATGCGCACGTAGCGATCTGTATGCAACGAACGCAACGCATCCAACGCAACGCATCCAACGCAACGCAACCGATGCATACGATACGATCTGTATGCAACGAACGCAACGCATCCAACGCAACGCAACCGATGCATACGATACGATCTGTATGCAACGAACGCAACGCATACAACGCAACGCATCCAACGCAACGCAACCGATGCACACGTAGCGATCTGTATGCAACGAACGCAACGCATCCAACGCAACGCAACCGATGCATACGATACGATCTGTATGCAACGAACGCAACGCATCCAACGCAACGCAACCGATGCATACGATACGATCTGTATGCAACGAACGCAACGCATCCAACGCAACGCAACCGATGCATACGATACGATCTGTATGCAACGAACGCAACGCATCCAACGCAACGCAACCGATGCATACGATACGATCTGTATGCAACGAACGCAACGCATCCAACGCAACGCATCCAACGCAACGCAACCGATGCATACGATACGATCTGTATGCAACGAACGCAACGCATACAACGCAACGCATCCAACGCAACGCAACCGATGCACACGTAGCGATCTGTATGCAACGAACGCAACGCATCCAACGCAACGCAACCGATGCATACGATACGATCTGTATGCAACGAACGCAACGCATCCAACGCAACGCAACCGATGCATACGATACGATCTGTATGCAACGAACGCAACGCATCCAACGCAACGCAACCGATGCATACGATACGATCTGTATGCAACGAACGCAACGCATCCAACCCAACGCAACCGATGCATACGATACGATCTGTATGCAACGAACGCAACGCATCCAACCCAACGCAACCGATGCATACGATACGATCTGTATGCAACGAACGCAACGCATCCAACGCAACGCAACCGATGCATACGATACGATCTGTATGCAACGAACGCAACGCATCCAACGCAACGCAACCGATGCATACGATACGATCTGTATGCAACGAACGCAACGCATCCAACGCAACGCAACCGATGCATACGATACGATCTGTATGCAACGAACGCAACGCATCCAACCCAACGCAACCGATGCATACGATACGATCTGTATGCAACGAACGCAACGCATACAACGCAACGCATCCAACGCAACGCAACCGATGCATACGATACGATCTGTATGCAACGAACGCAACGCATCCAACCCAACGCAACCGATGCGTACGTAACACTCGGAACGCAACGTTACGAACGCAACGAGTGGTTCCAAAAGCCAGCCTGGCTGCGGTGGGGTGCTCAGACTCGCGCCAGTTGCGTGGCTAAACCAGTCTGTGTGGGTTTCTGTGTGGTTTTTACCCACCAACGCCTTTACCGTTTTTTTGGTGTACAAACATGGGTTGCGTGGCACTGCAAAGGGCACGTGTGCACGACTGTGTATGACCCATATGTGGTCAAAACACTCCCTGGATGCGTTTCGCACACCGCATGCACGCGTATGCCTCCTAAAAACCGGTTTCTGTGTGGTTTTTGACCACAAACGCCTTTGCCGTTTTTACGTGTAAAAACGTGGTACTGCAAAGGCACGTGTGCACCTCTGTATATGACCCATATATGGTCAAAACACCCCCTAGATGCGTTTCGCACGCCGCATGCACGCGTATGGGCCCTAAAAACCGGTTTCTGGCCCAAAAACCCGCCTAAACAGGTGCTTTTTTTTTTACACGTTTTTACAGCAAAAAAGTACTAGGCGGTTTGCGACCAAAAAATCGGGTTTCGAGTTAGGTGGTCCAAAAACGGCCTCCTGAGCGCTGTAACCGCAGTGTGTCGTTTCCGGGCCAGTATGAGGCCATTCGTACCACTTTTCCAGGTTTTGGAGGCTGTTCGCCGATTTTACGCATTTTCGGAATTTGGGCATTCTTTACCTCTTATTTACCTTAGCCAAAACGACCCCTTTTTTTTGGTCGGGGGTTCATGGCCCCATTTAACCACGCTGGGCTAGGCACTAAACTACCCCTACACCCCAGCGGCGATTTGAGTTGACGGTCTTGAAAACACTTAGCTAGCTCGTCTGTCAACGGTCTTCAAATAGGCTGCAAACAAGGCTACCAATCCGACTTAAACCGACTCAGTAGGGTCGGGTCGGCCGACCCAAACCTACCCAGCAAAAAAGGTCAAAAAATAGATGTCAATTTTGAGACACTTTTTTTCCAACTTTTTCCTTAGGGATTTTTCGGGTACTTAGCGAAATTTTCGCCATCGAAAGCTAGCCCCTTCCACGGTCGCTGTGGCCTCGGGACGTTTACCCAGCAAATATGGGTCTAATTCCCAAGGCTACCAATCCGACTTAAACCGACTCAGTAGGGTCGGGTCGGCCGACCCAAACCTACCCAGCAAAAAAGGTCAAAAAATAGATGTCAATTTTGAGACACTTTTTTTCCAACTTTTTCCTTAGGGATTTTTCGGGTACTTAGCGAAATTTTCGCCATCGAAAGCTAGCCCCTTCCACGGTCGCTGTGGCCTCGTTCCGTTTAAGTCGCCGTTAGGGCGACTTAAGTCCCTTGGCCCCAGCGCCCTATGGGGCGCCTACTCGTCGGGCCGTTAGGGCCCTCCGGTGGCCAGGTTCTTCCTCTGGGCTGAGAGGCTGGAAGTTCCCCGTCAGACTGGAGCTGGTGGGCTTTATGAGGCACGCTCGTCCGGCTTGGGCTAGCTGGTCCGCCTTCGGCGAGACCCTCTGCGTTTGGGTGGGCTCGTGCATCTTCGTTATGTTCGTACGGGTTTGATACTCTGGTTGGAGTGTGACAGCACGTCATTTCTGGAGTACGTTGGTAACACACGAAGTCCAATGGTGATGATGGAAAGATAGATGCCGGCATTGGTGAATTGCTGGAGTTCTGCACAGGAAGCTAGCATGACGTAGAATCAGGGTGTGAACAAATGACCGTATTTTGGTTGAAAATTTGACTTAAAAATTTTTTTCATGATTTGCCCAATCGAAGGTTTTCATTGGATTTTTTGGGTCATTTTATGGGGTACCACGCCCGATTTTGGTCGAAAAAAAAATTTTTTTTTTGGTCAAAAATCGCCTTGTATAACCACTGTATTGGTGTAGGCTTGTACACAGAAGTGTGTTTTGTGTAACCACAGATGGTCAAAACACCCGATTTTTGCATTTTTTTGCGTTTTTTGGTGCCCAAAGACCCACCTCAGTGGTCAAAATTTTCCCGAAAAAAAAATTTTTTTTTTTGTGATTTTTTGATTTTTTGCTAAGGCGCTGGCCATACTGAACGTACAGTATACACACAAAATGGCCGTGGAATAAATTCTAGATGGTCAAAACATCAAAATTTTGGTGTTTTTTGCATCTTTGGACACCCAAGGACCCACTATCAGGGGTGAATTTTTTTTGCCTGAGATTTGCCTTTGCCAAAATCGAAAAAAAAAATTTTTGTGAAGGAATTTGCTAAGGAAAAGTCCAAATTGTGGGCCCCTGTAGCAGTGCATATGGTATAACCCCAGATCGTCAAAACATCAAAATTTTGCCTTTTTTTTGCATTTTTCGGTGCCCCAGGACCCAATCTCAGGCCGGAAAAAAAAAAAAATTTTTTTTTTTTTTGGCCCAAAAAGTAGTTGTCGAAAAAAAAAAATTTGGGTCTGAAACCGACCCAAACCGACCCAAAAACCGACCCAAACCGACCCAAACCGACCCGCCACCCTACCCAAAACCATACCCAACCGGCCGGGTCGGTTCAAGTCGGATTGGTAGCCTTGCTGCAAAATATATAGCTTCGGGCAAATATAGCTGGAATTTGAGTTGACGGTCTTGAAAACACTTCGCTGGCTGGTGTGTCAAACGGTATGTGTATGGTTTGCACGTAACGCTCTACGTATACGATACGATCTGTATGCAACGAACGCAACGCATGCAACGCAACGCAAGCGATGTGTACGATACGATCTGTATGCAACGAACACAACGCATGCAACGCAACGCAACCGATGCGTACGTAGCGATCTGTATGCAACCAACGCAACGCATACAACGCAACGCAACCGATGCATACGTAGCGATCTGTATGCAACGAACGCAACGCAACCGATGTGTACGTTACGATCTGTATGTAACGAACACAACGCATGCAACGCAACGCAACCGATGCGTACGTAGCGATCTGTATGCAACCAACGCAACGCATGCAACGCAACGCAACCGATGCATACGTAGCGATCTGTATGCAACGAACGCAACGCATCCAACGAAACGCAACCGATGCGTACGTAGCGATCTGTATGCAACCAACGCAACGCATGCAACGCAACGCAACCGATGCATACGTAGCGATCTGTATGCAACGAACGCAACGCATACAACGCAACGCAACCGATGCGTACGTAGCGATCTGTATGCAACGAACGCAACGCATACAACGCAACGCAACCGATGCGTACGTAGCGATCTGTATGCAACGAACGCAACGCATGCAACGCAACGCAACCGATGTGTACGATACGATCTGTATGCAACGAACACAACGCAACCAACGCAACGCATACAACGAAACGCAACCGATGCGTACGTAGCGATCTGTATGCAACGAACGCAACGCATGCAACGCAACGCAACCGATGCGTACGTAGCGATCTGTATGCAACGAACGCAACGCATGCAACGCAACGCAACCGATGTGTACGATACGATCTGTATGCAACGAACACAACGCAACCAACGCAACGCATACAACGAAACGCAACCGATGCGTACGTAGCGATCTGTATGCAACGAACGCAACGCATGCAACGCAACGCAACCGATGCGTACGTAGCGATCTGTATGCAACGAACGCAACGCATGCAACGCAACGCAACCGATGTGTACGATACGATCTGTATGCAACGAACACAACGCAACCAACGCAACGCATACAACGCAACGCAACCGATGCATACGTAGCGATCTGTATGCAACGAACGCAACGCATGCAACGCAACGCAACCGATGCGTACGTAGCGATCTGTATGCAACGAACGCAACGCATACAACGCAACGCAACCGATGCATACGTAGCGATCTGTATGCAACGAACGCAACGCATGCAACGCAACGCAACCGATGCGTACGTAGCGATCTGTATGCAACGAACGCAACGCATACAACGCAACGCAACCGATGCATACGTAGCGATCTGTATGCAACGAACGCAACGCATGCAACGCAACGCAACCGATGCGTACGTAGCGATCTGTATGCAACGAACGCAACGCAACCGATGCGTACGTAGCGATCTGTACGAAAGCATGCTACGGATTTAACGCCATCGCGTTAACGCAACACCTGCGCCGCTGTGACACTTCGCTGGCTCGTGTGGTTGTGATAACGGAACGGTCTACACGTGTGTTACACACAACGATCTTCGTATACGATACACACAACGCTCTGCATATGCGATACACGCGTTAACCGCATCGTGTGGTAACCAAACGCAGCCCACCTTCGGTGGGCTGCTACAACTCGTGCCGTGTGTGGCCATGCATGGTTCTCACAGCTCGCTGGCACGTTTCCCAAGCCGCAAAACCGGTCACCTGCCTGAAAAACCGGGTTTTCGGCCAAAACGCCTGTTTTGCCTGTAGAACCCTGCAGTACCCTTAAGAAACACGTGTATAAAAGGGGTACTCGTGACACCCTGGTGTCAGGGTCTCTAACGGTTTAACGTTTCGCTGAGCCTATACACCCCCCAAAAAGTGTCCGATCTTTCCAAAGAAACAGTTTTTTGAGCTGGGCGAAGCTTCTACACCCTGAAAAAAAAACCGATTTTTGGTCGATTTTGGTCGGATCCACCAGGGAGGGGGGGGTGCCTTAGGGGGAGTTTTTTAAACCACGCGCAGGGGGTTAAAAACTAGAAAACACAAGTGTTTTCTAGAATTTTTTTCATAATTTGCCCAATCGAAGGTTTTCCTTGGATTTTTTGGGCCATTTTATGACGTACCACGCCCGATTTTGGGCGAAAAAAAAATTTTTTTTTTGGTCAAAAATCGCCTTGTATTACCACTGTATTGGTGTAGGCTTGTACACAGAAGTGTGTTTTGTGTAACCACAGATGGTCAAAACACCCGATTTTTGCATTTATTTGCATTTTTTGGTGCCCAAAGACCCACCTCAGTGTTCGAAATTCTAGAAAACACTTGTGTTTTCTAGTTTTTAAAGGTTGCTGTTCCGGCCACCCACCCACCCACCTAGCAGTAACCCCCCCCCAGTCTCCCCCCCCCCCCCCCTGCTGGATCCGACCAAAAACCGGTTTTTTTTTCAGGGTGTAGAAGCTTCGCCCAGCTCAAAAAACTGTTTCTTTGGAAAGATCGGGCACTTTTTGGGGCGTGTATAGGCTCAGCGAAACGTTAAACCGTTAGAGACCCTGACACCAGGGTGTCACGAGTACCCCTTTTATACGCGTTAACCGCATCGTGTGGTTACCAAACGCAGCCCACCTTCGGTGGGCTGCTGCAACTCGTGCCGTGTGTGGCCCATGCATGGTTCTCACAGCTCGCTGGCACGTTTCCCAAGCCGCAAAACCGGTCACCTGCCTGAAAAACCGGGTTTTTGGCCAAAACGCCTGTTTTGCCTGTAGAACCCTGTAGAAGCCTTAAGAAACACGTGTATAAAAGGGGTACTCGTGACACCCTGGTGTCAGGGTCTCTAACGGCTCCCAGCCTCGCTGAGCCTATACACCCCCCAAAAAGTGTCCGATCTTTCCAAAGAAAACGTTTTTTCGGCTGGGCGAAGCTTCTACACCCTCAAAAAAAAACCGGTTTTTGGTCGTATCCAGCAGGGGGGAGGGGGAGACTGAAGGGGGGGTTAGAGACTGAGGGAGTGGCCGGAACAGCAACCTTTAAAAACTAGAAAACACAAGTGTTTTCTAGAATTCTCGACTTTTGAAAAATTTGAAAATCGCGGAATTCGGTTTTCCCTTACGATCCTTATTTTTTTTTTTGGCCCATTTTTCCTAGTTCTGGACCAATCTCTCAAATAAAGCCAGAATTTTCGACTTTTGAGCCTTTTTAAGGCATTTCCCGGCACTTTTCTGCAAAAAAAGATCAAAACAACGCAATTTTACCTTAGCAAAATTGAAAATTTTCGCAAAGACAAAATTTTTCAAAAATTTGGAAATCGCGGAATTCGATTTTCCCTTACGATCCTTTTTTTTTTTAAATTATTGGCCCTTTGTTTTCCTAGTTCTGGACCAATCTCTCAAATCAATATGAATATGGGTTCACTCTACAGCTCACCTCGTATAAGGTGCCTGGGCCTTGTGACCCCAGGTGGCGTATTACCCCATTTTTTTTTTTTTTTTTTTTTTTTTTTTTGACAGTGGTTTTTTTTTGATGGGGCCACTGCCTTTTTTTTTTTTTTTTTTTTTTTTATTTGTTTTTTTTTTTTATTTTATTTTATTTTATTTTTTTGTGGGCCTTTTCTTTTCTTTTCTTTTCTTTCTGGCCTCTTTTTTTTCTGTTTTTTTTTTTTTTTTTTTTTCCTGAATAATTGATGATGAACTGAATCGAACAAGAACTGAATCGAACAAAGAAACTGAAAGATGAATAAACATGAGTGATCTAAGTATCCTAAGTAAACCCAACTAACCCAACTCAACCCCCAAATCTAACCTAACGCAATTTTCGGCTCCTCGGTGAACGCCTGGAAGTGCGAACCGAATTCGCCACCGAATTCTTGCAGCAGCCAGACCGTGTGTTCTATACTGCTCTCGGGCATGTTCCACTTGACAGAGGTCGTTCCCTCCTTTGTCAGCTCCACAACGTTGATCTGAACTCGCAGAAATTCAGCGGTCCAAGAAATTGCGTGCGAGTCAGCCCACGCCGAGCTTCTGCCGTGCCAGTCCTGCCAGTCCTCGACGGTCTTATACTTCCCAGCAGCATCGGCACTGTCGCACGCAGCCTGTGCAAAGCCACGCATCGTTGTCGACACGTTTGCTGGATGAAACACGGTCTGACGCAAATTATCGACGGAGCTGAACAATGTCTTCGCCGCCAGCAAGGCGGAGTAGAAGCAGTCTCCTGTTCGCGCAACGTCCTCAGTTTTCCAGTCCTTCTGCTGCAGAAGGTCGCGTACAGCGGCGGGGGGACGCCTGGTGCTTTCCTGCTCATCCTCCTCGCGCTCATTCATCACGAGCGCTGTCTGAAACTCCAAGTCCTCATGCAACTGCAGTGGCACATTGCGTTGCTGCGGAGGAGGAGGAGGAGAAGGCATGTTTTGGAGAGCATTGCTGCTCGTCCTTTGGTCGAGCTTACCTTCTGGCGAATTCCTCGTTTGCGACTGACCCTGGTTCGAGAAACTGTGATGCTCCACACTGGACTGCAAAGGAGGAGAAGTGATCTGTGGCGCACGCAAGGCTACCAACGGGACCCCAACACCCCGGGGGTCCCAGGGGTCCGGGACCCCCAGCAAAAGTCAAAAAAAAAAAAATTTTTTTTTTGTGACCCTGCGTGAAAAAAATTTTTTTTTTTTCCTTAGGGATTTTTCCGGGTACTTAGCGAAATTTTCGCCACTAAAAGCTGGCCCCTTACACGGTCCCTGTGGCCTCGGGACCAGTTCAGTACACAAAGTACACAAGGCATGACCAAAATAGCCGTATTTTGGCTGAAAATTTGACTTGAAAATTTTTTTCATAATTTGCCCAATCTGAGGTTTTCATTGGATTCTTTGGGCCATTTTATGAGGTACCACGGCAAATTTTGGGCGAAAAAAAAAATTTTTTTTTGGTCAAAAATCGCCTTGTATAACCACTGTATTGGTGTAGGCTTGTACACAGAAGTGTGTTTTGTGTAACCACAGATGGTCAAAACACCCGATTTTTGCGTTTTTTTGCATTTTTTGGTGCCCAAAAACCCAGGTCAGGGGCCGAAATTTTCCCGAAAAAAAAATTTTTTTTTTTGAGATTTTTTGATTTTTTGCTAAGGCGCTGGCCATACTAAACGTACGGTATACACACAAAATGGCCGGGGAATAAATATGTGATGCTCAAAAGTGCTCGTAAGTGCGTTTTTTTGCATTTTTGGGTGCCACAGGACCCAACCCAGGGCCGAAAAAAAAATTTTTTTTCAGCTGAAAAATGTCTTTGCCAAAAAAAAATTTTTGGGGCCCCGGGGACCCAGGGGTCCCAGGGGTCCCGGACCCCCAGACTGGGGGTCCGGGACCCCTGGGGACCCCTGATCCAGGGGTCCCGTTGGTAGCCTTGGCGCACGAGACAGTTCGTTGTGATTCACCCTCAGCAGGGAGTAATGGCAACTGCCACTTCCTGAGTCCCCTTGTTGCAGGATGACGCGGAGATTTTTCGAACTCCGACGATTCATGACCTGACAAGTCCAGGCGCCCTGTAGCCTTGACTGGACCAAGATGACCGCTTTGTTACAGGCCACTGCCAGTGCCCCGATCTCGGTGTCAGTCAGGTAATGGCTTTGCGTGACAAACCTTTTCTTGTACGCTGCTGCACCTTCGCCCGAGAAAAAGAATTCATCCTCAATGTCTCTGACCACATCTCTCTGACGCTGAATGGCCTCATCCCGCACAGAGAAATCAGCAACCTCACGCACAAGGGTACGAATCAAGTCACACGCGCTGTAGGCCTCCCTGCACATATCATGGTCCACTACTGCCATGAACTCTGCGTACTCCATTGCGCGGTGACGATAATATTCGCGCAGGTCCTTCATTTCCCGGAAGAAATCCGAACCTTCGGGGCACAGATCATGCTGCTGGACAAGGCTACCAACGGGACCCCTGGATCAGGGGTCCCCAGGGGTCCCGGACCCCCAGTCTGGGGGTCCGGGACCCCTGGGACCCCTGGGTCCCCGGGGTCCCAAAAATTTTTTTTTGGCAAAGACATTTTTCAGCTGAAAAAAAAATTTTTTTTCGGCCCTGGGTTGGGTCCTGTGGCACCCAAAAATGCAAAAAAAACGCACTTACGAGCACTTTTGAGCATCACATATTTATTCCACGGCTATTTTGTGTGTATACCGTACGTTTAGTATGGCCAGCGCCTTAGCAAAAAATCGAAAAATCTCAAAAAAAAAATTTTTTTTTTCGGGAAAATTTCGACCCCTGACCTGGGTTTTTGGGCACCAAAAAATGCAAAAAAACGCAAAAATCGGGTGTTTTGACCATCTGTGGTTACACAAAACACACTTCTGTGTATAAGCCTACACCAATACAGTGGTTATACAAGGCGATTTTTGACCAAAAAAAAATTTTTTTTTTCGCCCAAAATCGGGCGTGGTACCTCATAAAATGGCCCAAAGAATCCAATGAAAACCTCAGATTGGGCAAATTATGAAAAAAATTTTCAAGTCAAATTTTCAGCCAAAATACGGCTATTTTGGTCATGCCTTGTGTACTTTGTGTACTGAACTGGTGTCCCGAGGCCACAGGGACTGTGTATGGGGCCAGCTTTTAGTGGCGAAAATTTCGCTAAGTACCCGGAAAAATCCCTAAGGAAAAAAAAAAATTTTTTTTCACGCAGGGTCACAAAAAAAATTTTTTTTTTTTTTGACTTTTGCTGGGGGTCCCGGACCCCTGGGACCCCCGGGGTGTTGGGGTCCCGTTGGTAGCCTTGTGCTGGATGAGGTCGTACACGGCAGCCCCTCGTTGCATCTCGAGATTGTGCGACTCGACATTCGCGGAAGTAGTGAGGACCTTGCGCTTGTCGGCAACTTCGTCAGTCTGCATCTGTTTGGCACACAGCACGAACGACTCCCTATGCATCTCAAGTATTGACAATGCATGGCGCTTTGCATGAATCCAACTGCATTTGTCCAGTTGCGACGCCGTCACACCGTCAGGTGCGCACACAATGCGGCCGTTCAACACGTGCCTACCCAGTAACGCATGCAGCGCACATGTCCCGTCTCCCACAGTAGGAACGGGTCTCGAGGCGAACTGTGTCACAACCTCCGGATGGAATCCTTCGTCAAGGATTCCGTAATCCGTCTCGTAGCCGACCATTGGCAAAAACTGGAGTCCCGCAGCACCAGTTACGAACTCATGTTCGTTCTGCATCGGAATGGGAGGAACTCTCTGTAAGTTGCTTGCTTCCAGATTCGCCGGATCCAGATCCTCCGCGGGCCCCAAATCGACTATCCACCCGCTGGTGTTGGGCGGAGTCCCGGTAACCTTCTTGCTTCGAGAAGTAGCAAGAGCGACTTGCGCATCATTGTAGGGGTCATGGGAACAGAAGCGTTTCTCTCCGCTTTCTGCAGACTCATATTCCCGCGCCCTCTTCGCAGGGTTCTGTTGCCTCGACCTTTCAGCCTTCCCAGCACGCGTAGGCTCTGTGGGCGGGCGCTCTTGCACTCTGTGCTGCTCTTCTCTCTGCAACTGGAGAGCCAATTGCTCATCAAGGGCAATTTGCGTAGGGATGTGCCCGTCGTGACGGCCGCGCTTCGCTCCATCAGCAGATCGTTCGTCTCCATCAGCCCTCGGCCTCTTCACATGAGAATTCTTTGATGCAGACTTAGCCTTCTTCGCAACAGCCTTCTTCACAGGAGCCTTCTTCGCAACAGCCGTCTTCGCAGCAGGCTTGTTTGCAGGCTTATTAGCAGACTTCTTCGCAGCAGCCTTCTTCGCAACAGCCTTCTTCGCAGCAGGCTTGTTTGCAGGCTTATTAGCAGGGTTCATCGCAACATTCTGCTGCCTGTAGATCGTCTCACGATCCAGCTCAACACGCTGTATCCTGTCTCCTGTCCACCTGTCTGGTACCACATTCCCGCGTGCAAGGCCGAAGTTGAACCTGCTCATCATCCGTACAGCGCAGAAGAGCTTCTCCATCGCAGGTGAGTCATTCTCCAACGTCGCGAACTCCTCCAACAAGTGCTTCCCAAAGTCGAGGTAGCGCTTGTCGGTATTCTTCGCGCAACCGTTGAGCCGCACGAGCTCTTTGGCGATATTGTCCGGAGGGCCATGCTGGAGCAATTCTCTGAGGGTGAGCTTGTGCTTTACTCCCTTCAACCTCCAGTCTTTGCACAAATCGCCGTTGCTCGTGATTATGCCCGGTGGGAAGCCATGATACAGATCTTTCTGCAGGCTCCCAGACAGTCGCGAGAGTGCTACGTACAGGAATTGCCACTCGATTTTTGTCGAGTGATCTGTCTTCAGGGGTTTGAGCCCCAGCGACTTCCGCCTGTCCTCAGACAAAAAAATGCCGTCCATCGGCCCCACGTACAACCGCGGAAACGTCTTGCCTTGCGCAAAGTACGACGTCCCCAGATCCTCAGGGAAGAGTGCGAACTGCTTCCGTCGGATCCTTATCACCGCCGCCTTGCCACCTCCCTCTGTCGCATGCTTGTGCTCGAAGAAGCATGTCTGCGGTTCCACCGACCAGTGCCCCGCCGTCTGGTTGGTTGCATGTTCCGTAAACTTCGGGGAGAAATCAACAACAACGGACAGAGGGAGGTCGTTCATCATCACCGTCCCCGGCTGCTGGATGTCCACATCGGCGTCCTTCCCAGACTCCCAGACAATCTTCACAATGACGCCAGCGCTGTCCTTCACAAGGATGCCATTGTCATGGTGCCGCGTGACACGCACTTTCATTCCCACATAAAGCGCCAGCAGCCCAGGAAGAACATCTGTGACGTTGTGGCTTGTCGTCGCAACCTCCATTGCGGTGTCGCCGGTGAGCCTCGTGTACTGCGACTTAGACTTAGAGACTTCCGCCTCGTCGAAGGGTCTCACGATGAACACCTTCTTGCCGGCGGCGGTACCCATCGCAATGGTATGCACCAACTGCATCGAGTTCAATGCAGACCAGGTGGAGCAGACCTTTGCGCATCCTATCGGCGGCGTCCGATTGGACACCTCACCGGCAGCATGCCTGTCAGAGTTCGGCAGATTCCCGACATACCGCACCTTGAACTGCGCAAGCAACTCGTCGCTGATGGGGTCTCCCCTACGGATGCCCAGAAGAAGCTTCGTCAGCATGGTGTCCTTGCTCCGCTTCAACTTCGTCAAGATGACAACGTCTTTCATCTTGTACTTGTAGAGCTGAATGCCCTTCACATTTGGCTCTGCGTACTTGCTCTTTTTCAGTCCGACCTCATACTCGTTGTCGTACAAGGGCGCCTGATTCACAGGCCCGTGCTGCAGCACATCACCAAGCAAGATGACGATTGGACACATCCCGAAGCAATCCATCATGGAGTTAGGGTCATACTGGACGGACTCCTTGTGGCGCGACACGTTGTGCATCTCGTACGCCTTCTCGTTCAGAGCATTGAGAAAGTGCGCACCCACCATCCCGAACTCCTCAACCACAATTGCCTCGAGGTCCTTCCAGTACCCGAACCGAGGACTGTGGAGGGACGTCTCCTTCTTCGGTACCGCCTCGTTTCTCCCAAGGTTGAGGAACTTGTTCATCGTCATGCCCTCTATTCCATTAGCGCTGCTGTTGGAAAAGGCGCATGTCTGTGAACGCATCCCGGCGAAGTCCAGAAGCTTCTTCATGAAGTTGAGGATGATGTAGGACTTCCCGGACCCACCCTCCCCCTGCAGCACAAGCCTCAGGCAATCGTCTTTGTGTGCCAATCCCCCCGCCGCCACCTTCAGCACCACCTCGAGGATGAGAAGGCACGCGGAGAGCTGGCCGAACTCACCGACGACGAAGAAGTTTGTGTCCCCGTCCCTCAGCGCAGTCTGCACTTCTTCGCTTTGCTCCTCGAACCCGTCAGGCACAAGTGGCATAATAGCGTACTCTGCGAGAAGTTCGGCCGCATACTTCACAATGGCATCGGCATTCGGCCCTTCCCCCTTTTCCCTCACAAGATTCTTTTCCGCCTCCTTGTTGTTGCGGTTGTTACCCATCTTGCGCTGCTCCTTCTGCACATCTTTCACCTTCTGCGCATCACTCTCATTGATGCATGTCGCAGACGTCCCCGGAACGGCATCTTGGACGACTATGTGCCGCGTGTCTGCCTGCGGGTGAAGAGCGACCAAGTCTTGCGCACGGGTCAGCACAGAAGTGACGTCCAGCTGGTTGGTGTCACCGGAACGGGAGGCGGCGCTGATCTCAGCGAGGAGCTTCCGGTTTGCTCTCTTCTGTGCGGTGTCGTTGTCTGTCGGATCTTCTTCATAGTCTTCCCCAAACGCTTTGAGGTTCACCATGTCCGACAGGTGGGTCTCTTCCGCAACCCAAGGGTAGTCTTTCCTGTCGTGCGCTTTGCCACCGACAGCTTGACTCTCCCGAACCGCCTGGCCCATGGTCTGGACCTGGTGGTTTCTCGACCTTGCAATGAGCATCGAGTTCATAACCACCTCCCGAGTCATGTACGCGTAGTACAGCCCAGGCTCGTCACAGAAGGCGCCCAGCGAGACCGTCTGACGGCGGTTCTCCAGACGCGCATCGGCCTTCTCTGCCTTTCTCTGCACACCACGCCAGTGCTGTTCCCACACATCCTCAAACGGAACGCCACTGTCGCGGTGGAGCACCCCGTACACATCCTGCTCCTGGTTGCATGCTGCTTCTAGCCGGTTCCTGCACTCAACCGGGAAGAACAGTACAAGCATGTACACAGCAAACCGTTCGGGCTCAGTGTCCGGACAAGGTGGCGACCAGCCCTGCACTTGCGGGATCTTCACACAGTTGCGTATCTTCTGCTTGTGGGTGACGTACGCTGTGTGGTGGCGGTCGAATCTCGCTTCCGTCGACTCGTTCAGCATATTCGTCATCATCTCCAAACGAGTCACGTGCATCGCGTACACATACAGCGGCATTCCACTGAGCAATGGGTGTGTACCACGATGCATGTAGTCTTGGAACAGCGAGCTGTACACAAGACGCTTGCGCGGCACAGGCCTCGGCACAGAGACACCTGCAGCATCCGGAGAGTTGTCCTCCGATGGCTCCTCCTGGTTGTCGTACATCGCCTCTTGCTCTGTTGCCTCGAGGATCTCCAATACCTCAGCAATACCATGAGCAGTCGTCGCATCTGGTGACGGTTGTGGTGACGGTGGTGGTGATGATAATGATGATGGTGGTGATGATGACGGTGACGGTGACGGTGACGATTGTGGTGATGATAATGATGATGATGGTGATGATGACGGTGACGGTGACGGTTGTGGTGATGGTGATGGTTGTTGTTGCTGTTGCTGTTGTTGTTGTTGTTGTTGTTGTTGTTGTTGTTGTTGTTGTTGTTGTTGTTGTTGTTGTTGTTGTTGTTGTTGTTGTTGTTGTTGTTGTTGTTGTTGTTGTTGTTGTTGTTGTTGTTGTTGTTGTTGTTGTTGTTGTTGTTGCTGTTGCTGTTGTTGTTGTTGTTGTAGTTGTTGCGGGTCAGGCCGCCTCGTAAGCACAGGAACTAAGTTCTCGTCAGGTTGTGCTGGACGCTGTTCATCATCCCGATTCCCGACCGCTGCGGCACGCGAGTTCATTGCAGCATCGAACAGCGGCTTCGCGTAGACCAACCACACAGGGTGGGTGTTGAACTCCTCACCCCCAAACATGATGTGGTTCAACATGTCTGCACACGACAGCACTTTGCAACGCGTCATCTGCTGCGAAAGCATGGTGATGAAGTGTGCGTCGCGCTTTTTCCGCTTCTCGTTCTCACGGGACTGCTTCGCACGCTTGCTGTTGTCCCCCGACTCGTTTGCAGACTGCGTTGCCTGCATCTTCGCTTCCTTCTTTTCCAAAATAATCGGAACGCGCTTGAGGGCGTCGAAGATGGGGAAAGCAGTCGCCATGACCTTCGTGATGTACGTGGTGATATAGTGGGCTATCACACACGAGTTGCGGGCTGTGTGCAGGAATAACTGCTTTGCTGCCTCGCGCAATCCAGCTCCGTCGCCGTAACCCTTATCGAGGTTCGCCTGCAAGTGGTCGATCACTGGGCCGAAGCTGGAGACAAGCGCCTGCACGTCACAGTTGCTCCGAAATGCCGCCTGCAGCAGAGGGTGGAACGAAGAAATGAACGGATGGTCGCGTGAGTTCACCACCCTCATGTCGACGTCTGATCCGGGTTCGTCCCTCAGCGGCTTCCCTTGCGTGACAACCTTCTCCCAACGGTCTGGTTCGCGCAGCATTTGAACCCACACCGCCTGGTAGTAGCGGAAGCGGCACAACATTTGCTCCATCGCTTTCCGTGTCTTGTAGCATGTTGGCGCACATTTGTGCATGTGGCAAAACATGAGACACCAGCGTACATCCAGCAGGTACGCTTTACACCAGTCTTCCAGGCTGCACACCACATCCATGCGGTACGAAGGTTGCCGCGTCAGATGCGCCTCACTGAGTGGGGTGTCGTAGTCTGGGCCTGCAGGTTCCCCTTCCTGTAGACGGTCATGAGCTTTTTGGATGTGGTGGTCCTTCTCCTCTGGACCTGTCACATCCAATTTGACGCCGCCGTCTTTCCTTATGCGCACTTGTTTTGGATTGGCCGGGTCTGTGCAAGTGGCCAGTCTCTGTTCTTCGGTGAAGGGAAGCTTTGGCACAGGTCCACCACGATTCCTAACAGTCTTGTACACACCTGTCATGCCTTCTTGCATGATGTTGGCCACAGCCTTGATCTGAAACTCCTGAAAGTCCTTGAGCTCTCTGTACAGCTCATGCACATCAAAGGGACGTGCAGTCGGAGAAGGCTCTCTCGGTGCAGAGGGTTCGGGGTCGATGAGCATCGCCATTGGCTCCACCTGTTCCTGTTCCTGTTCCTGTTCCGTGAGGGCTGGTGCGGCAGCAGCGGACGCCATTGGAGATGGCTGTGTCTGTTCTGCTTCAGGCTCAGTGTCCAATTCCATCGGAGTTTGTTGGAGCTGTTCGGGCTGTTGTTCCACTTCAGGTTCAGGGTCCAAGACCATCGCATCAAGTTGATCGTTCGTGAGTGGAACGATCATTTCCGCACTAGACGCACAACCTGACACAGATGCAGCATCGCTCACCCCCACGCCCGCAACACCAGCAGAGTCTGCAGACACCGCCTCATCCTGGGGTTGTTGTGGAAACGGAAACGCTGCTGGCGTAATGTCCACACCAGTGTCGGCAAAGAGCATCTTCTCCACACGCTTTGACCGACACCGCATGCTGTGCAACCAACACAACGTGTGCGTGTGCAGGAGGCCAGCGTTGTTTGTTTCGCATATACCAAGCATGGCAGCCAGATCCCCATAGCACCCAGGATGCATGGACGCAACACAGTCCCAATTCTCCTTGCGCAACAGGTGCCCATTCTTCATCTGTTGTTGCACAATTTGCACCCCAAAGAGCTTCTCGCAGGCTGCCTTCATGATGATGTGGAACTTCGTCACCTGTCCCACCGGGTCATTCGCCTCCAGATCGTTCATCTTGCTGAGACTAGGCAACTCCGGGATCTCTTCTTGCGAGTAGTCCCTCTTGCACGTGTAGATGTAGTGCGCGAGCTCACTGCGCACGGTGAGGTTTGGGGTCATAAACACGTGCGGCATCCCAAAAAACATCATCATTGCGTTTGCCTTGTGACGCAACGAGACTCTGTAGCCGTCCGACCCAACTACCTTCACCTGTGAGAAGTTCAGGGAACGGAGAACCTTCTTCAGGTCCTCGTCGACTCCGTTGCCCGGCTTCAGCGCGTCGTGAAGCGAATCTTTGTTCACGAGGGTTTGCAAAGCCTCGTTGAGGACAGACGAGTCCGACACAAGACGCGCAATCGCACTGCTCGTGTCACGGAACGTCGACTTCTTCACATGTGCCCTTGCCGCATTCAAGGACTGCAACCTGAAGTTCAGATTGTGCAGCACGCAATGAAACCCGGTGCTGGCGCGGAAGCGGCCCTTGGGAGGTGCTTCGTAGGCCGGGGTGTCATTGGCCACATCGGAGTCAGTGCTGTCGTCCTCCATGTCCGCCGTAGCAACCTTTCGGAACACGTCAACGAAACCATCTGACTCCCACGGCGTTTCGGCGCTGTCCTGGCTCCCGTACTCCAGCTCTTCACGGTTGACCATGATCTGCCCCCACTGGCCGAGCTCCAGGGGTGTGTGCCTCTTCACGCTGGGCGTGGCCTCGAGTCCGTACGGGAAGAGATTGGGGAATGCCTTCGCCCAAAACAGGTCGTCGAACATCGTCAGTGGACTCTGTGGGTCGACCTTCAACACGTACTTTGCGGTCTCGGTGTTCTCGCGTATCGATCCTGTGGACGCCGCGTCACTGAACGCTTCCGTCTCCGCTACTACCCTTTCACTCGCCTTCGAGAACCGCGACACAAATTCCCGTTGCAAGTCCTCAGAGCTCACATTTTCGGGAGCGAGGTTCACCAACGCTTCGTACATATGCTTGATAGACGGCACGAGGTTCACCGTCTCCATCATTGCTGCCGAAGACTCGTCGTGCAGGCAATGGAAGCTGTCACGGGCTTTCTCGCCGTCCCGAAGCGCGTTGTAGACTGTGTGCTCAAACTTATCAAACGCCTCCGTGAACAAACGGTTGACGTCTTCATCCCCTTCACAGCCCACAGTCAGGTCGACGATGTTCGCAAGGTCCTCGCCCGTCTTGAAGCGCTCCTCATCCAGCTTCACTTGACGGTACATCGGCGACGTTCTCTTCAGGAACTGATAAGCAGCCCTGTACTTCTCCGTATCCACCTCGCACCAACGCTTCGCCTTGCGCAACATTTCATCCCCCTGACCCTCAGCCGCACCACTCGCAAACGCAATCACAAAAGACTTGCGTGTCTGCTCCAGAGGAGGCGGGAGTGTGTCCGTTATGGGTACGGTCTTGTTAGGGAGAATGGCGACGTTGCCCGCAACTCCACGCGGCCCAGTGTATCCCGTGAGCTTCAGCCGCACAAGCTTCTGGTACGGTGTTGCGAGCGCGATGAACCGGCAGAAGTCGTCCGACGCCTTACGTAACAGGCTCGACTGCCGTCCCAAAAAAAGCCCGTTCGCAAGAGCTGCCGGCGGCATCTTCGCCTTCTCCTCGTTCTGTGATAGCCAGTGCTTTCCCATTAGAATGTTAAAGCATTCTTTGCACGCGTCGGGATTGTTGCGCTTCCCAGCCTGGAGGTACGCCTTCTTGTGCAGCACAAGGAGAACCTCTTCCCCAGTGTTATCGTCCACACACACATTGACACACCCCCGACGCAACTCCATCTCGCTGAGGCCATTGTTCTCGTTCACCAGGTAACGAGTACGATATTCCTCGACTGAGAACATTCTGCGGAAGAGGGAGTTTTGGCATGCTATGCGTTCGAGCTCAAGCGGTACCAGGTTCGTCACCTGCATCAGACGTGCACAGACAACGCACCCTGCCTGTCGCCGAGGGACGGGCACAGTCGGGTTCGTGCGGAAATCGTTCGGGCGCATTATCTCCTGCACGTACGAGCGCAGCAGATCCCGGGTTTCTGCGGGATTCGGGTCTGTCAAACCGTACTTCCCCACACCGTACAGAACGCGAGAACGGTAGGCGGCTCTTCCCCTGTGCACTTCGAAGATGTGGTCATCCAGTGCCTTTTCAGACTCAGGAGTCACCGGGCACAAACGACAACTCAATGGTGACACGTACACCGCATCGCGCACGTCACCCGCGTAGTAGTCCTGTGCGAAGTGCTCGTGTGCGCGCCACACGTGTGCATGCAGTTCGCACTCCTCCCCAAAGCTCTCTGGACAACCAACCATGGGACATGAAAAAGGCAGAGTGTCCTCCGCTTGCTGCGTGTGGTTTCCATCTCCACCTTCATCTCCTCCGGCGCCGCCATCATCGTCACCGCCAGCACCACCACCGTCACCACCACCATCACCAGCACCACCACCACCACTACTGCCAGCACCACCACCGTTAGCACCAGCGCCACCACCGCCACCAGCAGCGCCACCACCACTACCGCCAGCCCCACCATCGCCACCACCACTACCGCCAGCACCACCACCGCTACTCGTAGCGGACCTACGCGAATTTGGGCACTGACCGTCCTTCGTGTTCTGCACGTGCTGCGGCCACCCCTGTGCAGAGAAACTTTCTCCACAATGCACACATGTCCCTCCACTACGACTCTTAGCGGCCCTACGCAAGTTCGCACACTGCCCTTCTTTCGTTGCTCGCAGGTGGTGCGGCCACCCCTGTGCGGAAAACGATTTATGGCAGTGGGGGCACACGCGTTCCTCAGGCATCTCAGGTGCCACTTGCGGTGCTGCAGGAGGAGACTCGACAGGAGACTGTGATGGGTGACAGACTTCTTGTGACTCTTCACGAGGACAAGCTACCTGGTGTGTGTCCATGTGCTTGTCGAAACCCCACTCCGAGACGTGAGATTTGCACACAGTGCATTTCTTCGTGCGGGACGTGGCAGCCTTCGCCTTACACCACCCCTTCTTCTCCCTCGAGTCCATGTGCTGCGACAAGTAGTGCTCGGCCGTGCACTGAAGGAGACACCAGTGACACTGGTGGTCCTTGTCTGCTCCGAATCCATCGTCGACCGACTCTTCAGACGAAGATTCAGACGGATACACAGTGGGAACAATGACTGCGGGGTCTATGTACATCACACCATTGTCATCCACCTTGATGCCTTTGCATGACCGCTGAGACATGATGTGCTGATACACCGTCGGCGCAGGTCCTCCCGAAGACGAGTCTTCTGCAGCTTCCTCGTCTTCTTCCTCTTCATCATCATCTTCTTC
Source organism: Rhynchopus sp. YZ270_cl-10 (assembly GCA_964035575.1). NCBI lineage: Eukaryota > Euglenozoa > Diplonemea > Diplonemida > Diplonemidae > Rhynchopus > Rhynchopus sp. YZ270_cl-10. The sequence continues at coordinate 1,101,622 of OZ037923.1, read as the reverse complement.
TTCCTCGTCTTCGTCGTCATCGTCTGAATCCATGGTAGTACCACGGATGGAAAAAAAAAAAAAAAAAAAAAAAAAAAACGATCTGTGAGTAAATTAGTGGAGCAAGGGGGGGAAAAGGGGGAAAGGGAACGAAAAGAATATACTCAAGAAACAGGGATGGGGGTCTTTTCTATTGTGAAAATCACGGAATTCGATTTTCCCTTACGATCCTTATTTTTTTTTTTGGCCCTTTTTTCCTAGTTCTGGGCCAATCTCTCAAATAAAGCCAGAATTTTCGACTTTTGAGCCTTTTTAAGGCATTTCCCGGCACTTTTCTGCAAAAAAAGATCAAAACAACGCAATTTTACCTTAGCAAAATTGAAAATTTTCGCAAAGACAAAAATTTTCAAAAAATTTTCGCAAAGGCAAAATCCCAAAACTGAAAACAAAAAAAAAAAAGTTGATTTTTTCGACTAATTTTTTTTTTTTTTTTTTTTTTTTTTTTGGCTGACGGCCGTGACATGCCCACGCGCGGACATGGGCGGAATCACATGAAACCGCTCAAAAAACATATACACAAACATGCCTATGCGTTGACATGGGCGGAATCACATGAAACCGCTCAAAAAACATACACACAAACATGCCTATGCGTTGACATGGGCGGAATCACATGAAACCGCTCAAAAAACATATACACAAACATGCCCACGCGTGCACATGGGCGGAATCACATGAAACCGCTCAAAAAACATACACACAAACATGCCTATGCGTTGACATGGGCGGAATCACATGAAACCGCTCAAAAAACATATACACAAACATGCCCACGCGTGCACATGGGCGGAATCACATGAAACCGCTCAAAAAACATATACACAGACATGCCCATGCGTGCACATGGGCGGAATCACATGAAACCGCTCAAAAAACATACACACAAACATGCCTATGCGTTGACTGGGCGGAATCACATGAAACCGCTCAAAAAACATACACACAAACATGCCCATGCGTGCACATGGGCGGAATCACATGAAACCGCTCAAAAAACATACACACAAACATGCCTATGCGTTGACTGGGCGGAATCACATGAAACCGCTCAAAAAACATAAACACAAACATGCCTATGCGTTGACATGGGCGTAATCACATGAAACCGCTCAAAAAACATACACACAAACATGCCTATGCGTTGACATGGGCGTAATCACATGAAACCGCTCAAAAAACATACACACAAACATGCCTATGCGTTGACTGGGCGGAATCACATGAAACCGCTCAAAAAACATAAACACAAACATGCCTATGCGTTGACATGGGCGGAATCACATGAAACCGCTCAAAAAACATATACACAGACATGCCCATGCGTGCACATGGGCGGAATCACATGAAACCGCTCAAAAAACATATACACAAACATGCCTATGCGTTGACATGGGCGGAATCACATGAAACCGCTCAAAAAACATAAACACAAACATGCCCACGCGTGCACATGGGCGGAATCACATGAAACCGCTCAAAAAACATACACACAAACATGCCTATGCGTTGACATGGGCGGAATCACATGAAACCGCTCAAAAAACATACACACAAACATGCCTATGCGTTGACATGGGCGGAATCACATGAAACCGCTCAAAAAACATAAACACAAACATGCCCACGCGTGCACATGGGCGGAATCACATGAAACCGCTCAAAAAACATACACACAAACATGCCTATGCGTTGACTGGGCGGAATCACATGAAACCGCTCAAAAAACATACACACAAACATGCCTATGCGTTGACATGGGCGGAATCACATGAAACCGCTCAAAAAACATAAACACAAACATGCCCACGCGTGCACATGGGCGGAATCACATGAAACCGCTCAAAAAACATACACACAAACATGCCTATGCGTTGACTGGGCGGAATCACATGAAACCGCTCAAAAAACATACACACAAACATGCCTATGCGTTGACATGGGCGGAATCACATGAAACCGCTCAAAAAACATAAACACAAACATGCCTATGCGTTGACTGGGCGGAATCACATGAAACCGCTCAAAAAACATACACACAAACATGCCTATGCGTTGACATGGGCGGAATCACATGAAACCGCTCAAAAAACATAAACACAAACATGCCCACGCGTGCACATGGGCGGAATCACATGAAACCGCTCAAAAAACATACACACAAACATGCCTATGCGTTGACATGGGCGGAATCACATGAAACCGCTCAAAAAACATACACACAAACATGCCTATGCGTTGACATGGGCGGAATCACATGAAACCGCTCAAAAAACATATACACAAACATGCCCATGCGTTGACTGGGCGGAATCACATGAAACCGCCCAAAAAACGTATACACGGTATCTTGCTCGCACGCTGCGCTGCGCTGCGTGAATCGTCTTCGTCTGTTGTGAGTTTTGAGTGGAGTTGTTTTGTTGTGAGGAAAGGACATACCTGTACTTGCAACGAACGACTGGTTTCCTTCATCGCTCCGCTCGCCGTCTTCTTCGTCCTGTTTGTGTGTGTTGTTTTGAGAAAGCTTTGTGTGTGTTTCGTGCATACCTGAAAGCGTCAACTGCGCGTGATACTTCGATCTTCTGCTGCTCATGTCTTTTGTTCTGTGTTCTCTTGTGTGGTGTGATGGGAAGAGGCGGGGGGACGGTGGGGGTGGGGAAGCAAAGACAAAGGATGTGGTAGGAGTGTTTCTTTGTTTCTTTTGTTGCCCGCTGGCGTATTTGTCTTTAGTAAAGCAAGCGTGCACAAGCTTACTCTTTGTTGTGGTCAGACACGGAAGGTGTTTTGTGTTGTTGTGGGTTTGGGTGTTTGTGTTAGGCGTTGGGTGTTGGCGTTGTGTGCTTGCGTTCGGGTGTCTTCCCGTCTTCCTGCCTGACCACACACGAAAGAGTAAACCTGTCTGGGTCCCACAAAAAAACAACCAGCCTGTGACTACGGCGTCAGTTGCAACGAGTGCATAAAGACTCATCATCACAGGATGGAGGCTTTGCAGGTGCCCCAGCAGAGGGGTGGGGTTGAACGTACTTCCGCAGAACAAAGCGAAAGGAGGGAAAAGCATAAAACTTTTTTTCCGTAGTTGCAGTCCTCATCATTCTTTCGTCAGGTCGGCTGTTTGCACACCCTCATGTGCCTCCCCTCCAATGGTTTTTTTTTAGTGAAAAAAAAACCCCCCTTTCCTAAGAAAGGGTATAGGTGAGTAACAGCCAACCCTGGCAAGAACCAGAGCTGTCTTGAGTTTCGATGATAATTCTAGAAAACACTTGTGTTTTCTAGTTTTTAAAGGTTGCTGTTCCGGCCACTCCCTCAGTCTCTAACCCCCCCTTCAGTCTCCCCCTCCCCCCTGCTGGATACGACCAAAAACCGGTTTTTTTTTGAGGGTGTAGAAGCTTCGCCCAGCCGAAAAAACGTTTTCTTTGGAAAGATCGGACACTTTTTGGGGGGTGTATAGGCTCAGCGAGGCTGGGAGCCCTTAGAGACCCTGACACCAGGGTGTCACGAGTACCCCTTTTATACACGTGTTTCTTAAGGCTTCTACAGGGTTCTACAGGCAAAACAGGCGTTTTGGCCAAAAACCCGGTTTTTCAGGCAGGTGACCGGTTTTGCGGCTTGGGAAACGTGCCAGCGAGCTGTGAGAACCATGCATGGGCCACACACGGCACGAGTTGCAGCAGCCCACCGTAGGTGGGCTGCGTTTGGTAACCACACGATGCGGTTAACGCGTGTATCGCACATGCATAGCGTTGTGTGTGTCGTATACGAAGACCGTTGTGTGTAACGCACGTGTAGACCGTTGCGTTATCACAACCACACGAGCCAGCGAAGTGTCACAGCGGCGCAGGTGTTGCGTTAACGCGATGGCGTTAAACCAGTAGCATGCTTTCGTACAGATCGCTACGTACACATCGGTTGCGTTGCTTTGCATGCGTTGCGTTGCATGCGTTGCGTTCGTTGCATACAGATCGTGACGTATGCATCGGTTGCGTTGCGTTGCATGCGTTGCGTTGCATGCGTTGCGTTCGTTACATACAGATCGTAACGTACGCATCGGTTGCGTTGCGTTCGTTGCATGCGTTACGCTGCACACGAACCGTGTATCGCTTATGCATATCGTTGTGTGTATCGTATACGTAGAGCGTAACGTGCAAACCATACACATACTGTTTGACACACCAGCCAGCGAAGTGTTTTCAAGACCGTCAACTCAAATGTTCCATAGAGCATGTGTTACACACAGGGTTGGTGCTTAGGAAGTATTAAAATCGCCGCTGGGGTGTAGGGGTAGTTTAGTGCCTAGCCCAGCGTGGTTAAATGGGGCCATGAACCCCCGACCAAAAAAAAGGGGTCGTTTTGGCTAAGGTAAATAAGAGGTAAAGAATGCCCAAATTCCGAAAATGCCAAAAATCGGCGAACAGCCTCCAAAACCTGGAAAAGTGGTACGAATGGCCTCATACTGGCCCGGAAACGACACACTGCGGTTACAGCGCTCAGGAGGCGGTTTTTGGACCACCTAACTCGAAACCCGATTTTTTGGTCGCAAACCGCCTAGTACTTTTTTTGCTGTAAAAACGTGTAAAAAAAAAAGCACCTGTTTAGGCGGGTTTTTGGGCCAGAAACCGGTTTTTAGGGCCCATACGCGTGCATGCGGCGTGCGAAACGCATCTAGGGGGTGTTTTGACCATATATGGGTCATACACAGAGGTGCACACGTGCCTTTGCAGTACCACGTTTTTACACGTAAAAACGGCAAAGGCGTTTGTGGTCAAAAACCACACAGAAACCGGTTTTTAGGAGGCACACGCGTGCATGCGGCGTGCGAAACGCATCCAGGGAGTGTTTTGACCACATATGGGTCATACACAGTCGTGCACACGTGCCCTTTGCAGTACCACGCAACGGAGCGGCAACCCATGTTTGTACACCAAAAAACGGCAAAGGCGTTGGTGGGTAAAAACCACCCAAAAACCTACACAGACTGGTTTAGCCACGCAACTGGCGCGAGTCTGAGCACCCCACCGCAGCCGGGCTGCCTTTTGGAACCACTCGTTGCGCTCTTAACGTTGCGTTCCGAGCGTTACGTACGCATCGGTTGCGTTGGGTTGGATGCGTTGCGTTCGTTACATACAGATCGTAACGTACACACCGGTTGCGTTGGGTTGGATGTGTTGCGTTCGTTGCATACAGATCGTAACGTACGCATCGGTTGCGTTAGGTTGGATGCGTTGGGTTGGATGCGTTGCGTTCGTTACATACAGATCGTTACGTATGCATCGGTTGCGTTGGGTTGGATGCGTTGCGTTCGTTGCATACAGATCGTTACGTACGCATCGGTTGCGTTGGGTTGGATGTGTTGCGTTCGTTGCATACAGATCGTAACGTACGCCTCGGTTGCGTTGGGTTGGATGCGTTGCGTTCGTTGCATACAGATCGTTACGTACGCATCGGTTGCGTTGGGTTGGATGTGTTGCGTTCGTTGCATACAGATCGTAACGTACGCCTCGGTTGCGTTGGGTTGGATGCGTTGCGTTCGTTACATACAGATCGTAACGTACACACCGGTTGCGTTGGGTTGGATGTGTTGCGTTCGTTGCATACAGATCGTAACGTACGCATCGGTTGCGTTAGGTTGGATGCGTTGGGTTGGATGCGTTGCGTTCGTTACATACAGATCGTTACGTATGCATCGGTTGCGTTGGGTTGGATGCGTTGCGTTCGTTGCATACAGATCGTTACGTACGCATCGGTTGCGTTGGGTTGGATGTGTTGCGTTCGTTGCATACAGATCGTAACGTACGCCTCGGTTGCGTTGCGTTGGATGCGTTGCGTTCGTTGCATACAGATCGTTACGTATGCATCGGATGCGTTGCGTTGCACGCGTTAATCGCATCGTGTGGTTACCAAACGCAGCCCACCTTCGGTGGGCTGCTGCAACTCGTGCCGTGTGTGGCTCATGCATGGTTCTCACAGCTCGCTGGCACGTTTCCGAAGCCGCAAACCCGGTTCATGGCTAGGAGTGTGGCAGCCACACGTGGCAGCGTGGCTGCCACGTGGCTGCCACGTGGCAGCCACACAGGTGGTCAAAAAGCCAAAAAATAGATGTCCATTTTGAGACACTTTTGGTACCAACTTTTCCTTAGGGATTTTAACTTTTGTGTTAGCAAAAAAAGCAAAAAAGTTTGGTTGCTCTACGGTCAACCTGGAAATCTACTAACGTAGAGGTCATGGCTAGGAGTGTGGCAGCCACACGTGGCAGCGTGGCTGCCACGTGGCTGCCACGTGGCAGCCACACAGGTGGTCAAAAAGCCAAAAAATAGATGTCCATTTTGAGACACTTTTGGTACCAACTTTTCCTTAGGGATTTTAACTTTTGTGTTAGCAAAAAAAGCAAAAAAGTTTGGTTGCTCTACGGTCAACCTGGAAATCTACTAACGTAGAGGTCATGGCTAGGAGTGTGGCAGCCACACGTGGCAGCGTGGCTGCCACGTGGCTGCCACGTGGCAGCCACACAGGTGGTCAAAAAGCCAAAAAATAGATGTCCATTTTGAGACACTTTTGGTACCAACTTTTCCTTAGGGATTTTAACTTTTGTGTTAGCAAAAAAAGCAAAAAAGTTTGGTTGCTCTACGGTCAACCTGGAAATCTACTAACGTAGAGGTCATGGCTAGGAGTGTGGCAGCCACACAGGTGGTCAAAAAGCCAAAAAATAGATGTCCATTTTGAGACACTTTTGGTACCAACTTTTCCTTAGGGATTTTAACTTTTGTGTTAGCAAAAAAAGCAAAAAAGTTTGGTTGCTCTACGGTCAACCTGGAAATCTACTAACGTAGAGGTCATGGCTAGGAGTGTGGCAGCCACACGTGGCAGCGTGGCTGCCACGTGGCTGCCACGTGGCAGCCACACAGGTGGTCAAAAAGCCAAAAAATAGATGTCCATTTTGAGACACTTTTGGTACCAACTTTTCCTTAGGGATTTTAACTTTTGTGTTAGCAAAAAAAGCAAAAAAGTTTGGTTGCTCTACGGTCAACCTGGAAATCTACTAACGTAGAGGTCATGGCTAGGAGTGTGGCAGCCACACGTGGCAGCGTGGCTGCCACGTGGCTGCCACGTGGCAGCCACACAGGTGGTCAAAAAGCCAAAAAATAGATGTCCATTTTGAGACACTTTTGGTACCAACTTTTCCTTAGGGATTTTAACTTTTGTGTTAGCAAAAAAAGCAAAAAAGTTTGGTTGCTCTACGGTCAACCTGGAAATCTACTAACGTAGAGGTCATGGCTAGGAGTGTGGCAGCCACACGTGGCAGCGTGGCTGCCACGTGGCTGCCACGTGGCAGCCACACAGGTGGTCAAAAAGCCAAAAAATAGATGTCCATTTTGAGACACTTTTGGTACCAACTTTTCCTTAGGGATTTTAACTTTTGTGTTAGCAAAAAAAGCAAAAAAGTTTGGTTGCTCTACGGCAATGCTACCAGCGCTACAAGTATCGCGCTACACGCTACAAGTAGCGCGCTACAGCGCTACTGGTAGCGCTGTAGCAAAAAACGCCAAAAAATAGATGTCTATTTTGAGACACTTTTTTTCCAACTTTTTCCTTAGGGATTTTTCGGGTACTTAGCGAAATTTTGGTCATCAAAAGCTAGCCCCTTCCACCAAGGCTACCAACGGGACCCCTGGATCAGGGGTCCCCAGGGGTCCCGGACCCCCAGTCTGGGGGTCCGGGACCCCTGGGACCCCTGGGTCCCCGGGGTCCCAAAAATTTTTTTTTGGCAAAGACATTTTTCAGCTGAAAAAAAATTTTTTTTTCGGCCCTGGGTTGGGTCCTGTGGCACCCAAAAATGCAAAAAAACGCACTTACGAGCACTTTTGAGCATCACATATTTATTCCACGGCTATTTTGTGTGTATACCGTACGTTTAGTATGGCCAGCGCCTTAGCAAAAAATCAAAAAATCTCAAAAAAAAAAATTTTTTTTTTGGGAAAATTTCGGCCCCTGACCTGGGTTTTTGGGCACCAAAAAATGCAAAAAAACGCAAAAATCGGGTGTTTTGACCATCTGTGGTTACACAAAACACACTTCTGTGTACAAGCCTACACCAATACAGTGGTTATACAAGGCGATTTTTGACCAAAAAAAAATTTTTTTTTTCGCCCAAACTTTGCCGTGGTACCTCATAAAATGGCCCAAAGAATCCAATGAAAACCTCAGATTGGGCAAATTATGAAAAAAATTTTCAAGTCAAATTTTCAGCCAAAATACGGCTATTTTGGTCATGCCTTGTGTACTTTGTGTACTGAACTGGTGTCCCGAGGCCACAGGGACTGTGTATGGGGCCAGCTTTTAGTGGCGAAAATTTCGCTAAGTACCCGGAAAAATCCCTAAGGAAAAAAAAAAATTTTTTTTCACGCAGGGTCACAAAAAAAAAATTTTTTTTTTTTGACTTTTGCTGGGGGTCCCGGACCCCTGGGACCCCCGGGGTGTTGGGGTCCCGTTGGTAGCCTTGCTTCCACGGTCGCTGTGGCCTCGGGACGTTTACCCAGCAAATAGGTGGGTTTAAATACCAATGCTACCAGCGCTACAAGTATCGCGCTACACGCTACAAGTAGCGCGCTACAGCGCTACTGGTAGCGCTGTAGCAAAAAACGCCAAAAAATAGATGTCTATTTTGAGACACTTTTTTTCCAACTTTTTCCTTAGGGATTTTTCGGGTACTTAGCGAAATTTTGGTCATCAAAAGCTAGCCCCTTCCACGGTCGCTGGGGCCAAGGGACTTAAGTCGCCGTTAGGGCGACTTAAGTCCCTTGGCCCCAGCGCCCTATGGGGCGCCTCCTCGTCGGGCCGTTAGGGCCCTCCGGTGGCCAGGGTTTTTCCCTGGGCTGAGAGGCTGGAAGTTCTCCGTCAGACCGGAGATGGTGTGCTTTGTGAGGCACGCTCGTCTGCACTTTGCTCGCTCGTCTGGATTTGGCTCGCTCGTCCGCCTTCCGCGAGTACTTCCGCCTTCGGCGCGTTCGTACAACTTCGGCACGTTCGTCCGGGTTGGGGGTGGTCGAGGAGGTGGAGGAGTGAGGACTCTCGCTCTGTGTAGTTGTCGTGGTGTACGCTCATAGTGCGTCTCCTAGGAAGTGAGTAGGCACTCTTTATCTCCGTGACGCAAATGGGGATGCTGGTGCCTTGTACCAAGGTAGACACTCGACTGCGCGCCCCATGGTACGATGTTATGATGTTATGATGTTATGATGTTATGATGTTATGATGTTATGATGTTATGATGTTATGATGTTATGATGTTATGATGTTATGATGTTATGATGTTATGATGTTATGATGTTATGATGTTATGATGTTATGATGTTATGATGTTATGATGTTATGATGTTATGATGTTATGATGTTATGATGTTATGATGTTATGATGTTATGATGTTATGATGTTATGATGGTAAGATGGTGAGATGGTGAGATGGTGAGATGGTACAATGGTACAATGGTAAGATGGTCAGCATCCCTGCTTGACAACTTGGTAGAGCAGTCACCTTGGGAGGGAGTGGTCGACGCTGGTTGATGTAGGTCTTGTCCTGGTCGACCCTATGGCGGGTGGTCGCCTTGCCCGTACGTTTCGTGATGGCATCAGCACTCGCCAAGCGCTTATCTTAGGGTATGACCAAAATGACCGTATTTTGGCTGAAAATTTGACTTGAAAATTTTTTTCATAATTTGCCCAATCTGAGGTTTTCATTGGATTCTTCGGGCCATTTTATGAGGTACCACGGCAAATTTTGGGCGAAAAAAAAATATTTTTTTTCGTCAAAAATCGCCTTGTATAACCACTGTATTGGTGTAGGCTTGTACACAGAAGTGTGTTTTATGTAACCACAGATGGTCAAAACACCCGATTTTTGCGTTTTTTTGCACTTTTCGGTGCCCGAAGACCCAAGTTAGGGGGCGAAATTTTGGCGGAAAAAAAAAATTTTTTTTTCCGATTTTTCGATTTTTTGCTAAGGTGCTGGCCCATACAAAATGGGCTTGTGTACACAAAATGACCGGGGAATAAACTCTAGATGCTCTAAACTGCTCGTAAGTGCCTTTATTTGCATATTTGGTCCCACACAGGTCCAAAAAAAAAAATTTTTTTTCCCAGAAAAAATTTTGTGATGTCGAAAAAAAAATTTTTTTTTTTTTTGTAGCGCGCTACAACTGGTTTGTAGCGCGCTACAACGTTGTAGCGCCCACGTAAACTCCCCAGCCAAAAGCGCGCTACAAAGCTACAACTACAGTAGTTGTAGCGGGTACCCTCGAAAATGGCGTTTTGTAGCGCTACAACTGGCACCTTGTAGCGCTGGTAGCACTGTCTACGGTCAACCTGGAAATCTACTAACGTAGAGGTCATGGCTAGGAGTGTGGCAGCCACACGTGGCAGCGTGGCTGCCACGTGGCTGCCACGTGGCAGCCACACAGGTGGTCAAAAAGCCAAAAAATAGATGTCCATTTTGAGACACTTTTGGTACCAACTTTTCCTTAGGGATTTTAACTTTTGTGTTAGCAAAAAAAGCAAAAAAGTTTGGTTGCTCTACGGTCAACCTGGAAATCTACTAACGTAGAGGTCATGGCTAGGAGTGTGGCAGCCACACGTGGCAGCGTGGCTGCCACGTGGCTGCCACGTGGCAGCCACACAGGTGGTCAAAAAGCCAAAAAATAGATGTCCATTTTGAGACACTTTTGGTACCAACTTTTCCTTAGGGATTTTAACTTTTGTGTTAGCAAAAAAAGCAAAAAAGTTTGGTTGCTCTACGGTCAACCTGGAAATCTACTAACGTAGAGGTCATGGCTAGGAGTGTGGCAGCCACACAGGTGGTCAAAAAGCCAAAAAATAGATGTCCATTTTGAGACACTTTTGGTACCAACTTTTCCTTAGGGATTTTAACTTTTGTGTTAGCAAAAAAAGCAAAAAAGTTTGGTTGCTCTACGGTCAACCTGGAAATCTACTAACGTAGAGGTCATGGCTAGGAGTGTGGCAGCCACACGTGGCAGCGTGGCTGCCACGTGGCTGCCACGTGGCAGCCACACAGGTGGTCAAAAAGCCAAAAAATAGATGTCCATTTTGAGACACTTTTGGTACCAACTTTTCCTTAGGGATTTTAACTTTTGTGTTAGCAAAAAAAGCAAAAAAGTTTGGTTGCTCTACGGTCAACCTGGAAATCTACTAACGTAGAGGTCATGGCTAGGAGTGTGGCAGCCACACGTGGCAGCGTGGCTGCCACGTGGCTGCCACGTGGCAGCCACACAGGTGGTCAAAAAGCCAAAAAATAGATGTCCATTTTGAGACACTTTTGGTACCAACTTTTCCTTAGGGATTTTAACTTTTGTGTTAGCAAAAAAAGCAAAAAAGTTTGGTTGCTCTACGGTCAACCTGGAAATCTACTAACGTAGAGGTCATGGCTAGGAGTGTGGCAGCCACACGTGGCAGCGTGGCTGCCACGTGGCTGCCACGTGGCAGCCACACAGGTGGTCAAAAAGCCAAAAAATAGATGTCCATTTTGAGACACTTTTGGTACCAACTTTTCCTTAGGGATTTTAACTTTTGTGTTAGCAAAAAAAGCAAAAAAGTTTGGTTGCTCTACGGTCAACCTGGAAATCTACTAACGTAGAGGTCATGGCTAGGAGTGTGGCAGCCACACGTGGCAGCGTGGCTGCCACGTGGCTGCCACGTGGCAGCCACACAGGTGGTCAAAAAGCCAAAAAATAGATGTCCATTTTGAGACACTTTTGGTACCAACTTTTCCTTAGGGATTTTAACTTTTGTGTTAGCAAAAAAAGCAAAAAAGTTTGGTTGCTCTACGGTCAACCTGGAAATCTACTAACGTAGAGGTCATGGCTAGGAGTGTGGCAGCCACACGTGGCAGCGTGGCTGCCACGTGGCTGCCACGTGGCAGCCACACAGGTGGTCAAAAAGCCAAAAAATAGATGTCCATTTTGAGACACTTTTGGTACCAACTTTTCCTTAGGGATTTTAACTTTTGTGTTAGCAAAAAAAGCAAAAAAGTTTGGTTGCTCTACGGTCAACCTGGAAATCTACTAACGTAGAGGTCATGGCTAGGAGTGTGGCAGCCACACGTGGCAGCGTGGCTGCCACGTGGCTGCCACGTGGCAGCCACACAGGTGGTCAAAAAGCCAAAAAATAGATGTCCATTTTGAGACACTTTTGGTACCAACTTTTCCTTAGGGATTTTAACTTTTGTGTTAGCAAAAAAAGCAAAAAAGTTTGGTTGCTCTACGGTCAACCTGGAAATCTACTAACGTAGAGGTCATGGCTAGGAGTGTGGCAGCCACACAGGTGGTCAAAAAGCCAAAAAATAGATGTCCATTTTGAGACACTTTTGGTACCAACTTTTCCTTAGGGATTTTAACTTTTGTGTTAGCAAAAAAAGCAAAAAAGTTTGGTTGCTCTACGGTCAACCTGGAAATCTACTAACGTAGAGGTCATGGCTAGGAGTGTGGCAGCCACACGTGGCAGCGTGGCTGCCACGTGGCTGCCACGTGGCAGCCACACAGGTGGTCAAAAAGCCAAAAAATAGATGTCCATTTTGAGACACTTTTGGTACCAACTTTTCCTTAGGGATTTTAACTTTTGTGTTAGCAAAAAAAGCAAAAAAGTTTGGTTGCTCTACGGTCAACCTGGAAATCTACTAACGTAGAGGTCATGGCTAGGAGTGTGGCAGCCACACAGGTGGTCAAAAAGCCAAAAAATAGATGTCCATTTTGAGACACTTTTGGTACCAACTTTTCCTTAGGGATTTTAACTTTTGTGTTAGCAAAAAAAGCAAAAAAGTTTGGTTGCTCTACGGTCAACCTGGAAATCTACTAACGTAGAGGTCATGGCTAGGAGTGTGGCAGCCACACGTGGCAGCGTGGCTGCCACGTGGCTGCCACGTGGCAGCCACACAGGTGGTCAAAAAGCCAAAAAATAGATGTCCATTTTGAGACACTTTTGGTACCAACTTTTCCTTAGGGATTTTAACTTTTGTGTTAGCAAAAAAAGCAAAAAAGTTTGGTTGCTCTACGGTCAACCTGGAAATCTACTAACGTAGAGGTCATGGCTAGGAGTGTGGCAGCCACACGTGGCAGCGTGGCTGCCACGTGGCTGCCACGTGGCAGCCACACAGGTGGTCAAAAAGCCAAAAAATAGATGTCCATTTTGAGACACTTTTGGTACCAACTTTTCCTTAGGGATTTTAACTTTTGTGTTAGCAAAAAAAGCAAAAAAGTTTGGTTGCTCTACGGTCAACCTGGAAATCTACTAACGTAGAGGTCATGGCTAGGAGTGTGGCAGCCACACGTGGCAGCGTGGCTGCCACGTGGCTGCCACGTGGCAGCCACACAGGTGGTCAAAAAGCCAAAAAATAGATGTCCATTTTGAGACACTTTTGGTACCAACTTTTCCTTAGGGATTTTAACTTTTGTGTTAGCAAAAAAAGCAAAAAAGTTTGGTTGCTCTACGGTCAACCTGGAAATCTACTAACGTAGAGGTCATGGCTAGGAGTGTGGCAGCCACACAGGTGGTCAAAAAGCCAAAAAATAGATGTCCATTTTGAGACACTTTTGGTACCAACTTTTCCTTAGGGATTTTAACTTTTGTGTTAGCAAAAAAAGCAAAAAAGTTTGGTTGCTCTACGGTCAACCTGGAAATCTACTAACGTAGAGGTCATGGCTAGGAGTGTGGCAGCCACACAGGTGGTCAAAAAGCCAAAAAATAGATGTCCATTTTGAGACACTTTTGGTACCAACTTTTCCTTAGGGATTTTAACTTTTGTGTTAGCAAAAAAAGCAAAAAAGTTTGGTTGCTCTACGGTCAACCTGGAAATCTACTAACGTAGAGGTCATGGCTAGGAGTGTGGCAGCCACACGTGGCAGCGTGGCTGCCACGTGGCTGCCACGTGGCAGCCACACAGGTGGTCAAAAAGCCAAAAAATAGATGTCCATTTTGAGACACTTTTGGTACCAACTTTTCCTTAGGGATTTTAACTTTTGTGTTAGCAAAAAAAGCAAAAAAGTTTGGTTGCTCTACGGTCAACCTGGAAATCTACTAACGTAGAGGTCATGGCTAGGAGTGTGGCAGCCACACAGGTGGTCAAAAAGCCAAAAAATAGATGTCCATTTTGAGACACTTTTGGTACCAACTTTTCCTTAGGGATTTTAACTTTTGTGTTAGCAAAAAAAGCAAAAAAGTTTGGTTGCTCTACGGTCAACCTGGAAATCTACTAACGTAGAGGTCATGGCTAGGAGTGTGGCAGCCACACGTGGCAGCGTGGCTGCCACGTGGCTGCCACGTGGCAGCCACACAGGTGGTCAAAAAGCCAAAAAATAGATGTCCATTTTGAGACACTTTTGGTACCAACTTTTCCTTAGGGATTTTAACTTTTGTGTTAGCAAAAAAAGCAAAAAAGTTTGGTTGCTCTACGGTCAACCTGGAAATCTACTAACGTAGAGGTCATGGCTAGGAGTGTGGCAGCCACACGTGGCAGCGTGGCTGCCACGTGGCTGCCACGTGGCAGCCACACAGGTGGTCAAAAAGCCAAAAAATAGATGTCCATTTTGAGACACTTTTGGTACCAACTTTTCCTTAGGGATTTTAACTTTTGTGTTAGCAAAAAAAGCAAAAAAGTTTGGTTGCTCTACGGTCAACCTGGAAATCTACTAACGTAGAGGTCATGGCTAGGAGTGTGGCAGCCACACGTGGCAGCGTGGCTGCCACGTGGCTGCCACGTGGCAGCCACACAGGTGGTCAAAAAGCCAAAAAATAGATGTCCATTTTGAGACACTTTTGGTACCAACTTTTCCTTAGGGATTTTAACTTTTGTGTTAGCAAAAAAAGCAAAAAAGTTTGGTTGCTCTACGGTCAACCTGGAAATCTACTAACGTAGAGGTCATGGCTAGGAGTGTGGCAGCCACACAGGTGGTCAAAAAGCCAAAAAATAGATGTCCATTTTGAGACACTTTTGGTACCAACTTTTCCTTAGGGATTTTAACTTTTGTGTTAGCAAAAAAAGCAAAAAAGTTTGGTTGCTCTACGGTCAACCTGGAAATCTACTAACGTAGAGGTCATGGCTAGGAGTGTGGCAGCCACACAGGTGGTCAAAAAGCCAAAAAATAGATGTCCATTTTGAGACACTTTTGGTACCAACTTTTCCTTAGGGATTTTAACTTTTGTGTTAGCAAAAAAAGCAAAAAAGTTTGGTTGCTCTACGGTCAACCTGGAAATCTACTAACGTAGAGGTCATGGCTAGGAGTGTGGCAGCCACACGTGGCAGCGTGGCTGCCACGTGGCTGCCACGTGGCAGCCACACAGGTGGTCAAAAAGCCAAAAAATAGATGTCCATTTTGAGACACTTTTGGTACCAACTTTTCCTTAGGGATTTTAACTTTTGTGTTAGCAAAAAAAGCAAAAAAGTTTGGTTGCTCTACGGTCAACCTGGAAATCTACTAACGTAGAGGTCATGGCTAGGAGTGTGGCAGCCACACGTGGCAGCGTGGCTGCCACGTGGCTGCCACGTGGCAGCCACACAGGTGGTCAAAAAGCCAAAAAATAGATGTCCATTTTGAGACACTTTTGGTACCAACTTTTCCTTAGGGATTTTAACTTTTGTGTTAGCAAAAAAAGCAAAAAAGTTTGGTTGCTCTACGGTCAACCTGGAAATCTACTAACGTAGAGGTCATGGCTAGGAGTGTGGCAGCCACACGTGGCAGCGTGGCTGCCACGTGGCTGCCACGTGGCAGCCACACAGGTGGTCAAAAAGCCAAAAAATAGATGTCCATTTTGAGACACTTTTGGTACCAACTTTTCCTTAGGGATTTTAACTTTTGTGTTAGCAAAAAAAGCAAAAAAGTTTGGTTGCTCTACGGTCAACCTGGAAATCTACTAACGTAGAGGTCATGGCTAGGAGTGTGGCAGCCACACGTGGCAGCGTGGCTGCCACGTGGCTGCCACGTGGCAGCCACACAGGTGGTCAAAAAGCCAAAAAATAGATGTCCATTTTGAGACACTTTTGGTACCAACTTTTCCTTAGGGATTTTAACTTTTGTGTTAGCAAAAAAAGCAAAAAAGTTTGGTTGCTCTACGGTCAACCTGGAAATCTACTAACGTAGAGGTCATGGCTAGGAGTGTGGCAGCCACACGTGGCAGCGTGGCTGCCACGTGGCTGCCACGTGGCAGCCACACAGGTGGTCAAAAAGCCAAAAAATAGATGTCCATTTTGAGACACTTTTGGTACCAACTTTTCCTTAGGGATTTTAACTTTTGTGTTAGCAAAAAAAGCAAAAAAGTTTGGTTGCTCTACGGTCAACCTGGAAATCTACTAACGTAGAGGTCATGGCTAGGAGTGTGGCAGCCACACGTGGCAGCGTGGCTGCCACGTGGCTGCCACGTGGCAGCCACACAGGTGGTCAAAAAGCCAAAAAATAGATGTCCATTTTGAGACACTTTTGGTACCAACTTTTCCTTAGGGATTTTAACTTTTGTGTTAGCAAAAAAAGCAAAAAAGTTTGGTTGCTCTACGGTCAACCTGGAAATCTACTAACGTAGAGGTCATGGCTAGGAGTGTGGCAGCCACACGTGGCAGCGTGGCTGCCACGTGGCTGCCACGTGGCAGCCACACAGGTGGTCAAAAAGCCAAAAAATAGATGTCCATTTTGAGACACTTTTGGTACCAACTTTTCCTTAGGGATTTTAACTTTTGTGGCGCTTCGCGCCTAAGGGCTTCGCCCTTCGGCGCGAAGCGCCACAAAAGTTAAAATCCCTAAGGAAAAGTTGGTACCAAAAGTGTCCATTCTTTTGCGAGGAGTGGAGGACTTCTGAAATCCTGCCACTGTCAAAAGAGAGAGTAGGAAGTATTTAGTGTGGTTTCTGTGGTGTAGTGTAAAAAAATGGGTAGGGTTTAGGGAGGAGAACAGGGGTTGATGTATGAAATGAAAAGTTCAAAAATAATCTTTGTTTTGTATACTCACATATTGTCTGTAGCAGTGCTACCAACGCGACAAGTCGCGCGCGACACGCGACAAACCACCCGCGACAGCGCGACAAAATGAGTTGTCGCAAAAATCGAAAAATTTTTTTTTCCATTTTGAGACACTTTTTTTTTTTTTTTTGTTAGGAAAAATCGCGTTTTTTCCGGGTACTTAGCAAAATTTTGGTCAAAAAATGATGGCTTTTGCTTACGTCGCTACTGTACCGTCTGCGATGGTTTTTTTTGGATTTTTTTTTTTGGATTTTTTTTTCCAAAATCGCCCACACCCAAAAAAAAAAATTTTTTTTTTTTTTGGTGAAAATTTTTGTGATGTCGAAAAAAAAAATTTTTTTTGGGCGCGACAGCGCGACAAGTGGCACTTTGTCGCGCGACTAGAATCTCTTGTCGCGTTGGTAGCACTGTCTGTAGTGATCGTGTGGGCTACGAAGGACTTCATTTCTGAAGAAATAAATGAAAAATATAATAAAGAATACGACAGACTTTATTTTTCAAAGAGGAGTAGCGAATACAACGAACTTCATTCTTGAAAAATAAGGACTCGATTACGACGGACTTCATTATGAACAATGAAACCTCTATTACGACGGGCTTCATTCTGAATGATAAAACATCGGTTACGACGGACTTCATTTTGAACGATGAAACCTCGATTACGACGGACTTCATTCTGAATGATAAAACTTCGGCCCTCGGGCTGCCCTGACCTCCCTCAAGGGCGCCCTCGGGCTCTGGCGGGAGGGAGGGAAATAGCTATTCCCTGCGTATTTCTGCAGGGAATAATCAAAAAAACGCAATTTTACCTTAGAAAAAGCGAAATTTTCGCAAAGACAAAAAAATTGAAAAATTTGAAAATTGCGAAATTCGGTTTTCCCTTACGATCCTTATTTTTTTTTTTTGGCCCTTTTTTCCTAGTTCTGGACCAATCTTTCAAATAAAGCCAGAATTTTCAACTTTTGAGCCTTTTTAAGCAATTTCCCTGCATTTTTCTGCAAAAAATCATCAAAATAACTCAATTTTGCCTTTGCGAAAATTGAAATTTTCGAGACAAAAATTTCAAAAATTTCACAGTCATAAAAACGCTCAGGAAAAAATCGGGGTCCGTTTTTTGGGCAGAGAAGTGCGTTTTAGGTGCCCACAGGTGGTCAAAACATCAAAATTTTGCGTTTTTTTTGCACTTTTGGACACCCAAGGATCCACTATCAGGGGTAGCCTGAGATTTCCCTTTGCGAAAAAAAAAAAATTTTTTTTTCGACAACTACTTTCTGAGGTACCAGTTAAGGGCGGAAACTCAAAACCGCGTTTTAGATGACCACAGATGCTCAAAAGTGCCCGATTTTGCTTTTAATGAGCTCAAATCGTCAAAATAGGGTGCTCACAAAAAAATTTTTCAGAGTTCAGTTAGCACAGAAATCGCCGCTCCCACATGTGGCAGACGTGGCAGGTGTGGCAGCCACGTCTGCCACACCGTGGCGGTCGTGGCTGCCACGACCGCCACGGTGTGGCAGGGGTACCGCCACGTTGACCAGGAGAAAGCGTGGCAAGCGTGGCTGCCACGCGACCGCCACGCCCCTGCCACACCTCGACGTCACCGCCACACGTGGCAGCCACGCTCCGAGCCATGCCCGGTTACCTGCCTGAAAAACCGGGTTTTTGACCAAAACGCCTGTTTTGCCTGTAGAACGCTGCAGAACCCTTAAGAAACACGTGTATAAAAGGGGTACTCGTGACACCCTTGTGTCAGGGTCTCTAAGGGCTCCCAGCCTCGCTGAGCCTCTACACCCCCCAAAAAGTGCCCGATCTTTCCAAAGAAACCGTTTTTTCGGCTGGGCGAAGCTTCTACACCCTCTAAAAAAAACCGGTTTTTGGTCGTATCCAGCAGGGGGGAGGGGGAGACTGAAGGGGGGGTTAGAGACTGAGGGAGTGGCCGGAACAGCAACCTTTAAAAACTAGAAAACACAAGTGTTTTCTAGAATTTTTTGGTCGCAAACCGCCTAGTACTTTTTTTGCTGTAAAAACGTGTAAAAAAAAAAGCACCTGTTTAGGCGGGTTTTTGGGCCAGAAACCGGTTTTTAGGGCCCATACGCGTGCATGCGGCGTGCGAAACGCATCTAGGGGGTGTTTTGACCATATATGGGTCATACACAGAGGTGCACACGTGCCTTTGCAGTACCACGTTTTTACACGTAAAAACGGCAAAGGCGTTTGTGGTCAAAAACCACACAGAAACCGGTTTTTAGGAGGCACACGCGTGCATGCGGCGTGCGAAACGCATCCAGGGAGTGTTTTGACCACATATGGGTCATACACAGTCGTGCACACGTGCCCTTTGCAGTACCACGCAACGGAGCGGCAACCCATGTTTGTACACCAAAAAACGGCAAAGGCGTTGGTGGGTAAAAACCACCCAAAAACCTACACAGACTGGTTTAGCCACGCAACTGGCGCGAGTCTGAGCACCCCACCGCAGCCGGGCTGCCTTTTGGAACCACTCGTTGCGCTCTTAACGTTGCGTTCCGAGCGTTACGTACGCATCGGTTGCGTTGGGTTGGATGCGTTGCGTTCGTTACATACAGATCGTAACGTACACACCGGTTGCGTTGCGTTGGATGTGTTGCGTTCGTTGCATACAGATCGTAACGTACGCATCGGTTGCGTTAGGTTGGATGCGTTGCGTTCGTTACATACAGATCGTTACGTATGCATCGGTTGCGTTGGGTTGGATGCGTTGCGTTCGTTGCATACAGATCGTTACGTACGCATCGGTTGCGTTGGGTTGGATGTGTTGCGTTCGTTGCATACAGATCGTAACGTACGCCTCGGTTGCGTTGGGTTGGATGCGTTGCGTTCGTTGCATACAGATCGTTACGTACGCATCGGTTGCGTTGGGTTGGATGTGTTGCGTTCGTTGCATACAGATCGTAACGTACGCCTCGGTTGCGTTGGGTTGGATGCGTTGCGTTCGTTGCATACAGATCGTTACGTACGCATCGGTTGCGTTGGGTTGGATGTGTTGCGTTCGTTGCATACAGATCGTAACGTACGCCTCGGTTGCGTTGGGTTGGATGCGTTGCGTTCGTTGCATACAGATCGTTACGTACGCATCGGTTGCGTTGGGTTGGATGTGTTGCGTTCGTTACATACAGATCGTAACGTACACACCGGTTGCGTTGGGTTGGATGTGTTGCGTTCGTTGCATACAGATCGTAACGTACGCATCGGTTGCGTTAGGTTGGATGCGTTGGGTTGGATGCGTTGCGTTCGTTACATACAGATCGTTACGTATGCATCGGTTGCGTTGGGTTGGATGCGTTGCGTTCGTTGCATACAGATCGTTACGTACGCATCGGTTGCGTTGGGTTGGATGTGTTGCGTTCGTTGCATACAGATCGTAACGTACGCCTCGGTTGCGTTGGGTTGGATGCGTTGCGTTCGTTGCATACAGATCGTTACGTACGCATCGGTTGCGTTGGGTTGGATGTGTTGCGTTCGTTGCATACAGATCGTAACGTACGCCTCGGTTGCGTTGGGTTGGATGCGTTGCGTTCGTTACATACAGATCGTAACGTACACACCGGTTGCGTTGGGTTGGATGTGTTGCGTTCGTTGCATACAGATCGTAACGTACGCATCGGTTGCGTTAGGTTGGATGCGTTGGGTTGGATGCGTTGCGTTCGTTGCATACAGATCGTTACGTACGCATCGGTTGCGTTGGGTTGGATGTGTTGCGTTCGTTGCATACAGATCGTAACGTACGCCTCGGTTGCGTTGGGTTGGATGCGTTGCGTTCGTTGCATACAGATCGTTACGTACGCATCGGTTGCGTTGGGTTGGATGTGTTGCGTTAGTTGCATACAGATCGTAACGTACGCCTCGGTTGCGTTGCGTTGGATGCGTTGCGTTCGTTGCATACAGATCGTTACGTATGCATCGGATGCGTTGCGTTGCACGCGTTAATCGCATCGTGTGGTTACCAAACGCAGCCCACCTTCGGTGGGCTGCTGCAACTCGTGCCGTGTGTGGCTCATGCATGGTTCTCACAGCTCGCTGGCACGTTTCCGAAGCCGCAAACCCGGTTACCTGCCTGAAAAACCGGGTTTTTGACCAAAACGCCTGTTTTGCCTGTAGAACGCTGCAGAACCCTTAAGAAACACGTGTATAAAAGGGGTACTCGTGACACCCTTGTGTCAGGGTCTCTAAGGGCTCCCAGCCTCGCTGAGCCTCTACACCCCCCAAAAAGTGCCCGATCTTTCCAAAGAAACCGTTTTTTCGGCTGGGCGAAGCTTCTACACCCTCTAAAAAAAACCGGTTTTTGGTCGTATCCAGCAGGGGGGAGGGGGAGATTTAGTTTTTTTTGGCAATCCTTAACACTCACTGGCTGGTGTGGTTGATGTATGAAAGGTTTGCAACGCACACAAGCCAACCAACGCAACCGATGCGATACGTTTCTTGCGTTCACATCGTTCCGTTCAGATCGGAACGATGTGAACGGAACGAATGCAACCGACGCAACGCAACCGTTCGGTACGTAACGTCTCGAACCAAAGACACGGAAGCAACGCAACGCACCGAACGCAACGCATGCAACGCAACGCAACCGATGTGTACGTAACGATCGGAACGCAACGAACGTAACCAACCGAACACAACCAACGCAACGCAACCGCTCTGTTCGTTGCACTCTGTATATAACGATCTCTACACAACGAACGCAACGCATGCAACACAACGTAACCGGTGTGTACGTAACGAACGCAACGTAGCGAAGGCAACGCAACCAACGCAACGAGTGGTTACAAACCCCCACGCATGGTTCTCACACCGCTCTGGCACGTTTCCCAAGCCTCAAACCCGGTTACCTGCCTGAAAAACCGGGTTTTCGGCCAAAACGCCTGTTTTCCCTGTATAACCCTGTAGAACCCTTAAGAAACACGTGTAAAAAAGGGGTACTCGCGACACCCTGGTTTCAGGGTCTGTCAGGGTTTGGAGGTCTTTCTCATTTGCAAACCCTCAAAAAAACCTCCTATCTTCCCAAGAATTCACTTTTTTGACCTCTTTGGACGTTTAGAGACCTGAAAAAAAATGGCCGAAACCCACCCCGGGGGGGGGGGGGGGGGGGACCGGGGGGGTGCCTTAGAGGGGGTGGGTGGGTGGGGTGGTGAAGCAACCTTAAAGACCTTAACACCGAGTGTTAAGGAACTGAAGGGGGGGTTAGAGATTTAGTTTTTTTTGGCAATCCTTAACACTCCTGGCTGGTGTGGTTGATAAACGCAACCGAACACCACGAAACGGATCCGCTCTATACGTTACGATCCGTATGCAACCAAAGCATGCAACGCAACACAACCGATGCGTACGTTACGATCTGTATGCAACGCACGCAACGCAACCGATGTGTACGTAACGATCAGAACGCAACGAACGCAACGCAACCGATGTGTACGTTACGATCTGTATGCAACGAACGCAACGCATGCAACGCAACGCAACCGATGCGTACGTTACGATCTGTATGCAACGAACGCAACGCATACAACGCAACGCAACCGATGTGTACGTTACGATCTGTATGCAACGAACGCAACGCATGCAACGCAACGCAACCGATGCGTACGTTACGATCTGTATGCAACGAACGCAACGCATGCAACGCAACGCAACCGATGTGTACGTTACGATCTGTATGCAACGAACGCAACGCATGCAACGCAACGCAACCGATGCGTACGTTACGATCTGTATGCAACGAACGCAACGCATGCAACGCAACGCAACCGATGTGTACGTTACGATCTGTATGCAACGAACGCAACGCATGCAACGCAACGCAACCGATGCGTACGTTACGATCTGTATGCAACGCACGCAACGCAACCGATGTGTACGTTACGATCTGTATGCAACGAACGCAACGCAACCGATGTGTACGTAGCGATCTGTCTGCAACGAACGCAACGCATGCAACGCAACGTAACCGATGCATACGTTACGATCTGTATGCAACGAACGCAACGCAACCGATGTGTACGTAGCGATCTGTCTGCAACGAACGCAACGCATGCAACGCAACGTAACCGATGCATACGTTACGATCTGTCTGCAACGAACGCAACGCATGCAACACAACGTAACCGATGCATACGTTACGATCTGTATGCAACGAACGCAACGCAACCAACGCAACGAGTGGTTACAAACCCCCACGCATGGTTCTCACAGCGCGCTGGCACGTTTCCCAAGCCGCAAACCCGGTTACCCGCCTGAAAAACCGGGTTTCTGGCCAAAACGCCTGTTTTGCCTGTAGAACCCTGTAGAAGCCTTAAGAAACACGTGTAAAAAAGGGGTACTCGCGACACCCTGGTTTCAGGGTCTGTCAGGGTTTGGAGGTCTTTGCTTCAGAGAAAGTCTCCTAAAAACCTCCTATCTTCCCAAGAATCCACTTTTTTGACCTCTTTCGAGGTTTAGAGACCTGAAAAAAAATGCCCGAACCCCACCTTGGGGGGGGGGGGGGGGGGGGAGGGTGCCTGAGAGGGGGCAGTGCTACCAACGCGACAAGTCGCGCGCGACTCGCGACAAACCACCCGCGACAGCGCGACAAAATGAGTTGTCGCAAAAATCGAAAATTTTTTTTTTCCATTTTGAGACACTTTTTTTTTTTTTTTTGTTAGGAAAAATCGCGTTTTTTCCGGGTACTTAGCAAAATTTTGGTCAAAAAATGATGGCTTTTGCTTACGTCGCTACTGTACCGTCTGCGATGGTTTTTTCTGGATTTTTTTTTTTGGATTTTTTTTTCCAAAATCGCCCACACCCAAAAAAAAAATTTTTTTTTTTTTTTGGTGAAAATTTTTGTGATGTCGAAAAAAAAAATTTTTTTTGGGCGCGACAGCGCGACAAGTGGCACTTTGTCGCGCGACTAGAATCTCTTGTCGCGTTGGTAGCACTGGAGGGGGGGTGGGTGGGTGGGTGGGTGGGAGGTGATCAGCAACCTTAAAGACCTTAACACCGAGTGTTAAGGAATTTAGTTTTTTTTGGCAATCCTTAACACTCCTGGCTGGTGTGGTTGATAAACGCAACCGAACACCACGAAACGGATCCGCTCTATACGTTACGATCCGTATGCAACCAAAGCATGCAACGCAACGCAACCGATGCGTACGTTACGATCTGTATGCAACGCACGCAACGCAACCGATGTGTACGTAACGATCAGAACGCAACGAACGCAACGCAACCGATGTGTACGTTACGATCTGTATGCAACGAACGCAACGCATGCAACGCAACGCAACCGATGTGTACGTTACGATCTGTATGCAACGAACGCAACGCATACAACGCAACGCAACCGATGTGTACGTTACGATCTGTATGCAACGAACGCAACGCATGCAACACAACGTAACCGATGCATACGTTACGATCTGTATGCAACGAACGCAACGCAACCAACGCAACGAGTGGTTACAAACCCCCACGCATGGTTCTCACAGCGCGCTGGCACGTTTCCCAAGCCGCAAACCCGGTTACCCGCCTGAAAAACCGGGTTTCTGGCCAAAACGCCTGTTTTGCCTGTAGAACCCTGTAGAAGCCTTAAGAAACACGTGTAAAAAAGGGGTACTCGCGACACCCTGGTTTCAGGGTCTGTCAGGGTTTGGAGGTCTTTGCTTCAGAGAAAGTCTCCTAAAAACCTCCTATCTTCCCAAGAATCCACTTTTTTGACCTCTTTCGAGGTTTAGAGACCTGAAAAAAAATGCCCGAACCCCACCTTGGGGGGGGGGGGGGGGGGGGAGGGTGCCTGAGAGGGGGGGTGGGTGGGTGGGTGGGTGGGAGGTGATCAGCAACCTTAAAGACCTTAACACCGAGTGTTAAGGAATTTAGTTTTTTTTGGCAATCCTTAACACTCCTGGCTGGTGTGGTTGATAAACGCAACCGAACACCACGAAACGGATCCGCTCTATACGTTACGATCCGTATGCAACCAAAGCATGCAACGCAACGCAACCGATGCGTACGTTACGATCTGTATGCAACGCACGCAACGCAACCGATGTGTACGTAACGATCAGAACGCAACGAACGCAACGCAACCGATGTGTACGTTACGATCTGTATGCAACGAACGCAACGCATGCAACGCAACGCAACCGATGCGTACGTTACGATCTGTATGCAACGCACGCAACGCAACCGATGTGTACGTAACGATCAGAACGCAACGAACGCAACGCAACCGATGTGTACGTTACGATCTGTATGCAACGAACGCAACGCATGCAACGCAACGCAACCGATGTGTACGTTACGATCTGTATGCAACGCACGCAACGCAACCGATGTGTACGTTACGATCTGTATGCAACGAACGCAACGCATGCAACGCAACGCAACCGATGTGTACGTTACGATCTGTATGCAACGCACGCAACGCAACCGATGTGTACGTTACGATCTGTATGCAACGAACGCAACGCATACAACGCAACGCAACCGATGTGTACGTTACGATCTGTATGCAACGAACGCAACGCATGCAACGCAACGTAACCGATGCATACGTTACGATCTGTATGCAACGAGTATGACCTTAAACTGCTAAGTCGTGAGCGAATGTATCCTAGTAGGTATGGGGAAAGGGGAAGGAGTTCTTTGACCGCCCGAAGGCTTTGGCTGGGAAGGTATGGGGGGACTTCAGAACCTTTCTTGACCGCCCGTGGATGCATTCTCAAGGATTGGACATGGACACCCCTCCGTAGCGCAACGCAGTGCTACCAACGCGACAAGTCGCGCGCGACACGCGACAAACCACCCGCGACAGCGCGACAAAATGAGTTGTCGCAAAAATCGAAAAATTTTTTTTTCCATTTTGAGACACTTTTTTTTTTTTTTTTGTTAGGAAAAATCGCGTTTTTTCCGGGTACTTAGCAAAATTTTGGTCAAAAAATGATGGCTTTTGCTTACGTCGCTACTGTACCGTCTGCGATGGTTTTTTCTGGATTTTTTTTTTTGGATTTTTTTTTCCAAAATCGCCCACACCCAAAAAAAAAAAAAATTTTTTTTTTTGGTGAAAATTTTTGTGATGTCGAAAAAAAAAATTTTTTTTGGGCGCGACAGCGCGACAAGTGGCACTTTGTCGCGCGACTAGAATCTCTTGTCGCGTTGGTAGCACTGCGCAACGTCCCGCTGACTTAGGGTGAGGCAATGTATTGTGGCCCCAAAGTCAGTGCAAAAAGACCCTAGGCTCACCTTTGGAAACTGCATGTGTCTACCTGGTGCATGTGGACAAACTTCTGGAGACGGGCAGGTTGACGGCGACTACTACGGTAGATCTTTCCAGAAACCGTTGATGCGGCCACCCGGACATGATGACACACAACACACGTTTACTTTCTCTTTGGGTCATAAGGTACGCCCTTCTCTGACCACGACATGAAACACAAAGCCAAAACAATTGATCACCGGAAAGGTCCTGAGTATGACCTTAAACTGCTAAGTCGTGAGCGAATGTATCCTAGTAGGTATGGGGAAAGGGGAAGGAGTTCTTTGACCGCCCGAAGGCTTTGGCTGGGAAGGTATGGGGGGACTTCAGAACCTTTCTTGACCGCCCGTGGATGCATTCTCAAGGATTGGACATGGACACCCCTCCGTAGCGCAACGTCCCGCTGACTTAGGGTGAGGCAATGTATTGTGGCCCCAAAGTCAGTGCAAAAAGACCCTAGGCTCACCTTTGGAAACTGCATGTGTCTACCTGGTGCATGTGGACAAACTTCTGGAGACGGGCAGGTTGACGGCGACTACTACGGTAGATCCATGGCTCTAAGTCGGTAGAATCGACCAGATGGGCGGTTTTACCGTACGGGGGGGTCGACCTGCCGAAAAACTTGGCCAAAATCACATTTTTAAAAAATCAATTTTGGTTTTTTTTTTTCCTAGGGAAATTTTCCGTGTACTTAGCGAAATTTTCAAAAAATAGGTGGTTATTACCATGGCTCTAAGTCGGTAGAATCGACCAGATGGGCGGTTTTACCGTACGGGGGGGTCGACCTGCCGAAAAACTTGGCCAAAATCACATTTTTAAAAAATCAATTTTGGTTTTTTTTTTTCCTAGGGAAATTTTCCGTGGCTGGTCGCCAAAGGGCTACGGGCGGCTCCGCTTCGCTACGCTTTCGCCCTGCGCCCTTTGGCGCCCAGCCACGAAAAATTTTCCCACGGAAAAAGCAACGCGCTACGTACTTAAATCAGCAGTTTAACTTGGTAACGCCAACAAGGGGAAGGGCACCGCTGTCTGGTCCACTTGGTCTCTTCAACATGATGAGACTATGTACCAAAACCCGCACCTTGTGTGACTCTAGCTCACCCCTTTGGAGGTAGCAGTTCGCTACTTAACTGACGGCTTCCTAGATGGATCTTCGCAGTGACTAGCATGCACCTGTCATTAGTTTCGCCATGACCCCCCATCAAGAGTAGTGTCCTCTGCCTATTACCTGATGTCTTAGGGTACGCAAACTTAAGCGCTTTTCAGTGCACAGGCAATGTACTGTCCCGCAAACCCGGCACAGGGTATGACCAAATGGACCGTATTTTGGCTAAAATTTTGACTTGAACATTTTGTTCACAATTTGCCCAATCTGAGGTTTTCATGGGATTCTTTGCTCCATTTTATGACGTACCACACCCGATTTTGGGAAACCACTGTATTGATGTAGGCTTGTACCCAGGTGTATTTTTTCTAGCTACCTCAGTACACAAGGTATGACCAAAATAGCCGTATTTTGGTTGAAAATTTGAGTTGAAAATTTTATTCATAATTTGCCCAATCTGAGGTTTTCATGGGATTCTTTGGGCCATTTTATGAGGTACCACGGCAAATTTTGGGCGAAAAAAAAATTTTTTTTTTCGTCAAAAATCGCCTTGTATAACCACTGTATTGGTGTAGGCTTGTACACAAAAGTGTGTTTTATGTAACCACAGATGGTCAAAACACCCGATTTTTGCGTTTTTTTGCAGTTTTTGGTGCCCAAAAACCCAGGTAAGGGGTCGAAATTTTCCCGAAAAAAAAAAATTTTTTTTTGAGATTTTTCGATTTTTTGCTAAGGTGCTGGCCCATACAAACTGTACAGGGTGGGTATTTTATACACAAAATAGCCGTGGAATAAATTCTAGATGCTCAAAACATCAAAATTCTGGCTTTATTTGCATTTTTGGTGCAGACATGTGCAAAAAAAAAATTTTTTTTTCTGTGGGAAAAATTTTGTGATGTCGAAAAAAAAAATTTTTTTTTTGACGGTAGACGGTAGGTGGTCGACCGACGGTAGGTCGACTTGTCGACTGTTTTGACGGTAGGGTCGACAAAGTCGACTCCAGAGTCGACAGCTACCGACTTAGAGCCATGGTAGATCTTTCCAGAAACCGTTGATGCGGCCACCCGGACATGATGACACACAACACACGTTTACTTTCTCTTTGGGTCATAAGGTACGCCCTTCTCTGACCACGACATGAAACACAAAGCCAAAACAATTGATCACCGGAAAAGGGGTTTATACACATTACACAACACCACGTGCCACCCTGTTTTTACTTATTTACTTTTTACCACCTCACCCCTTTTATACCTACCGCAGTCGCCTCCCCGTGGCAACCCTGGACGGTCAAGAAGAGTGACCGACTAAGAACTGCGATCAGGAGAAACAGGGTCTTCTAACATTACTTTATTTTTATTTTTATTTTAAGTGTAATACCTATTATACTTTTGCCTGCTATTCGCTTTTGACCTGGTAAGTCTGCTTTTGTTTCCTTTCCCCCCTTCAACAACCTCCGCACGCCCACCTACCCTTTGCTAATCCCACCCCCCACAACATGACCTCACCGGATCACGCCATGGACGTAGATGCAGAGACGCAGCCGGCACCCTCCCTCACGCTCCGGAACCCGGCGGCAACGCCAGCAGCCGCGGCACGGCTAGCGGAAGCAGAAGGCTTCCTGCTGGAAGTGTCGCGGTCGGCGCATGACGCGCACGAGTGGGAGAAGAACGCAGACGAGAAGGCGAGGCAAGTCCTCTCGCAACACCGTATGTCAGTCTCCCCCCTCACCCTCAAAAGAAGAGAACCCTCCTCTCAACATATTTTTAAATTTTATTTTGAGGGAATCCCATCCCCCGAAGCCCCCATACTATCTTTCTCCGGTGTGAACGGGGTGTTCATACGCCCCGCCCGCACCAACTCAAATGACGGACTTACGTCTGTCATTTGGCCAGAAGCGTCCTACGACGAAACGCTGGAGCACTCGGAAAGAGTACAGGGGAGGGTGGTAATGGGTAGATTAGGGGATTTCGGGATCGTTGTCCCAAAAAAGGACGAAGTGAAGGCATGGGAAACAGTGGGAAAGGCGGAAAGGGCAGGGGAGGCAAGCTACAGGCTCACCGGCTTACCCACCACGTGCACACCCGAGGACCTAGTGTCGGCAATTTCCCAAACGGGACGCCACATCAGAGGGAGAAGCACTCGCAGGGAAACAGCACCCGGGGGCACACACACACACACACTCCTGGTCGCAATGCATGCACAACCACCACCCCCACCCTCCTTCACATTTGGGGAGCATGTGATCGTCTGCACACCAGCGATCCATGCAAAATTCCCCCCACACAAAAAAAACACGACCTCACAGACACAAAAAGGAGGAAAGGGGAGGGGGAGAGGAAAGGGCTACCAAAGCCCAGGAGCAAAGGGTCAGGGCGGGGGCAGGGGAGGAGCAAAGAGCGGGGAAGGGGGGAAGCAGGCACACAGTGCATCCCTCCCAATGGGAGTAGGGCTCGGCCAGAATGCAACGTCCCCCAAAACGGTGGGAGGCGATGGGAACGAGAACATGGGTGGAAAGGGAAGCGGGAAGGGGAACAAGGGAGGCAAGGGAAAGGGGAGCGTACCAGCGACCGGACCCTCAGTTTGGGACGCGAGGTTTTCCGATTTGGAAAAGAGAGTGGAAGCTCTCTCTACAAATCAGGAAAACCTCGCGTCACAATTGAGGGTGGGCTTAGCCGAAGGCTTCGAACAAATCAGCCAAGGGTTATCGCTAAGCCTAGAAAAGCTCCTCCCCAAGAGCACAAGACCCGGAAAGAAAGGCGGTGCAAAACTAAGTGTCGACACCAACATCGGCACAGAAGACGACGAAGAAATGACAGAAGGCAAAACGCCTTCGTCAAAGACACCGCTACCGTCTGGATCCCCCAGGAAAACGCCCAAAGGGAAAAGGGCGAGGGTGGGAGAGGAGCACGGGCGGAACACGTCCGCCAAGACTGGGGACAGCTCCCCCACAGCCCGGACGATACCGGGGGGGATAACGGTGCGGTCGCCGCGGTCCAGCAACAAGGGGATCAAACTCGTCGTGTAGACCATACCACCACCCCCCTCCCTATCTCTCCAACCCCACCCTCCCTAATCCAACCTCCTCCAACTACACACAAACCCATCCCCCTTACACCCCACAAAACAAAACATGTACCGGTACAGCAGCACCAACAACAACAACATCAGCAGCAACAACAGCAGAGGCACCTAATACGACAGCAACAACAACAACATCACCAGCAGCAACAACAGCAGCATCAACAGCAGTGGCCGCTTACACGACAACAACAACAGCAACATCACCAGCAGCATCAACAGCAGCAACGACAGCTACAACAACAACGGCAACAGCAACAACAACAACGACAACATCACCAGCAGCAGCAACAGCAACAGCACCAACAACTGCACCAACAGCTGCAACCATCTGAGGGACGACGCCACCTCCTACACCTGAGACGTCTACTTCTCCTGAGGTGCGGCGACGTAGAGCAGAACCCCGGACCAGAGGAAGCCCTGAAGCTGATCAGCTTCAACTGCAACGGGCTGACCGAGCAACGGGAAGAGGAGCTGCAGGAGTTACTGAACTCGGAGCACTTCGATGTGGTGGCTCTGCAGGAGCTGAAGGAGGCGCAGACAGCACTGCCCGCGTTCCCGGGCTACACCCCCTTCCTCCGGAAGCGCACGCAACGCCGCACCCCCAATGGCAGCCTGTACTCCGGAGGCGGCATAGCCACGCTGGTGCACACAAGCCACCAAGCCTCCCTCACCTGGGCCAGCGGGGAGCCAAGTGTGACGGAGCGTCTTGACGTGAGGGTGACGACGGAGCATCGGGAGTACACGGTGACGAACCTGTACCGACCTGGAGGTGTAGGCAGCAGCGCTGATGACCTGCGTGTGGACGACTTCTCTGCAGATGACCTCCCCTCCGACGAAGACTCCATCATCCTCGGTGACTTCAACGTCCACCACCCTGCGTGGGACCTCCAAGCGAAGCCAGATGCCAAAGGGTCACAGCTACACCAGTGGTCGCTGCGCAACGCCATGCAGGTGCTCAACTGCCCCAACACAGTCACGCGCTTCTCCGGAACAGTCTTCTCCTCACCGGACATCACCTTGGTACACAGGAACGTAGAAGCCACATGGACCACACTTTGCGCACGAGGCTCCGACCACCTCCCCATCCTAGTCACAGTGCAACCTCCGACGGAAGGGGAGGAAGTGAACGGAGGCGACGAAGACGCGACAGTGCCCGAACACCTGCTGAGATGGTGCTGGTCACGTGCGGATTGGGAGGCGTACACGGCAGAGCTGGAGCGTTACGCCCCCAAGGCCCACAACTGGGGTGGTGTAGATGCGGTGAACAGGTTCACGGGATTGTGCAAGAACATCGCAGAAAAACACATCCCACTCTCCCACCACACCTCCACACCAAGGGTCAGGAAGTCGTGGTTCACTCCTCAGGTCCATGAATTGCTGCAAGAACGCAACGCAGTGACGGAACTACTTCTCTCCGCGGACGAGACGGAACGCGACGTCCAAGCCGAAAAGCTGAAAGAGCTGAAGGTCGCCACCTCCTGTGCCATCATGGATGCGAAGCAGCAGGCATGGGTGCGTAGCTGCAACGCCGCCACACCACCACCTCTCAGCAGCACTTTCCGGAGGTTGAAGGAGCTCAGTGGTGACCGGGTGAAACCCATCACCAAAGCAGTCGCTACCCCGGAGGGCCCTCTGACGAACACACCGCAGGAAAAAGCGAACACCCTGGCCCGCTACTTCGCCGCAGTGAGTGGAGACGGCACGCCCCCTTCTCTCGCCAACCCGCAGCGTACTGCTAGGCGCAACAACACACAGAGCGCGGGCTACACCGGAGCGGCAAGCGAAGCTCCCTTCACCTTGCCGGAGCTCGATTACGCGATGAGCTCGCTGAAGCTGGGCAAAGCACCTGGGCTGGACGAGATGCACAACGAGCTCTTGCTGCATCTTGGGCCCAAAGGACGAGACGCCTTACTCCACGTCCTCAACTTATCCTGGTGCAAAGGTGAACTCCCTACATCGTGGCTGCAGAGCAACATCGTGCCCATCGCTAAGAACGGGAAGGACGCCAGCATCCCCGCGTCGTACCGCCCCATCTCTCTTACGAGCAACGTCTGCAAACTCTTGGAGAAGATGGTCAAGTGCCGCATCACCCAGATGCAAGACAGTCCGGACCTGCCGCAGTACAGGGGCCCACACCGCACACAAGCAGGTTTCCGCCGTCGTCTCTCCACGATAGACCAGCTCGCGGCGCTCATGCAGCGGGTGAATGCGGGGAAGAACCGCCCCACCATCGCACTCTTCTTCGACGTAGAAAAGGCGTTCGACACTGTGTCTCGCAAGCGCATACTCCAGGCGCTGAAGCACAAGCAGCACCTGCCACCACGCTACCTCAACTGGATTGAAGCCTTCACCAGTGACCGCTCCGCCTGTGTTTCAGTGGATGGAGCAAAGAGTGCGCAGTACGTGATGAGAGCTGGAGTACCGCAGGGTACAGTACTGTCACCCCTCCTTTTCCTCGCTGCTATGGACGAAGTTGCGGAAGCGCTCGACGACCTCAGTGCAACATATCCCACATTCTTCGCCGACGACATGGCAGTCACCGTGCAAGGGGAAACATTAGGGGAAGTGCAAGAATTGGCGCAAGCGGTCATCAACCGTGTCACAGCGGCGATGGAGCCACTCGGAATGCGCCTCTCCAGCACAAAGACCGTCTTCACCTTCTTCGGCACAAGAAACGTCCTCAACAAGTACCCGTTAGCGGCCGACACAGAACTTTGGCTGAGGAACGGTATTCGGGTGCCCTACTCCGCCACACCCAAATACCTGGGATTGACGCTGGATCCGTCCTTGACGATGGAGGCACACACCACCGCAGTCATCACCAGGGTGCAAAAAAGGCTCGGTCTGATGAAGATGTTGTCTGGAACCACGTGGGGAGCTAACACACACACCCTCCGCACCACCTATCTCACATACGTACTTCCCCTGATCCGCTATGCTCTTGGCATATACGGTCCACAGCTGTCAACACACCTGATGGACAAGCTGGAGGCCGAACACAACGCCGCGGCGCGTATCATCACCGGATGTCCTTTGCCTACGTCTCGCGCCAAATTGCTGTGGGAGGCACGCCTGACCCCGATAGTGGACCTGATGCGATTGGACGCCGTAACTGCGTTCGAGTTGTTTCGGCGTCACACCGACACGCCAGGGAAAGCGGCCTGCGGCTACACCTCCGCCTCCCTCACGCTCAACAACTGGCTCTCCGCCGCCCAGCGACTCTCCTCCGAGGCACACAAGGAGTTCCGCAGACCTGGGGTGCATATGGCAGATATGCAGCGTCACCTGCCTGTAGACCCGTGGTATTGGAGTGACGTACTGCCCCGCCTAAGTATCACCGCCACGATACCTGGGATACGCCGCTCCGACCCTGAGCCAGATGACGAAAAATTCCTGCTCCTCACAGAGGAGGCCCTCCAACGCCTTCCCCCCTGCGAATGGCACGCCTACACCGACGGCTCTGTCCAGGGCAAAAGCGGGGGTGCTGGGGTAGTGCTGTACAAGCTCCCCGAGATGCGAGAACCCAACTGCTCCTTCTCCTACGGGGCCGGCACCGGCGCAAGCAGCTTTCAAGCCGAAATGATCGCCATAGGCCACTCCATTGACCTTCTCTTTGACAAAGCAACCCCTGGGGCCACCTGCGCCATCCTCACAGACTCGCAATCGTCCCTGCGTGCGCTAGAGAGCGGTCCCAAGAAGGCCAGAGAGGACTTCGAACACAAACTCTGGAAAGGACTACACCGGCTTGCCGGCAACAACATAAACCTAATACTGCACTACGTCCCCTCGCATGTGCAGGTCCTGGGCAATGATGCTGCTGACGCTGCGGCCGCAGAAGGCACCAAGATGGTGCAGAGCCCTGGCCTGTCCTTCTCTGCCGCCAGATCATGTGCGAGACGTCACCTGGCGAACACCCCTTCCGTCGAGCAGCCCGGCACGAACACGGTGTACGCCAGGAAGGCCGGAGCGGACGTAGCGGTGCTGCAACCTCCCGTCCACTGCACGGACCTCACCCGCAGGGGGGAAACCACCATCCGCAGCCTCCGAGCTGGCAGCAACCAGCTAACGTTCGACTTCCGCACCTCGTCGAACACTGCCACATGCCTGCGATGCGACAAGCCCTGCACCCTGAAGCACCTGTTCTTCTCCTGCCGACAAACGTGTAGCGAAAGCCTCCCGGACCTCCATACCCTCCTCATGCGAGAGCCGGCGACCGCCCTGAAGTACCTCGTCAGCGAGAGTTTCCTGCCTGGCCCGCTTGAGGAGTACCTCCGTAACGGTAGTTAGTCGTGACTGAGTTGTTGTTGATTAATATTATTATGTTCTGTGTTTAATCTTGTGTCATAGGCTGCAGTACGACTTACGTCGCGCTGCTAGCCCCTGACAACAAGCGTGTTATTCATGTCCCCCTATTTACAACGGGTATTTTGTTGCTTTTCTGCTGTCTTTCCCCACATGTTACCCAATCAAAAGCCTTTCGTTCGCTCGTTCAGCGTTCCCCCTACCCATTTTTCCACATCTCTACCACACTTCTCACACCGTAGAAATCCCTGATGCATAATTCTCTCTCGCTATTGAAGCCCCAGGTCCCTCCGCACTCGAAGTACGCCCAGAGAGGCGTACTCCACATTTTACCCAGCGGACGCTTCTTTATGCACCTAGTTATCCCCTTTTTATGCCGCCACTCCCTAAACTCTCTGTACCACAGCACAATGTATTTACCGCTCTTTTGGAGGTCAACAGTCGTTAAACACAAGTAGATTAGGAGCATCTGACTGTACATTAATCAATTAAAGCAAACTATACATGTGCGGACGGAGGTGTACCACACATCTACCCTACGAATGCTCTTCCCGTGCCCCAATTCCCCCCCTATTTAATACTGCCAACACACCCTTCCCCCTTTACACAATACGCACGTGCCGGTGAAGCTGCTTAGGGGTCTACCCGGCCACCTTGCATTTTCCACCGATTACGCTGCCTGTCAAAACAACAACACAATCTTGAGGGTCACCAGCGACTACCGCGCTGCAGTTACCCCATTGTTCCCCTTCAAAGGGTAGTGACCCACACTTTTACTTTAACTGCTCACACCTTATCCTCTTTTGAAACTTTTAAAATGCAAAATGTAACCTTTTCTGTCGCAACCAAACACCTCGAGGGGAGGCGCCAGTGTCTACCGCGCTCTGGTAACCTCCTCTTTTTCATTTATGATTTATTTTTCTTTTACGGCAGCAATTACTGTTAGGTGAAAGGGTGCGTAGCGACACCCCCGATGCGAGCTACCAACACAACCATCAAAACCCCCCTTATGACTAAACATGCAAGCACATGCACGCACAAACACTACATGTGCCCAAAGAGGCGTGCGGCGCGTCTTACCATACGGACGTTCTTCCCGCCCACCAAAATCCCAAATTCCCCAACTCCCCTATTTAATACCCCCACCTCACCCTTCCCCCTTTACACAATACACACGTGCCGGTGAAGCTGCGTAGGAGTCTACTAGGCCACCTTGCATGCTCCACCAGGTACGCTACTAGCGAAAACAACAGCACACTCTTATGGGACACTATGTCAACCGCAGTAGCCCCAAACTTCCCCCCCACGGGTAGTGACACACACTTCTACAATTTGTAACAAAACAAAACTTTAATAACTCAAATTTTAATTTTTAAAAAAAAAAATGTTTTATTTTAAAATATTTTTTTTCGCAATTGCAAACTGAAACAACCTGTCGCTATCAACACCTTGCGGGGAGGCGCCAGTGGGTACCGCGCCCCTGTAACCTCCCACCTTTTTATTTTCGGCAGCAGTCACTGTAAAGTAGACGGGTGCGTAGCGACACCCCCGATGCGAGCCACCTGTACTACCATTTAACCCCCCTTATCCCCATATGCAAGTAAGATACGTTACGCAATGTGGGAACGTACTACTCGTGCCCTACTCACTAGTTTATTTTTCTGCCACGACAACCCCCAGACTCAGCCCCTGCCCGTGGCCCGATGTAGTACCCTAAGCACACCCGATTGCGGCACAGGCAAATGCGACGACAAGGGGAGGAGGGGTGGGGAGAGCGATGGGTACCTGAAGTGGAAGTTGCGCCTCTGCTGGGTGTCCGAGTCTCATAGGTAATAACACGAGCCACATGCCCCAAAAGAACGCCACCAACACCCCAACAAGGGCAAATCGTGTACGCCGCCACAACACAAACCTACCTAAGAGATCAGGGCTCCTGGTGGGGGTTTGCGACTGCCACAGATGCCTGCCTCTCACTCTGCCCGCCCCCTCGCCCCTAAAGACACACAAACACACCAGTCACTGCATTTTGTTGATGTTAAAATCGATTGCGCCCTGGGTGCTATCTTGGGATATGAAAGGGGGAAAGCGTGTGATGGGGGCGAGCTGTGTGTACCCTATTTGCTGCCTTACGTTTCACTTTCCACACCGCCCCATATAAATACACACTAGTTATACTTACACAATGCATATTCCCTTTTATTTTTTTTTTTTTTGAGTGACTTTTAAGCGTATACCTTTGGCTAAGCACGCCACGACACCGCTTACATTACTGCGCGCACCACTCCATTTGTATTTTCCAGTTTTAGGGGAGGTATCCTCGCGTACGAGTTGTTTGACTCCAAAGTGATTCCCCGGCCTCTCAAGCAAGCAGGAGACCAACGTCAGGGGAGGTGTAATGAGATACCCTGGGCCGTGCCCACCTTTTGTGTTCTGTTCATTTTGTTTGAGTGGTGCGCCCACCTTGCTTTTTGTTCATTGTGTACTAACCTATCGCAATAAAAAGACCACTAAAGGCCAAAGAGAAAAAAAAAAAAAAAAAAAAAAAAAAACGCAACCGATGCGTACGTTACGATCTGTATGCAACGAACGCAACGCATGCAACGCAACGCAACCGATGTGTACGTTACGATCTGTATGCAACGAACGCAACGCATGCAACGCAACGCAACCGATGTGTACGTTACGATCTGTCTGCAACGAACGCAACGCATGCAACGCAACGCAACCGATGCGTACGTTACGATCTGTATGCAACGAACGCAACGCATGCAACGCAACGCAACCGATGTGTACGTTACGATCTGTATGCAACGCACGCAACGCAACCGATGTGTACGTTACGATCTGTATGCAACGAACGCAACGCAACCGATGTGTACGTAGCGATCTGTCTGCAACGAACGCAACGCATGCAACACAACGTAACCGATGCATATGTTACGATCTGTATGCAACGAACGCAACGCAACCAACGCAACGAGTGGTTACAAACCCCCACGCATGGTTCTCACAGCGCGCTGGCACGTTTCCCAAGCCGCAAACCCGGTTACCCGCCTGAAAAACCGGGTTTCTGGCCAAAACGCCTGTTTTGCCTGTAGAACCCTGTAGAAGCCTTAAGAAACACGTGTAAAAAAGGGGTACTCGCGACACCC
The DNA here is from genome assembly GCA_964035575.1 of Rhynchopus sp. YZ270_cl-10. Taxonomy (NCBI): domain Eukaryota; phylum Euglenozoa; class Diplonemea; order Diplonemida; family Diplonemidae; genus Rhynchopus; species Rhynchopus sp. YZ270_cl-10. The sequence continues at coordinate 1,063,684 of OZ037923.1, read as the reverse complement.
TGGTTTCAGGGTCTGTCAGGGTTTGGAGGTCTTTGCTTCAGAGAAAGTTCCTTAACACTCGGTGTTAAGGTCTTTAAGGTTGCTGATCACCCCACCCACCCCCTCTAAGGCACCCCCCCCGCCCCCCCCCCCCGGGGTGGGTTTCGGCCATTTTTTTTCAGGTCTCTAAACGTCCAAAGAGGTCAAAAAAGTGGATTCTTGGGAAGATAGGAGGTTTTTTTGAGGGTTTGCAAATGAGAAAGACCTCCAAACCCTGACAGACCCTGAAACCAGGGTGTCGCGAGTACCCCTTTTTTACACGTGTTTCTTAAGGGTTCTACAGGGTTCTACAGGCAAAACAGGCGTTTTGGCCAAAAACCCGGTTTATCAGGCAGGTAACCGGGTTTGAGGCTTGGGAAACGTGCCAGAGCGGTGTGAGAACCATGCGTGGGGGTTTGTAACCACTCGTTGCGTTGGTTGCGTTGCCTTCGCTACGTTGCGTTCGTTACGTACACACCGGTTACGTTGTGTTGCATGCGTTGCGTTCGTTGTGTAGAGATCGTTATATACAGAGTGCAACGAACAGAGCGGTTGCGTTGCGTTGGTTGTGTTCGGTTGGTTACGTTCGTTGCGTTCCGATCGTTACGTACACATCGGTTGCGTTGCGTTGCATGCGTTGCGTTCGGTGCGTTGCGTTGCTTCCGTGTCTTTGGTTCGAGACGTTACGTACCGAACGGTTGCGTTGCGTCGGTTGCATTCGTTCCGTTCACATCGTTCCGATCTGAACGGAACGATGTGAACGCAAGAAACGTATCGCATCGGTTGCGTTGGTTGGCTTGTGTACGTTGCAAACCTTTCATACATCAACCACACCAGCCAGTGAGTGTTAAGGATTGCCAAAAAAAACTAAATCTCCTAAAAACCTCCTATCTTCCCAAGAATCCACTTTTTTGACCTCTTTCGAGGTTTAGAGACCTGAAAAAAAATGCCCGAACCCCACCTTGGGGGGGGGGGGGGGGGGGAGGGTGCCTGAGAGGGGGGGTGGGTGGGTGGGTGGGTGGGAGGTGATCAGCAACCTTAAAGACCTTAACACCGAGTGTTAAGGAACTGAGGGAGTGGCCGGAACAGCAACCTTTAAAAACTAGAAAACACAAGTGTTTTCTAGAATTATCATCGAAACTCAAGACAGCTCTGGTTCTTGCCAGGGTTGGCTGTTACTCGCCTATACCCTTTTTTAGGAAGGGGGGTTTTTTTTTTCACTAAGAAAAAACCATTGGAGGGGAGGCACATGAGGGTGTGCAAACAGCCGACCTGACCCAAGAATGATGAGGACTGCAACTACGGAAAAAAAGTTTTATGCTTTTCCCTCCTTTCGCTTTGTTCTGCGGAAGTACGTTCAACCCCACCCCTCTGCTGGGGCACCCGCAAAGCCTCCATCCTGTGATGATGAGTCTTTATGCACTCGCTGCAACTGACGCCGTAGTCACAGGTTGGTTGTTTTTTTGTGGGACCCAGCCAGGTTTACTCTTTCGTGTGTGGTCAGGCAGGAAGACGGGAAGACACCCGAACGCAAGCACACAACGCCTAACACAAACACACAAACCCACAACAACACAAAACACCTTCCGTGTCTGACCACAACAAAGAGTAAGCTTGTGCACGCTTTCTTTACTAAAGACAAATACGCCAGCGGGCAACAAAAGAAACAAAGAAACACTCCTTTTTTTTTTTTTTTTTTTTTTTTCTCTTTGGCCTTTAGTGGTCTTTTTATTGCGATAGGTTAGTACACAATGAACAAAAAGCAAGGTGGGCGCACCACTCAAACAAAATGAACAGAACACAAAAGGTGGGCACGGCCCAGGGTATCTCATTACACCTCCCCTGACGTTGGTCTCCTGCTTGCTTGAGAGGCCGGGGAATCACTTTGGAGTCAAACAACTCGTACGCGAGGATACCTCCCCTAAAACTGGAAAATACAAATGGAGTGGTGCGCGCAGTAATGTAAGCGGTGTCGTGGCGTGCTTAGCCAAAGGTATACGCTTAAAAGTCACTCAAAAAAAAAAAAAAAAACACTCCTACCACATCCTTTGTCTTTGCTTCCCCACCACCGCCGTCCCCCCGCCTCTTCCCATCACACCACACAAGAGAACACAGAACAAAAGACATGAGCAGCAGAAGATCGAAGTATCACGCGCAGTTGACGCTTTCAGGTATGCACCAAGCACACACAAAGCTTTCATAAAACAACAAACATAAACAGGATGAAGAAGATCGCGAGCGGAGCGATGAAGGAAACCGTTCGTTCGTTGCAAGTACAGGTATGTCCTTTCCTCACAACAAAACAACTCCACTCACAACTCACAACAGACGAAGACGATTCACGCAGCGCAGCGTGCGAGCAAGATACCGTGTATACGTTTTTTGGGCGGTTTCATGTGATTCCGCCCATGTCAACGCATAGGCATGCTTGTGTTTATGTTTTTTGAGCGGTTTCATGTGATTCCGCCTATGTCAACGCATGGGCATGTCTGTGTATATGTTTTTTGGGCGGTTTCATGTGATTCCGCCCATGTCAACGCATAGGCATGCTTGTGTTTATGTTTTTTGGGCGGTTTCATGTGATTCCGCCTATGTCAACGCATGGGCATGTCTGTGTATATGTTTTTTGGGCGGTTTCATGTGATTCCGCCTATGTCAACGCATGGGCATGTCTGTGTATATGTTTTTTGGGCGGTTTCATGTGATTCCGCCTATGTCAACGCATGGGCATGTCTGTGTATATGTTTTTTGGGCGGTTTCATGTGATTCCGCCTATGTCAACGCATGGGCATGTCTGTGTATATGTTTTTTGGGCGGTTTCATGTGATTCCGCCCATGTCAACGCATAGGCATGCTTGTGTTTATGTTTTTTGAGCGGTTTCACGTGATTCCGCCTATGTCAACGCATGGGCATGTCTGTGTATATGTTTTTTGGGCGGTTTCATGTGATTCCGCCCATGTCAACGCATAGGCATGCTTGTGTTTATGTTTTTTGAGCGGTTTCATGTGATTCCGCCCATGTCAACGCATGGGCATGTCTGTGTATATGTTTTTTGGGCGGTTTCATGTGATTCCGCCCATGTCAACGCATGGGCATGTTTGTGTTTGTGTTTTTTGGGCGGTTTCATGTGATTCCGCCCATGTCAACGCATGGGCATGTCTGTGTATATGTTTTTTGAGCGGTTTCATGTGATTCCGCCTATGTCAACGCATAGGCATGTCTGTGTATATGTTTTTTGGGCGGTTTCATGTGATTCCGCCCATGTCAACGCATGGGCATGTTTGTGTTTGTGTTTTTTGAGCGGTTTCATGTGATTCCGCCCATGTCAACGCATAGGCATGTTTGTGTTTATGTTTTTTGGGCGGTTTCATGTGATTCCGCCCATGTCAACGCATAGGCATGTTTGTGTTTATGTTTTTTGAGCGGTTTCATGTGATTCCGCCCATGTCAACGCATAGGCATGTTTGTGTTTATGTTTTTTGAGCGGTTTCATGTGATTCCGCCCATGTCAACGCGTGGGCATGTCACGGCCGTCAGCCAAAAAAAAAAAAATTCTAGAAAACACTTGTGTTTTCTAGTTTTTAAAGGTTGCTGTTCCGGCCACTCCCTCAGTCTCTAACCCCCCCTTCAGTCTCCCCCTCCCCCCTGCTGGATACGACCAAAAACCGGTTTTTTTTTGAGGGTGTAGAAGCTTCGCCCAGCCGAAAAAACGTTTTCTTTGGAAAGATCGGACACTTTTTGGGGGGTGTATAGGCTCAGCGAGGCTGGGAGCCCTTAGAGACCCTGACACCAGGGTGTCACGAGTACCCCTTTTATACACGTGTTTCTTAAGGCTTCTACAGGGTTCTACAGGCAAAACAGGCGTTTTGGCCAAAAACCCGGTTTTTCAGGCAGGTGACCGGTTTTGCGGCTTGGGAAACGTGCCAGCGAGCTGTGAGAACCATGCATGGGCCACACACGGCACGAGTTGCAGCAGCCCACCGAAGGTGGGCTGCGTTTGGTAACCACACGATGCGGTTAACGCGTGTATCGCATATGCATAGCGTTGTGCGTAACGCACGTGTAGACCGTTCCGTTATCACAACCACACGAGCCAGCGAAGTGTCACAGCGGCGCAGGTGTTGCGTTAACGCGATGGCGTTAAACCCGTAGCATGCTTTCGTACAGATCGCTACGTACACATCGGTTGCGTTGCGTTGTATGCGTTGCGTTCGTTGCATACAGATCGCTACGTATGCATCGGTTGCGTTTGTTGCATGCGTTGCGTTGCATGCGTTGCGTTCGTTGCATACAGATCGCTACGTATGCATCGGTTGCGTTTGTTGCATGCGTTGCGTTGCATGCGTTGCGTTCGTTGCATACAGATCGCATCGTACGCATCGGTTGCGTTGCGTTGGTTACGTTGCGTTCGTTGCATACAGATCGCTACGTACACATCGGTTGCGTTGCGTTGTATGCGTTGCGTTGGTTGCGTTGCGTTCGTTGCGTTGTGTTCGTTACATACAGATCGTAACGTACACATCGGTTGCGTTGCGTTGTATGCGTTGCGTTGGTTGCGTTGCGTTCGTTGCGTTGTGTTCGTTACATACAGATCGTATCGTACACATCGGTTGCGTTGCGTTGCATGCGTTGCGTTGCATGCGTTGCGTTGCATGCGTTGCGTTGCATGCGTTGCGTTGCGTTCGTTGCGTTGCGTTCGTTACATACAGATCGTAACGTACACATCGGTTGCGTTCGTTGCGTTGCGTTCGTTGCATACAGATCGTATCGTATACGTAGAGCGTTACGTGCAAACCATACACATACCGTTTGACACACCAGCCAGCGAAGTTCCTTAACACTCAGTGTTAAGGTCTTTAAGGTTGCTGATCACCCCACCCTCCCCGCGCGGGGTGGGTTTCGGCCATTTTTTTTCAGGTCTCTAAACGTCCAAAGAGGTCAAAAAAGTGGATTCTTGGGAAGATAGGAGGTTTTTTTTAGGGTTTGCAAATGAGAAAGACCTCCAAACCCTGACAGACCCTGAAACCAGGGTGTCGCGAGTACCCCTTTTTTACACGTGTTTCTTAAGGCTTCTACAGGGTTCTACAGGCAAAACAGGCGTTTTGGCCGAAAACCCGGTTTTTCAGGCAGGTAACCGGGTCTGCGGCTTGGAAAACGTGCCAGCGCGCTGCGAGAACCATGCGTGGGGGTTTGTAACCGCTCGTTGCGTTGGTTGCGTTGCCTTCGCTACGTTGCGTACACATAGCTACGTGCACACCGGTTACGTTGTGTTGCATGCGTTGCGTTCGTTGTGTAGAGATCGTTATATACAGAGTGCAACGAACAGAGCGGTTGCGTTGCGTTGGTTGTGTTCGGTTGGTTACGTTCGTTGCGTTCCGATCGTTTCGTACACATCGGTTGCGTTGCGTTGCATGCGTTGCGTTCGTTGCATACAGATCGTTACGTACTCATCGCTTGCATTGCGTTGGATGCGTTGCGTTCGGTGCGTTGCGTTGCTTCCGTGTCTTTGGTTCGAGACGTTACGTACCGAACGGTTGCGTTGCGTCGGTTGCATTCGTTCCGTTCACATCGTTCCGATCTGAACGGAACGATGTGAACGCAAGAAACGTATCGCATCGGTTGCGTTGGTTGGCTTGTGTGCGTTGCAAACCTTTCATACATCAACCACACCAGCCAGTGAGTGTTAAGGATTGCCAAAAAAAACTAAATGTTTTCAAGACCGTCAACTCAAATTTTTTTTTTTTTTTTGGTGAAAAATTTTGTGATGTCGAAAAAAAAAATTTTTTTTGGGAGGCCGGGAGGCCTGGGAGGCCGGGCCTCCCGGCCGGGAGGCCTGGGCCTCATCAGAGCCTTGGTATGAAAGGTTTGCAACGTACACAAGCCAACCAACGCAACCGATGCGATACGTTTCTTGCGTTCAGATCGGAACGATGTGAACGGAACGAATGCAACCGACGCAACGCAACCGTTCGGTACGTAACGTCTCGAACCAAAGACACGGAAGCAACGCAACGCACCGAACGCAACGCATGCAACGCAACGCAACCGATGTGTACGTAACGATCGGAACGCAACGAACGTAACCAACCGAACACAACCAACGCAACGCAACCGCTCTGTTCGTTGCACTCTGTATATAACGATCTCTACACAACGAACGCAACGCATGCAACACAACGTAACCGGTGTGTACGCAACGAACGCAACGTAGCGAAGGCAACGCAACCAACGCAACGAGTGGTTACAAACCCCCACGCATGGTTCTCACACCGCTCTGGCACGTTTCCCAAGCCTCAAACCCGGTTACCTGCCTGAAAAACCGGGTTTTTGGCCAAAACGCCTGTTTTGCCTGTAGAACCCTGTAGAACCCTTAAGAAACACGTGTAAAAAAGGGGTACTCGCGACACCCTGGTTTCAGGGTCTGTCAGGGTTTGGAGGTCTTTCTCATTTGCAAACCCTCAAAAAAACCTCCTATCTTCCCAAGAATCCACTTTTTTGACCTCTTTGGACGTTTAGAGACCTGAAAAAAAATGGCCGAAACCCACCCCGGGGGGGGGGGCGGGGGGGGTGCCTTAGAGGGGGTGGGTGGGGTGATCAGCAACCTTAAAGACCTTAACACCGAGTGTTAAGGAATATGCAGAGCGTTGTGTGTATCGTATACGAAGATCGTTGTGTGTAACACACGTGTAGACCGTTCCGTTATCACAACCACACGAGCCAGCGAAGTGTCACAGCGGCGCAGGTGTTGCGTTAACGCGATGGCGTTAAATCCGTAGCATGCTTTCGTACAGATCGCTACGCACACATCGGTTGCGTTGCGTTGTATGCGTTGCGTTGGTTGCATACAGATCGCTACGTACGCATCGGTTGCGTTTCGTTGCATGCGTTGCGTTCGTTGCATACAGATCGCTACGTACACATCGGTTGCGTTGCGTTGCATGCGTTGCGTTGGTTGCATACAGATCGCTACGTACGCATCGGTTGCGTTGCGTTCGTTGCGTTGCGTTCGTTACATACAGATCGTAACGTACACATCGGTTGCGTTGCGTTGCATGCGTTGCGTTCGTTGCATACAGATCGCTACGTATGCATCGGTTGCGTTGCGTTGTATGCGTTGCGTTGGTTGCGTTGTGTTCGTTGCATACAGATCGTATCGTACACATCGCTTGCGTTGCGTTGCATGCGTTGCGTTCGTTGCATACAGATCGTATCGTATACGTAGAGCGTTACGTGCAAACCATACACAGACCGTTTGACACACCAGCCAGCGAAGTGTTTTCAAGACCGTCAACTCAAATAAATTTTTTTTTTAGTCGAAAAAAAAACAACTTTTTTTTTTTTTTCAGCTTAGGATCCGATTTTGCCTTTGCGAAAATTTTTTTGAAATTTTTTGTCTTTGCGAAAATTTTCAATTTTGCTAAGGTAAAATTGCGTTCTTTTGATCTTTTTTTGCAGAAAAGTGCCGGGAAATGCCTTAAAAAGGCTCAAAAGTCGAAAATTCTGGCTTTATTTGAGAGATTGGTCCAGAACTAGGAAAAATGGGCCAAAAAAAAAAATAAGGATCGTAAGGGAAAATCGAATTCCGCGATTTTCAAATTTTTGTCTTTGTCTTTTTTTTTTTTTTTTTTTTTTTTTTTTTTTTTTTCTCTCAATTTTTGGCAGTGTCATGATTGTGTTTTTGACATTGTTTAGTAGCAAAGAGACCACTGATAGTGAAAAAGAATAAGAAAAGATACCTCCATCCCCATTTTTGAGCATATTTTCAATCCCTTTCCCTTCCCCTAGCTTCAGTAACATTTACTCACAGAAATCGATCCGTGGTACTACCATGGATTCGGACGATGATGATGACGATGATGGCAATGAAGAAGAAGAAGAAGAAGAAAATGATGATGATGATGACAAAGAAGACGAGGAAGATGAAGAGGAGGAAGAAGAAGATGAAGAGCTGTGGTACGACGACGACTACGGAGACATAGCAGAACACCAGTGCTACTGGTGTCTGCTACAGTGCTCTGGTAGTCAGTACCTGGATCAACACATCCGGTCCAGAGATGAGAAGGGCTGGTGTCAGGCGAAGGTCCAAACGCCCCGCACCTACCAATGTCCTCTGTGCAGATCTCACGTCTCAAATTTCGGTTTCCTAACGCACATGAAGTTGATGCACCCGTCACAGTGCCCTGTGGAGTCCGCTACTTCTGCAGAAGCACCGCAAGTGGCGCCTGAGGCACCTGAGGTACGTAGTAGTGACGGCGGTGGTGCTGGTCCGTCTGAGAGCGACCGTGAAGCTTCCTACGGTCCTGGGTACCCAGAAGTTGAGGCCCACCAGTGCTGCTGGTGTTTGCGAAAGTGCAAGAACGCGTACAACCTCAACAGGCACCAGTGTGCGAGGGCACGCGACGGATGGTGTGCGGCTCTGGAGGCAACACAGGGCACCGAGCAATGCCCTGTTTGCAAGAAGCACGTCTCCATACGCGGCTTTGAGAAGCACCTGCAGATGCATCCGGATCCTGTGGAAGCTTACGTGTGTTGTGGGCAGACCTTTCGTACAGCTCAAGCGATGATGATGCACAGGAACGGTCAGAACACGACGTGTCCCCGTGGTAATGGCGGTGGCGGCGGAGCCGGCGGCTGTGGCGGTGGTGGTGGCGGTCGCGGAGGACGCGGAGGACGCGGAGGACGCGGCGGCGGTCGTGGTGCTGGTGGCGGCGGTGGCGATGGAGGTGGCGGTGGTGATGGAGGTGGCGGTGGTGATGGAGGTGGCGGTGGTGATGGAGGTGGCGGTGGTGATGGAGGTGGCGGTGGTGATGGAGTTGGTGGTGATGGAGTTGGTGGTGACGGTATTGCGAGCAACTGCCCTGTGTCTGGGTGTTCTTATTCGCACACCTTCCGACCACTTTTGGAGCATCACATCTGGACTGAGCACCCAGAAGAGGCTCCTACACTGCTCCACTTGGTTGGGATCTCCCTTCGTCGAACCACCAAGAAGGGCAGTTGCCTTCTCTGCCCGCATGATGGCCCCGAGAGTGCTCTGGATAAGCACATCGGCGCAAGGCATGGTGGACGTAGAGTCTACAGAGCGACTGTGCTGTTCCTGCGTGCAGAGGCTGGTCCACAAGCAGCTTGCGCTGAGGAGTGGCGTGAGCTTCTGAACCGCTTCAGATCAGAGCTCGAAACCCCAAACGGCGTACCACGCTCGCAATCTGGGTGTGCAGTGTGTGCGCGTTTGTTGCCTGGTGAGGACATGCGCAGGGTTGACTTCGGACGTTTTGCCGACGAGCGGGAATCCTTCGTCGAAGTTTTCAGCCCAGTGAGGTATTTTTTTAAATACTACAACACGACCAGCAACCTCAGCAGTGAGGAGTTGCACAGGGCATGCGTTGTCGTGCGCGAGAGGCGCGTCCTCCTGCACAAGAAAGCGTTCAACAACCCCACGGAGCCAAATTGTGCGCTTGTATGCAGCGAGTGCAGGGGAACGCTCTATTCCGGAGCCAAAGAGTTGAATGTGCGTATGCCTGCTGCCGCAATCGCAAATGGGCTGTTCATCGGGCGTTTACCACGTGTCTTGAAGGATGCACCCGATGAACTGTGCAAGTTCATTGCGACTGCAATCCCGTTCATGAAGCTCACTCGGCTCAAGAACGTGAACAGTGCAGGGCTAGCGTTGCAGGGGAACACCGCCATCCTGCCGACGAGTCTCATCAGCGGGACATTGACAATTCCGCCACCACTGGATGTCCTTGAAAAGCACTTCATCGTGGTGTGGTCATCCGGTGGTGCTGCGGGCGATGGAAGCAAGCTTGGGAAGTCAGTGCGCAGGTGGAAGAGGATTGTGACCGAAGACTGCAAACAGGCGGTGAACTTCCTGATGAAGCATTCGGGTGTCTACAAGGGTATCGTGAAAGTAGACGATGCACGCTTCAACGAAGCCGCAATGGATGATGCAGAGGATCACACCATCTTCGACATCGGCGACGCTGGAGAAGTGGACGATGAGTTCAAAAAATTTCGGAATGAAATTTATAGAACTCTGACGAACGACCACGACAACCTCAACACCAACGTCTTCATCCACGACCCCTCGGCATCTTCCATGTGGGAGAACATCAACAAGTCCCCAGCTCTGAAGAAACTGGTACAGGAGCTGAAGAACGCTGCTGAGAATGGAGAAGACGAGATAGTCGGGTTCCTGAAGGATTCATTCGTGGAGAAGTACCGCGAATCGGTGGAAGAGGTTGGGGAAGTATTTGAGCGAGCGTCTCAAACTGCGTCTTGTGGTTCCGAACGCGCACCTTCACGCGAACCAGCGTACGTGATGGACGTGGACCAGGAGCACCCGATCACTATGTTCAGTGATACCTTCTGGCCACGTGCGTTCCCGCAGCTTTTCCCCTACGGCACAGAGGGAACGCCGTACGTGAAGCGTGAGACACCGCTTACAGTACGTCAGTGGGGTGCTGTGTTGTTGCGAAGGGAGGAGCTGGTGTACGGTACGCAGGAGTCGGCGGATGATCCGTCCAGTGTCAACTTTGACACAGAAACGCCGTATACTGCCCCGAAGAAGCCGCGTTTCCGTCACAACTTCCCGTTCCTTTGTGTGTTGCACAACCTTGTGGACAGGATCGACACCCTCAACAGCGCGAGGGCTCACGTCAAGCGGTCCACATTCGCAAAGGTGGGGCGTGCGATTGATGGCCTGACAGTGGATAGGTCAGCGTTAGTGAACGCGATTGACACGTTGCAAGGCTCCAATTCGTTGCAGGACGCCCTGCAGTCTACAACGGTACCTGAGGAAATGAAGCAGATGTTCCGCGCACTCCTCTTCTCGCAGGCAAACGTGGTGGGTTCCGCGGGGAGCAGGGTTGCAATGAGATGCAAGATGGTGGCAATGATGGCGTATTTTGGCCCACCTGACATCTTCTTCACCCCCAACATAACTGTGAGAAATGAACTCGCACAGTTCTTTCACCAGATGAAGGGGGAGTACAACACTGACGCTATGCCGAAAATGGTGTCGTTGTCGGAGCTCAACGATCTGCAGGCGTCGGACCACGTTGGGCGCGCAGATAGGTTCCACCTGATGACGCGCCTGATGTTTCGTCTGTTGCACAGCGTCAACACCGTGGAGTACTCGCCGAAGGGGCACATCCTGCACACGGGTCAATGGGACGACTTGGCAGCAACGGGCGAACTCGCGTGTCACGGTGATGTTGCCGCTGTTTCTTCTGGCATTGAGAACAACGGCCACGACCAGTTGCACCCGCACACGTGCCTGTATCTTGTTGCAAACATGCGCATGAAGGAGGACTTGGTGAACTTGCTGATGGCAGACGACAGCATTGACCCAACCTCCACTCCTGAACACTTGTTGCCGGTGCTGCAGGAACAACAGGCTGCCGCTGCAGAAGTTGTTGCCACAGACGACGACACCACCCAGGTAGAAATGGAAACTGCAGGATCCCATGCACCGCTGATTCTCAACACGGTGACAGAATCGTCCGAGGTGTCTCCTCCATCTGCGCAATCTCGCGCTCCAATGGTGCTTGACGATATGACGGAAACCGTTGCTTCTCGTCATATTTCTGTGCATGCGGAGACCGAGGCCACAGCCAACAGCACCGTTGAGCCGATTATGCCACTGCCGTCGCTACCCCCCACGGACAATCCTCAGTCTGGGCCAAGTGCGTACGCTGCAGGAAGTGCCGTCTCGCACAGCATTGCTCCTGATGGCGACTATGCGCAGCCAATGGTGCTGGACGACAACATCGAGCCGTACAGCATCATCGTCCCCGACAACGAGCGACCAGTGAGGGTGTATGACTCGGAGGCATTTCTCGCGAAGTCCGACGACTTTATCGCGAAGCAGAACACCTTCGTCGAGGCCAATCAGTTCGAAGGGACGTCTGAGGTGGCAAGGGTCACGGGTCAAGGTAACGACTACCCTCGTCTGCCGTTCACGTCAGAGCAGAGCAAACAGGCATTAACGGACCCGATGCACGGCCCCAAGCCGCTTATTGTGCGCAGGAGGTTGCCCGCTGTGACGGAAGAAGAGGTGGACGCGCATTTGCTTTCTCGCGAGGCAGATGACAAGAGACCGGATCATGCTATGCCGATGACGAAGGGCATTCTGACCACACAACCGAAGCATGCGACATCTTCTCCGCACGACATGAGCCTGGAAGAATGGTGCAGGTGGTTCTTCGCCGACACGCGTTCCTGTGTCATCTTTTGTCAGATGCACAGTTGTCGGGAGACGTGTTACAAGACGAAAAACGCGCGGCTTTCGAAGTTGTGCCGCTTCAGGTACTACTGCGTAGTCCTCGCGGAGCGCTTGAAAAAAGGCTCAGAACTGTCGAAAGCCGTTGTGAAAGGGAAGCCACTGCAGGACACAACAGGCGTCAACGAGAACCGGCGCATTTCTGCACCTCGCGACCACCCATTTGTCGCGAACTTCCACCCGGTGCTGTTGACGGCTCTCCGTTGCAACGTGGATGTGCAGACTATCACAATAGCTCTGCAAACACACCTTGCTAAACTGCGCACTGAGTACGAAGCTGGGAGGATTGAGTACTCGTCACTCGTGGATAACGCGAGGAAGCATGTTTTTGCCGCGTACAGAGATGCTATTGTGATTAGCCACTACATAACAAGCTACATCACAAAAGCATCGCCATCTATCGTTCCGTTGTTTGAGTCACTGAGGCATGTCTCATCAAGATACTTCAGGAACATTGGAGTACACAACAACGAGAACGTCCCAGAAAAGGTGCAGAAACAGAAGCGACACGCAACCCTTCTCACCACCATCGCTCAGCAGTTCAACCGTGGGAGGGTCCTGCCAGGGTCGGAGATGGCTTCCAACATCCTGTACGGATTTGAGGAGATAACGACGCACAAGACCTGGCGGATCTACAACCGCGCGCTCATAACATCCGCCTTGGAATCCCTAGAAGGGCTGGTGGGTCCCCCGGATGAGGTTATTAATCCTTTGCGTCGGCGGGAAACGAACATTGAGGAGGGGGACAGCGAGAGTGAGGACAACTCTTCCGACCCTGGATCAACTGGCCCACAACCGCCACCCAGTCGCCGCGAACAGAAGAAGCAGTGGTTCACCTCCGCCTTTCTCGACTACCTGCACCGTGGCGACAGTCCCCTTCTTAAAGGCATGGGGTTGTATGTGTACACGATGCACGTTCGCAGGTTGCAGAAACAGAAGGGCAAGGTGTTGGACGAGGTTACTGAGTTTCCGTACGTCGCGCACCACTCCTCCGCAAAGGCCGGCTACTTTCAACGAGTCGAGTCTGCACCCCAAATCCCCCAGATACAGGGGAAGAAATGCCCGGTGCAGGCGGACCGTGAGGGGTACGCGCTGTTCATGTTGCTTCTGTTTTTCCCGATGAGCTGCTCTTGCCCGAGGGATGATACGTGCAGTCGGACACAGGACGTTTTTGCACCGCTGCACAATAACGCAGGGAACAACTTCTCTGGTGTGTGGGGGAACATGTGGAACAGAGTGAAACGGGAGGCCAGTGCCGCAGATGTGCTGTTCAAGACACGCCACCGTCCCGTTTCTCTCTTCCTCTTCATCGGGAATGTGAACTTGTACTGTGCGTACATCACCCGCAAGGTGGTCAACAACATAACCCTGATCACATCCTCGAAGAGCACCCAAGTCTACACAAAGGGTGAAGAAGTGCGGCTAGCAGGCTCGAAGGTACCGCTGGCACACAGCAACACCGCAGCCGATTACCAACCAGAGTTGGATGACATCCTCAACTGTCACAACCTGGAGAACAATCTGTTCGACGAGGATGACGGGAACAGGGAACCGGCGAGGGTCACAACGGACAACACGGATGGGAACACGATCTCCGCAAATTCCGTGGAGGACCACGTCCGTTCGGTTATGCCCGACTACCTGATTGGTGTGCACCGCGCTTCTGCCTTTCAGCCATTTCTGAAGGATGCACGTACGGGTTGTCTGGAACTGAACAGTGCCACCACAGGGAAAACCTTCTTAGAAAGCCTTGCGAAGCAGCAGAAGAAGGTTCGGGAGAGCGCCTCTGACGTTCCCGTGGTCGTGCAGGCCGGTTCCGTGCAGCCGACGGAACTTAGGCGCGAGGATATTCTGCAGCACGCCGCTCATCTTCTCCACACGGCAAAGATAACGCCCCGCGCGAAGGCGGGTACTAGCAAAGAGGCAATGGAGCAAGCTGTGGCGACAGGCGACGTGCAATTCGACGGGATGATTGGGGAATTTGGCCAATTCTCCGCTGCTCTTCTCTTTTTGGACGTGATCCTGAAAGTGGCAGACAAATCCTTCAACCCGAAGGAGGACAGCTTGCGTCTCGTCTTGCAGGGAGAAGGCGGCTCCGGAAAGTCGTATCTCGTTCTCCGGTTCATGAAGAAGATGTTAGAGTTCTGCAATATGCGCGGCATCACCTGTGCATACTCCAACAGCAGTGCTAACACCATTGAGGGTGTCACCATCAACCGTCTCGCTGGTGCTGGCATAAACAGAACCGAGGAAATCGGGATACACAGGGACAAGTCGGAACGCACGAAGTCCTTCTGGTCAGGCCTTGAGTGCCTTGTGATTGACGAGATGTCGATGGTGCCACCAGCACTCCTCCAGGACTTGTCTGAAACAGAACAGCTCCTCCACAACTTCAACGTGCCAAGGGAGTTTGCATCGGTTCCAGGCCCGAAGGATTCGTTTTCCGGTGTCCCGATTGTGATCATCATGGGCGACATGATGCAACACACGCCCGTGCGGGATTCTCCACTGTACTCTGATGAAAACGCGGAGAAGTTCAGAGGAAAACACAAAACTCGCGAAGGCATCAAGCTTTACAAGTACAAGATGCAAGACTGTGTCATCTTGACGAAGATAAAGCGGAGTGAGTGCGAGAAGATGCGACAGCTGCTGTTCTGCAACCGCACAGGGACTCCTTTGTCTGATGAGTTGTACCAGGACTTCAGAGAGAGGTACGTCAAGTCGACGAACCGACCACCTGTGGGGTGTGCTGTTGTGGCGACCACGTGGGCCCCACTCAACGCGATGCAGGTGCCGTACACACTGGAGAACGCGAAGAAGGCGGGCGAGGTTGCGTTCATTCTCCGCCCCGACGACACGTACCAGGATAGGCGCATCAGCGGCGAATTGGCAGAGAAGGTTGCATTCGGCCCCGAGGGTCTTCTGAGCTCGACCACCAAGGGGACAGGGAAACTGTCTGGTATGTTGGCGTTGTACCACGGCATGACGGTGCGCCTTCTCGATCACGTCGCATTGAACCTCGGCGTTGTGAAGGACTTGGTGGGTGTGGTGAAGCAGATAGTGTGGGAGGAAGGGACAATGCCGCAGGAGGCAGGACGCGAGACCACGGCAGAGTTCGTCATGGTGAACGACCTCCCATTCGCATTGGACATTGACTTTACAATGTCTAACCATACATTGGATGCGGGGGGCGGGCCAGGACGCTGGATCGTCAAGCCATCGAGCCTGAGCTTCTCCTGCAACAACTTGGAGAATAGGAGCATAACTGTCCGCAGGAGGCAGTTCGCAGTTTACCCGTCACAACTTGGTACAACCTACTACTACCAAGGGTTGACTGTTCCTGGGACCCAAGGGCTCTACTTCTGTGGTCGCAAGGATGGTGTCCTAAAGTCCAAAGACGCACTAACGAAGGAAGGAAAGGAGCAGTACACGCGAGAGGAGCATTGCATCACCATGGACTGGATTGCCCAGTACTTGGCTCTGTCCCGCAACGGAGGTACCCTCGAAAACCTCTTCCACTCTTTACCGTACGGATTCCCAAAGGACAATAAGAACAAGAGGATCCTACAGACGCATGAGTCGAAGAACGAGGTGTCGGTGGACTACAAAGTCAACGGTGTGAAGATGACACTGCGAAACATGCTGCAGAAGGGACCGTCCGACCCGATTGCAGGTGAAATGGTTCGCCTGAAGGAGAAAGCAGAGCAGACAGATGTGAAGTACCTGAACTTCGCCAAGCAGTTGCTCGACGAGAGAGAGGCGGGAGCAAACGAAGAAGGTGATGAGATGAAGTCCTTCTGCGAAGGCCTACAGATGCTAGGATGCTTCAACTTGCAGCAAGCACGCGGGCTTATCATCCGCAATGAGTGGACGCGTAAAGGAAATCCGAAAAACTGGACATCTACGAAACATTACGACAGGCCCACCGACCCTTCTTCTCAGGAAACAAAGAGGCGGAGGATTTGCTCTGACTCTGACAATCTGTCTCCTGCTTTTGCTGTACAGAACACTGCTGCACAGAAGCCTGCTGCAAAGAAGACTGAGAAGAAGCCTGCTGCAAAGCCTGCAAAGCCTGCAAAGCCTGCAAAGCCTGCAAAGCCTGCACCGAAGAATTCTGATGTGAACAAGAGGCCGAGGGTGGATGACCGGCATGGTGATGCAGAGAAGCGCCCCTGTCACGACCGTGACCGCGTCAGGACGCAAATCGCTCGTGATCAGCAAATCGCTCGTGATCAGCAAATGGCTCTCGAGTTGCACAGAGAGGAGCAAGAGCGTCCGCCCACAGAGACCACGGGTGCTACGAGGGGTGATAGCGCGTACTTGCTATCGCAGAACATGTTTCAAGTTGCTCCGATTTCGATGAGCCATCCGAGACAGTCTTCTGCGTATTCACTCAGAGAATTGTCCCTGTGCGATTTTGAGAAAGACTGCTCATCGCTGGATCTGGTTCAGGTCTCAAGTCACGCCCGGCTAGCGATACACACTGTGGGAGACGGGGCATGTGCGCTACATTCGCTATTGGGCGAGCACGTGTTGGATGGCAGTATTGTGTGTGCACCTGAGGGTGTGGCGGTGGCGGACCTCAGGAGGGATACTTGGTACTATGCTAGGGTGTATGCATTGTCCAAGCTTGAGCAGCACATGGATTTGTTCGTGTCGTGTGCCCGGCAGAGAATGACGTCTGACGTTCGGTCACAGCTTTCAGCGTACTGTACCGAGGAAAGCGCCCGGTTGAACGAAGCGAAAGACAATCTCGGGCGCGTGCTTTTGGAACTAGTGCGTACTCGTGATCTCTGCACTGAGGAGTTCTTCGCGGACATGAAGGTCATCACTGCAGATGTTCGCGAAATGCAGTACGAGGAGTTCCGTGCACACTTAAGTCCTGAAGTGTGTGTGAAGGCTTATGAAACGACTCGCTCTATTCGGGATCTGTTCCATTCCGTTGCTGGTGTCTCATCGTTCAATGTTTTGAATGTTGAAATTGAGCAGACAACACAAGCGGTGGAGTTAGCCACGAGGCGCTTTTTTTGGGAGGGCGCAGGTGCAGCTGCGCACAGGCAGCGATTCGTCTCCCGCGGCTATTATCTGGTTGATGCAGATATAGACGCACTGGCACAGGTGTTCGACAAGAAGGTCGTCTTGATGGACGAAGCCGGTGTTTGCCGTATCATGAACGGAGAGTCGAGAAATCTCCGCGTCATCCTCCAAACAGGAAATTATGGCGATTCTGGTTGTCATTTCTCCCTCCTTCGCCAAAGCAGGAATACTCTCCAGAACGTACCTTCTCCTCCTCCTCCTCCTCCGCAGTTTGGCGGGTTGCAGCAACCTCTCCATGATGCGCCTACGCAGTTGCATGAGGACGAGGACGTGGGGCTTCAGACAGCGCTCGCGAGGAGCCTGCTTGACGAAAGTGGCAATGACTTGCACCGGCAGCAACGCAATGTGAGAACATGCCTTCAGAACATGCCTTCTCCTCCTCCTCCTCCGCAGCAACGCAACAATGTGCCGCCACTGCAGTTGCATGAGGACGAGGAGTTTCAGACAAGGCTGGCGATGGAAGTGTGCGAGGAGGATGAGCAGGAAAGTGCCCATGACTTGCAGCAACCCCTCAGTGATGCACCACTGCAGTTGCATGGAGACATCCCTGTACGCGACGTTCTGCAACAGAAGCCCGGGAAACCTGTGGACGTTCCGCGAACAGACGGCTGCTTTTTCTCCGCCCTGCTCGCGGCGAGCTCAACTACATTCAGCTTCTCCTCCGTTGAGTTTTTCCGCGAAACCGTCTTTGATCCACCAAGAGTGTCGACAACGATGCGTGGGTTCGCGCAGGCTGCGTGCGCCAGTGACAATGCGGATGGGAAGTATACGACAGTCAAGGAATGGCAGGACTGGCACAGAAAAAGCTTGACGTCGGCTGACTCGCATGCTATTTCTTGGACTGCTGAATTCCTGCGAGTTCAAATCAACATTGTTGAGCTGACAAAGGAGGGAACGCGCTCCGTCAAGCAGATCACCCCCACAACTGTACAACACACGGTCTGGCTGCAACAATTCGGAGGTACACACTTCCAGCCTACCCAGGCGTTCACCGAGGATCCATAACTTGGTTAAGGTTAGATTTGGGGGTTGGGTTTGTTTGATTGAGATTGGGGAAGGGTTGGGTTGGGGTATTAGATTCAGGGATTGGGTTGGTTTGGTTAGTTTGGTTATGATAGTTAGATCACTCATGTTTCTTCTTCTATGTTTTGTTCATTTCCTTTATGTTCTGTTTACTTTGACACATGTGTCTGACGAGAGCCACATTCATCATCTGTTATTCCAAAAAAAAAAAAAAAAAAAAAAAAAAAGAAAAAAAAAAGAGGCCAAAAGAAAAAGAAAAGGCCCGCAAAAACAAAAAAAAAAAAAAAAAAAACAAAAAAAAGGCAGTGGCCCCATCAAAAAAATCACTGTCCAAAAAAAAAAAAAAAAAAAACAAAAAAAAAAAGAGGGCAAAAGAAAAAGAAAAGGCCCACAAAAAAAAAAAAAAAAAAAAAAAAATGGGGTAAAACGCCACCTGGGGTCACAAGGCCCAGGCTCCTACCTTTACAGGTAGGGGAGCTGTTGAGTGACCCATAGTCCACGACGTGGAAACATGTAGACGTGTAGTGAAGAGAACCGGTTCGTAACGTTCAAATCGTACGCGTTGTTTTGACCTTTTTTTGCAGAAAAATGCAGGGAAATGCCTTAAATCAAAAGTCGAAAATTCTGGCTTTATTTGAGAGATTGGTCCAGAACTAGGAAAAATGGGCCAAAAAAAAAAAAAATAAGGATCGTAAGGGAAAACCGAATTCCGCGATTTACAAATTTTTGAAATATTTTGTCTTTGCGAAAATTTCGATTTTCGCTAAGGTAATATCGCGTTTTTTTTGACCTTTTACTGCTGAAAAATGCAGAGAAATGCCTTAAAAAGGCTCAAAAGTTGAAAATTCTGGCTTTATTTGAGAGATTGGTCCAGAACTAGGAAAAAAGGGCCAAAAAAAAAAAAAATAAGGATCGTAAGGGAAAACCGAATTCCACGATTTACAATTTTTTTTCTGCAATCGCATCGGTTGCGTTGGTTGGGTTGTACGCGTTGCACACCTTTCATACAGCAACCACACCAGCTACGAGTGTTAAGGACTGCCAAAAAAAACTAAATTCCTTAACACTCGGTGTTAAGGTCTTTAAGGTTGCTGATCACCCCACCCACCCCCTCTAAGGCACCCCCCCCGCCCCCCCCCCCGGGGTGGGTTTCGGCCATTTTTTTTCAGGTCTCTAAACGTCCAAAGAGGTCAAAAAAGTGGATTCTTGGGAAGATAGGAGGTTTTTTTGAGGGTTTGCAAATGAGAAAGACCTCCAAACCCTGACAGACCCTGAAACGAGGGTGTCGCGAGTACCCCTTTTTTACACGTGTTTCTTAAGGGTTCTACAGGGTAAAACAGGCAAAACAGGCGTTTTGGCCAAAAACCCGGTTTTTCAGGCAGGTAACCGGGTTTGAGGCTTGGGAAACGTGCCAGAGCGGTGTGAGAACCATGCGTGGGGGTTTGTAACCACTCGTTGCGTTGGTTGCGTTGCCTTCGCTACGTTGCGTTCGTTACGTACACACCGGTTACGTTGTGTTGCATGCGTTGCGTTCGTTGTGTAGAGATCGTTATATACAGAGTGCAACGAACAGAGCGGTTGCGTTGCGTTGGTTGTGTTCGGTTGGTTACGTTCGTTGCGTTCCGATCGTTACGTACGCATCGGTTGCGTTGCGTTGCATGCGTTGCGTTCGTTGCGTTGCGTTCGTTGCATACAGATCGTTACGTACACATCGGGTTTGTTGTGTTCGGTTGGTTACGTTCGTTGCATTGCGTTGCGTTGGTTCCATATGTTTGGTTCGGGACGTTACGTACCGAACGGTTGCGTTGCGTCGGTTGCATTCGTTCCGTTCACATCGTTCCGATCTGAACGGAACGATGTGAACGCAAGCAACGTATCGCATCGGTTGTGTTGGTTGGTTTGTGTGCGTTGCAAACCTTTCATACAGCAACCACACCAGCCAGTGAGTGTTAAGGATTGCCAAAAAAAACTAAATTTACCTTAGCCAAAACGACCCCTTTTTTTTGGTCGGGGGTTCATGGCCCCATTTAACCACGCTGGGCTAGGCACTAAACTACCCCTACACCCCAGCGGCGATTTTAATACTTCCTAAGCACCAACCCTGTGTGTAACACATGCTCTATGGAACATTATCATCGAAACTCAAGACAGCTCTGGTTCTTGCCAGGGTTGGCTGTTACTCGCCTATACCCTTTTTTAGGAAGGGGGGTTTTTTTTTTCACTAAGAAAAAACCATTGGAGGGGAGGCACATGAGGGTGTGCAAACAGCCGACCTGACCCAAGAATGATGAGGACTGCAACTACGGAAAAAAAGTTTTATGCTTTTCCCTCCTTTCGCTTTGTTCTGCGGAAGTACGTTCAACCCCACCCCTCTGCTGGGGCACCCGCAAAGCCTCCATCCTGTGATGATGAGTCTTTATGCACTCGCTGCAACTGACGCCGTAGTCACAGGTTGGTTGTTTTTTTGTGGGACCCAGCCAGGTTTACTCTTTCGTGTGTGGTCAGGCAGGAAGACGGGAAGACACCCGAACGCAAGCACACAACGCCTAACACAAACACACAAACCCACAACAACACAAAACACCTTCCGTGTCTGACCACAACAAAGAGTAAGCTTGTGCACGCTTTCTTTACTAAAGACAAATACGCCAGCGGGCAACAAAAGAAACAAAGAAACACTCCTACCACATCCTTTGTCTTTGCTTCCCCACCACCGCCGTCCCCCCGCCTCTTCCCATCACACCACACAAGAGAACACAGAACAAAAGACATGAGCAGCAGAAGATCGAAGTATCACGCGCAGTTGACGCTTTCAGGTATGCACCAAGCACACACAAAGCTTTCATAAAACAACAAACATAAACAGGATGAAGAAGATCGCGAGCGGAGGGATGAAGGAAACCGTTCGTTCGTTGCAAGTACAGGTATGTCCTTTCCTCACAACAAAACAACTCCACTCACAACTCACAACAGACGAAGACGATTCACGCAGCGCAGCGTGCGAGCAAGATACCGTGTATACGTTTTTTGGGCGGTTTCATGTGATTCCGCCCATGTCAACGCATAGGCATGCTTGTGTTTATGTTTTTTGAGCGGTTTCACGTGATTCCGCCTATGTCAACGCATGGGCATGTCTGTGTATATGTTTTTTGGGCGGTTTCATGTGATTCCGCCCATGTCAACGCATAGGCATGCTTGTGTTTATGTTTTTTGAGCGGTTTCATGTGATTCCGCCTATGTCAACGCATGGGCATGTTTGTGTGTATGTTTTTTGAGCGGTTTCATGTGATTCCGCCCATGTCAACGCATGGGCATGTCTGTGTATATGTTTTTTGAGCGGTTTCATGTGATTCCGCCTATGTCAACGCATAGGCATGTCTGTGTATATGTTTTTTGGGCGGTTTCATGTGATTCCGCCCATGTCAACGCATAGGCATGTTTGTGTTTATGTTTTTTGAGCGGTTTCATGTGATTCCGCCCATGTCAACGCATAGGCATGTTTGTGTTTATGTTTTTTGAGCGGTTTCATGTGATTCCGCCCATGTCAACGCATAGGCATGTTTGTGTTTATGTTTTTTGAGCGGTTTCATGTGATTCCGCCCATGTCAACGCAGAGGCATGTTTGTGTTTATGTTTTTTGAGCGGTTTCATGTGATTCCGCCCATGTCAACGCATAGGCATGTTTGTGTTTATGTTTTTTGAGCGGTTTCATGTGATTCCGCCCATGTCAACGCATAGGCATGTTTGTGTTTATGTTTTTTGAGCGGTTTCATGTGATTCCGCCCATGTCAACGCGTGGGCATGTCACGGCCGTCAGCCAAAAAAAAAAAAATAAATTTTTTTTTTAGTCGAAAAAAAAACAACTTTTTTTTTTTTTTCAGCTTAGGATCCGATTTTGCCTTTGCGAAAATTTTTTTGAAATTTTTTGTCTTTGCGAAAATTTTCAATTTTGCTAAGGTAAAAT
Organism: Rhynchopus sp. YZ270_cl-10; assembly: GCA_964035575.1. NCBI lineage: Eukaryota > Euglenozoa > Diplonemea > Diplonemida > Diplonemidae > Rhynchopus > Rhynchopus sp. YZ270_cl-10. Next base: position 1,041,304 of record OZ037923.1, on the reverse strand, counting down.
TGCGTTCTTTTGATCTTTTTTTGCAGAAAAGTGCCGGGAAATGCCTTAAAAAGGCTCAAAAGTCGAAAATTCTGGCTTTATTTGAGAGATTGGTCCAGAACTAGGAAAAATGGGCCAAAAAAAAAAATAAGGATCGTAAGGGAAAATCGAATTCCGCGATTTTCAAATTTTTGTCTTTGTCTTTTTTTTTTTTTTTTTTTTTTTTTTTTTTTTTTTCTCTCAATTTTTGGCAGTGTCATGATTGTGTTTTTGACATTGTTTAGTAGCAAAGAGACCACTGATAGTGAAAAAGAATAAGAAAAGATACCTCCATCCCCATTTTTGAGCATATTTTCAATCCCTTTCCCTTCCCCTAGCTTCAGTAACATTTCCTTAACACTCGGTGTTAAGGTCTTTAAGGTTGCTTCACCACCCCACCCACCCACCCCCTCTAAGGCACCCCCCCGGTCCCCCCCCCCCGGGGTGGGTTTCGGCCATTTTTTTTCAGGTCTCTAAACGTCCAAAGAGGTCAAAAAAGTGAATTCTTGGGAAGATAGGAGGTTTTTTTGAGGGTTTGCAAATGAGAAAGACCTCCAAACCCTGACAGACCCTGAAACCAGGGTGTCGCGAGTACCCCTTTTTTACACGTGTTTCTTAAGGGTTCTACAGGGTTATACAGGGAAAACAGGCGTTTTGGCCGAAAACCCGGTTTTTCAGGCAGGTAACCGGGTTTGAGGCTTGGGAAACGTGCCAGAGCGGTGTGAGAACCATGCGTGGGGGTTTGTAACCACTCGTTGCGTTGGTTGCGTTGCCTTCGCTACGTTGCGTTCGTTACGTACACACCGGTTACGTTGTGTTGCATGCGTTGCGTTCGTTGTGTAGAGATCGTTATATACAGAGTGCAACGAACAGAGCGGTTGCGTTGCGTTGGTTGTGTTCGGTTGGTTACGTTCGTTGCGTTCCGATCGTTACGTACACATCGGTTGCGTTCGGTGCGTTGCGTTGCTTCCGTGTCTTTGGTTCGAGACGTTACGTACCGAACGGTTGCGTTGCGTCGGTTGCATTCGTTCCGTTCACATCGTTCCGATCTGAACGGAACGATGTGAACGCAAGAAACGTATCGCATCGGTTGCGTTGGTTGGCTTGTGTGCGTTGCAAACCTTTCATACATCAACCACACCAGCCAGTGAGTGTTAAGGATTGCCAAAAAAAACTAAATTACTCACAGAAATCGATCCGTGGTACTACCATGGATTCGGACGATGATGATGACGATGATGGCAATGAAGAAGAAGAAGAAGAAGAAAATGATGATGATGATGACAAAGAAGACGAGGAAGATGAAGAGGAGGAAGAAGAAGATGAAGAGCTGTGGTACGACGACGACTACGGAGACATAGCAGAACACCAGTGCTACTGGTGTCTGCTACAGTGCTCTGGTAGTCAGTACCTGGATCAACACATCCGGTCCAGAGATGAGAAGGGCTGGTGTCAGGCGAAGGTCCAAACGCCCCGCACCTACCAATGTCCTCTGTGCAGATCTCACGTCTCAAATTTCGGTTTCCTAACGCACATGAAGTTGATGCACCCGTCACAGTGCCCTGTGGAGTCCGCTACTTCTGCAGAAGCACCGCAAGTGGCGCCTGAGGCACCTGAGGTACGTAGTAGTGACGGCGGTGGTGCTGGTCCGTCTGAGAGCGACCGTGAAGCTTCCTACGGTCCTGGGTACCCAGAAGTTGAGGCCCACCAGTGCTGCTGGTGTTTGCGAAAGTGCAAGAACGCGTACAACCTCAACAGGCACCAGTGTGCGAGGGCACGCGACGGATGGTGTGCGGCTCTGGAGGCAACACAGGGCACCGAGCAATGCCCTGTTTGCAAGAAGCACGTCTCCATACGCGGCTTTGAGAAGCACCTGCAGATGCATCCGGATCCTGTGGAAGCTTACGTGTGTTGTGGGCAGACCTTTCGTACAGCTCAAGCGATGATGATGCACAGGAACGGTCAGAACACGACGTGTCCCCGTGGTAATGGCGGTGGCGGCGGAGCCGGCGGCTGTGGCGGTGGTGGTGGCGGTCGCGGAGGACGCGGAGGACGCGGAGGACGCGGCGGCGGTCGTGGTGCTGGTGGCGGCGGTGGCGATGGAGGTGGCGGTGGTGATGGAGGTGGCGGTGGTGATGGAGGTGGCGGTGGTGATGGAGGTGGCGGTGGTGATGGAGGTGGCGGTGGTGATGGAGTTGGTGGTGATGGAGTTGGTGGTGACGGTATTGCGAGCAACTGCCCTGTGTCTGGGTGTTCTTATTCGCACACCTTCCGACCACTTTTGGAGCATCACATCTGGACTGAGCACCCAGAAGAGGCTCCTACACTGCTCCACTTGGTTGGGATCTCCCTTCGTCGAACCACCAAGAAGGGCAGTTGCCTTCTCTGCCCGCATGATGGCCCCGAGAGTGCTCTGGATAAGCACATCGGCGCAAGGCATGGTGGACGTAGAGTCTACAGAGCGACTGTGCTGTTCCTGCGTGCAGAGGCTGGTCCACAAGCAGCTTGCGCTGAGGAGTGGCGTGAGCTTCTGAACCGCTTCAGATCAGAGCTCGAAACCCCAAACGGCGTACCACGCTCGCAATCTGGGTGTGCAGTGTGTGCGCGTTTGTTGCCTGGTGAGGACATGCGCAGGGTTGACTTCGGACGTTTTGCCGACGAGCGGGAATCCTTCGTCGAAGTTTTCAGCCCAGTGAGGTATTTTTTTAAATACTACAACACGACCAGCAACCTCAGCAGTGAGGAGTTGCACAGGGCATGCGTTGTCGTGCGCGAGAGGCGCGTCCTCCTGCACAAGAAAGCGTTCAACAACCCCACGGAGCCAAATTGTGCGCTTGTATGCAGCGAGTGCAGGGGAACGCTCTATTCCGGAGCCAAAGAGTTGAATGTGCGTATGCCTGCTGCCGCAATCGCAAATGGGCTGTTCATCGGGCGTTTACCACGTGTCTTGAAGGATGCACCCGATGAACTGTGCAAGTTCATTGCGACTGCAATCCCGTTCATGAAGCTCACTCGGCTCAAGAACGTGAACAGTGCAGGGCTAGCGTTGCAGGGGAACACCGCCATCCTGCCGACGAGTCTCATCAGCGGGACATTGACAATTCCGCCACCACTGGATGTCCTTGAAAAGCACTTCATCGTGGTGTGGTCATCCGGTGGTGCTGCGGGCGATGGAAGCAAGCTTGGGAAGTCAGTGCGCAGGTGGAAGAGGATTGTGACCGAAGACTGCAAACAGGCGGTGAACTTCCTGATGAAGCATTCGGGTGTCTACAAGGGTATCGTGAAAGTAGACGATGCACGCTTCAACGAAGCCGCAATGGATGATGCAGAGGATCACACCATCTTCGACATCGGCGACGCTGGAGAAGTGGACGATGAGTTCAAAAAATTTCGGAATGAAATTTATAGAACTCTGACGAACGACCACGACAACCTCAACACCAACGTCTTCATCCACGACCCCTCGGCATCTTCCATGTGGGAGAACATCAACAAGTCCCCAGCTCTGAAGAAACTGGTACAGGAGCTGAAGAACGCTGCTGAGAATGGAGAAGACGAGATAGTCGGGTTCCTGAAGGATTCATTCGTGGAGAAGTACCGCGAATCGGTGGAAGAGGTTGGGGAAGTATTTGAGCGAGCGTCTCAAACTGCGTCTTGTGGTTCCGAACGCGCACCTTCACGCGAACCAGCGTACGTGATGGACGTGGACCAGGAGCACCCGATCACTATGTTCAGTGATACCTTCTGGCCACGTGCGTTCCCGCAGCTTTTCCCCTACGGCACAGAGGGAACGCCGTACGTGAAGCGTGAGACACCGCTTACAGTACGTCAGTGGGGTGCTGTGTTGTTGCGAAGGGAGGAGCTGGTGTACGGTACGCAGGAGTCGGCGGATGATCCGTCCAGTGTCAACTTTGACACAGAAACGCCGTATACTGCCCCGAAGAAGCCGCGTTTCCGTCACAACTTCCCGTTCCTTTGTGTGTTGCACAACCTTGTGGACAGGATCGACACCCTCAACAGCGCGAGGGCTCACGTCAAGCGGTCCACATTCGCAAAGGTGGGGCGTGCGATTGATGGCCTGACAGTGGATAGGTCAGCGTTAGTGAACGCGATTGACACGTTGCAAGGCTCCAATTCGTTGCAGGACGCCCTGCAGTCTACAACGGTACCTGAGGAAATGAAGCAGATGTTCCGCGCACTCCTCTTCTCGCAGGCAAACGTGGTGGGTTCCGCGGGGAGCAGGGTTGCAATGAGATGCAAGATGGTGGCAATGATGGCGTATTTTGGCCCACCTGACATCTTCTTCACCCCCAACATAACTGTGAGAAATGAACTCGCACAGTTCTTTCACCAGATGAAGGGGGAGTACAACACTGACGCTATGCCGAAAATGGTGTCGTTGTCGGAGCTCAACGATCTGCAGGCGTCGGACCACGTTGGGCGCGCAGATAGGTTCCACCTGATGACGCGCCTGATGTTTCGTCTGTTGCACAGCGTCAACACCGTGGAGTACTCGCCGAAGGGGCACATCCTGCACACGGGTCAATGGGACGACTTGGCAGCAACGGGCGAACTCGCGTGTCACGGTGATGTTGCCGCTGTTTCTTCTGGCATTGAGAACAACGGCCACGACCAGTTGCACCCGCACACGTGCCTGTATCTTGTTGCAAACATGCGCATGAAGGAGGACTTGGTGAACTTGCTGATGGCAGACGACAGCATTGACCCAACCTCCACTCCTGAACACTTGTTGCCGGTGCTGCAGGAACAACAGGCTGCCGCTGCAGAAGTTGTTGCCACAGACGACGACACCACCCAGGTAGAAATGGAAACTGCAGGATCCCATGCACCGCTGATTCTCAACACGGTGACAGAATCGTCCGAGGTGTCTCCTCCATCTGCGCAATCTCGCGCTCCAATGGTGCTTGACGATATGACGGAAACCGTTGCTTCTCGTCATATTTCTGTGCATGCGGAGACCGAGGCCACAGCCAACAGCACCGTTGAGCCGATTATGCCACTGCCGTCGCTACCCCCCACGGACAATCCTCAGTCTGGGCCAAGTGCGTACGCTGCAGGAAGTGCCGTCTCGCACAGCATTGCTCCTGATGGCGACTATGCGCAGCCAATGGTGCTGGACGACAACATCGAGCCGTACAGCATCATCGTCCCCGACAACGAGCGACCAGTGAGGGTGTATGACTCGGAGGCATTTCTCGCGAAGTCCGACGACTTTATCGCGAAGCAGAACACCTTCGTCGAGGCCAATCAGTTCGAAGGGACGTCTGAGGTGGCAAGGGTCACGGGTCAAGGTAACGACTACCCTCGTCTGCCGTTCACGTCAGAGCAGAGCAAACAGGCATTAACGGACCCGATGCACGGCCCCAAGCCGCTTATTGTGCGCAGGAGGTTGCCCGCTGTGACGGAAGAAGAGGTGGACGCGCATTTGCTTTCTCGCGAGGCAGATGACAAGAGACCGGATCATGCTATGCCGATGACGAAGGGCATTCTGACCACACAACCGAAGCATGCGACATCTTCTCCGCACGACATGAGCCTGGAAGAATGGTGCAGGTGGTTCTTCGCCGACACGCGTTCCTGTGTCATCTTTTGTCAGATGCACAGTTGTCGGGAGACGTGTTACAAGACGAAAAACGCGCGGCTTTCGAAGTTGTGCCGCTTCAGGTACTACTGCGTAGTCCTCGCGGAGCGCTTGAAAAAAGGCTCAGAACTGTCGAAAGCCGTTGTGAAAGGGAAGCCACTGCAGGACACAACAGGCGTCAACGAGAACCGGCGCATTTCTGCACCTCGCGACCACCCATTTGTCGCGAACTTCCACCCGGTGCTGTTGACGGCTCTCCGTTGCAACGTGGATGTGCAGACTATCACAATAGCTCTGCAAACACACCTTGCTAAACTGCGCACTGAGTACGAAGCTGGGAGGATTGAGTACTCGTCACTCGTGGATAACGCGAGGAAGCATGTTTTTGCCGCGTACAGAGATGCTATTGTGATTAGCCACTACATAACAAGCTACATCACAAAAGCATCGCCATCTATCGTTCCGTTGTTTGAGTCACTGAGGCATGTCTCATCAAGATACTTCAGGAACATTGGAGTACACAACAACGAGAACGTCCCAGAAAAGGTGCAGAAACAGAAGCGACACGCAACCCTTCTCACCACCATCGCTCAGCAGTTCAACCGTGGGAGGGTCCTGCCAGGGTCGGAGATGGCTTCCAACATCCTGTACGGATTTGAGGAGATAACGACGCACAAGACCTGGCGGATCTACAACCGCGCGCTCATAACATCCGCCTTGGAATCCCTAGAAGGGCTGGTGGGTCCCCCGGATGAGGTTATTAATCCTTTGCGTCGGCGGGAAACGAACATTGAGGAGGGGGACAGCGAGAGTGAGGACAACTCTTCCGACCCTGGATCAACTGGCCCACAACCGCCACCCAGTCGCCGCGAACAGAAGAAGCAGTGGTTCACCTCCGCCTTTCTCGACTACCTGCACCGTGGCGACAGTCCCCTTCTTAAAGGCATGGGGTTGTATGTGTACACGATGCACGTTCGCAGGTTGCAGAAACAGAAGGGCAAGGTGTTGGACGAGGTTACTGAGTTTCCGTACGTCGCGCACCACTCCTCCGCAAAGGCCGGCTACTTTCAACGAGTCGAGTCTGCACCCCAAATCCCCCAGATACAGGGGAAGAAATGCCCGGTGCAGGCGGACCGTGAGGGGTACGCGCTGTTCATGTTGCTTCTGTTTTTCCCGATGAGCTGCTCTTGCCCGAGGGATGATACGTGCAGTCGGACACAGGACGTTTTTGCACCGCTGCACAATAACGCAGGGAACAACTTCTCTGGTGTGTGGGGGAACATGTGGAACAGAGTGAAACGGGAGGCCAGTGCCGCAGATGTGCTGTTCAAGACACGCCACCGTCCCGTTTCTCTCTTCCTCTTCATCGGGAATGTGAACTTGTACTGTGCGTACATCACCCGCAAGGTGGTCAACAACATAACCCTGATCACATCCTCGAAGAGCACCCAAGTCTACACAAAGGGTGAAGAAGTGCGGCTAGCAGGCTCGAAGGTACCGCTGGCACACAGCAACACCGCAGCCGATTACCAACCAGAGTTGGATGACATCCTCAACTGTCACAACCTGGAGAACAATCTGTTCGACGAGGATGACGGGAACAGGGAACCGGCGAGGGTCACAACGGACAACACGGATGGGAACACGATCTCCGCAAATTCCGTGGAGGACCACGTCCGTTCGGTTATGCCCGACTACCTGATTGGTGTGCACCGCGCTTCTGCCTTTCAGCCATTTCTGAAGGATGCACGTACGGGTTGTCTGGAACTGAACAGTGCCACCACAGGGAAAACCTTCTTAGAAAGCCTTGCGAAGCAGCAGAAGAAGGTTCGGGAGAGCGCCTCTGACGTTCCCGTGGTCGTGCAGGCCGGTTCCGTGCAGCCGACGGAACTTAGGCGCGAGGATATTCTGCAGCACGCCGCTCATCTTCTCCACACGGCAAAGATAACGCCCCGCGCGAAGGCGGGTACTAGCAAAGAGGCAATGGAGCAAGCTGTGGCGACAGGCGACGTGCAATTCGACGGGATGATTGGGGAATTTGGCCAATTCTCCGCTGCTCTTCTCTTTTTGGACGTGATCCTGAAAGTGGCAGACAAATCCTTCAACCCGAAGGAGGACAGCTTGCGTCTCGTCTTGCAGGGAGAAGGCGGCTCCGGAAAGTCGTATCTCGTTCTCCGGTTCATGAAGAAGATGTTAGAGTTCTGCAATATGCGCGGCATCACCTGTGCATACTCCAACAGCAGTGCTAACACCATTGAGGGTGTCACCATCAACCGTCTCGCTGGTGCTGGCATAAACAGAACCGAGGAAATCGGGATACACAGGGACAAGTCGGAACGCACGAAGTCCTTCTGGTCAGGCCTTGAGTGCCTTGTGATTGACGAGATGTCGATGGTGCCACCAGCACTCCTCCAGGACTTGTCTGAAACAGAACAGCTCCTCCACAACTTCAACGTGCCAAGGGAGTTTGCATCGGTTCCAGGCCCGAAGGATTCGTTTTCCGGTGTCCCGATTGTGATCATCATGGGCGACATGATGCAACACACGCCCGTGCGGGATTCTCCACTGTACTCTGATGAAAACGCGGAGAAGTTCAGAGGAAAACACAAAACTCGCGAAGGCATCAAGCTTTACAAGTACAAGATGCAAGACTGTGTCATCTTGACGAAGATAAAGCGGAGTGAGTGCGAGAAGATGCGACAGCTGCTGTTCTGCAACCGCACAGGGACTCCTTTGTCTGATGAGTTGTACCAGGACTTCAGAGAGAGGTACGTCAAGTCGACGAACCGACCACCTGTGGGGTGTGCTGTTGTGGCGACCACGTGGGCCCCACTCAACGCGATGCAGGTGCCGTACACACTGGAGAACGCGAAGAAGGCGGGCGAGGTTGCGTTCATTCTCCGCCCCGACGACACGTACCAGGATAGGCGCATCAGCGGCGAATTGGCAGAGAAGGTTGCATTCGGCCCCGAGGGTCTTCTGAGCTCGACCACCAAGGGGACAGGGAAACTGTCTGGTATGTTGGCGTTGTACCACGGCATGACGGTGCGCCTTCTCGATCACGTCGCATTGAACCTCGGCGTTGTGAAGGACTTGGTGGGTGTGGTGAAGCAGATAGTGTGGGAGGAAGGGACAATGCCGCAGGAGGCAGGACGCGAGACCACGGCAGAGTTCGTCATGGTGAACGACCTCCCATTCGCATTGGACATTGACTTTACAATGTCTAACCATACATTGGATGCGGGGGGCGGGCCAGGACGCTGGATCGTCAAGCCATCGAGCCTGAGCTTCTCCTGCAACAACTTGGAGAATAGGAGCATAACTGTCCGCAGGAGGCAGTTCGCAGTTTACCCGTCACAACTTGGTACAACCTACTACTACCAAGGGTTGACTGTTCCTGGGACCCAAGGGCTCTACTTCTGTGGTCGCAAGGATGGTGTCCTAAAGTCCAAAGACGCACTAACGAAGGAAGGAAAGGAGCAGTACACGCGAGAGGAGCATTGCATCACCATGGACTGGATTGCCCAGTACTTGGCTCTGTCCCGCAACGGAGGTACCCTCGAAAACCTCTTCCACTCTTTACCGTACGGATTCCCAAAGGACAATAAGAACAAGAGGATCCTACAGACGCATGAGTCGAAGAACGAGGTGTCGGTGGACTACAAAGTCAACGGTGTGAAGATGACACTGCGAAACATGCTGCAGAAGGGACCGTCCGACCCGATTGCAGGTGAAATGGTTCGCCTGAAGGAGAAAGCAGAGCAGACAGATGTGAAGTACCTGAACTTCGCCAAGCAGTTGCTCGACGAGAGAGAGGCGGGAGCAAACGAAGAAGGTGATGAGATGAAGTCCTTCTGCGAAGGCCTACAGATGCTAGGATGCTTCAACTTGCAGCAAGCACGCGGGCTTATCATCCGCAATGAGTGGACGCGTAAAGGAAATCCGAAAAACTGGACATCTACGAAACATTACGACAGGCCCACCGACCCTTCTTCTCAGGAAACAAAGAGGCGGAGGATTTGCTCTGACTCTGACAATCTGTCTCCTGCTTTTGCTGTACAGAACACTGCTGCACAGAAGCCTGCTGCAAAGAAGACTGAGAAGAAGCCTGCTGCAAAGCCTGCAAAGCCTGCAAAGCCTGCAAAGCCTGCAAAGCCTGCACCGAAGAATTCTGATGTGAACAAGAGGCCGAGGGTGGATGACCGGCATGGTGATGCAGAGAAGCGCCCCTGTCACGACCGTGACCGCGTCAGGACGCAAATCGCTCGTGATCAGCAAATCGCTCGTGATCAGCAAATGGCTCTCGAGTTGCACAGAGAGGAGCAAGAGCGTCCGCCCACAGAGACCACGGGTGCTACGAGGGGTGATAGCGCGTACTTGCTATCGCAGAACATGTTTCAAGTTGCTCCGATTTCGATGAGCCATCCGAGACAGTCTTCTGCGTATTCACTCAGAGAATTGTCCCTGTGCGATTTTGAGAAAGACTGCTCATCGCTGGATCTGGTTCAGGTCTCAAGTCACGCCCGGCTAGCGATACACACTGTGGGAGACGGGGCATGTGCGCTACATTCGCTATTGGGCGAGCACGTGTTGGATGGCAGTATTGTGTGTGCACCTGAGGGTGTGGCGGTGGCGGACCTCAGGAGGGATACTTGGTACTATGCTAGGGTGTATGCATTGTCCAAGCTTGAGCAGCACATGGATTTGTTCGTGTCGTGTGCCCGGCAGAGAATGACGTCTGACGTTCGGTCACAGCTTTCAGCGTACTGTACCGAGGAAAGCGCCCGGTTGAACGAAGCGAAAGACAATCTCGGGCGCGTGCTTTTGGAACTAGTGCGTACTCGTGATCTCTGCACTGAGGAGTTCTTCGCGGACATGAAGGTCATCACTGCAGATGTTCGCGAAATGCAGTACGAGGAGTTCCGTGCACACTTAAGTCCTGAAGTGTGTGTGAAGGCTTATGAAACGACTCGCTCTATTCGGGATCTGTTCCATTCCGTTGCTGGTGTCTCATCGTTCAATGTTTTGAATGTTGAAATTGAGCAGACAACACAAGCGGTGGAGTTAGCCACGAGGCGCTTTTTTTGGGAGGGCGCAGGTGCAGCTGCGCACAGGCAGCGATTCGTCTCCCGCGGCTATTATCTGGTTGATGCAGATATAGACGCACTGGCACAGGTGTTCGACAAGAAGGTCGTCTTGATGGACGAAGCCGGTGTTTGCCGTATCATGAACGGAGAGTCGAGAAATCTCCGCGTCATCCTCCAAACAGGAAATTATGGCGATTCTGGTTGTCATTTCTCCCTCCTTCGCCAAAGCAGGAATACTCTCCAGAACGTACCTTCTCCTCCTCCTCCTCCTCCGCAGTTTGGCGGGTTGCAGCAACCTCTCCATGATGCGCCTACGCAGTTGCATGAGGACGAGGACGTGGGGCTTCAGACAGCGCTCGCGAGGAGCCTGCTTGACGAAAGTGGCAATGACTTGCACCGGCAGCAACGCAATGTGAGAACATGCCTTCAGAACATGCCTTCTCCTCCTCCTCCTCCGCAGCAACGCAACAATGTGCCGCCACTGCAGTTGCATGAGGACGAGGAGTTTCAGACAAGGCTGGCGATGGAAGTGTGCGAGGAGGATGAGCAGGAAAGTGCCCATGACTTGCAGCAACCCCTCAGTGATGCACCACTGCAGTTGCATGGAGACATCCCTGTACGCGACGTTCTGCAACAGAAGCCCGGGAAACCTGTGGACGTTCCGCGAACAGACGGCTGCTTTTTCTCCGCCCTGCTCGCGGCGAGCTCAACTACATTCAGCTTCTCCTCCGTTGAGTTTTTCCGCGAAACCGTCTTTGATCCACCAAGAGTGTCGACAACGATGCGTGGGTTCGCGCAGGCTGCGTGCGCCAGTGACAATGCGGATGGGAAGTATACGACAGTCAAGGAATGGCAGGACTGGCACAGAAAAAGCTTGACGTCGGCTGACTCGCATGCTATTTCTTGGACTGCTGAATTCCTGCGAGTTCAAATCAACATTGTTGAGCTGACAAAGGAGGGAACGCGCTCCGTCAAGCAGATCACCCCCACAACTGTACAACACACGGTCTGGCTGCAACAATTCGGAGGTACACACTTCCAGCCTACCCAGGCGTTCACCGAGGATCCATAACTTGGTTAAGGTTAGATTTGGGGGTTGGGTTTGTTTGATTGAGATTGGGGAAGGGTTGGGTTGGGGTATTAGATTCAGGGATTGGGTTGGTTTGGTTAGTTTGGTTATGATAGTTAGATCACTCATGTTTCTTCTTCTATGTTTTGTTCATTTCCTTTATGTTCTGTTTACTTTGACACATGTGTCTGACGAGAGCCACATTCATCATCTGTTATTCCAAAAAAAAAAAAAAAAAAAAAAAAAAAGAAAAAAAAAAGAGGCCAAAAGAAAAAGAAAAGGCCCGCAAAAACAAAAAAAAAAAAAAAAAAAACAAAAAAAAGGCAGTGGCCCCATCAAAAAAATCACTGTCCAAAAAAAAAAAAAAAAAAAACAAAAAAAAAAAGAGGGCAAAAGAAAAAGAAAAGGCCCACAAAAAAAAAAAAAAAAAAAAAAAAATGGGGTAAAACGCCACCTGGGGTCACAAGGCCCAGGCTCCTACCTTTACAGGTAGGGGAGCTGTTGAGTGACCCATAGTCCACGACGTGGAAACATGTAGACGTGTAGTGAAGAGAACCGGTTCGTAACGTTCAAATCGTACGCGTTGTTTTGACCTTTTTTTGCAGAAAAATGCAGGGAAATGCCTTAAATCAAAAGTCGAAAATTCTGGCTTTATTTGAGAGATTGGTCCAGAACTAGGAAAAATGGGCCAAAAAAAAAAAAAATAAGGATCGTAAGGGAAAACCGAATTCCGCGATTTACAAATTTTTGAAATATTTTGTCTTTGCGAAAATTTCGATTTTCGCTAAGGTAATATCGCGTTTTTTTTGACCTTTTACTGCTGAAAAATGCAGAGAAATGCCTTAAAAAGGCTCAAAAGTTGAAAATTCTGGCTTTATTTGAGAGATTGGTCCAGAACTAGGAAAAAAGGGCCAAAAAAAAAAAAAATAAGGATCGTAAGGGAAAACCGAATTCCACGATTTACAATTTTTTTTCTGCAATCGCATCGGTTGCGTTGGTTGGGTTGTACGCGTTGCACACCTTTCATACAGCAACCACACCAGCTACGAGTGTTAAGGACTGCCAAAAAAAACTAAATGCCTCATCCCCTTCCCCATTACCCAGTCAGTCTGTCTTTCCACCGTATCCCTTAGGCGACGTACCATCATAATGCAACATCGCAACACACCAAAGCAATACACCGTCTCAAACGTTACCACCTTCACAGCTCAGAGTCAACGAGAACCAACATTACAGCATTACACTTTCTGGTAACAAGGGACTCAACAGCCACAGCAGTCACACATTCCATACTTCTTTATCAAATCGTTGACTCTGACATGTAGAATCAACACCATCATTGTTACTAACAATCGTCTTCACCTCTGTCCATAGAACGCCTTAATTTCCAAACTTGCGATTACAAGCATCTGTTTCGCAAACAAAAATACAGCCGCGATGCAATTCCCTTATCAGTACCAGCTCATATTTACCCCTTTCAACACTTCGTTTTCAACGCCTCCGTTTCAACGCGTCGGTTTCAACGCGACAGTTTCAACGCTTCGGTTTCAACGAGCCGGTTTCAACGCGTCCGTTTCAACGCGTCGGTTTCAACGCGTCGGTTTCAACGCGTCCGTTTCAACGCGTCGGTTTCAACGAGCCGGTTTCAACGCGTCCGTTTCAACGCGTCGGTTTCAACGCGTCCGTTTCAACGAGCCGGTTTCAACGCGTCGGTTTCAACGCGTCGTTTTCAACGCGTCGGTTTCAACGCGTCCGTTTCAACGCGTCGGTTCCAACGAGCCGGTTTCAACGCGTCGGTTTCAACGCGTCGGTTTCAACGCGTCCGTTTCAACGCGTCGGTTTCAACGAGCCGGTTTCAACGCGTCGTTTGCAACGAGACGGTTTCAACGCGTCCGTTTCAACTCGTCGGTTTCAACGCGTCGGTTTCAACGAGACGGTTTCAACGCGACAGTTTCAACGCGTCCGTTTCAACGCGTCGGTTTCAACGAGCCGGTTTCAACGCGACAGTTTCAACGCGTCCGTTTCAACGCGTCGGTTTCAACGCGTCCGTTTCAACGCGTCCGTTTCAACGCGTCGTTTTCAACGCGTCCGTTTCAACGCGTCGGTTTCAACGCGTCCGTTTCAACGCGTCGGTTTCAACGAGCCGGTTTCAACGCGTCCGTTTCAACGCGTCGGTTTCAACGCGTCGGTTTCAACGCGTCCGTTTCAACGCGTCGGTTTCAACGCGTCGGTTTCAACGCGTCCGTTTCAACGCGTCGGTTTCAACGAGCCGGTTTCAACGCGTCCGTTTCAACGCGTCGGTTTCAACGCGTCGGTTTCAAGGCGTCCGTTTCAACGCGTCGGTTTCAACGCGTCCGTTTCAACGCGTCCGTTTCAACGCGTCGGTGTCAACGCGTCCGTTTCAACGCGTCGGTTTCAACGAGCCGGTTTCAACGCGACAGTTTCAACGCGTCGGTTTCAACGCGTCAGTTTAAACGCGTCGGTTTCAACGCGTCGGTGTCAACGCGTCCGTTTCAACGCGCCCGTTTCAACGCGTCGGTTTCAACGCGTCCGTTTCAACGCGTCGGTGTCAACGCGTCCGTTTCAACGAGTCGGTTTCAACTCGTCCGTTTCAACGCGTCGGTTTCAACGCGTCGGTTTCAACGCGTCCGTTTCAACGCGTCGTTTTCAACGCGTCCGTTTCAACGCGTCGGTTTCAACGCGTCCGTTTCAACGCGTCGGTTTCAACGAGCCGGTTTCAACGCGTCCGTTTCAACGCGTCGGTTTCAACGCGTCCGTTTCAACGCGTCGGTTTCAAGGCGTCCGTTTCAACGCGTCGGTTTCAACGAGCCGGTTTCAACGAGCCGGTTTCAACGCGACGGTTTCAACGCGTCGGTTTCAACGCGTCCGTTTCAACGCGTCCGTTTCAACGCGTCGGTGTCAACGCGTCCGTTTCAACGCGTCGGTTTCAACGAGCCGGTTTCAACGCGACAGTTTAAACGCGTCGGTTTCAACGCGCCCGTTTCAACGCGTCCGTTTCAACGCGTCGGTGTCAACGCGTCCGTTTCAACGCGTCGGTTTCAACGAGCCGGTTTCAACGCGACAGTTTCAACGCGTCGGTTTCAACGCGTCAGTTTAAACGCGTCGGTTTCAACGCGTCGGTGTCAACGCGTCCGTTTCAACGCGCCCGTTTCAACGCGTCGGTTTCAACGCGTCCGTTTCAACGCGTCGGTGTCAACGCGTCCGTTTCAACGAGTCGGTTTCAACTCGTCCGTTTCAACGCGTCGGTTTCAACGCGTCGGTTTCAACGCGTCCGTTTCAACGCGTCGTTTTCAACGCGTCCGTTTCAACGCGTCCGTTTCAACGCGTAGGTTTCAACGCGTCGGTTTCAACGCGTCCGTTTCAACGCGTCGGTTTCAACGCGTCCGTTTCAACGCGTCAGTTTAAACGCGTCCGTTTCAACGCGTCGGTGTCAACGCGTCCGTTTCAACGCGTCGGTTTCAACGAGCCGGTTTCAACGCGACAGTTTCAACGCGTCGGTTTCAACGCGTCAGTTTAAACGCGTCGGTTTCAACGCGCCCGTTTCAACGCGTCCGTTTCAACGCGTCGGTGTCAACGCGTCCGTTTCAACGCGTCGGTGTCAACGCGCCCGTTTCAACGCGTCGGTTTCAACGCGTCCGTTTCAACGCGTCGGTTTCAACTCGTCCGTTTCAACGCGTCCGTTTCAACGCGTCAGTTTAAACGCGTCCGTTTCAACGCGTCGGTGTCAACGCGTCCGTTTCAACGCGTCGGTTTCAACGAGCCGGTTTCAACGCGACAGTTTCAACGCGTCGGTTTCAACGCGTCAGTTTAAACGCGTCGGTGTCAACGCGTCCGTTTCAACGCGTCCGTTTCAACGCGTCGGTGTCAACGCGTCCGTTTCAACGCGTCGGTGTCAACGCGTCCGTTTCAACGCGTCGGTGTCAACGCGCCCGTTTCAACGCGTCGGTTTCAACGCGTCCGTTTCAACGCGTCGGTGTCAACGCGTCCGTTTAAACGCGTCCGTTTCAACGCGTCCGTTTCAACGCGTCCGTTTCAACGCGTCGGTTTCAACGCGTCGGTTTCAACGCGTCCGTTTCAGCGCGTCGGTTTCAACGCGTCGGTTTCAACGCGTCGGTTTCAACGCGTCGGTTTCAACGCGTCCGTTTCAACGCGTCGGTTTCAACGAGCCGGTTTCAACGCGTCCGTTTCAACGCGTCGGTTTCAACGCGTCGGTTTCAAGGCGTCCGTTTCAACGCGTCGGTTTCAACGCGTCCGTTTCAACGCGTCCGTTTCAACGCGTCGGTGTCAACGCGTCCGTTTCAACGCGTCGGTTTCAACGAGCCGGTTTCAACGCGACAGTTTCAACGCGTCGGTTTCAACGCGTCAGTTTAAACGCGTCGGTTTCAACGCGTCGGTGTCAACGCGTCCGTTTCAACGCGCCCGTTTCAACGCGTCGGTTTCAACGCGTCCGTTTCAACGCGTCGGTGTCAACGCGTCCGTTTCAACGAGTCGGTTTCAACTCGTCCGTTTCAACGCGTCGGTTTCAACGCGTCGGTTTCAACGCGTCCGTTTCAACGCGTCGTTTTCAACGCGTCCGTTTCAACGCGTCGGTTTCAACGCGTCCGTTTCAACGCGTCGGTTTCAACGAGCCGGTTTCAACGCGTCCGTTTCAACGCGTCGGTTTCAACGCGTCCGTTTCAACGCGTCGGTTTCAAGGCGTCCGTTTCAACGCGTCGGTTTCAACGAGCCGGTTTCAACGAGCCGGTTTCAACGCGACGGTTTCAACGCGTCGGTTTCAACGCGTCCGTTTCAACGCGTCCGTTTCAACGCGTCGGTGTCAACGCGTCCGTTTCAACGCGTCGGTTTCAACGAGCCGGTTTCAACGCGACAGTTTAAACGCGTCGGTTTCAACGCGCCCGTTTCAACGCGTCCGTTTCAACGCGTCGGTGTCAACGCGTCCGTTTCAACGCGTCGGTTTCAACGAGCCGGTTTCAACGCGACAGTTTCAACGCGTCGGTTTCAACGCGTCAGTTTAAACGCGTCGGTGTCAACGCGTCCGTTTCAACGCGCCCGTTTCAACGCGTCGGTTTCAACGCGTCCGTTTCAACGCGTCGGTGTCAACGCGTCCGTTTCAACGAGTCGGTTTCAACTCGTCCGTTTCAACGCGTCGGTTTCAACGCGTCGGTTTCAACGCGTCCGTTTCAACGCGTCGTTTTCAACGCGTCCGTTTCAACGCGTCCGTTTCAACGCGTAGGTTTCAACGCGTCGGTTTCAACGCGTCCGTTTCAACGCGTCGGTTTCAACGCGTCCGTTTCAACGCGTCAGTTTAAACGCGTCCGTTTCAACGCGTCGGTGTCAACGCGTCCGTTTCAACGCGTCGGTTTCAACGAGCCGGTTTCAACGCGACAGTTTCAACGCGTCGGTTTCAACGCGTCAGTTTAAACGCGTCGGTTTCAACGCGCCCGTTTCAACGCGTCCGTTTCAACGCGTCGGTGTCAACGCGTCCGTTTCAACGCGTCGGTGTCAACGCGCCCGTTTCAACGCGTCGGTTTCAACGCGTCCGTTTCAACGCGTCGGTTTCAACTCGTCCGTTTCAACGCGTCCGTTTCAACGCGTCAGTTTAAACGCGTCCGTTTCAACGCGTCGGTGTCAACGCGTCCGTTTCAACGCGTCGGTTTCAACGAGCCGGTTTCAACGCGACAGTTTCAACGCGTCGGTTTCAACGCGTCAGTTTAAACGCGTCGGTGTCAACGCGTCCGTTTCAACGCGTCCGTTTCAACGCGTCGGTGTCAACGCGTCCGTTTCAACGCGTCGGTGTCAACGCGTCCGTTTCAACGCGTCGGTGTCAACGCGCCCGTTTCAACGCGTCGGTTTCAACGCGTCCGTTTCAACGCGTCGGTGTCAACGCGTCCGTTTAAACGCGTCCGTTTCAACGCGTCCGTTTCAACGCGTCCGTTTCAACGCGTCGGTTTCAACGCGTCGGTTTCAACGCGTCCGTTTCAGCGCGTCGGTTTCAACGCGTCGGTTTCAACGCGTCGGTTTCAACGCGTCGGTTTCAACGCGTCGGTTTCAACGCGTCCGTTTCAACGCGTCGTTTTCAACGCGTCCGTTTCAACGCGTCCGTTTCAACGCGTCCGTTTCAACGCGTCGGTTTCAACGAGCCGGTTTCAACGCGTCGGTTTCAACGAGCCGGTTTCAACGCGTCGGTTTCAACGCGTCGGTTTCAACGTGTCCGTTTCAACATGTCCGTTTCAACGAGTCGGTTTCAACGTGACGGTTTCAACGCGACGGTTTCAGCGTGAAGGTGCTGGCTTGTAGGTTTTCATGTTTCAGTGTCGAAGCGTCGTCTTTTGGGTGATGTTTGTCATGTTTCAGTATGGCAAGGTACTTGCGAAGTGAAGGGTCGTGCTCGGGACTTCGGCCTTCGGCTTATTTATGACTCCTGAGGTCTGGTGCGAATGCTTGTATAATGGTCTCCTGTGAGTGTACGAAGGAGCCGCGAGGTACTTTGTCATGTATGAGGAATGTAGTACCTGGGCTTCAGGGAGGCTCTGATGTACGTTTGTGACTTGCAGTGCTAAGTTTCCGAGACCGACCACCCCTTTGTAGGTCTTGTTAACATAGTGTGTTGCATGGACACGCGGTGGACGTATGTACCGGTGTGTGTGGCTCCCGAAGGTTCTCTAGGAAGAGATTATGTGTTTCCTACCCCTCATCCCTGGTTATGTTTTTTCATCTGGAAGGCTCACATCGTAAGTGCGTCAGTCATGGCGACTTCATCAAGAGCTACACTTCTTTTGCACGCGGCACCGCACCCTTCAGTACCCCTGACCAATGTTTAGTTTGTTGTATTATTCTCTCTGATTAAACCATTCACATGAACGAATGCTATTTTTGTTTTTTTCCCCCACCCACTCATTCACTCCTTCAGAACCCTCTTCCCCGCTACAATGGTCAATGTGTTCTACTGTCAGGAAAGCAAGCGTGACGCTGACACGTTGCAGAAGCTGGTCAGCTTCTATCGAGAGGCGTTGCTGCAGGAAGTAGTGCCTTTTTGGGAGAAGACCGTGGACGAGACGAACGGCGGGTACTTCACGTGCTACTCGCCCGAGGGGTGCTATGATACCGATAAGTTCATCTGGCTCCAGGCGCGTCAGGTGTGGATGTTCTCAAAGCTGTGCACACGGAAGGACGCCACGGCAGAGCAGATTGAGCGTTGGACTGCCATTGCGAGGCAGGGTGCTGACTTTCTCCGGAAGCACGCCGACGACGCGTCTGGCGACGGATACTTCAGCACGACTGCTGACGGACGCCCCTTGGTGCAACCGTACAGCATCTTTTCCGACTGTTTCATGTGTATGGCCTTTGCCCAGTACTACTCAATCACGAAGGAAGACTGGGCGAAGAATGACGCAGAGCGCAAGTTCGCAAGGATTGAGGAGCGCAAAGGAAACCCCAGTGGGAAGTGGGACAAGGGGTGTGGCACGCGCAGGTACAGCTCTCTTGCGGTGCCGATGATTGATGTGAACATGGCTATTGAGCTGCAGGCGGCACTATCGCTTGTGGGTGACGCGAAGGCTGACCTCGACGAGCGTGTTGCGAAGAACATCACCAAGGTGCTGAGCGAGCACCCCAACGCAGAGAACCTTCTGCGCGAGAACATTGCGGAGGACCCTGCAGACCAGGACACACATGAGGGACGTTCCTACAACCCCGGCCACTCCCTTGAGTGCTGCTGGTTCCTGCTGCAGGCCTGCACGGAGCGTGGCATGGAAGCCGAGTGCGAAACCATTGTCGGTTTGGCGAAGTCTGCTCTGGACAAGGGTTGGGACGCCGACCAGGGTGGCCTGTACGCGTTCATGGACCTCGAGGGGAAGCCGATGCAGCAGCTGGAGTTTGACCAGAAGCTGTGGTGGGCGCACCTCGAGGCGATTCTGTGCTGTCTGCGGTGCTTCATCCACACAAAGGACAACTTCTGGTGGGACTGGTTCTGCAAGATGCACAACTACACCTTCGAGAAGTTCTGGGACCACAAGAACGGCGGCGAGATGTGGGGCTACCTGGCACGCGATGGCTCTGTCTCACAGCCCATCAAAGGGGGGAAATGGAAAGGGTGCTTTCACGTCCCAAGAGCACTGTGGTACGCAGAGGACCTGTTGGAGCAGATTATGCAGGAGAAGCTGTGATGCGCCAGACTACAACACTACTTTTATGGGAATTTTTATTCGTCCCCCTTTTGTGAGATGTGTGCACCTGAGGCACAGTCATCTTTTAAGTTTTTCCTTTTTTAACACACGCCATAAAAAGAAAGATGGGAACATTTTTGTTGATCCCTCACCATACAGTGTGACACAGAATTAATGGCCGATGACGACATTTTGTAAAAATTGTTATATTATTCTAAAAAATAGGCAAAATTTGACTCATTTCATTGCATTTTCAACTGGCCGTGTATGAAAAGTGTGTGTGTGGGGAAAATAGTAACATGGAAATATCCCTTTTTGGTAAAAAAGGGTGTATGTGTAAAAAAAAAAAATACAGTGTAGCAGTACAAACGAGTGGGTGCACAAAAATAAATAGAGCATGCATTAGTATTTTGTGTGCATTCCGTTGGAATTGCGAACTGCGTCTAGGCGTCGTGGCATTGACATGATGTAACGTGCAACGAAGCTATTGTCCATCTTGGACCATTCCTTGTTGATGGCACGTTTAAGTGCTGACACGTCTTTGGGCTCCCGTTCGTTGACTGCAGTCTGCAGCTTGGCCCACAGGTTCTCAATAGGATTGAGATCAGGGGAGTTGCCTGGCCAGTCAGCTTTAGGGAGGAACGAGAAAGGTTGGGAGGAGAGGAATGCTTGAGTAACGTTCGCAGTGTGGCAGGGTGCCCCATCCTGCTGAAACGTGTAGCTACTGTCAGGCAGGAGTTCTTTTATTTCTTTGAGCGCTTTCTGTAAGACGAGCGTACGGTACTTCTCTGCATTGAGAGCACCGTCATAGAAATAGAGCTTCGTCTTACCTCTGGTGGTGATTCCTCCCCAGACGTGAACCTTCTGCGTAGCCCTGACCTTATCAACGGTTGGGGGCGGCTCATCACCATCTGCAACCCAGACAACATCGTTCTTCTTGCTCACCCGAGAAAAAAGCCAAAAGTCTTTTTCATCGGTGAACATCACCTTTGACCAGTCGGTGTTTCGATGCGTTTCAGCAAACTCTATCCGGGCAGTGATGTTCTTTTCCGAGAGCTTTGGTTTGCTCTTCGTTTGAACGGGCTTCAGCCCCTTCTCCTTCAGGCACCTGCGGACACTCTCCCTCGAAATCTGTAGTCGCGACGCTACTTTCCTGCAAGACTGAAACCGCTTGCCCCGCATGTGTCTAACCACCCTATTCTTAACGGTGTCGGTGGTGGCCGATCTCTTGCGTCCCCTCCCTGGCTTGTCCGAAAAATTCCGCTCTCCAGCGCGGTACTCCTTCACCCACCTACCCAAACTCCTCTTCGCAACGTTCAGCAACTCCGCCACCTCATCATGGCTCTTACCGCCAACAACGACTAGCGACGTTGCCTGTAGGCGCAACCCTTCCCTCGTGGCCTCAGTGTTCACTTTACCCTTAACCATTATATTTTTGCTTTTATTGTGTTCCTGGGCGTAAATATTTTATGTTTTGGGGGTGTTTTGAATATGTCCTTGTCAAAATTTGCCGTTTTTTTATAAAATGTCTTCATCGGCCATTAATTCTGTGTCACACTGTAGGTGTCTCCTTGAAGACACCTGTCCTTCTTGTCGTTCTTTCTCCAATCCCTATTTCCTTTGTTTTCCCCCCATTTTATTCTTTCTCTTTACTGGAGTCCTCCAAATATTATTTGGTAATTTTTTTTGTGTTGCCAGGAGTAAATTGGAGTGACATCTGTGGACAGAAAGAAGAAGAAGAAAAATAAATAATAATAATGTTATTCGCATGACGTTAGCATTGTCTCCCTCCCCTTCCCTCTCCTCTTGTGCTTTCATCCAGGGCTGGCGTCGTAGATGGGTCAGTTGGTTGTCTGCATTCAAATAAATTCATTTCTTTTCTTGTAAAGCAGTCGCAGGGTTTCCTGATAACTCAAAAAAAAGAAAAGGAAAAAAAAAAAAGAAGGATTATATTTTGTGTAACCAAATATCAGCCTTTTTGTTTTCGGCTAGCCAACTCTGCAACCGATTCAGAAATCATGAGAGATGATTTCTGCAACCGACTCACAAATCATGTGATATGATTACAATGTTATGCAAAACGTGACCATGACATTTAAAAATTTCTCCCGCCCACCCACACCTGAGTAACTCTCTACGGTATCATGGTTCACGTTTCTCTTCGCTGCACTCTCGTGGTGCAGATACGCCTGCGTTGCCTTCGTTGACGGGCACATCCTTCCCGGGTAATTTCGTGGTGTCTGCCCTCTCCTTATCTGCCATCACGGTACCGCACATTCCCTCCCGCACTTCGGAGTGGTCTTCGCGTGGATCCTCCCATTCCTCGGCTGACCTAGCTAGTGAACGCGCGTGATATACTTTGTCGACTACGCTTGCTTCCATGGAGAAGTCTTCCTCTTCACCTGGCCTACACTGACTAGCTGACCTGCTGGATGGGCGCCAGACTGTCTGGATGGAGACCTCCGTTTGGCCCCGTAGAGGTAGTTCACACTGGGCGTATTCATGGTGACGATGTACACCGCGTTGTCCATCCTCGTTTACGGCTGGTCGTCATCGCGAGGAGCTGAAGGTGCACACCGCAGTTTTCGCTACGAGCTGCCCTGCGGGTGTCTTCAGCGCGGAGCGTCTCAAAGAGAAGCGGATCCGTGTGCACGATTCTACATGTCGCTGAAGGTGTAGGACGCTGCTGCTGCTGTAGAGATGGCGCGTTCATCTAGGGTGCATGGATAAGAGACAGGCACTTTTTCCGCCGTAGCTTGGGAATGTGTGGCAGTCGGTTGTAGGGATTTGTGCTGTACATCGCTGCCACCACTGAGCGGGCCGTCCTTATCACGATCTACCAGGAAGTGCGCTGCATCGAGGCTATGTGTACTAGCTGCTTACTGACGGTAGGCTTGCGCTCCTCCCCGAGATGCGTCACTTCAAGTTTGCGGATCGACCACATCTACGACGTGCAAGGGCAATGTATCGCCAGAGGGTTTAGATAGGCATTGTCTGCGATCTTGGATAAACGGTATGGCGAAGAGGCGCAGGGTTGTGGCTGCTTCTTTGGAAAGAGGCTCACCAATACGTGAAAGGACTACGGTGAGCTGTCGCATGCGTCGTATTTACTTGCCTTTGGACAGGTCTCATAGAAAACGAACAACTCTCTGTCTATATCACGTCTTGAAAGGTTCGCAGACGCTGGCATGTACGAACCCTTGAACAGGATTGCGGCCCTGGCTGAGTTTGCCATGACCACAGTAGTTCCTTGAAGTGCCGCAAGTTTATATTGGTCACGTGGCTATCGAAATCCATCTCTTCACGGCTCCAGGTTCGCTATGTACTGTCGGACGTCTTCCTGCTCCGGAGCAGTGAAGAGTCCTCTGCAGGACATTCTCACGGAGGTCCCCCCCCCCAACTGCGCTCATACGGATTAGGGCCGGCGGGACACGCTGTTCGATGTGTCAAGGTTCTCTAGATTCAAACATTTCATGGATAACCAGCTTCATTACCTTATATGATTATGTTTTCGCGCCCACCCTGGGGATTTCATTATCTCTGAAGCTTTCTGGATTTCTCAAATTATCGTAGCGGTTCAGATCTCGAAATTTCATCTGAAAGAATTTCAGTGACGAGATCAAAACACGCACGATTTTTCCCATCGCAGTTGAGCGATTCGGTAAGCTCAATCAAGCAAACAAAAGGTTAAAGAGGTAGGCGTTACGAAAACAAAAAAATAGTGGAGTTCATCCTCGGGGTGTCTACACTAATACAAACCAAGTTTTCAAAAAAAAAAAAACTATTTTATTCGCGCAAGACAGTGTTGCTGTCTCTGAATATCTCATTGCTCCTCTCCTCCCCCCCCAGACCCGCCCCCACCTTCCTGTCTCCCCGCTCTTGGACTAGTAGCAAAAGAGTTTGTTCTTCGATTGCACAGTATCAATGTAGGTGGGTTGCGTGTAGGTGAGTGTGTGCGTGTTTGAAAGCTGTGTTGTGTGGGGCAGTTCCTCAAAGTGGAATATTACCCCCATGCGCGTGTGCTTGTGTGGAATTCTCCCCCCTTTTTTTTATTCTAGGTGGCTAAGCGCGTGATGCTTAGGTTCATCCTCTAAACTTTTACTTTTTTTTCTCTTGTGTTCCAGGCTCTCCGCTAGGATTTCCGATTTTGAAAAAGTTCTGTTGATGGTCCACGTTGGTGGGGTGCATGCTTGCGCCGCAGGCGCACGGTACGCAACTTTTTTTTTTTTCCAACACCCGATTTTGACTTTTTTGGGACGTTTGAGCACTCACCTCTCCATATCTTCTTCTCCTGAGCATTTTTGACAAGTAGAACGGGTCTGAACCACTCAGCAGAACTTTTATTTTATGGTGTGGCTGAAAGGGGGTGCTATTTTCTGCTATGTTCTGCTATTTTCTGCTATTTTCTGCTATTTTCTGCTATTCTGGGCATCTGGATTTTTTGGTGCGGCTGGAGGAGGTGCTATTTTGTGCTACTTTCTGCTACTTTCTGCTATTTTCTGCTATTTTGGGGTCGTCAGCCACACCAAATTTTTTTTTTTTTTTTTTTTCCCATTTTCAAAAAGTTCTGTTGACAATCAACAGAACTTTAGTACCTAGCGGAGGCCCTGTTGTGTTCTCTCTACAGTATTTTATGTGCATTTTTTTTTATGAAAAATGAGAATATACCTTCCTGTATGAAAGGTGTCACCCTCCCACCTCTGGGCGCTTTCCTCTTTTGAATGGTTTTTTTGTGCACAGAATAGCGCAAGAACAACGGGAACCTTTCATGCATCAGGGGAGGAGGGCTATTTTCCTTTTTTTCCATCTGTGTTTCTGCGCGCACGAATACATATTTTTTTAAAAGTACCTCCCCTCCCCTCTACTTCATTCCCTAAACGGCCCTCCTCCCACCCTTCCACATTGTGACACTAGGAGAGCGACGAAACTTCTGAACTAAAAATGAGAGCCGCATTGGTTATGATGTGCGTTGCAGTCGCAACGGGCTGCACGCCGAACACATGCCCAGGTACGTGCGACGCAAACAAGACGTGTGTTCTGGACTACGACCAGCCGTGCGAAAACCCGGCCCACGTGTGTATGTCTGGGTCTATGTGCCTGCCCTCGCCTGCAGGAAGGACCTGCCAGGAGAATGCGATGAACAACTCAAGCTGCGACGCCACGAACTGCCCCTTCCCTGACACATGCTCGTGGGTGAACAGCACCTTCTCCGTCTGCATGCCCGCAATGGACAACAGCACCCAGAACAGCACAACCTGCTCCGCATCCTCGCAGTGCGACTCCCCCACAGTATGCTACAACGGAATGTGTACCATGGACTTGGACAGCAGGTGCGAGCCACAGGGCATCCCGTGTGGGTTTGAAGCTGTCTGCACACCTGCCGCGCCTGGAGCGAAGGACTTCTTCTGCAAGGCGAAACTGGTGGTGGACCCATGTGACATGTGTGCGCAGGGCACGGCATGTGACAGCAACAGGGTCTGCGTGCCTGTTAACAACTGTGATTCCTGCCTCGCAAACGAGAAGTGTGTCGGAGGCGTGTGTGTGGCTGCCTCTGATAAGGTTGTCTGTGCGCAGATGCGTTGTCCGTTCAAATGCGAGGACCTGCCCAGTGGAGGAAAGTGTCTCTCTGAGTGCGACGCCTGCGACACTGCAAGCGGCAAGTTCAGATGTGACCCCATCACCAACATGAAGTGCGAGAGGACTGAGTGTGCCGACTGCAAGAACGGCACCATCTGCGACTTCACTACCTTTGCCTGTGTCGCTGCACCATGCAACTGCTCTTCGGGCTTCCGCTGCACGGCGGCAGGGTGCGAGATGATGACATGCCAGGATACTGGGTGCCCTGACGACCAAAAATGCAAGAAGAACTCCTTCGGCATGTTCACATGCATGGGCGAGATGGACAAGCCCATTGAGTCGTGCAGCGACATGAACTGCACTGCTGACATGGACTGCTTCTCGCAGGTGGGCCTTGGCGCACAGTGCATTCCTAAGTACAACTTTGACTGCACGAAGGGAGGCATCTGGAGCGACATGAAGGCCAAGCACTGCGACGCTGTGGCCCCTAAGCTGAACTGTTCCGTCCCTGCCAGCGGTGTTGCCAAGCAGAACCGCGACTGCTGTGCGGCCAGCAACATGCAGGGCAACACCAACTGGTGCGACCTTCCCCAGCACGACTGCGACGCCACCATGACTGTTACTGGTCAGGCGTGGTGCTGCGACAACTTTGACGTTAGCTGCGGTGCGCCTGATGTCTTCGACTGCTCAGACATGTCGGACATGACCACGTGGACGAAGGACATGGCACACTTCTGCTGCAAGGAGTACGACGTCGGCTGCGACTCTGCCATGGACAAGTTTGGCGACGTGTTTGAGTGCGAGCCTGCCTCCTTCCTCCCGTGGGTGCCTGAGCAGCAGGAGTGGTGCTGTGCGAACAAGAACGTCTCTTGCAAGTCTGAGGAGGAGAAGAACGACGACAGGTTCCTGGACACCTGTATGATGAACATCGACACGATGGAGGCCAAGACGAAGGCAAAGTGCTGCGACAAGTTCTTCATCGGCTGTGCGGCCACCACGAAGGAGAACTGCTCGGACGTCAGCAACGCCAAGAACTGGGGTGACGCAAAGCGCACCTGGTGCTGCCTTGAGCAGGACAAGGGATGCCAGTTCCGTTGCATCGACGACGCTGTGATGACAATGAACCAGAGCGACTTCTGCTGTGACATGAAGGGGTACGGCTGCAGCGACGAGAAGATCAAGCAGTGGAACAAGACCGACGAAGACGTGAAGGAGAAGATGAAGGACAAGCCGAAGAAGAACTTCCGCTGCAACATTGTTGGCGACGACGCAGATGTGAAGCTCAACCCGAAGAAGCTTCTCAGGCGCTTCAGGATGGCGCTGCTGAAGGGGTCCAAGACACTCCGCACGGACCCTGCCTCGCTCATTGTCACCCTCATCGGGATCCTCAACACTGTTGCCGGCGCCAACCAGTCGAACTGGCAGAACCCCATCCCCCAGACGTGGAACGTCGACCTCCACGCCGATGAGCGCACCTTCATGACAGACCCGATGAACACATGGTTCACCGACAGCCGCACAGCAGCAGCACTGGAAGAAGCAGCAGCCACGGGTAACTTGTACGCCGACTACACCATCACAGTATGTCTTTCTTTCCCTATTTCTCTTTCCCCCCCCCTTTTTTATTACCCCTTTTTCAAAGTAGTGAGGTCTCTCTCTCTAACCCAAACAATTAAAACATAATACTGGCATCCTTTCTTGGCTCTTTTGTTTGTTTCTTTTTACGAAGCTGTTTCTTCTTCTTCTTTTTCTTCTTTTTCTTATTTGCCTATTTCCCCCTTCCCCTTCTACTATCGACCCCTTCACTTTGAGTCAATCCTTTGTATACCACCTACCTACAGAACGACAATGCAGCGACTGTGGACGCTATCGGGACTGAGGTGGACACGTCTATCGCTTCAGGGGATCTGAGCAGCAACAACAACGGATACACAACGGCAGTTGCCAGCAGCACAGAGGTGGCTGGGGGAAGCACGCCGGGAAGCACAGCGGGGTCTGGCTCGAGCAGCGACGACGACGGCCTGCAGGTGTGGGTGTACATTGTGATTGCTGCGATTGGTGCCATGTGTGTCGGGCTGGTTGCCTTCTTTGCTGTGAAGAAGACCGGCAGCTCTGAGCAGGGCGCTGTGCGTTTCGAGGAGTGCGCAATGATGGAGGACGTCGACCACTTCGACAACAGCAACCAGAACAACCCCGTTCTGTGAGAAACAGGAAACAGCCGTTTTCATTACACACACACAACAAAAAAAAAGCCTGACCCAAAACCTATCTCCCCATGGGCCTATTCACCCTGGGTTTTCATTGCTCCCCGTTCGTTACCTTGATGAGTGGAGGCGGGAGTAGGACGTAGTAGCGGTGTCCACAGAACAAGAGATAGGAGAGCAGAACAACGGCTGCGTGTCGCTCGCACGAGAAAAAAAGCGAGGTGTTCTACACGCAATTTTTTCAAAAAAAAAAAAAAAAAAGTAAAAGAAACATCACAGACCCCTCAAGACACCCCCCTTTTTTTATCTAAAAAAAAGATAGAGACAACGAAATGGTCTATTTATTTTCCCCGAAAGCATATTCGTTCGCCTGAAGAATGAAGAAAAAAAAGACGGTGTGCTTGTTACCAGGATACAAGGTCCTCACCGTGCACTGAACCAAAAAAAAAAACCCCCCTCCCAGTAGTTTAGTATGTAGCTTCTTCAACGTGATTGCAAATTGTCCAAGTTCGTATTTTTTTTTTAAAAGATGACTGACACAAAACGTTTCTGATCATTTTGACCCAACTTTCTTCCTAAAAAAAATAGGCTTGTGCAATTCGTGTTGTGCACAGAGAGAAAGGTACTGAGGGAAAAAAAGTTGGAAAAGAAAAAAAAAGTAAGTGTCAGGCCAGATGCTCACTTTCTTGGTGGGTAATTGTCGATAACAAAGAACAGAGATTCGTCTCAGGAGAAAAAAAAAAAGCAATCTTGCCAATACAAAAAAAGTCATTTGTATTCTGTGCATAACATTTTTCAACTTTTCATTTTTTTTTTTTTCTCTTTTTTTTTTCCCGTGTACATTCAACCTTTTGAAAGGTAAATAAACAATAAGTGGAAAACGCGTGAGTTGTGCGTGCCTTTTGAAACATTGAATGATGGAAACCCAGAAAATAGGCGTATTTATCTGATATATTTTTTCTTTTGAATTTGCCATATTGGCAATTTTTGTGTGGAGTTCCTTCAGGTAAATGCCTTGCTCGTTACTGGCCCTTCAATCATACTCTGTGCGAAAGATAAAAATGAACAAAAAAAAAAAAAAGTAAAACCACAAAACAATGCACTCTGTCTAAGGTCTCTTTGCTCCCGAGACCTGAAGAGGGCACCCCTCCCCCCTCCACCCCTCCCTCCCAGAGGCATTTGCACCATCAACTCCACCTTTTTTTTTTTGTGTGTTTAAAAGTTGTCACGATACGTAGGCATCTTGCGGGGGGGTGTTACTGTCCCCTCTCAAATGACATACGACCTGTATTCCCCTGCCTCTTCACTTAGCGTAGGGTCTATGTGCTGTCTCTAACGATAACTGCTTCCCTGTCTAACGGAAGCAGGAACATCTTATGGAGCTCCGTGTTGCTTCACTGCTGACATGGACGGTGCTTTTTTTTTGTTACAGGCTTTTTTTCTCTTTTTTTTCTCTATTGTTGAAAGATGTCTGTGTCTCTGATATTCATTTTCTTTCTTTTCAAGTTTTCCCCCCAAAAACAACCCAAAAAACAAAACAAAATCTAGTCCATTCCTCAAGGGGGTCCATACAATAATACAACCAAATTTTTCAAAAAGGATAAAATAGTTTCATAGCAATTCTGTTGTGTTGTTAGATTTTCTCTCTTTTTTTTTCTTCTTTTTTGCAGTGTTTTTAAGGACAAGGTGCTTTTGGGATTGAAGAGACAGATCTAAAAAATAAGGCTTCCCTTGACCCCCCCGAGAGTGAAGGAAAGTGAAGATCTGCCTCAGTTTTCTCATGAGTTCACGCATTGCTTTATTACAACTTCCTAGGGAGGCTGTTATCTTTGAACTCTTAGTATGGTGTAGAGCATCCTTGGGTTGCTACACTAATACAAACAAATTGCCACCCACGAGTAGCAATAACACACACAAAATCCACGACAGTGGAGATTGCACAAACTGTGGCAACACAACCGAGGCAACTACACTACTCCAACAATTTATCAAAATAAAATCAAACGACTGATGAATAAACCAAAGAATAATCTAAATCAGACTACACTAATACAACCAAGTTTTCAAAAGATCCAACAAAGTTACCCACTGGAACTTATTTCGTTCTTTTCAATGGAAAGTTAAGGTCCTCAGGGCAGACCTGTGTCATCAGCATTTGGCAGAACACGTCGTCTTCTAATCTATGCAAAACTGTCAAGGGGCAT
The DNA here is from genome assembly GCA_964035575.1 of Rhynchopus sp. YZ270_cl-10. Taxonomy (NCBI): domain Eukaryota; phylum Euglenozoa; class Diplonemea; order Diplonemida; family Diplonemidae; genus Rhynchopus; species Rhynchopus sp. YZ270_cl-10. Next base: position 1,011,357 of record OZ037923.1, on the reverse strand, counting down.
CTCTGTAAATGTTCCCTGCTGCAGTTCTTTCGAACAAACCAGATGACAGTGCAAAAAAAAGGAAAAAATAAAATGAACAACCTCGGGGTGTCTACACTAATACAACTAAGTTTTCAAAATAAAAAAAAAGAATGTTTAAATCTCTGCCACTTTAGGGTTGGCTGTCAAAGCAGTCTGGCCTTGAAATGTGACCCTATGGTAAGCAGAGCTGTTAGGCGGCTAAGCACTGTGGCTTAGGTTCACCCTTCGAGTTTCATTTTTCATTTTTTCAGTTTTTTTTTTAACATTGAGATTTGTCCTGTGTGTCAGGCATTGTCATATCTCTCTCTAACCAAACCATTTTTTTTTTTTGTTGTCGACAAATGTCAGGTGCCCACAATAAAAAAAATGAAAAAGAAAATAATAAAAAAACACCTCCCGTTCTCTGCTTTCGTATCCCCCGTTCTTATTTGTCATTTGGGGAAAGGAAAAAAAAAAAGTTAAGATGTGTGATCACCTCACTCTGCGTGGCACTCAGATTCTCTCTTTTTTTTTTTGTTCCCCCTCTTCCACCAGTGCCTGCATTCTTAGAGGTGCAGCACTGCTTTTTATTTCCCTTTTGTTTTCTTTTTAATGGTGACTAATCGTCACGAGTCACCAGCCTACCCATCCGTGCCTGTACAGTTTGTGTAAATGAGGTATTTTTTTTTTCCCCTCTTCACCAGTGCCTGCGTCCGCCGCTGTGTGAGGCGTTTGCACTTTTCCAGCTTCTCTCTCTCTCTCTCTCTCTCTCTCTCTCTTTTTCTTTTTCTTCTTTTTCTTTTTTTTTTTTAGATTCCTCAACGTGTCACTCTTTCAATGTGACTAAGCACTGCTAGGCTTAGGATCATTCCCTCTTGAAAAGGGGGAAAAAAAGGAAAAATAAAAAAGGCGCTCGCGCTCATCTGCAGTGACGTAATAGTGTTTAGTATAGTGGAGCACACTCTAGGGTGGCTACACTAATACCAAGTTTTCAAAAAAGGAAAATCTACTTAAAAAAAAGCGTTTGGTATAGTGACACATCCTCGTGGTGTCTGCACTAATACAACCAACTAAGTTTTCAAAAAAAAAAAAAAAAAAAAAACACAAAAAAAGGGGGAAAAAAATATCTCTATCACCCTCCAAAGATGCACTGCCCTCCACCATACAAGGCCCGTTCATCCTTCCCCTCTTTTTTTTTGTGATCAAAGGTGACTAAGCACGAGAGGCTTAGGTTCATCTTCTAAAACTTTATCTTTTTTTTCTTCTTCTTCTTCAGAAGTAACAGATCTTTTTTTTTTTTCTTCCTCTCTTTTCAGTGTTTCCCACAACGATTCTGCTTCTTTTGGAGTTGATGTCTTTTTCCCTCCTGGGGGTTTGGCAATATCAACTTTAAAATTGAGGTTACAGATAAAAGGGATCATAACCGCCCCAAAAAAAAGGAGAAAAAAAATCCACACTTTTCTCCGAGCAACACAAAAAAAAAAAAAAAAAAAAAAAAAAGATTTCCCAACACAAAGTATATCAAAACACTCTCCTCTTTCTCCTCCCAGTGTTGACAGATTTAATACAGGTGGTGTGATTCAGGGGGTACGGACAACCCACGGGAGAACCACGGAGCACTATTTCGGGCTATATTAAGATTTGCGGAGCACCTTTGGGGGGAACCACGGAGAATCCGTTTGGGTGATCACACCACAGGGTGTTTTAAATTTGTATTAAAATGTACTAAACTTTTGGGTTGACATTGGTCTGTGTTTCAAGACAGGTATAGTTAAAGGTCGCTATGTTAAGTGCCCCCCCCCCTACGTAAACCAATCTGAGATACGCTGTACTCCAACACTGCCCTCTTCCTCCTCCTCCTCCTCCTCCTCACCCATCTACTCAACCCTTTTCCCCAATATCTCTGAAGGAATACACACTACAATTCTGACATGAATTTGAACATAAACATCAACCCCGCATATGACGACCCAGTCTTGGACACACAACACACAACAGCAACACCCCCGAAGCGTGCCTTGACACGCACCCCAACCCACCCTGCAAGCCCGCCACAAGGTGTCAACGTCCATGCTGGTCGTGCAATCACAACACCCACCGTGCTAGGCACGCCACCTCCTCCGCGGGTCAACTTCGCGACGCCTGTGCATACGACAGCGCGTCCTGTGGGTGGGCAGGCTGATGTGCGGTTGAAGGAGTTGTACGAAAAGTTTGGGAAGTACCAACGCAAAATGGCGCAGATGGAGCAGACGATGGGTGTGCAGGGGGAGGAGATACGGCGCTTGACGCAGGCGTTGCGGGTGAAGGAGGTCGAGGCGGAGGGGGAAGGCAGGGAGCGGGCTCGTGTAGTGGGGCAGTTACGGGATACGACCGAAGCGCTACGGCATGAGCGCGTCGTGGCAAACGAGCTGCGTGCCCAGCTGCAGCGGCACAGCGATGAGAAGGACGCCAGCAGCGGGCAGGAGCTGGCGCGCATGAAGCAGCAGCTCACCTCGCACACCAAGGCGCTGCACGAGCAGATCCTCCGCTCACAGCTGAGCGACGACTGCCAGATGCAGCTTGCAAGCGTGATAGAGGATATGAGACAAATGATGGTCGGAAGAGAACTTTCGAATACCCGCTCCCCTTTGGGTGGTGGTGGTGGCAACCCAGGCTGGGCAAGCCCCACAACAATAAACAGCCACGACCTCAAAGCCCTCTCATACTCACCCGAACCAATGATGCCCTTCACAAGTCTCCCACCAGGGGACACAACACTGCCAGACGAGCTCCTTGGCGTGCTTCATAGCACAAAAAGCCCAGAGGTCGATTGAGGGGTTCTTGGCGGACCAAGCACACCCTTTTATTTGCGCATTTTAGACATTATTTTAGATCCTTTTTCTTTTCCATCCACAAATGTATTTCCTATGTCTTCTTCGAAACTGTTCTTTTTCTCCATAAGCCTTGACCACCACATTCCCTCCATTCTTTTCAACCTCCTCTTCCTCTCCCTTTGACCACCTCCGACACATTGAAATGGTGTGGTTTGCTGCAATGGTGGAAGAGCATCGTTTCATTTGGCGCTGCGTTGTTGATGATGTCTGTGTGTGATGTGCTTGAGACATTCTTTTCAACTTCCTCCCCCTCTCCTCCCCTATCCCACCCCCCTTCAAAGGATATTACATTGTCCCCCCCAACAATGAAATGGCGTGGTTTGCTTCAATGGTGGAAGAGCATCGTTTCATTTGGCGCTGCTTTGTTGAGTGCATTGTGGATGATGTCTGTTTGTGATATGCTTGAGACAGGGAGAGAAGCGCATGTCTCCGGCGAAGCAAAATGCGTACGCTTCCGCGGCGTGACAGGGGCGAAGGATATTGTGCACCTCGAAGGGTCGTTGTTCATCACAGCCTGCAGCATGCCTTCCTCAGCTGTCCTCACTGAAGCGAAGGCAGCGCAGGTAGGGCTCTTCATCCTCTCCATCGAAGGCTCCGATCTGTACCGCATGGTCTCCCCACACCAGGTGTTGCTTGAGGACTATCCATCTGGGGTGGAGTTCCGTCCGTACACATTGGCATATCATAGGTCCTCTCGAGATCTGTTTGTTGTGAATAGGGGTTGGTCTGAAGGAGGGGAACGCATCGATGTGTTCAACCTCATTCTGCCCGAATCCGAGGAAGGTACGGCCCAGAAGAGCTACGCAGACTACCAGGTGGTTGCAGTGTATCGACGTTCGGTGGTCTCCCCTCTTCTTCTCCCGGGGGCAGTAGGGAGTGTGCTGTCGCTTGGGAGAGAGGGGGTTTTGTTTACGGTTCGTTCCGTTGCGCATCCGGCAGAGGGTTACGTTCGTTGGAGGGATTTAGCGAATATCGTGATATCGTGTTTTCTATTCAGGAGATGGAGTGTCATAGGGTATTGCCCTTACGGTGATAGTGGTGCAGGCTGTAGGATAGTGTCAAGAGGGTATTTCCATGCAGAGGGGTTAAGCTTGGATTCGGTAGGGAGGGTATGGGTGAACGATGTGGTGGCAAGGAAGCTGCGGGTGTTTCGTCATCGTGGGGAAGGGGTGTTGGCGTTGCAGAAGACTGTGGTGCTGCCGAGGCCGGTGTTCGGCCTGCAGTACGACTTTGCGTGGAACAGCATGGTGCTCGCAGCGACACCGCGTCTGCTTGACTCCTTCGCTGCCCTCCAAAGCCCCTCGACCACAGCAGGTACCCTCACCTTCCTCCTCGATGCTCTTACACTAGAAACCACCCCGTCCCTAGAGATCGCAGGGGACCAACTCTCAAGCATCACCTCAGCAGTGTTGGTCCCTGGGGCCAATGCGATCCTTTATGGCTCGGCATCGAATTCTGGTGTCCTGTTATGCGAGATGGGGAAGAAAAAACGGTGAAAAAAAAAAGTGGGAGTAGTGTATTGTGATAGTTGCCCTATCATAATACACCAATACCTGTATTGTGATGTGTATTATGTTATTATGATGGGGTAAGGGTGTCACAGTGCTAGTCTGTGGGGGTAGATTCTGGTATAGTGTCTATACTGTATGAGTGGGGTGCAGTGAGGTTTGTTTGCACCTTTTCAACTTGTCTTATTTTTTTTTTTTTTGTGGGGTTGACAAATATAAAACGTTATCACAACGTTGTTCTCAAAATGAAATATTTCCTCTTCTCTTATTCGTTTGTTGTTTTGTTGATTGCATCCAGCCTCACGGTGTTTTTGTATCTTTTATATTTGTTGTAGGCCGCAGGGTACTTTGTGCTTTGATTCAGATGGTTGGCATAGTCGGAGGTGCCTGCATCAATAATTACAATCTTTTATCACTATCATCCCATCACCACCATCACCATCATTAACAGCAACACACCTCACCCAATATGGACCTCACCATCACAATGGCGGGTACGGAGGGGTTCTGCATACAGGTAGGGGAGGACGCCACGTTGGGTGTTGTGTTTGGGCTTGTGGAGGAGGAGCTGGGACGGTTGGGGCTGTCGGTGTCCACCTCCACCTCCACCTCCTCCACCTCCGCCACCTCTACCCCCTCACTGCTAAACGTAACCATCGATGACGCACTCTTCAGCACAGCAAGCGCTGAGGTGTCCTTGCGTGATCTCAGCCTCGAGGCGGGCAGTACTGTGTCCGTCTCCTTGACGCGAGCAGCCGAGGCACGTCTCACCCTGCGCAGCCTCTCCATCCCCTGCACACCAGCCCGCCTCCTGCACGCAGCCCTCCACCACGACGCACACCTCACGACCCTCCTCGAGACGCAGCTCCTCACGTCCTTGGACATCGCGGGCGTGCTTTGCTCTGTTGCGCAGCGGAAGGACGTAAGGGGTCTGCGTGCGCTGCTGCAGGAGACGGAGTTTGTGAACCCAAACCAGCGCAATGCTTCTGGCAGCCTTGCCTTGATTGAATGCATGCGGGAAGGGGAGGCGGCTGCTGTGTGCGGCTGTGTTGCGGTGCTGCTGGAGTACGGTGCGGAGCTGGAGAAGCTTGACCGGCATGCAACCTCACCATTGATGGCGGCAGCAGAGGAGGGGGGTGTCGAGGTGGTGCAGCATTTGGTGGAGGTCGAGGGGGCAGCTGTGAACACGGAGAACACGTTTGGGTCTGCGTTGTGCAGTGCTGCGTGCGGCGGCTGTGTGCGTACGTTGTGGTACCTTCTGCAGAAGGGCGCTGACGCAGGATGGCGCTGTGCAGCAGGCCGCAACGCCCTGCACCGAGCTGTCTCGCACAACAGAGCCATGTGTGCTCGTCTGCTCTGCCACCTCGACCGTACCCTCTCCACAGCAGCGGACCTCTGTGGTGACACACCCCTGCACGTTGCTGCCAGCTTCTGTTATAGGGGTTGTATTGCCGTGCTCCTGGAGGGGTTGACAAAGGCAGAGGTGAACCTGCTTAACCAGCAAGGCAACTCTGCGCTCATGTTGGTGGCAAGGCAAGGGGCGATGGACCCCTGTGGGCAGCTGCTGCTGGACAAGGGTGCGGACCCTGCGCTCATGAACCACGATGGGCTCACCGCAATCGAGCTCGCCATGGAGTGTGGCCACTACGAGGCGGCGGAGAAGCTCAGAACGTCGTACGTCCCATATTAGCTTGTGGGGTGTGTGTGTGTTAAAAATGGATTTCAAGTTGTGTGTGTGAGTGCGTGTTCTCAGAGTTTTGTTCTTTAGTTTCGTACGATTTTTTTCTTCTCAGCATTCGTTCTCGGTGTGGATGTGTGGTCACCTTACGAGAGGCACATTCATCTTTCAAGTTTTCTTTTTTGTCATCTTTCTCACAAAACACATATAAACCCTTCTCCTCTGCTTGACGTCATCCCCCTACCCCCTGCCCCCTACCTCCCATCCATCACACATCACCACATCATCCAGGCGATGAGGGATGCCTCATCCCCCACCAGCTGAAGCCCGCTGGGCGAACGGGCTCCGTGGGAGGGAGCACGAACGTCACGAGCGTCGTCAACACAATGACTTCACTGCGCTGCGCCCGCTTCTGCGGTCGTACAGCGTGCAGCAGCAGCGGCACAGCACACACCGCGACCCGACAGCACACCTCCACCTCCACCACACCAAGTCGCCCTCACCGTCACCCATTCCACGCAAGCGTGTCCGCAGCCGCACACAGGCTGCACACGTCGTGCCACGACAGGCACCACGGCAAACCCGGCCACATGCTCAGCCTGCACAGACGCATGCTCGGTACCAGGTTCCTCCGACGTCGCTTGAGAAGGAAAGGGAAAGGGAAAGGGACAGGGAAAGGGACAGGGCAGAGCGGGGACGCCCTGCAGAGCGCATGGTGCAGCCACTCAGCCCGCTCAGCTTGGCAACACCGCCCATGCTGTCGGCAGTCACCCCCGTAGAGACGACACCGGTAGACTCACTGTCGATCGAGCAGCTGTGGGTTGCAGTGGCGGCACGCGACGGGCGGATGCGCATTGCGAACACCGACACACAGATGTGTTCTGGGTGTGCGGCGAACGTGCTGTCGCATTGGTGCACGCCGCAGTGGGTGCCCAAGACACGGCACCGGGCGACATACCGGAAGGAGCTGGCACACCTGCAGGAGAAGGCACGCACGCTGCTGATGGAGGAGCGTGGTCGGCGGCCGTCACGCTCAGTCTCGCCGTCCTCACGATACTCACCTACGTCGAGCGCGACGTACGACGACAGCACGACTGAGCAGATGTACGCGATTGTGCAGCGCCAGGCAGAGATGATCGAGGCGCTGAGCCACGAGGTCGGTGCCGTGCAGGAGCACACTGCCACACTACGCGCTGCGGCAGACAACTACCACTCTATGCACGACGTCGCCGTACGCAGGGCCGACGCACTGCAGCGTGACCTTGAGAGGGAGCGGCGCCCTACACGCATGTTCGAAGTGTCGCCTGCACGGACAGGGTCGCCCGATGCGGACGACCACAGGTCGCCACTGCGCAGCATCCCCCCCGGCACAAAGCTTTCGGAGCATGCACTGCACCTGGAACGTGTTGCGTCCACAGTCCCAGTCGACTTTGGTGCGCTCACAAAAGGCTTTGAAAGCCTGCGTGAGGAGGCTGTGCACACAGAGCAGCGCCTCGAGGACACACTGCGCGAGCTGGCGTCCTTCGAGGAGATGAAGCTTGAGCTCAGCAAGCTCAGTGCCATCCGCGCAGACACGGACCTGCACGACACGACACACGAGGAGGACACGCAGCCGCCGAAGCACTCCCGCCCAGAGCCTAGCACATCGCCCACCTCGCCGCCCATCAACCACTTCCCACCACCAGAGGCAACACTCATCCCCAACCACGCTGTCCTAAGCTACCCTCCACAAGACATACATCGCCACAAGCTCTCTGCGATACGACCCCCACGAGAGGAAACCCCAGTCCGTGCACGACGAGAAGAAATCCCTCTCCGTGCACGCGAGGACGCGCCCCTCCGTCCACGAGAAGAAATGCTCCGTCCACGAGAAGAAGCACCTGCCCGTCCACGCGAGGAACCACCTCCCCGTGCCCGAGACGAAGTGCCTCTCCCTCTCCGTCGTGAGGAAGAGCTACCCACCCACGCGACCCACACGACCCTTCCTCAGGAGGCCGTGTCGCCGACAACACAGACCACGTCATCGACGGTGTCGTCCATAGACCACAGCATGCTGCTGCGGGTCGACTGGGTGTACGAGCTGCTCGACTCAAAATGCCGGGAGCTGCGCCAGACACACGAGGCCGTGCTGCAGCGCGTCACCCACGACAGCGACGGCAGCGACGAGGCGGGCCTGCTCCTCGACCAGCTTGAGGTGCTCCCCGACGGCTCTGTTGCCCGCGAGGAGTGGCAGAGCTGGTTCTCCGTGCTCAGCGAGATCGGACAGTCGCCGGACCCTATCCTCGAGTTTCTGTTGTCAAGGCTGCGGGGGTTGCCACGTGGGGGGGAAGGGGGAGGGGGAGGAGGGCGAGGTGGTGGCATGTACACAGATGGGGACGTAGACGTGCCGCAAACGCCACCACGAGAGGTATGTGTGTGAGGGTGATTGTGAGGGGGGGTTTTGAGGTTGATCTGACGAAGTTGACTGCAAGTGTCTGCACGTTATTCTTGTTTGTAGTGTTTTTTTTTTTTTGTTCAAAACTACCAAAAATTCTTTGATAGCAAATAGCAAAATGACTGAAGGCGGCGAACCCGCTAGCTACCCACCATGCAACACATTGTTCAGTGAAAATGAACAACGTGAGACTCCGGTTCAATCTTTATAACCCTTTTTCCTTCTTTCTTTACATTAACGTGGACCTATTAGTACACGTTTGCTTACTAATTCTCAACATATCACGTCTTCTTTCTGTCTACAGGGAACCTTTGGAAATAGCGGGCTGCTTGTATCACCGCCCTCTGTACACCCTCTTGGTGATTCGTACTCTGTGAACGCCACGTACAATACCATTGACACTTCATTAGGGGGTTGAGTGTTGAGTGTTGAGGGGTTTTGAGTCGGGGATTTAGCAGAGTTTTGATACGAATAGTGGGTTTTTTTTTTTTTTTTTTTTTTTTTTTTTTGCAACTTTTTATGAATGGAGTTGCGCTGTCGAAAAAACAAAATAAAATTCCCCCCAAAAAAAAAACGTAGTGTAGCTCATCCTTGTGTACACTAATACAAAAAAAGAAACAAAAGAAAAAAATTCTCATCAAAAAAAAGCAAATACCCTAGTGGACTCCTATGTGTGTTCACTAAGATTTCAAAGAAAGAGCCCGAACCTTATTCCCTTTCTTTTGTACAAAAAAATAGGCTTCGGCCAAAAGCATTGTGTGCAGGACCCTAGGGTACCTACCCATGTGAGGTGGGTTAGTTAAGGTGCTTTGTCGACAGCAAAATGTTTAGAGTGAGGTTATTGATTTGAAAGAGAGAGAGAAGAAAAAACAAGGGGAATGAGCAGTATCGGTACCTTTTTTTAGGCTAGTTGACGTCAGTTAGGGGTCAGTTTAGGAAATTTAGTCGATTTTTTCTGGGAAATCGTTGTCCCATACCCTACCATACCGTGACGTCAACTGGCCTATTTTTTTTTGAAATATATTAGTGCCTGTTGTGTAGAGAACCTCGTTGGATGGGGGGATGATTGTCGATGCAACAAAAAAATTTAAAAAAAATCAAAATGACATCAGTATGGTTTTAACCATATTGTTTCAATACTCCACTAGAGGGATTCCTTGTGTGGTGTATTTGTCAGGTCTTAGTATGTGCATTGATGCCTTGTGTTTGACAGTTTTATTCCACTGGGAAATAAAGTATACGAAGGATTTGGCACTTTTAGCGGGATTCTTTTTAATGATAATTTCACGCAGTTTTTTTATCGCAAATTAAAAACCCGCTCATTGAACTTTATTTCACGCGTTTTTCACTTTTTTTCACTGCAATTCCTTCAGAGCGGGATTTTATTTTTGTTTTTTTCACGCTAAAACAGGGATTTTATTTGGCGATAACTTCACGCTAAATTTTGGTACATCCTGCACCACCACCCACGTAAAAATTGAAAATTTTGAATTTTTTTTGCCCTTTTCGCATTTTTTTCTGACACATGCAACATGCCGAAGGATGTAAGACGCAAACGGTCCTCCGACAGGAGATGGACAAGCACTACAGTGGTTTTGCTGAAGGACTAGCATTGTCGACACCGTACGTCCGTGAATGGGACCGCTTTTTAAGGAATTCATTGGCAAGCCTGACGGTAAGCCCACGGAAGCCGACTTCGTTTTCTACATAGTGTATCTCCGTGACGATCTCACTATCAAGACGAAGGACACACCACCCCCTTTACTTCATTGTGAGGAAGGTGGTGGCTGGCATGATATTCTGTGATGGGCGGGGATCTTCTGAATGTGTCTCGCTCTTGCACGACAGCCATTTCCCGACCTCCCGCTAGCACCCGAGGGGACACTGAGGTGGCGAGAGGTCGGGATGTAGCTTTGTGTACCGTTGAGGCAGCTTTCCAAACCCGACCACACGCTGCGCTACGCGCTATGCATACACGTGGTGTGGGCTTTTTAGGCTACATACTGTACGCGCTACACGCAAAATGCCGTTGTTGTGTGTGTAAAAACGTGGGTTGCGTGGTACTGCATGGGGTCACACGTGCACCACCCTGTGGCACACACATGGTTCTGCCACCCCAAAAATGCGTATCCCACCCCACATACCAGGGTATGGGCCCAATTCACCAGTTTTTTGCAGGTTCCCAGCGAGCAAAAGCTAGCGGGAGGGTAATGAGAGCTACCTGGAGGGACACATTCTCGTTAGTTATTGCACAATAAATGAGTCCCGCTAAAAGTGCCAAATCCTTTCGTATACTTTATTTCCCGTGAAATAAAATTACGTATTCACCTCCTTTTAGCGGATTATTTTGCGATACTTCACTTATTTTTTTCCCAGGCTCGTGCACTCAATTTGCCTCGCTTCGCTCGGCAAATTAAGTAGCCCTCGCCTGGGAAAAAAATGCGTGAAGTTATCGCAAAATAAAACCCCGCTAAAAGGAGGTGAATAAATAGTTATTTGTTTTATTATTTCTATTTTTTTTTTTTTTTTTTTTTTTTTTTTTTTTTTTTCAACATTGCGTTTTTCAACAGACCCTAATTTACCCATCAAAGTGGGCAGTTAGGCTATTGTCGACACAAAGAACAAAAACAGTGGAGATTGCACAACTGTGGCAACACAAAACTGAGGCAACTACACTACTCCAACTATTTATCAAAAAGCAAAACTAAATAGTGTAGCGTGTAGCATCCTTGTGGTGTCTACACTATTACAAAGTTTTCAAAAAAAAAAGACAAAATAAATACAAGAGTTCGTTCGGTTGACACAGAGTTTCCAGGAACCGCACAATGTGCCGTTTCCTAAAAGGAATGGTAAATACGAAGGTAAAAGAAAGTTTTCAGACAAAAAGAAAAAATAGGTACTGTTCTGCAAAAGTGTAGATTAGATGGAAAAAAAATAACGAAAAAAAAAGAAAAAAAAGAGAACGCACCCCCACAAACGTAAAAACGCCCCCATCTTCCTCATTTTGTTTATCAGATGCAAACCACGAAAATGGATTGTAGGACTGCATGGTTGGGTGTCCACCCCCCACGGTACACCCGGTCATACCAAAGGTACACTGCTCACGAGAGGGCTTTGTATTTCCGCTCAATTTTATTTTTTGTTCTCAAATTAGCATTCACACCAAAAAGCCAGGGGCAGTACACAAGGGGGGGGTGCTGAAGAACAGAAGCGGGGGAGGGAAAAGGTGACATACACAAAATGGATCTTGACAAGTGGATAGAGCGGGCACGTCAATGCGAGTTCCTCACTGAGGCGGAGATGAAGCTGTTGTGCAGGTATAAAACCCCTTCCTCCAACCCCATCCAACCTGGGACGTGGTGATATGTATTATTCTGTTTTTTGTGCTTTCATCCTGATGACTGTCATCGTATCCTAGGTGTCTGTATCTGTAACTATTTCCTGTTGCCCAAAAATGCACAAAAAATGCATAAAAATGCACAAAAGAACAACCAAAGTGAGCTATAGTAGTATTAACACAACTTCGACCGCATTGCTGGTGAGCTTCCTTTGGAATCTCATTGGTCCATTCATGCGCGTCTTTAATTAGAAGACGAGGCATTTGGCTACCTTAAGAGAGTCATAGTTACTCCCGCCGTTTCCACTTCATACACACACAGATACTGCCTTGATATTCTTATAGAAGAGCCAAACGTCGTGCGTGTCAATGCTCCTGTGACCATCTGTGGTGACATCCACGGACAGTTCCACGACCTGCTGCAGCTCTTCGACACGGGTGGGAGTGTGCCGCAGACGAGCTACATCTTCATGGGCGACTTTGTGGACCGTGGGCACAACAGCCTGGAGACACTGACGCTGCTGCTGCTGTACAAAGCACGCTACCCTGCGCATATGACGTTGCTGAGGGGCAACCACGAGACACGCCAGGTGACGACCATATACGGCTTCTGGGATGAATGCCGGCGGAAGTACGGCAACAGCAACGTCTGGCGGCACTGCACAGAGGTGTTCGACTGCCTTGCGATTGCGGCGCTGGTCGACAACAAGACGCTCTGTGTGCATGGGGGGCTGAGTCCGGGGATCCAGGTCGTGGACCAGATTCTGACAATCAGTCGAAAACAGGAGATTCCAAACGAGGGTGAGTTCTGCGACCTTGTGTGGTCGGACCCGACGGATGACATCGACTGCTGGACGGGGTCGCCGCGTGGTGCTGGGTGGCTCTTTGGCGCGACGGTGGCGAAGAAGTTTTTGCATGCCAACAACCTCGGCCTTCTTGCACGCGCCCACCAGCTTGTTCAGCAGGGCTACAAATTTCAATTCGACGAACAAGTGGTGACTGTCTGGTCTGCACCAAACTACTGCTACAGGTGCGGCAACGAGGCCTCCATCCTCAATATAGAATCTGCACCAACGGTATGTACCAATAGAGACTAAGGAGTGCAAAAAAGGGGGGATGGGTGAGGGGGGGTGAGACAGAGTGTGAAAATCTCAGCAGATAGGGTTGGTTTAGGGTAAAGAAGCCCATCTTTGCCCAATCGGTTGTATTTATGGATACACTGTTCACGAAGAGGGCTGTTTTTGTTAAATTTGAAGTCAAATTTTAATTTGCAGGGGAGGCACATAACTCTGTACCTTATCAACACCCCGATCAATCAAACGTGGCATGCTGGATACAGCACCATTATCAATCATTGTTTTTTTTTAAACAACCACGATCACACCCTCCCCACATACAGCTGTCGTACAATTTTAAATCTTTCCGAGAAACACAACCACAACACGGCCCGAATGCGCAGGCACCTGTATACTTTCTGTAGACCTAGGACACACGGGAGGGGGTGGGCTGGGTGGGGGGGTACCGGGGGTATACCATTTTTCTCTTTTTTTTTTTTCGTTCCACTTTACCAAAATGAAAAAAAAAAAAACACGTGGTCCAGACAGAAGTGGAACAGCTATTTTAAAGGGTTTAAGGAAACCCTTTGGAGGGGTGCTTCTCAAAGGTTGCCTTTGAATTTGATGTACGGTCACCTTGACGAGGAACTATGTATTGTGTGCTATAGTGACCTCTCCATCATTGGATAGGGGTACATGCATCGAAAACGGACCCCACCCTGGTCACTCTCCCCCTTGACGAGGCATATTCGTTATTTTCAAGTTTTTCTTTCACCCGGTGTACCGGTCTTGCACCAAAAGGTACACTGGCACGAGAGGGCTTTTGTATTTCAAGTCAAATGCCTGTAGTGTCATGGCACCTCGCAGCTACCCAAGATAGAGGATATACCTGGCCCAAGAGATGTATTTGTGTGCTATAGTGACTAAAGCAGGGCGAGCAGACTTAGCATCGTGTTTATACCAAACTTTTTCTTTGGAAGAGGGGGATTTTTTTTGTGCTGTTGGCCGCAGGGTACTTGTGCTTTCATCCGGATGGCTGGCATCGTACGTGGGTCAGTCGGAGGTGCCTGCATTAATAACTTCGCTTTTTTGTGCTTTCATCCGGATGGCGAATATTTCAGATGCAACGTTTTGTTCACAAAACGCCCCGTCTTTGAAGATAAGGTGACATAAACAGAGAGAAAGAGTGAGCGAGACAGAAGGGCTTAGGTTCATCTGACAAAACTGTTCTTCGAATGCCATGGGTTTCGTTTTCTGCCCTTACCTATCTTTTTTTGCGCTCTCTTCCGCCTCTTACAAACCCCCCCTTCCACCCTTCTACCCTTCAATACCTTTCTCCCCCCTTTTGAAGTTAACATGTGCACAACAAAAAAGACCGTCCTCCGTTTCACCCTTTTAGGGATTTTTTTTTTCATTTTTTTCTCATTTTTTCCTCATTTTTTCCCCTCATTTCCTCAAGGAAGGACATTTTTTTTTTGTTTTTTTTTTTTTTTGAAAAAAAAAAAACTAAAAATGTCCGTCAGAGCGCCTAGCGAAGCGTCTAGTGAGTGCTCGCACATCCCCCTCACCCCTGCACGCCTTGCCCCACGCGAAGGCAGCGTCTCCTCCACCATCTCCACAAGCGAGCCCCTCCCACGCGCAGTCTCCTTCGACAAGGACGTTACTGTCCTCAGCGCGGCCAGCGCCTGGCGTCTCCCCGACTCCGAGCTTGACGTGGACGACCCTTATGACATCCCTTTCAAGGCACTTCGAAAGGCGGCCCCAATCGTTCCACATAAAGACTCACTTAACAAACTCAGCTTTCGTGTTGTCACGCAAACCGCCGAAGGGAAACGGCGGGAGCCCATCCTCAAGCTGATAGACGATGTGTACGGTGGGCAGAGGGTTGGGGTGGACGCACGGAGTGATCGGTTTGTGTGTTCTGTCCGGGATTTTCAGAGTATGGTGAAGGAGACGGCGAGGCAGAGGAAGCATGCGATGGACCAGGTTACCCCTGCTGTGCTGAGACGTATGTTGGAGTCGAATCGGATGAAGGGGACAGAGAAGTGGTGTGCAATGGCCCTGGAGGACCTTCTTATGGAGAAGGAAGAGTCACCGATATCGTATTGGCGTTGTGTGGGTGAGGTTGCATTGTCATCTTCTATCGCGCAGAAACAGCTGGAATCGTCGCTTCCGTCTCTTTGTGAGGGGTTTCTCCCGCTTCGTACCGAAGCTCTAAGAGATGAAGTCCGTCTTGTTCTTGATGCATGGATTCAACAACAGGCGTTTTCACCACATTGTCTTTCAACGGTTGAAGCGATTTTCAGACAACGTACCGCATCTGAACCTATAAAGCAAGAGGCAAAGCGAGAGGAAGTAAAGCGAGAGGCGGTAAAAGCGCAGATTATTACAGTAAAAAAAGAGCACAACCTTTCGTCTGCAGAAGCGAAGAAGCATATTAAGAAGACCACAGCGTTAGACCGCATGACCGCACCCCCTTCACAGCAACGCCCTGCTGAGCATTCGCAGGCTTCTTGGGCCAAGGCGAAGAATGCGAAGTCATCGATTTATATGAGCGACGAGCTTTTAAAACAGAAATTGAGGTCGGGGAAGGTGTCGGGGCGGACTGTGGCGGCGACAGGGAAGGTCTCGAAAGCGGGGACACCTTCTGCACGCAGTGTCCGAGAGGATCGGAGACAGAGACGCATCGCGAGCACGCACACTGCTGTCGAGGAGATCGAGTCTGCAGAGTCGTTTCAAAGCAAACTCACGCAGATGAGCGCATCTGAGATGGCGACGTTGGTTCCACAGACGTCCGCTGCAGAGGATGACACTGCCCTGGCAGATGCCCTCCGCTCCTTCACAGGAGAAGCGACACCGCAGGCATTGCAAGAGGCTGAAGAGGTGATGTCGCTTCTGCCTACCTCTCTGGAGTCTATAGCATCAGGCATTAATTCTGGAGAATCGCAAACACAAAGTATTCTCGATTCGCAACAAAGCGCGATGATTGAAGACGATGACGACGTGGACCCAGGGGTGCACGACATGCTGAGCATGATTGACACAGGGCGGAGTTTGCCTAAGGAGGTGGAGGAGGTCGACGCTGCGTCTACTGAGACATTCGAATTTGAGACAGGAGGTGTTTCAGCTTCGTTCTCTCCAGCTCCTGTGTGGCCGGCATTGCCGTGTACCCCTATGAAAGAGGTTTCCCAGGAACTGCCGCACCCACCACCGCATTCGTCCATCTTCGCAGCGACGCCGCGAAACTCAGATTTCATTGATGAGGACAGCTTTGATGGGGGCGCCTTTCAGCATTCTCGGGCAAGCAGTTTTGGGGACTCCTTTGGTGGGGACAGTCATAGTGTGGCGGAGACCGAGCCTGACCATCGTGGTGATGTGCAAAACGATGCTCCAGTCACGGTCTGGGACATCGAGAGGATGGAGCTAGACAAATCTGATGCATTTACCTTAAACATCGCCTCCGGGAGCGAAGTGCACCAAGGTGGCTTGGTGCTGCCTGAAGGCATGCCCGGTCTGTCCTCCCCCCCGGCACAGAAAGAAGCCTTCCTCGACATCAAACCAGAGTTGATGAGCACCAGCGTGGACCGCGCAGACAGCCAAATCTCCTTTTCACAGATGAGCGCGCTTCTCAATGATGAACCTCCACCAGTTTTAATGACCCCATCGCTTCCTGCAACCTCCGTCGCACCGGAAAGGGCACCCAGCGAAATGAGTGAAATCCCACCACACATTCCTTCATTAACCGGGGGCAAGATTAAACCGTTTAAGGATGGTTCATTTCATCAAAACCTTACGTCTCGACAAACTGTTAAGACGAAGACGATCCACGACGACCAACTCTTAGAAGAACGAAAGGCGGCAGAGAAGGAGGAAGGTGTGAACCTGAAGCAGGCCATGCGGCAGAGGTTTGATCTGAATCAATATGTTGAGAGCGACTATATCGGGAGTGTGCTTAAAAGCAAGAAGCGAAAGGTCGCGGAGGTCATCTTCCTCGACGAAGAAGTTGAGGACACTGCAGCAGAAGAACGCAAGAAGGAGAGCGCGGCTATGGCAAAGGCTATTCGGGAGGCGACACAGTTTGTGAGTCGCCCTGCTGGTGGTGGGGTAGGAGACAAGGAAATGAACAACACCACAGCAATGCCGCCCCCTCCACCACGTAACACCCCAAAACGCAAGCAGCGAAGCAACGTGCATGACGATACCTGTAGTCAAGCCAGCTCTGCGACGGACGCCCTTCTCAACACCCTGCAACATGCAGCGCCCGAGGTCGCGAAGAAAAGGAAGAGGGGAGAGGAGGGTGCGGGTGGTGGTGTGGCAGCGCCTGCACAGAAGAAGCACAAAGCAGATGGTGCGGCGTCGCTTCAGAAGAGAAGCTGTACGTTGTGTGGGAAGTCGTACAAATCTGTATGTGGGTTGAAAAAAAGAGGGAGGGAAGGAGGGATGGGGATAAAGAGGAGCTGCCGATGGACAATTTTTTTTCATCTTTTCAAAAATATTTTACCTTGTACAAAGTTTCCTTAGTTTCGAGTGCGAAACGTTTCTCCATGTATTGGGAAACAATATGACAAAACAGGTGCAGGGTGGTTCCACGCATATCATAGAACCTGGCACCTTTGTGTGTCTCCCAAAAAAACCAAAAGCGTTCTGTGTGAAAGTTTTGAAGGAAGGAATTACAGTGGAGATTGCACCAACTGTGGCAACACAACCTGAGGCAACTACACTACCTCCAAACAATTTATCAACAATAAAATCTAGGTCTCATACATGTCAACCATATTTTCAAACACAGGCAACCGGGAAGAGCACATGCCCACTTTGCAGGAAAGCGGGGAAAGCATAGACACTACACTAGACACCAGCGTCTGAGCCGAATGTGCGCCACACACCGCGGGAGGATGCTGTTATATATTACCTTTTGTATTAGAGATGCTGGACATACTCAATGTGGAAAGGTTTATCGTAATCATTTTTCTTTTATAGTGCCTGCATTCGCCGATTGAACGGTGAGGCGTTAGTACCTTCAACTTTATTCTTTTCTTTTATTTGACTCTCTTATCGCCTCACCCATACTGCGAAGCGGATCTAGAACCCATCTGATGAGTGAAAGCGGGAATTGGATATGTAGTACTGCATGGTTTGGGTGTCCACCCCCCCACGGTACACCCGGTCATTGTACCAAAGGTACACTGTTCATGAGAGGGCTGTTGTATTTCAAGTCAAGGTATTTTTTTTTATATTCTCAGATTCATTTTTCTTTTTCGGGGCAGTTTTTGTTGTTGTGCAGGCACTTTGTCTCTGCATTTTCAACGTTACTTCACCTCCCTTTTCCCCTTTCCCCTTTTCCTCCCCAAAAAAATAAAATAAAAAAAATGAAATTCGGGACTAACAGGGTTAATAGAGATACAGTGCCTGCGTCCGTAGAGACGTTGGTACTGTCAAAGTTTACCTCCCCCAATTTTCTTTCTCAAAAACTATTGTAGTGTAAATGATTTCCCAAAGAACCACCCACCCCTCCCTTCTCCCCCACCCCCCTTCTGTGTCATTCAGGGGAATGGATCTCCTGGTTTTGTGGTCGTGTCTCAGTAAAGTGTGCTGAATAGTTTTTGCCTTTCCGTATTCGTCCTAGTTGTCTGTCGAATGAGTTCATCCGTCAGGTAACGAAAACAAGGTTAGCGGAACTCCAAGGGGCTATCAGGGGGTGGTCCGTTCCCCTCCCGGGGTGAGATATTGGTCTGGCCAGGCCTGAACCGTGACGGGCCTATTTTCCGGGGTTTTTTCGGCTGGGGACCGGTTTTTTTCCCGCCCTTTTCCCGCCCTTTTCGCGTCTTTTGTGTGTGATTTTTGTGCCCTTTTTCGGGGTTTTTTTTGCGCTTTGCGCCCGCCTCCATGACAAATTTGGGAAGCGCTGTGAAAATTTGACCCAATTGAACACAATCTGGGCCATATTTGGGCGATGGGTGGAGGGATTTTTAGACAAAGCTGATATGGGCTGGCCCCTTGCTCATACGCAGCGCAAAATTGTCCTCACGGATAGTGTGGAAGAATGACGGAGGGGGTACTTGTGCCTCGACGAGGGTGATGGAGGGCTCCAGGTTGGCCAGGGCTGCAGTAATCCTCCGAAAGTGGCGTTTGCCCACCTCACTTTGTGGTCTCTCGGAAAAACTACCACTGTTTTCTGTATGAGTTTCAGAGATTTCTTTATCGAGGCAGACTTGAAAGAAAATGAACCATAGGTTCGTGCACCGCCTCAGCGAAGTGTGGTCCATGAGATAATTTTCGGCCCTGCTGACCAGGGAAGACATTGGGAACAGATGGACTGTATTTTTTTTTGCGGAGCAAAAAAAATACAAAAAAAAATGGCGCCGCAGGCAAAAAAAATTTAGGGCACGGTGTAAAAATCTAGCTTTTTACACCACAGAGTCACTCAACGAACCCTTTTTTGCGAGCAAAAAATGAAAAATGGCGCCGCAGGCAAAAAAAAATTTGAGGTACAGCCTGGATGGTGCGGTCAGCAACCCACTTCCCCAAGGTACTCCCGTTCAACCACAGGGGGACTTGGTGATGGTGGGGGGCCGTTCTGGATTCGGCACCCCTCCCCCCCTTTTTTTTCCCTCCCCCAAAAACTGGTTATTTTGCATGAGCGGTCTCATCCAGACACGTGGTATTTTTTCTCGGGCTCCTCTGAGCCCCTGTGAACACCTAAAACGCAGTAGAGACGGCGGGAAAAAAAGTGCGGGAAAAAAATTTATTTTCCCAAATCTGGGGACGGGGACCGGATTTAGAAATAGGCCTGGGTCTGGCACATTTCAAGAAATTTTTTTCCCCCCCTCCTTGAGACAAAACTGTCTTGCAAAGGTAGGGGAGGAAATGAAAATATATCTGAGTGAGCCCGAATTTTTTGGTGAGATCGATGCACTCCACAAAAATCCGGTGCGATCGATGAAAAAAATTGTTTTTTTTTTCTTGTCCACAATCGGTTCCTTCCCACACCACAGAGGACACTTTTACAAACCCAAAATGAAAGATGCGCAAGAAAAATAGTGTAGCGCATTCTCAGATGCCTACACTAATACAAAGTTTTCATTTTTTAAAAAAGCAGAACTAACGAACAAAAAGTGTCATTTTTTTTTATATTTGCGCCTGCGTCCGCCGATGAACGGTGAGGCGTGTGCACTTTCAACTTTTTTTTTTTTTTTTTTTTGTGCATAAAAAACAGGGCCTTAGGGTGGTCGGGGGGGTAGCCGCCAACTGCTGGTCCAAATCCGGTTTGCTGGTCAATGCAAAAAACAGGTGAAAAAGCACACAGTGGTAAAAAAAGACTCCCTGCCAGGGAGGTGACGCGCTTTCTCCCCTCTGATGCACAAAATCGTGCAAGGCGGGTGGGGAGGGTGAACCACAAGCCGTAGTGGGTGTCAGCCTTCTTATCAGTAACCTCAGTACATCTATAAAAGAAGCGGCGGTCATGGCACCCAAAGGTTCCAGGCGAAGCCACGGTACCCAACATTTCAAAAAAAATCCCTTAAATGGCACATTTTAACTGCCAAACTATGTCATAGGAAGGTGGGTTGGCAAGATTGCGCCGCAGGCGCACGGTACGCTACTTTTTTTATTTCGCCATGCTGCATGCTTCCTTTTCCTTCGGCGTTTGATCAATTGAGGCGCGTTCTGGTCTCCCACGGTGTACCCTTGAGCCCCCAGGGTCTCTGCATCTGTGACACACCCGACTGTTCTGGTGGGATTCTCAAAAAAAAATCTCAAAAAAAATCTATTGTTATTTTTTTTTTTTAGACCCGGACCAGCAATACCTAGGGTTGCTGGTCCGCTGACCAGCAAAAAGTACCACCCTAAGGGCCTGATAAAAAAGTCATCCGTTCCTTATAAAGGAGTCTAGCCCTTGTCTATGGTCGTTCCCATGTCCCTCCTTCCCGTTTCCCCTATTCAGAAAAAGAAAATATGGAAAGAAAAATAAAGCGTTCCCCCCCACCTTTTTGTTTCCACCCCCAACAACCCCTTTTACTGGGGGGGGGGCGAATAAGAGATCAGGGGTGAATAAGAGATCAGGGCCGAATAAGAGATCAGGTTGAGATTTTGGGGGTATTTTTTTTTTTTTTTTTTTGCACGCGCCAGGGTTTTATCTTGAAATTTTTTTTTGAAATTTTACCCTGTCTGGCAAAAAAGTGGTCAAAATATTTTTTTTGCCTCCGGCGAAAATCATGGATGTCCAAAGTACTTGAAGTATATCAAGTACTTGATCCCCCAAAAAACCCAATACTTGATACTTGAAGTACTTGACACCCTATTTTTTTTTCTAGTACTTTTTTACTTGTTCTCCCTCTGTCAAGTACTTTTTTCACAAAAAAAAACATCAAGTACTTGATCAAGTACAAAAAAAAGTGGGTACTTGATCAAGTACTTGACGTTTTTTTTGCGAAAACAAGTACTTGACAGACTCTGCCAGAGGGTAAAAAAGTAAAAAAGTACGAGAAAAAAAATAGGGTATCAAGTACTTGACTGTCATTTTGAGAGGAAAAAAAAGGGGGGGTCAAGTACTTCAAGTGCCATAAAAAATCCGAAAAAAGTACTTCAAGTACTTTGGACACCCATGGAAAATGTCTTTTTGCTTTTTTCCCCCCAAAAAATTTTTTTTATTTCTGGCTCGTCCGTTCGCCTAATAAGAGATGCCACATCTCTTATTCGCCCCCCCCCAGTAATGAAAAATAAGATTTTTTTTTTACCCTTCTTTTCGTTAGAAAAGAATGTATATGAAACAATTTTAACCCAGTATTGGTACGGAAGTGGGAGAGCAGTTGCTCTCCCACACAGGATCCATGCCCCTCTGTATTTGCAATGATCCCCGTTCATCTGATGAGTGGAAGCGGGAGAAGCACAATATCAGATGTAAACCACGAAAATGGATTGTAGGACTGCATGGTTTGGGTGTCCACCCCCCACGGTACACCTGGTCATACCAAAGGTACACTGTTCACGAGAGGGCTGTTGTGTTTCAACTCAACTTTTTTTTTTCTCCCCCTACTATCCCACGTTGCTCTCCCGACCTGGACCTGACAACACTGCAATGCGATTGTCGACATAACGGGAAAAGAAGAAAAAAAAAAAATACCTCCTACCTGACAGAAGCCCCCACCCACCCACCCACCCCCCACCCTTTGTGCAATTGATTCACTTTAACCCCTTTTTTTTTGTCCTCTCCTATTCCATCGTTGTGAAGAAAAGAAAAGTATACTAAAGGCGGGGTCCTCCCCCCCCTCCCTCTTTCAACCCTTCATTCACCCTCGCTTCTTTCTGCCCTTTTTTTTATTCTCAGAATATGGGTGCTTGCAGTAGTTCAGAGCCGCGTGAAAGAGGGGTGTGCAGACCGGTTGTCAAAGCAAAGTCGTCTGTGAACGGGAGCAGTGGGGTGAACACAGATGCGAATAACAGTGGAGGGGATCTTTGCCATTTTTGCGATTTTGATGGAGAGTTGGAATGGAAAAGCGGAAAGCGTCCTTGCCTGCCGGACTATGTCGTCAGCCCTTCCAAGATTGACCACATGGACAACGTCGACAGCACCACCTTATCAACCGAAAGCAGTCATGACAAAGAAGAAGCAAAATAGACGTTTTTGTAATCTATAGGGTGTGTCCCACACACGACGGTGATGTAACGGGTGTTACAAGTGGAGTTACAAGTGAGTTACATGTAACTTTTGTTACATGTAACTCACTTGTAACTCACTTGTAACCCACCAGTTACAACCTGATTTTGCCTGTAATTCATGTATCCCACTTGTAACTCACTTGTAACTCACTTGTAACGGTTTTTCACTTGTAACGTTACAAGTAACTTCACTTGTAATGTACTGTACATCACCGTCGTGCAGCGTGAGGCTGGAAGGGGGGGTGGGGAAAGGGACAACAAGAAGGGAATCATCTTATACCACCTTTTTGCTAGATATGGGCAGAATTTTATGAAAAAAACTGCACACCAATCTGGTTTACAGTGACCATCAAATAAAAGAGGGCAATTTTTTTGTTGTGTTGTGAAGATATCCTCGGGTGTCTACACTCTCTAATGCCAATTTTTTTTCACGAAAACAAAACAAAAATACTCATGTTAAATTCATTGTATCGGAGTACTTTTCTTTTTCGACTAGACTTTTTCCCCCTTTGTTTTTTTCTTTGTGGAAAAGATGTGAATGCTGGCAGAAGTATATTCATAATTAACCTTTTCTCTCTTCCCCCCCCTCCTCCGTTTCCAGCCCAGCAAAAAGCTGCCAGAGCGGAGGTAAGGATTTTTTTTTTTTGAAAGAAGTTGAAACGTACATTCTGTATTAACGTGCTCGGCTTTTCTGTTTGAGGCCGATGTCTTCTGCAACGTGAGTGTGATTCAGTGTAAGATGTGTTGCCTCCCCTCTTAGTGGCTGTATCAATATGGTCCCGATTCATTGATCGGCTGAGCTAGATAAGTGTACGGAAAACGGAAAGTGCCTGTACACAAAAAATAAAAACAAAAAAAGACAACAACAAAACAAACCAAACCAAACTCATCTCACAAACGTTTTGCTTTTTGCTTCCCCTTTTTGTTTAACTCTGCGCCGATTCTATGAAGAAACTACTGAAGAAAGTACAGCTCTAATTTCTGCTGCAGCTAACAAATGGACCACAGAAAGAATTTTTTTTAAAAAAAAAACGTCTTCGGGTGAGGTACATGAGTAAAGAGACCCTTGTTTTGACAGTAGAACCCATCTCGTTAGAGGTGGTGATATTTTTTTTTTTTTTTTCCTTTTTAGTCGACGCTAGTTACCCCCTACCCCAAAGGTGTAGTGGTGGGCTGTATTGTGATACATTGCCCTATCATAAATAACATAATACACATCACAATACAGTTGTATTGATGTATTATTGGTGCTCCTGAAATAAAAAATACCAAGTACGCAACAACTACGCAATAATATTATAGGGTATTCCTGTATTTTTTTTTTTTTTCGTGCACAAAGTGCGCAACAAGTGCGCAACAAGTACGCAAAATGGGGTTATCAGGAGTACCAATTATGATATTTATGATGGGGTAATGTATCACAATACAGCCCACCACTACAAAAGGTGCGCACTCAGGCGATAGCGTTGTCGACACAAACAAACAAACCCATCAGCTTCCTGCGAAAGTAAAGACAACAATTTTTTTTTCTTTTTCTATTCCATCCGTTTTTTTCCCTTTCTTGAACCCCTTTAGAGAGCTAAGCAGTGTGAGAAGGCTTAGAATCACACCTGACCAAATGTTCTTTTTCCCCCTTCTTTTATTCTTCTTTACACACCTTCCTAAGATGACGCATCCTGTGAGGTGCAATTCCTTGTTTTTTTTTGCAACAAATCAAATAAAAAAAACGATTCGGCGTATCTGTACAGAACGTCCGTTTGTACTTTCTCTTCTTTCATTTGAAAGTATATGAAAACTAAATTTTTGTAACGCATGGATTTTTTTGTGATGCCATGTGAAGACAGGCTTCACCTCGTGACGAGGCTTTTCTAAGTCAACCCCCCAGAGGGGATGCACGATTTTTCTTTCAAAAAAGGAGGGGGGTTTTTTTTGGTAATTTTTTCAACCAACCGTGTCTTTTTTTTTGTAAGGTGACTAAGCACCGAGGTTTAGGTTCATCTTATAAACTTTTATTTTGGGAAAAGTCACTTAGTACCCAAGTTTGTTGTACCCATTTAGGATAATACCCGGTGGGTATTATCCTAAATGGGTACTAGAAACTTGGGTACTAGGCTACTACTTACCCCTTTATTTTTTGTAACGTTGTATTCAATGTTACTTGCTCAGAGAGTGAGTGGTGGTGGTTTTGTATCGCCCCCCCCCCCACCGGCTCCTCTCGTTCCTCACTCCTTTGTTCCTTTAGATAGTGTGTATATGTCTGACAACAGAGTTAGAGTGGGTAACGCCTGAACGGAATGTGTACAGCCCACTTTGTGTGTTTGATAACTAATAGGGGGGTAATTTCTTGCGCAGAATATGGCCTCAAATGTGTGTATATGTGTGTGCACGAAACTCTTTATCTTTATCTTCAGCTTCTTTTTTTTTTCCTTCTAGGGCGTATCATTTTGAACGTCCTTTTGTGTGCTTTCTCATTGTATGGAAAGTATATGAAATTGATGTTTTTTTCCCCCTTCATGCGAAGAGAGTCTGTGCACTGTCAACCCAAGGCATCAACCAGACCTTATACAAAAAAAAAAAAAAAAAAAAAAATGCCCCCTTTGGCTGCACAACAAAAAAACAAATAAAAAATGACAAAAGCAAAAATATATGGGTCCATAAACCCTACCTAAAAGGCAATCCTTTTTTTGTAATTATTTTGCAAATGAAATAACTTTTATTTGTATTTTTTTTTTTTTTGCTCGATTTTTGCTCTTTTTTTTGAACTCAGAATTGACGTTTCTGAGTTCAAAGAAGCAAAAATCGAGCAAAAAAATCCGAGTGGAAGTTATTTCATTTACACATGAGTACAAAAGGTTCCCTTTTAGGTGGGGGTTTTTTATGGACTGACTCAAAAATGTCATAAAAAACCCTTTCAAACTCCCCTTTGACTGGGTGGGCTGTACTGTGATACATTTGCCCCATCATAGTAACATAATACACCAATACAGCCTGTATTGTGATGTGTCTTCAGGAAGATGGGCAATGTCTCACACAGCACACCACCACCTTTTTGACCCCCCCTTTTTTTTTTTCTGACAAGCTACTATGTAGTGTGGTTCCTTTGCTCACACTTTTTTCAACCACAAGTTTTGTCTGTTTTCTCGTTTTGTCCGTTTTCTCCCCCCCTATCCAATTACATTGTGTTTTTTTTTTTCTATATACCACCACCCCATCAAAATCCCCACAAAAAAAAAAAAAAATAAAATGCAACAAAAAAGCCTGGCCACAAAACAGAAAGGTTTCCCCCCCTCAGTAAAAAGAATCCCACAATTTGTATCGTGGTGAAGAATATATTTCCCCCCCCCCCCCCCCCCCTCCCCTCTTCAAACGTGACTATGTGTTTGAGAGTCTTAGGTTATCATTTTATAAAACTTTTTTCTTTTTTTTTTTCCTCTCCCTGTTTTGTCTGAGATGTTTTTTTGTTTGCATTTCCCCCCTCCTCCTTCTTCTTGAATATTTTTTTTTGATAACTACAACAGTGTAGTATCATTTTACAATTAAAAAATTGTTTTTTTTCTCTCTCCCCTTTTTCCCTTGATCATTGCTCAAGGGTCTTTTATGGGGGAAATTGCTATAACACCAACGTTACTAAATACTCATTTACGAAAATACCCACTGGGTATTATCGCAACTGGGTATTAGAAATGCGGGTGTTATGATACTTACCCCGTCTTTTATGTTCTATTTTTTATCCTCTTTCTCTTCTTCTTTGTTGTATCTGAATAGTATGAAATACAGACCTCTTTTTCCCCCCATGAAATTTAGTGGAGTTTTGTGGTGTTTAACCTCCACCAACACACTACCAAATTTCAAGGCAAAATCAGGTGGAATACATACCAACAGAGAGATTGGTCTTCTGGCGGGAATAATGTTGCACGATGTGTGCGCTCTTGGTGTCATTTTTTTTTTTGGCTATTTTTTGGCTCTCTCCAGTGTACTAAATGCAAGTCGCCGTTTTCCTATTTTTCTCTTTCTCTTTTTCTTTCCTTCTCCCGAGGGGGTGGTTGCTATCTTGTGATAGTAGTCTATAATCAAAACAAAAATCGTTTCTCCTCCCCCGGGGATTGTCGAACTCAAAAATAAAATTAAAATTGTTCTCAATAGGTTGAAGATGAACCGTTGATCTTTCCGTAGTACAAAAAAAAAAAAAAACTATAGTGGAGCACAGGCTTTGCGCTAACTTCTGTCCTTTGTCCCGGGATTTTTGGATATTTTTGTGGTGCGTTTTTTTTTTGCAAACCGGGGTTTCCTTAAGAAAACCAGAGAATCTCATATTTCATAGTAAGGGTACTTTAGAGTGTTTTCACACACACATGTGACCCCACCGTGGAGAGCAATCGTCTCGCGCGATCAAAAGAAAGCAGAGAAGAGGGAAAAGAAAAAAGAAAAAAGAAAAAAGTTGGGTACCGTGTGCCTGCGGCGCTACCTGTTCCTACCCTCCTTTATGTTTAAACACGATGTACTTATGTACAGTTCATTTTATTTTGAGTACGACTCCACATCCCCCCTGAGGATGATCCCCCCTCCCTCACGGATAAAGATTGATTAGGACGCCATGGGGCACACCCCCTCCGAGGCCATAACCGTCCTGGGTTTTCTCACTCTTCTCTGTGGTCACTGAAACCCCACCGCCATCACTACGTTACCGATAGCTTCTTCAGTACGTTGGGTTTTCAGACCTGAAAATAACCCTTGTTTACGAGTATGGCTCATGTTTGTCAAATTTTAAGTCGCTGCATTTTTGTCCATTTTTCCGTACATCCCCCACCACAATCCGGGATTGGTTCGGAAATGCAACAAAACGACCTCTTGGCGGGAGAAAGCCACAGGAAATTTACGCACTTTTTGCAAACAGGGGTTTCCTTACTAAAACCAGAGGAATCTCATCGTTCAGAGTACTTTAGAGTGTTTTTGCGCACACATGTGACCCCACCGTGGAGAGCAATCGGCTCGTGCAATCAAAAGAAAGCAGAAAAAAGGGAAAAATAAAAAGACAAAAGTTGGGTACCGTGCGCCTGCGGCGCTACCTGTTCCCAGTCAAAACACCACAATTTCATCTGAATTTGGGTTTTCAGACCTGAAAATGCCCCTTGTTTAAGAGTATGGGTTCACATTTTGTGAAAATTTAAGTCACTAAAATTTTGTCCATTTTCCCGAATATGCCCCACCACAACGCGGGATTGGCTCGGAAATGCCACAAAACACTGTTTTTTCACCCCCTGACGCACAACTATTTGAGGTGCGTTTTTTTGGTCCCGAAAGACGATTTTTCAGATTTTTTTCCAAAAGTTAGCGCGAAGCCTGGTGGAGCACACTCTAGGGTGGCTACACTACTTCAACCAGGTTTTCAAAAAAAAGCAAAAATTACAGTGGAGATTGCACAAACCGTGGCAACACAACCCGAGGCAACTACACTACACGGCGGGGCTGTGTCACACCTGTGACACAGCTGAGGGTGTGTAACTTTCAATGATATGCGACATTTTGTGACAGTGTCACCGTGACACTGTCACAAGCTGTGTGACACTGTCACAAATCGTGTGACACTGTCACGGTGACACTGTCACAAGTCGTGTGACACTGTCTCCGTGACAGTGTCACAGTGGTGTGACACAGTCACAGTGGCTATTGCCTCCCAGGGAAAGGGACTCTCAAAAATTTTTTTTTGCCCAAAACAGGGCTAATTTCGACGATTTGAGGCCATTAAAAGCAAAAACTGGCACTTTTGAGCATCTGTGGGGGTCTAAAACGCGGTTTGCGCACCCGATTTTTCGTGGTTTTTGCCGTAGAAAATTTTTTTCTTTAAAAAGTCAATCTGAGGTTTTCTTTGGATTTTTTGGGCCATTTTATGACCTACCACGCCCGATCTCGGGCGGGGAAAAAAAAATTTTTTTTTTTTGGGTCAAAAATCGCCCTTGTCTAACCACTGTTTAGGTAGGTTCTGGGGGCTGGTGCTGACATACATGCATGTCCATTCCACAGGTTGTGGGGGTCCCAGATGTTGCCCGGGGGGTAAAGGGTCATATGATGTATATAATTGCACAGTTTATACAGTGCAAACTGTTGTTTCATTAGATGCGATGCAATGACAGAGTATTGTTGCTTTATTTCCTTTCAGTCCTCAGTTGTTCAGTTCACTAATATTCCAGCATATATTAATGATACTGCCTGGTTTGGTTGTATGACCATAATGTTTGCAATGTATAGCTAGCTTTCGTAAAACACGGCAGCATGCCCAGGCGAGCCGGACAGTCGCACAAGTACTCGTTGGCTGCGACGCGTCGGAGGCGGCTTGTGGTCTGCAGGAGGGCCTCCAACACCTGCTGACCGGGCGACATGTATGTCGCACCCGTGAGCGCCTTCGCTGCCTTCCGGTGGAGCACGAGGGTGTCATGTGGGTCGCAGGGAGTCGGCTGCCGTCAGGTAGGCAGCTCGTCCTGAGCTGAGTGGAGGTTGTTCACTGAAGAGTCTGGCTCATCAGTTGGTGCATGTCACTACACCCGTTTTCCATCACCTTCGACACATTGCTGGCGAGGGAGATCGGGCTGTACGACGCGGGTCATGTCGTGTCTTTCCCTTTTTGTGTAGTGGGATCACCGTTACTGTCGTCGACGACTCGGGAGAACTGCCGTCGTCCAGGAGAGGTTGCGCATATGCAGGAGTGCTCGCGGTGCTCCATCACCGAGGTGTTGAAGCCATTCGTTGTGGACCCCGTCTGGGCCAGTGGACCCGACCTCACATCTCCTAACCTAGCGGCCGTGTTCCAGCAGAAACAAATCAATATTTTTCTTGTGCTGCTTTGTTGACCATCCCGAACCAGAGGGAGTAGGTCTCGTTCAGGTTTGTGCGCTTCGTCGTTTTTGCAATGCTCTCCTCCGAGAATTCAATCGGAACGTGGTCGGAGGCCCTTCGACAGTGTAATCCATCCCTGGTATCCAACATTTCAGAAGTCATCACAATGTCGGGCCCCATAGCGTCTTGCAGTGCAGTGTGTCCCAGGATACGGTGGTGCGCATTCACGTCCCCTGCAATCGCCACCTTCCCCTGTGGGCAGTTCTCAAACGTTGCAATCGTCACATTGTGTGTCATTTTTGTGCAGGCCTGCCGCACTTGGCCTGTCCACATGGCAGAATCTCACACCTTCCACTACGTCAAGTGAGGTGATTCTCGGATATCTTTGCGATGACGTCCTCGTTAGGCTTATGTCGTTTCTGCATGGTGGGCGAGAATATGCACGGTCCTTCCTCTGCACTGCCACTGAAGCGTCGTATACGGCTAAAATACCCGGGCCTGGGTTCGCAATGTAGAACACAAGTCGCCTACAGCAGGTGGAGGAATGTTGATGTTCTTTTCAGGGTCATAAACTGTCGGGGCGACGAAAGAAGGTTTCGGTCCCCACGGGAAGCATGGTCCACTCAGCACTCCGGTACCACCTCCCATAACACTGCGTTCTCGTTGCGTGTACGGTTTTGAAATCCGCTGCCGCAAAATAACGCACTACCGACTCCACTGTGGAGTGTCAGGTCAGGAGAATGATCTCTTCCAGTGGTTGCGCTGCTCCTCTGCGGAGGGAGCGGGACGTTATGATCCTGCTCCGGTAGTAGGGACCGTCCCGTGTATCTGCCTAACTGGAGGGTCGGCTTTCGTTTGGCACCAGTGCAGTAGTTTCTGATTCTTCCGTCACCTCTGCTGTTTTCAGGCGCACAACATCTGAAGCCCGCGCTGCGACCACCCAGCACATCCAGATGCCAGATGGCTAGCTTCGTCGTGCAGCACCTGCATCATGCGAAACACCTCGTCCTGCGTCGCTGGCACCGCTCTTCGATGCGAGTGCAGAGCTCCTTCTCGAAGGGCCCTCCGGAAACAAGCGTTAAGTCTCCTTTACCGTCACGAACAACAACAACAAAAGAGTGGGAATAAGGCAACATGTTTCAGCAAAACAAAATTTTAGACAGCTGACTATTGCAAGCTGTTATGTTGGGTCAAATGTCGGAATAGGCAAACCCGCAACCCGGCGTTTCTTTCTTCTTCTCTTTCTCTTCGAAGCAACGCAACCCAACCGATCGAGCGGATCAGAACGCAACGATGTGAACGTTGCGAACCGAGCCAACCCAACGC
Organism: Rhynchopus sp. YZ270_cl-10; assembly: GCA_964035575.1. Taxonomy (NCBI): domain Eukaryota; phylum Euglenozoa; class Diplonemea; order Diplonemida; family Diplonemidae; genus Rhynchopus; species Rhynchopus sp. YZ270_cl-10. The sequence continues at coordinate 980,658 of OZ037923.1, read as the reverse complement.
CACCGGTCTGAACGCAACGGCCCGAACCGAACGCACGGAACCAACGCAACGCAACGAATGCAACCGATCTGTACGCAGCAAACCGAACGCAACGAGTGGTTACAAAACGCAACCCACCTTCGGTGGGCTCAGACTCGTGCCAGTGGTGCGGGCAAACCCGCCCTGTGTGTGGGCCGATATTGACAAGTCTTTGACACAAAGGGGTCCATACCCAGTACCCAGTACCCAGTACCCAGTACCCAGTACCCAGTACCCAGTACCCAGTACCCAGTACCCAGTACCCAGTACCCAGTACCCAGTACCCAGTACCCAGTACCCAGTACCCAGTACCCAGTACCCAGTACCCAGTACCCAGTACCCAGTACCCAGTACCCAGTACCCAGTACCCAGTACCCAGTACCCAGTACCCAGTACCCAGTACCCAGTACCCAGTACCCAGTACCCAGTACCCAGTACCCAGTACCCAGTACCCAGTACCCAGTACCCAGTACCCAGTACCCAGTACCCAGTACCCAGTACCCAGTACCCAGTGCCCAGTGCCCAGTGGGTATTCCTTAAGGTTGTGACAGTGTCACACAGGTATGTGACACTGTCACAAGTCGTGTGACACTGTCTCCGTGACAGTGTCACAAAATGTGTGACAGTGTCACATGTGACACTGTCTCCGTGACAGTGTCACATGTGACACAGCCCCGCCGTGTACTCCAAACAATTTATCAAAAACGAAAAAAAAAAATAGTGTGCGCATCCTCGTAGGAAAACATAGAGTAAAAGCTGCTCTCAAGGGTTCAGGACGACTGACGTCTATACCTTCCGTAGTACAAAAAGGCTTCGGCCAATATTGAAGTACAAACACTAGGTTCCCTAAGCGGGTCCTTAGGCGATTGTTGCCACTACAAAAAAAAGATTTCTGCTAACCTTTGGAGTACAGACCCTCCCCACTTAAACCCACCAAAGGTGAGTTGCGATAGTTGACACACCACACAAACCCCCCACCACCACCCTTTTCCTTCCAAAAGGTGTCAGACAAAAATAAAATTTTTTATCTCTTTTGTACCCTTTGGGATGGCTAAGGGGGGGATCCTTACGGACGTCCCTGGGTTGGGTTTTTAAGGTTAGGGGTAAGGGAGGCCTTTCTTTGTCATTCCATACTTTTTTATAAAAAAAAATTGAAAAGTCAGTGTGTGTGTGTATTTTCTTTTTTTACTTTTTTCCCCCCACTGCCGACTGCCACTCTAGCGGGCAGGAGTATATTCTCGTTGTTCGCCCTTTAAAGTTAAACGGTGAAAGCGATGTACATGTTTGCCAAAATTTATGTGTGTGTTTTTTTTTTTTTGGTTGGAGGTCCACCCGTGTGTACCGATCATGTACCAAAGGTACACTGTCAACGAGAGGGCTGTTGTATTTCAAGTCAAACCTTTATTTTGTTCTTCTTTCCCCCCCCTTCTGTGATGCTACCAACGAAGTACCGAAACTTCTTTGTTCACTTACAGTACCCTGCGCCCCGGATGTCCGGTGGGGCATTTTTGCACTTTCAACTTTCTCCTTTTCCCCCACCCCTCTTCTTTGTTTTTAATAGGTGACGATGCACGAAAGGCTTGTGTTCATCTTGCAAACTCTTTTTTTGTTTTTTTTTTTTTTGTTTTATTGTTTTGTTGCTATCTCACCTGTTGTCATTGAGCATGCAACCTTTGTATTTTTTTTTTATAGGTGACTGAGCACCAGAGGCTTAGATTCATCTTATAAATGGTGTGATTCAGGGGGTACGGACAACCCACGAACAACCCACGGAAGAACCACGGGGGAACCACGGAGAATCCGTTTGGGTGATCACGCCAATAAACCTTTTTTTTCCTTCTGACCGAGCTGCGCTTTAGCACGTTTCAACTACTCTTTTTTTCCTTCTTCTTTTTCAATTCCCCCTTCCCCTACATGCACATCCATTCTTAGGTGCAATGTCCTCCCCTTGCTCCCCCTCCCTCTCTCATACCATGTTCTTCTTTCCCCTCAAAAAGGTTCTGTTTTTTTCCTCTTTTCTTTCTTCTGTCCAATATCTTTGTTATTTGTTACGTTCAAAATCGATCAATTTCTCTTAAAAACGGGAGGGGACAGTGGTGGACCCAGAATTGCAGTGGAACTATGATTTCCAGAGGCGCCATATATGGGGATACCGACAACCCACGGGGGGAACCACGGAGAACTGCTTGGGGCGATGTTAAGATTTGCGGAGCACCTTCGGGGGGAACCACGGGGGCAATCGGTTTGGTGATCGCACCAATATCGTTATTTATCGTAAATAAAGTGTGTCATAGGGTGTTCGAACGTAAAAAAGTAACCCCGCATAACTTTTGAACCCTTTTTTCGTTTCAGTCTGAGAGAGACCTAAAACAGAGAAAGTGGAGATTGCACCCAACTGTGGCTACACAAAACCGAGGCAACTACACTACTCCAAACAATTTATCAAACAAAAACACCAAAGAATCTTGATCTACTTAAATGGCTCCCGGACAGATAGAGTTGAAGTGCAATAAATGGTCCACCCCCCCCTCCTTTTATATGATGTAAAACTGCATGATTCGGGTCCCACCCACGGTGCACCAAAGGTACACTGTCACGAGAAGGCTTTTGTATTACAAGCCAATTTTGTTTGGAGGTGTGCTAAGCACGAGAGACTTAGTTCATATTACAGAATTTCTTTTTTTCCTTTTCTTTTTTTTTTTCCCTTTTGCACGAAGACAAAACAAACGTTTAGCTTTTCCTCTTTTTGTCTTATCCTTTTTTCTATAGAAATGTGTAGGCACACCAGTCAGATGCCGTACACATTGACTAACGTAACCAGCAAGCATCATTTTGTTTTCTTCTTTCAAATGAATGCCAAACTATGCTGTCATCACATTTTTTTAAAAAGCGTTTTGTATAGTGAAACGCATCCGTGGGGTGTCTCTACACTGATACAAAGTTTTCAAAAAAAAAAAAAACTTATTTCCTTTTAAAATAAAGTGTTCCCGACACCTTTTTTTTTTGGATGAAGTGTCCATCACATCAACATAAAAGTCACACGCTTTCTCTCCTGAGAGAGGCCCCTCCCCCTCCCCCCCTCCTCCTCCCTGGCCTGTGTGGGTGTATGCAATTCTTCTTCCTGTCAATCATTGTGATTCAGTCAAACGCTACGGTGTTATTCACACACACACAAAACGAAAAGAGAAAGAAAAAAAGGAAAGTGGAGAGCAGCCTCTGTCTGCACTGATTTTCCAAATCTGAAAAAGTTTGCGCGGAGTTCACACGAGACAAAGCGAGGTGTCTACACGTCATCAATCAATTTTTCAATTTTTTCAAAAAGAGAGAAATTATAAAAAAAAACAACAAATCTGAGTGAAGTATGGCTTATGAGGTGGTTATTGCGCTTGGGTCTCTCTGGGATGGTATATCTGAGTGGTTGGGTTCTCGTAAAGGCCCCAAAATGGCGGTTGTTATCAGATATAAACCACGAAGAGGTGGGGCTGCATGGTTTGGGTGTCCACCCACAGTGCACCCGGTCATTGTACTAAAGTACATTGTCAAAAAGGGGGTTTTTTTTGTATTTCAAATTGGTTTAACCAGCTTCATTTTATTTTGAATGTTTTCTTCCCCTCAAAAGGCTTGTAGTGAGGCTTCAACAGGAATTAGTCGCTATCTCGACAAAGAAGTGCACCTACCTCTCAACTTTCAAAGTACTACAATGAAACACAATACAAAACAAACAGAGTAGCAAAAACAAAAAACAAAAACAAACCAAAGTTGAAACAAACTTTTTCAAACCCCCCTCAAAAGGCAGAAGGGGTCAATGTTTTTTCAAATATATGTGTGTACCTAGAGACATAATGTATGTTCTTTCAAAAAGAAGAACAAAAAAAGTTCTTTCATTTATGTCAGTGTCTTGCGTCCAGTAGGGTGTCCTGTGGGGTGTTTGCATTTTTTTTGTAGGTCGCAGGGTACTGTGTGCTTTCATCCGGATGGCTGGCATCGTATAGTGGGTCAGTCAGGAGGTGTGCCTGCGTTCAATAACTACAGTTTTCATTTTCCCACCTTCTCTTATATTTTTTTTGTCAGTTCCGTCTAACTAAAATTATGTATTTGCAAATAAAAAAAAGATAGTGGAGTTCATCCTCGGGTGTCTACACTAATACAAACCAAGTTTTCAAAAAAAAAACAAAAACAAAAAGAAAAAGAAACTAACGATATCAAACCAGAGAGAGTATCGTCATATGTCTCCATTCTCTGCCATATTCTTCAGGGTAAGGTGTACCGTCTGTAAGAAGTCCCTCACCCCCCCTTTTTTTTCTCTAAAAAGCCCCCTTTGGGCACCATTTTGAGGTGGTCCATTACCCACCTCAAAAGCCCTCCCATTTTTCTCCCCACAAAACGAAGAAAACCTACAAAAAAAAAAACTTGTTTTGCAACGTTTTTTGTAAGGTTTCGTTTTAGAAAAAAAGGCAAACCAACTCGGGTTTGTTTCCATTTTTTTTTTTTTTTTTGCGCTTTTCTGAATCTTTAAATCATGTTGTCCCCCCCTTCCCGGTCAGGATGAGGTAATGACTGTATACCTGCTTACAGCTTCCCTGTAAACCACCCCCAAGCGCAACACTCCGGGGGTTCGATAACCCGCGGAGTGTCAGTGCCCTGCGTCCGGCGTTTGCACTATCAACTTCACTTTTTCCCCCCCTCCTCCCCCCTTTTATTGTGAAATCTAAAGCCAGGTAAAGCGAATGATTGAAGGAATTGAGGAAATCGCTTTGCTTGACCTATTCTCAAACTTTAAATGGGCGTGAGCTTCGGGGTATCTTATTTGTACCCTGACTTAGAATCCTTCTAAGGTGGGCCACTTCTGGTAAGCAGGACTGGCGAATGCAAGGATGAACCGAGAGCTGACTTAAGGTGCCCCGAGTGGTCGCTCATCAGATCCCACAAAGGGTGTAGGTTCATCTAGACAGCAGGACGGTGGGAGTTGCCATGGAAGGCGGCAATCCGATAAATGTGTCACAACTCACCTTATTGAATAACCCTCTTCACAAGGGATGAACCGAGCCGACTGATTTGAAAATGGGTATGTGGTGCTGCTTCACATAATATGTGTGGTGCATTTTTACGCAGCACTTCTTGAGGTGTGCAAAAAAACATCAATATTGTGCACTCCAAAGTGCGCGAAGGCCCATTTCTCAAGATATTCGGGTAAAGGAGAGAGAGAGAAAATAAGAGAAGGAAAAAGGGAATGGACCAGACTATTTTGTGTCAAAAAAAAGCGAAGAAAATAAAGAATTATCACAAAAGAATAAAATAGTGTGCATTTTTTTTTGTCTAAAAAAAAATTCATTTTTTTGAAAGAGAATGAAAAGATTTGTTTCTTAATCTGTTTCCCCCCCCTTCAGGTAACGTAGTTCTTTTTAACCTATTGTTCTGAAGCTGTGAAAAAAGAGTGACGAGCCCATCCCTTGAAATAAGAGCCCCCCTCTTCCCGTTTTGTATTTTTTTTTTCTTTTTCTTTTTGTTGGAGCTCTATTTGAACTACAGAGAAAAAATAGTACAAAAGGCATCCGGCCGACATTGAGTACAGATCTTTATATTAGTAGGTACAGTCCCGCCTATTATTAATAGCGTTTTATTTTATAAAATCCTAATTAGTGACGTTCTAATTTATAAAGTCGTGAATTAATTTATTTTTCGGGGGGGAATACTAAGTTATTGAATTTATTTTCCCCGGCGGAGCCGAAGAAATTTTTTTTGCCTGCACAAGTGACGACGGGTTTGTGCGGGTTCTGTTGGAGGAATATGTGGAAAAGGAGGTGTGTAATCAGTGATACACGGAGGTAAAAAACGGTGCGGTCGGTGGTGGCTGTGCGGACGCGCATGCCGTTCACCTCCATGGTCTATTTCGCCCACGAGATGAAAAGACCTGGCACCAGGAGTCGGTTACACCGAGGCGTGTCCCGCCTCGTCTTCACCACCATCCCCCTCGCAAGCGACGCAAATCGGTTGGCTGTTGAACTTGCGGGTCATCCCCGTAAGGTTGAGAAACCTCTTCAGCTCCTCGGGGTTCAAAAGAGCCTTGGGTGAAGTACGAACCGCTCTCTTTTTGTGGGTTTTGTACTTGGAGATGGTGGGAGCAGAAATATGGCGTCCTGGGTGAGCGTCATTCCACCACGCCATCACATCAGCGTGCGGTCTGTCATCAGTGCCTGCGTCCGCCGATGAACGGTGAGGCTGGCACTTTCAACTTCTCTGTCATCCGCCATGGCGTTGTCTGTGATGGTGACAATCTCCGGGGCGGTGAGGACAGCCTGCTCGACGATGGTCACATCTTCGGCATATTTCTTTCATTTTTTCCGTTCATTCCGTGGTGGAGACAGACATGATGGTCGGAGAGAAAGATGCAGATAGTCTTGTAGAGATTCAGACTGGGATTTGGGTGGACAAGCTAATTTATAAAATCTTAATTAGTGACGTTCTAATTTATAAAGTCGCTAATTAAATATTTTCAGATTTGGTCGAATTTATAAATTAGAAATTCACTAATTAGAGGCGGGACTGTATAGTGATTGTCGATACAGCAACAAAAAAAAAAAAGCAAAATAGATTTTATCTGTCTGATATTTTATTTAGAATGGATGTGCGGGCCCATCAGTGTTTATATATTTTTTTTTTGGAGAAATTTCCCCCCCATCTTCGGGGAGGAAAGCCCTCAAGCATCTGTTCACTCCAAAATTTCCCAATTTTTTTGCTTCTTTTTTTTGGCTGCGCATTTCACAAAAAAAAAAAAATCCGTGTTTCCCAGGTATCCCCTGCATCCCGGGAACATGTGTGGAAAGACCCAGAAACCTTCGGGGGGGAAAAAAAAAACAGTGGACAGTGGAGATTTGCACCAACTGTGGCAACACAAAACCGAGGCAACTACACTACTCCAAACAATTTATCAAAAAAAAATAATATTGCTATGCCCCCCCTATGACTGGACCGAACTCCCTCCCCTCACTATTTTTATTTTCGTTCAAAAATAACACCCCAAAATCCCCTGAATTTCCTGAGAAAATCCTGAAGTTAAGGGACCCTCCAATGTAGTGGTGGGCTGTATTGTGATACATTTGCCCTATCATAAATAACATAATACACAGCACAATACAGCTGTATTGGTGGATTATGTTATTTATGATGGGGCAAATGTATCACAATATACCACCTGATATTTTTACCCCCGCGTACAGACGTGTATACGGTCCTGAACGGTCCTGTATGCTACTATACGGTCGTACACGCTACAAGACGTTACATAGTATATTTGTATTCACGCCTATACACGGAGTAAAAATCAGGTGGTATATTGTGATACATTGCCCCATCATAGTAACATATTTCATCTCCCCTCCTTAGTGGGCTGTATTGTGATAGCTGCCCTATCATGATACACCAATACAACTGTATTGTGATGTGTAGTATGTTATTTATGATGGGGCAGTATCACAGTACAGCCCACCACTGCCTCCAATGGGTTCTCTTCTCGGTTTCACTGTGTATTCTCCCGAATGATGTATGTGCACGAAAGGCATATTCGACCCTTCAAGCTTTCTTTCTGGTACACTGTTCACGAGAAGGGCTTTTGTATTTCAAGTCAACTTTCTGCTCTCTTTCTTCCCCCATCATCTTTCCCACCTTTTCCTGCACCCTTTTCGAAAAGATGTAATGTCAGGATATTTTTTTCTTCTCAACAAAAGTATTTCGTAGAGCCCACTCTTCTTTCGGGTGGCCACTAATACAAAAAAAAGCAATATTGCAAACAAAAGAAAGAAAGAAAAAAATAATGAACGAAATTCAGTGGAACACTCCCTCCCTCCCTCCCCTCTCCCCTTTTTTTGTTTACTTTCTATTGTGTTGACCCTCTCAGATGCTTTCAATTCTGTGAACTGAAAGTATATGAATCTAATTACATGGCGCAGGGTGTCGAAAAGGGGTACGTCGTGTTGTTTCACAAAATTTTTGCTGGTTTATGGCAATGACGAAGATGTCGCTCTCACCCCCTTTGTTCCTCCCTTTTCCTTTCCCATTCTGCGACACAAACACATCTTCCTCTTCATCCCCTCGACACTGTGGGTTTCACTCCACCACCACCACCACCACCCTTTCCATTTTAAGAGAACACAACAACACAACAAAAAAAAAAGCATTACAATGGGAGACAGAAGCGTGTGGTCCATCTTTGTGGCTGAGAAGCCTGAGCTGAAGCTCGCGCTTATGGACGAGATTATGTTCAACAACAAGCGCTTCCAGACGAAGGGGGAGTGGGAGATCGAGGTGGCCGCGAAGGAGAGCCGGTGGAACGTATACTACTCGGCGTTTGCGACGTACACTGCATCGTGGGTGCTCACCGCGCCGGTGGGAACTGTGAAGCGTGCGTTCGGGCCGCCGGATGCCCTGGTCATCCCCCCGTGGAGAATGGCGAAGGATGCCATCATGAACACCGTGCTCTCGCTCAACGGCGTGCGCCCCCAGGCCACAGGAGTCTACCGCCAGGCGCTCCTCTGGGGACCGTCCTTCGCAGTGCTCGCAGGAGGTCTGCACTACGTCGAGTCGAGCCGTTACGCACAGTACCTTGCGCTCGAAGGCAAGACCGCCTTCGGAGACCTCGCAGCGGCAATCGACAAGGGTGAGGCGTTCGAGAAGGAATTGACGGGATCCCTCGACCAGGTATGAAAAGAAGGGGATTTTTTTTTTTGTGTTATCAAGCATTGACGAATAGAAATGGAAAACGACGGATGGTGCGTGCCCGCTTTAGCGTATTGGTTTTCCACTATCCTCACTCACATTCATCAGTGAAAAACACAAACCTTTTGCGGTGCGATAAACGAAAATTGACAGTGGAGATTGCACCAACTGTGGCAACACAAAACCGAGGCAACTACACTACTCCAAACAATTTATCAAATTATAATAGAAATGCCCGCATGGTGTGCGACAGTGTCCCCTTAAACCTCATAATGTTTTTTTTTCTTCAACGGGGGTTGGATTCGAAAATAATCTTCCCTTTTTCCTAGTCGAAGTAATCAAAGATCAGTTGGCGATCCGTAAAATTCGGAGTTTTTCAAAAAAAAACGCACAACACATCACACAATACACAGGCATCGTCCGACATCCTCCGCACCCCCGGTAACGCTTCCCCCCTGAGACTGATGTGAGCATTAGAAATGAACGGTCGAACACATCGAGGTGGGGGCTGAAAAGGGGAACCTCTCCACAGATAACCTGACTGGGTCGACTGCAGGAAAAAAAAAGGGAGAATGAGGGGGAGTCAAGCATTTGAGAGCTTTTGGGGTTTTGTGTGTGTTGTGTACCTGGAGGAAAAACAACGGAGTTTCATTTTTCTCTTGGGGTTGGGAGGAAAAAAAAAAATGTGGGGAAGATGAGGGATGGACTCAAATAGGGTGTGTATAGGGTTGGTCTTTGAGAGGAAAAAGAAAAAAAAAAAAAAACCGAAATTCATAACGGTATCGGAGGGGATGGGGGTTAGAGAAAAATAATTAAAAAAACAGTGCAGACACTGTGGCAGATATACAAGATTATCATAAAAATAAAAAAAATGAAACCATTTTTTTTTTTTCGACGACAAAAATAATAATAAGAAAATCCTCACTATTTTGCTGAGAAAGGAATCGTAGCTGCCTTTTGAGTTTTCCTTTTTTTTCTCTGAAAAAAAAAAAAAAGTAAAAAAAATGGGGGAAATACGAAGGAAAAAAAAGGGGTAAGGTAAACCAGATACCAAGAGAATTGAATGAGCGAGGGGGGAGGATCGAGGGGTGATCAATAAAAGAAAAAAAAAAAGGAAAAATAGGGCCGAGAAAACGGAGTGAGAAATATTTCAAAAAAAAAAAAATGCCTCGTTTTTTTTGGAGGGGTTCCCCTTTCCCTCTTTGGCATCTTTCTCTCTCTCCCCGGGTGGTTCAGCTGTTTTTCCCCCTTCCTCTCCATTTTTTTCCCTTTTCAAGGGATGAGCAAACAAAAAAAAAGATACCAACCATTTTTACCTCTTATACGTGTCCCCAGACTTCCAAACGAGGTGCGCGACCACTACACAAGAAGTACGCAAATATGGGGTCGTCAGGAGCACCATATTATGCACTCTTCCCCTTTGCAAAAAACCCATTAGCTGAATACTGTGCGACAAAAAATGATGGTGATATTAGAGGTGGAAACCTTAGCAACCTTAGCAAAATCATCATCTATGGTAGCTAGCTTTGGTTTCTGCGACAAAACTCGAGGTTTGGTGCAAAATGTAACAAACAACATAGCTGCTACGTAACAGAGGGTCGAGCGTGTTGCAAATGTAGCTGATGGATTGGTTCATGTGTTTGTTGCATGTGTGCAAGGCTACCGTGTGCATATAAGGGGTGAGGGGTATAGCCTAGGGGGGGTCAAAGCGTCGTAGCTGTTGTCAATGAAGGTGGCCCTGAGAGGGGTTCCTATGGTAGCTTGTAACAGAGGGTCGAGCGTGTTGCAAATGTAGCTGATGGATTGGTTCATGTGTTTGTTGCATGTGTGCAAGGTCACCGTTGTGACATAAGGGGTGAGGGGTATGGGGGGGTAAAAGCAGAGGTACCTCTCACAGCAAGAAGGGCTTATAGAAGATCCCCCGTTCATCTGACCGATGAGTGAGGTAGAGCTTCTGATGGTTGTGTGTGTGTGTGTGTGGGGTGTGGGGTGGGAAGCATTTATGTTTTCGAACCTGCAGATGGTGTGCTTTGCTGTGTATAAGGGGTTGAGGGGTTGGGGGGTTGGGGTATGAATTTTACTATGCGTTTAGTTTGTGGTTTTGCCATTGCATATTGGTGTTAATGTAGTGCGGATGTACTGCGAGCAGCGTCGTAAAGAGGTACGGTGTGTGTGTGCGGGTGGGGTAGGGCATGGCTGATGGTGTAGCTTGGGTTCTCTGTGAGGATGAGGCGAGAGAGGGGATATGCAGCTGTTTTGTCGGTTTCTGTTGTGTTCTATGTTAGGAACGGGGAGGTGCTAGGAGAGAAATGGAGGAGGGGGAAAGGGCTTAAGAAGCCTTCCTGTTATTTGTACCGACGGCGCAACGTCAATACCGAGGTGGGGGGTTTTTTTTTTATATACTGTCAATCCCTATGCTATCAATTTATTGAATGCATATGTTGAAGTACTTCACTGAATGAAGGTGCTGTGTGTGCACCATGCAGTCATGCGGTCTAGAACGATGATGGGGGTTGGGTGGCGGGGGTGGGTTTTCTATGCTTGTACACAGACAACGAATGATGAAGGTGACTGTCTTAGGGCCACCTTACGCATCTTTCTTTGTCTTGCAAGCATACGACCCCCCTCTGGGATGTGGTGTAGTAGGCAGCTGCGGGACCAGGAGGGCGTGCTGTGGTGTGTTGAAGCGCTTGGAAGGTTGTGGGTAGCGTCTAAGAGTGGGGTATTGCGCGAAGAAGTGGGGATGGGAGGGGAAGGGGTGAGCAGGGGGGAGAGCCTGTGGCAGTAGACGAGGAGGGGTGTTGTGATGTAGGGGGCATTGTGTAGGTGTGTAGGTGTGTGCGGGTCAAGCATCTCGATGAGAGGTGTCTGAGGCAGATGCAGTGAAGGAGCTTTTGGTGTCTCTTTTGTCTGCTTAGCGGGGGGGTGAGGGGGGTGGGGTGTGATGTGAGTCTGTGTGTCGGCTGAGCGTTGGTCGTTGGTTGGATCCTTGATCCTTGATCCTTGATCCTTGATCCTTGATCCTTGATCCTTGATCCTTGATCCTTGATCCTTGATCCTTGATCCTTGATCCTTGATCCTTGATCCTTGATCCTTGATCCTTGATCCTTGATCCTTGATCCTTGATCCTTGATCCTTGATCCTTGATCCTTGATCCTTGATCCACCATATGCTGGGGGGTTGCTGGGGAGGGGTTTGATGCATATTGCTGAGAGATGGCCACATGGGTGGTGGCACTACACTACCTTACTTGATGCTGTGATTGGGAGCTTGCTTTGCGCTATTCTGGATGCATTATGGGTGCATGGAGCAGGAGTAGGGGGATGAGGATGAGGACGAGGTGGGGCGACTGGTGGGTAAAGAGAGTGGTTGGCCACCACTTAGATGCCCCGAGGGGAGAACGCTTCTTGTAGAGGGTGACGATGGCGATGACGGTGACGGTGAGGCAGGTGGAAGGGAGGGTCGAAGGAAACAATCCTTGAGCACAACAGCATTTCTGAGGGGGCTCAGCTAGCGTGCATTTATCCCGCTCGCCCTTTGTTCGTAGTCACCTCTGAGGAAGACACGACCAGAGGGGGGCAACGCTAGTGGGAGACTCAGTGTTGCTGGGTGTGCTATGTGCGGACTTTTTTCTAACCTCGCATCAGCGAAGTGATGCATGGGGGTTGGGGAGGGGGCTGTTTTCCCGCACACCTTTTTGTTGTTCAACATTTCTTGATCGACAATGTGGAGTGCTGTGTTTGAAAACAGGGGGGTGTTGTGGGGTTGTCCTGAGTGTGGAACACTTGCCCATTTGGGGTGTTGAGTGTTTCGGCGACTGTAGAAGGCCTTGCGGTAGTTGTGTCTTGTCTGATGTATGCATGCGAATGTTGCGAATGTGTCAAGGTGTTGTTCGTTAGTGTCGTTCTCGGGGGTGTTATGGGTTGGGGGTTGGAGGATGTCAGCAGAGTTGTGTTGGTGCTGTGGGGTGCGGGTATTGTGGTGCTGATGTATATATTTTTTTTGTGCGAAACCGCTCACAGAATGCCAACCTGCCTGATCTCCTAGGAGCCCTCTCCATAGAGAGAAAAAGGTGTCACCTGCCGTTCCCTCACCCCCCCCTTCTTTTGATACGTTGACGCTTCCACACTACTTCCGCACCTTGTAGGGTGACGGTGTTGCGGAGCACGGTTGGGGTGAGTGAACACTGGTCGAGGTGGTCATTGGTAATCTTCAACACGTGGAACGTGCTCGCGTGAGTTTGAGTGTATTCTTCATCACCTTTTGTCTTGTGGATGAGGGAGAATGTCGGCAGTCAGGCTGGCTTTGCTCCCACGCTGCAAACTCGCCGGTCTGTTCTGATGTGGTGGACATCGCTGAGTTCAGCCTTTCGCTTCCGGGTGTGGCTGTGGGTCGTGGTTCGACATAGTGAGGGTGCGCCTTCTTCAGGTCAACCACCATGTCAAGCCCCTGGCTGATGAGCGGAGAGAGGGGTCTATCAGACCTACAGAGAAGCGTGGCGTCCATTCCCCACCCTCATGGAGTGTGGGGTGTAGCCGACGTGATGTTTTTTTTCCCCGCTCACAAAGTAGTGTATGTGTGCAAAACACGTCATACATGCTCTCTACCTTGTGTAATACAAGAGGCTCCGACCAAACCATTTGCGTGGCTTCACTCCAAAAGGAGGAGATTGCTCGGATGATTGCAAAAAAAAAAAAAAAAAAAAAAAAAAAAAACACTACACATCAACACGGTCTCCTCCCCCTTCTCTCCTCCCCTCCCCTCCCCCCTCCTCCCCCCCACACAGGCAATTCCTCTTCTGCAACCCAAAAAACCCCTCTTTTTTTAAATTTGAACAACCTTTTCATTTCTCTCTACTACCTTGCACCCACCATATCCCCTCCTTTTTTTTTCTCTTCGCATCCGTTAAGCTCTGTTTTAACCCTTTTTTTGAGAGCTTTTTTTTTTGTTGTTAAAATTAAGATGGGATCTAATGCCGTAGACATGTCAAGAATGCTTGAACATGTGGTAGCGGAGGTGGAAGGAGATTCTCAGGTTGGGAGCGATCAGGTTCCGATGAGATTTGGAGGGGTTACCCCTGCGTCATCTCCGATGATGCCGGTCTCAAATGAGTCGTTTGGAGCGAGAATGGATCGTCGGATGATGGAGCTGCATGCTACAACGATTTCTTCTATTTCGGGAGATACACGTCCCCAAGGGTTTGACGACGCTGCGCCAAGAATTAAAGCAATCTCGCGCTCGATCGGAGCAGGTGTAAAAGAAGCGGGAGATGCTTCAGCAGGCAGCCCTACCTACCTTACGTCCCCTCTGTCTTCTACGACCAGTTCGAATACGTCAGGCTCGAGGACCTCGAAGTACGCGCCAGGGGAGAGTATCGTGTGCTACGACGGAATAGAAAAGATGAACCGCGCGTTTTTGAACTATTACGTCGACAAAACCGATTCATCAGACCTCAGAATGATTGTGGATAACTACAAAAAGGCGTTTGTGAAGGGTGAGGCGCAGGTTTGAAGGAGAGAAGGATGGTTTGATAGGGGAGAAAAAAAAAATGGTTAAAATAAGCCATTTTTTTTTGGGTTGAATATTTGGTGTGGCTGAACCCAAAAAAAAGGGTATTATTTAGCAGTTTGTTAGCACTTTGTTAGCATGCATTTTTGGGGGGGTGGTGTATAAAAACTTTTTTCCCCACGGGTGTTGGAAAAAAAAATTTTTTTTTTCGTTGGTGAGCTTTTTAACGCCGGCATTTGCATTTCCGGAATCCGTCCGGCCAGTGGTGGGGTCAATTCGCCGAAATGGACAAGTTCTCGTTTTTGGTCAATTTCCGCAGTATACACAGTATACACAGTATACACAGTATACACAGTATACACAGTATACACAGTATACACAGTATACACAGTATACACAGTATACACAGTATACACAGTATACACAGTATACACAGTATACACAGTATACACAGTATACACAGTATACTCAGTATACTCAGTATACTCAGTATACTCAGGGGGAAAACTCACTTTGTGGGCGCCGCAGGCGCACGGTACGCGTGTTTCGTGATTTTTTCCAGCCCCGTTCTGTGCGTTCTTTTGACTCAGCGAGTCGATTGCGTTCAACGGTGGGGTCACACATGGGTATGCAAGAGTGGAGGCGCGCCAACAGGGGGAGTGGAAAAACCAAGGTAAAAAAATGTTTTTATACACCACCCCTAAAAAAAGGGTATTATTTAGCAGTTTGTTAGCAGTTCTTTAGCAGTGAAATTTGCTGGTTTCAGCCACACCAATATTAGAAAGAAGAGAGAAAAGAAGACTAAAAATCTGTGATTTTAATTTAAAAAAAAATCAGAGGGTTGGTAAGTGGAGCTCATCCTCGGGGAGGGGGTGTACGAATACTACAACCGAGTTTTCAAAAAAAAAAAATTCAAATTACTTTTCAGAGTGAAGATTCCCACCTAGATAGGGGAACAAAAAAAAGCTGCACTACTTTCAGATTTTTTTTTCTTCAAATACTTATTTTTTGTTTTTTGTTTTTAAATATGGCTGCTATCCCCACAAAAAAACAAAATTATTATTTTATCTCCCCCAAAAAAAATACTATTTTTGCAGTCCCAACAAATTCCTTCATCCCTTCATCCCTTCATCCCTTCATCCCTTCATCCCTTCATCCCTTCATCCCTTCATCCCTTCATCCCTTCATCCCTTCATCCCTTCATCCCTTCATCCCTTCATCCCTTCATCCCTTCATCCCCTCTTCTTCTCCTCTTCCCTTCACCCTCCCCCTCTCTCTCCGTCTCATTAGGAGCTCTTACCTCTGCTCCTACATCCTCTCCCCTCTTTTTGTTTGTTTGTTTGATTTTTTTTTTTTTTTTGAAAACTAAAAAACTAACTAAAAAAGATGGGTTGTTGTTGTTTTTTATACACTTCCCTAATGCTTTCAAATTTTATTTGAAAGTATATGATGGGGTGATCTGGGGACTTTTTTTTCAAGATTATTCACCAGCCATTCACAAAAATTCACAACGAGGCGAAAACACACGTGATACACCATGTGTGGGATCTTTTGTGAATGAATGTGAATTTTTGTGAATCGCTAGTGCAGGTTTTGTGAATTTTTGTGAATTTATGTGAATTTTTGTGAACTTTTGTGAATTTATGTGAATCGCTAGTGCAGGTTTTGTGATTTTTTTTGGGTTTGCAGTACTGTACTGTACTGTACTGTACTGTACTGTACTGTACTGTACTGTACTGTACTGTACTGTACTGTACTGTACTGTACTGTACTGTACTGTACTGTACTGTACTGTACTGTACTGTACTGTACTGTACTGTACTGTACTGTACTGTACTGTACTGTACTGTACTGTACTGTACTGTACTGTACTGTACTGTACTGTACTGTACTGTACTGTACTGTACTGTACTGTACTGTACTGTACTGTACTGTACTGTACTGTACTGTACTGTACTGTACTGTACTGTACTGTACTGTACTGTACTGTACTGTACTGTACTGTACTGTACTGTACTGTACTGTACTGTACTGTACTGTACTGTACTGTACTGTACTGTACTGTACTGTACTGTACTGTACTGTACTGTACTGTACTGTACTGTACTGTACTGTACTGTACTGTACTGTACTGTACTGTACTGTACTGTACTGTACTGTACTGTACTGTACTGTACTGTACTGTACTGTACTGTACTGTACTGTACTGTACTGTACTGTACTGTACTGTACTGTACTGTACTGTACTGTACTGTACTGTACTGTACTGTACTGTACTGTACTGTACTGTACTGTACTGTACTGTACTGTACTGTACTGTACTGTACTGTACTGTACTGTACTGTACTGTACTGTACTGTACTGTACTGTACTGTACTGTACTGTACTGTACTGTACTGTACTGTACTGTACTGTACTGTACTGTACTGTACTGTACTGTACTGTACTGTACTGTACTGTACTGTACTGTACTGTACTGTACTGTACTGTACTGTACTGTACTGTACTGTACTGTACTGTACTGTACTGTACTGTACTGTACTGTACTGTACTGTACTGTACTGTACTGTACTGTACTGTACTGTACTCCCAATCCCCTGTGTATACTGTGTATACTGTGTATACTGTGTATACTGTGTATACTGTGTATACTGTGTATACTGTGTATACTGTGTATACTGTGTATACTGTGTATACTGTGTATACTGTGTATACTGTGTATACTGTGTATACTGTGTATACTGTGTATACTGTGTATACTGTGTATACTGTGTATACTGTGTATACTGTGTATACTGTGTATACTGTGTATGCTGTGTATACTGTGTATACTGTGTATACTGTGAAATTGACCAAAAACGAGAACTTGTCCATTTCGGCAAATTGACCCCACCACTGGCCGGGCGGATTTCGGAAATGCAAATGCCGTCGTTTAAACTGGTAGGAACACGGGTAATCGGTTATGCACCACACCAAAAACCAAAAAAAAATCACAAAAAAACACGAAAATTCACGAAAATTCACAGCGAGGCGGAAAAACACGTGATACGCGGGTGTGTAGGTTTTTGTGAATATTTGTGAATTTTTGTGAATATTTGTGAATGGCTAGTGAATAATCTTGAAAAAAAAGACCCCAGATCACCCCATATGAATTTGTTTTTTTTTTTTTTTGGTGGGCATCGGTAAAATGACGATCCTAAGGTGTGTGTTTGTGTGCTTAGGAAGGAATGACGATCGAGCCAATGTGTTTGTTTGTTTGCTTTTTTGCCTTTTTTTTTTTTCTCTTTTTCAGATGTGTGTACAAGAGGAATATTCATATTACCAAAAAAGCTTTTTTTTTTTTTGATAATGTGAAACAGGGATTTTTCTAATTCTGGATTGGGATTGGGATTTCGGAAAAATAAAAAAATTCCCTGAAAAAAATTCCCTGTTTTTCCCTACAGCAATTTCAGATACATTCTACTCCACCCCACCCCCAGAGAGTTTCGCCTGTGGGATGCGATCGATCAACGCGATCAAATAAAGCGAAAAAAGGGGGAAAGGAAAAAAAAAAAGTCCCGGATTTTTGAGGAAAAAATTGGCTCTGCAGGCGGTTGCTGTAGTTGTGGGTACGGATGTTCACGTCAGTTGCAGGCAAACGTCCAGCATCAGAGACATTTGAGGTTGTGCACAAGAAGAAGGAGAAGACGTGTCAATCACATTCAATTATGAGGGTTGGAAGACGGAGGAGATCTCAAATGTTGCGTACCGTGGCTTCGCCAGGAACCTTTGGGTGCCATGACTGCCGTTTCTTTCGTAAATGTACCGAGGTTACTGATAAGGCTGACACACTACGGCTTGTGGTTCACCCCTCCCCACCTGCCTTTTGTGCATCAGAGGGGAGAAAGCGCCACGCCTCCCTGCACTGGCAGGGAGTCGCGCGCGCGAAGCGCGCGCAGCGACCGCTTTTACGGGGGGAAAGCTCGGGACCCCAAATCACCGCCGGCGAGAGCCCTGACGACATATCGGGAAATTTTTTTTCCCCCCCACAAAAAAGTCAAAAACAGCCCAAAAACTATACCAAAAAAACAGGGAATTTTTTGGATTGGGATTTCGGAATTTGGCCAAAAAGGGACGGATTTAGAGATATCCTTGATGTGAAAGATGGTCAGACACACTATAGATGGTCAGTTAGTGGCCAGTCACATTATTTCCTATCATGTTTTTTTGTGATTATCCCCCCCTTTTTTCGTTTTCGTTTTCTGGAAATAGCTATTGCTTGTTGTGTATGACACCCTGTTGAGTTCACCAATTGAGGTGTTTTTTTTTTGTGTTAAGATTGCTGCTCTTTTCCTTTTCAAAAAATATGTCTTGCAATAATAGCAGCTCTCATTTAAAAAAATTGGCGACTTTTATGTTGCCTACAACCAAAACAAAAAAATTTTCCTTTTAAGGGAATTTAGAGAAAAAGCTGATGATGGGCAATTCCATCTCTGTCGAATTCACATTTGTAAACTGCGTGAGGTTTTCGGTTCATCTTCTAAGCTTCGTTTTTTTGTCTTCGTTTTTTTATTTCAAAGCAGCTGGAAAAATGTTTTTTTTGTACCAGCGAAGGCCCTTCCCTTCTTCCCAAAAAAGAGGCAACAAAAAAATTTGTTTCATTTCATTTCCCATTTCTTATAATGCTTTTTAGCTTTTTTGGAGATTCTTATGATGGATGATGGATCCTGTGATGATAAAATTAAATAAAACGTAGCTGCTATCCTGTGCTGGCAGTATAAAGAAAATTACCCAATTTTTTTTTCCCTTCTAAATTTTAGAGACTCTAACCAGTTTATCTCTCAACGTGTCTTACCTTTTTTTTTTTAGACAGATGTGTGCGTATGTGTGCACGAGAGGCACACATTCATCTTACAGGGGAGTTTTTTTTTTAATAATTTTTTTTTGTAGATGACTTTAGCAAAAACTTGAAGTCATCTTTACTAAAATCCTTTTCATGTTATGTTCCTCAGGGTTTCGGTTCATCTTATAAACTCTTTTTAATTTTTTTTGTTTTGTTTTTATTTTCTTCAAATTGAAAACTCTTAAATTTGTTTGATTATAGTGACCGACTGCTTCTACGTTTACCCCCCTTCTCTGTGCTCTCTTTTAAGGATCCTGTGAAGAAAAATCGTAGCTGCTATCCCGCGAGAGTCTATAGTCAAGCAAAATCCTTTTTTTGATGCTTTCGGGAAATCGGTCAAACAACCTATCAATATCGACCCCTCCCAGAGCACCATTTTTTTTTTTTTTTTTAAAGTCTTTTTAAACAAAATTTTAAAGTCCAAAAAAACTCCCATATCCCTGCCTCTTTAAAGCATTCTGCCCGCAGGCAAAACAGTACGTAACCTGTCTTAACCGACGTGGGTGTAAAAAAAAATGTACCTTTTTGTTTCTCTGTCGTTTGCTCTTGCCTTACCCACATACCCCCCAAATATAAAATTATTTATTGTTATGTTCCTACCCCTCTTTTGCTTCAAAAGTATATGAAAATTGATTATTTTGTATATTTTGTTAACTGTGTTTACCCTCTGGCCCTGCCGGTCATTGTATTTACATCCTTTTTTTTCTCTTTATTTTCATGCTTTTTTTAAAAAAGTGTTCATACCTCTTCAACGCGGGCAGAAGCCAATTTTTATCTTTTATATTCTCTAACTTTTTTAATAGTTTGCTAACCGCAGTAGAGTGGGGGGTTTTTTTTGTATTATTATTACCAAACTGTTCCCTTTTAAGGTCAGCGATCAACGAGAGAGACTTGGGTTTAGCAAAAAAAGGACCCCCCTTTTTTTTTTTGGTAATTTGAAGTGAGTGAATGTATTTTTCAGAGAGTAGATACGTTTCACCGGGCATAGTTCTTATGAAAAAAGAATTTCTTTTTTTTTTGAAAAGTCGACAGTACCTCCGTCAATTTGCTCTGTCAGAATGAGTGCCCCCCTTTCCCCCCCAAAAAAAAAGTTTTCAAAAAGAAAACCAAAAATAAAATAAAAAATACAGTGTTTGCTCCTTACCTGGATAAACCATTGTACCAATTTACAGCATAAGCAACCTATCTGCTCCAAGTTCTCTTTTATTTTGCTTTGGCGAGTTACTTTTTTATAAAATTCTAAAAAAAAAAGTAAGTGGAGATTGCACAAACTGTGGCCAACACAACCGAGGCAACTACACTACTCCAACAATTTATCAAAAAAAAACACAAAAAACAGGGTATTTTAGCGATATTTTTAAATATTGTTTTGACAAGGTTTTTTTTCTTTGTTGTTTTGTTGTATTTTTATCTTTTTTTTTAAATGAGATACATCGTCTGTTTCATCTTTCAGGGTTTATTTACTTTGAGCGCAATTGATGAAAAACTGACAAACCATTTAAGTGGTATTTTGAATAACCCCCTCTTTTTTCTTGCTTTCTTCTTTTCTTCCATTATTTGCATTTTTTTAATGTTCTCTTTTTTTTCTCTCTTTTCCCATCTGTATGGCCAGAGCTTTGTTCTCTTCTTTGACAAATTGTTTTCAACAAAAAATATGTTTTTTGTTTAAATGTAAACCTCGAAATGGATTGTAGGACTGCATGGTTTGGGTGTCCACCCCCCACGGTACACCATACCAAAGGTACACTATTCACGAGAGGGCTTTGTATTTCAAGTCAACTTTATTTTTCTCATCGCGAGCTGTGCGATAACGAATGTGATCAAGGTGACTAAGCACCGAGAGGCTTTGGGTCATCTTACAAACTTTTTTTTTTTTTGGTGATTTCGGAAGTCGGTCACCTGTCGGCGACCTGTCAATATCAGGGGGGGTGTGTGTGTATAAAGTCCCTGTGTCAGTGACCTGTCAACGACCTGTCAACGACCTGTCAACGACCTGTCAACGACCTGTCAACGACCTGTCAACGACCTGTCAATATCGACCCCTCCCGGAGCACCATTTTTCTTTCTTTTAAGGTGACTAAGCACGAGAGGCTTAGGATCATCTTATAAACTTTTCTTTCTTTTTTGTTATGAATCTAACCTTTTTTTTTTCTCATCGTCAAAGAAGCAGAAACCGTCACTGTAGAGGGTACGTACATAAGTCGCCCTTCAAAACATCTGTGTTATAATATTGTTGTTGTTTTTTTCCCTGTCCAAAATAAATGAAAAGAAAATTTTTAAAAAACGCTGTTTCTGTTACCTCCCTTTAGTTACAAACGTTGTGTTGTAACTCTAAAAGGGAAGTAACAGAAACAGCGTTTTTTTTTTAAATTTTTTTTTGGTGGTTTGCTGATAGTATAAAAACAGACCCACCCATTTCTTGATTTGAAGCACAAAGCAAACATATCAAAAACTTCATAAAAACCCCCCATTCGAACACCCATTTCTTGATTTGAGAAGTTCCTTTTTCTTTTTTTTGTTTTGTTTACAAAGCTACACTGTCTGCTTTGTATTTCAAAAAGACACATCCTTTTTTTTTTAAGACTTTTATTTCGCGCCCACAGAGGCGTTTCGTTTTGTTCTTTTTTTATATTGATTTTCTTTTAAAGATCTGTGTTCCCTACATGAGTTCCTTCATCCTTCAAGTCTTTTCTTTGAATTTTGTTCTGGTTTTTCTTTTTCCCGAAATTTTAAAAAAGAGGGGAGAACCCGTTTGGGTCATCTGAAAAGGGGGAGACCAATTTTTTGTTACACTCTCAGAGCGTCTCACAGTGTGTCACTATTTTTTTTTTTTTGATAAAAATGGTATCACAGTGTCACAGCATCCCCCTATCAGGTAGGCCCTTTTCAGATGACCCAATGTCGCACCGTTTAATACTTACTTTTTTTTTTTGCTCAAGTATACGAATTTGCTTTTTTCCGAATTTTTTTTCTCCCGAATTTTTCTCAAAATGGAATAAACAACAAGAATTCAGCCCCCCTCTCTCTCCCTAGAGGCAGTGGTGGGCTGTATTGTGATACATTTGCCCCATCATAAATAACAATAATACACCAATACAACTGTATTGTGATGTGTATTATGTTATTTATGATGGGGCAAATGTATCACAGTACAGGCGCTACCAATTGAGGGGCTTTTTTTTGCCTGCCAACAGCGGTGTGCTGGAAATGCACGCATCAGGAAACTAATACAGTCTTCAATCAACCCCCCCCCATTCTTTCTCATTTCCATCCTCCCCCTCTGTTCCGTTTTTTTGACAGTGGTTTGAGCAGGAGGATAAGTCGTAGTCTTATACAAAGTAACGCACCCCTTCCTCTGACGTCACGTCTATAACTCCATTCGTCAAAAATAAACAGAGCACAATGTACTTTTCAAAATAAAAATAAAAAAAAACATTTTTAAACCCCCCTGTTCTGTCCCTTTTCCAATCTGTTTTGCCAAAATAACATTTTTTTTTGCAATAAGCGACTGCTTGCTTTCTTTTCGTTTCGGTTAAGAAAAGAAAGTATATGAAATAATAAGCGACTGTGTCAAAGGAGAGAAGAGAGCGAGAGGGAGGCCTAGAGAATAGAGTTACGTGTGAAGAATGGTGTTTTTTCCCCTGTTGTTGTTGTGGTGTCTTAAAGGCATAAAAGTAACGTTTTGGGGGAAAATAGTCGGGTCTTTTTTCTTATTTAATCTCGCGTGCGGGGGAGGTGGTGTGTTTGTGGGGAAGGGAGCCAAAAAACAGAAATTCTGCAGATAGGTGACGTTTTTTGTTTGTGAACCTTCCCAACCTCCTCCCCTTCCAACCTTTTACTCAAAAGTGGTTAAAGAAAATCAAGGGGGGATAAGCACTCATTCATTTATATTCTCTAGACCTCCCAGGACGTAGCTCGCTACGCTCACTACTTACTGCGTACTTATGAAAGAGAGAGAGACACGGCGTAGTTGCAACGAAGATAGACCAAATAGAAGAATAAGTTATTTTTTGTTTTTGTGCAAAAACAGAAAAATCCCACAGTGGAGCTTGCACATATGCGGCAACATACATTATTCCAACAAATTTTCAAAATAAATATATTATAGTGGGAGCTCACCTCTCTCATGAGGTGTCCAACACTAATACAACAAAGGGTTGTAGTGCAAAGGGTTTCGGCCGATGTTTGAGTACAGATTCCCTATAACCCAGGGTAGTTTTTGGTGGTAAGGTTTTACCCATCAGAGTTACTATTTTTTTTTTTGTTTTGTTTTGTTGTGTGACAGTGCCTGCGTCCGCCGATGAATGGTGAGGCGTTTGCCCTTTCAACTTCCCTTTGTTTTTCTTTTCTTTTTTTTCTTTTGCTAGAAAGATGGAACCATTTTTATTGATCCCTCCTCCTCTGCTAAGTTATTGATTCATAATATTATGTTGAAATGCTTTGTAACCTCTACTCTGTTCGAGAGGCATTCCCTCTTGCATGTTCCCTTCTTGCAACATGCAAGAAAGTAAGAAATATAAAAAATGCATTTTTTAAAAAAAATACGTTTGTGAAGTCACAAACCAATAAAACACAACAAACCGCTCTTTTGCTACGAACCTTCTTGTATTCTACATGAAGAAGAATACAATGTGTGTTCGCTTTGATTCATTTTCCTTGTTTTCTGTAGAAGAAACGTGTGTGCACACAAAAGAGAACCACGTCTTCCGCAAAACCCTTTCTTTTTTTAATTTGAAAAGAAATAAAAAAAATATATAAAGCTTAACGTTTTCCCCCTTATCTCGATCCCCCCCTCGTCGACCCCCTTCTTGCGGGTCGCACCGATTCTGAACATACAAAGATCTTCTCCGTCTTGGTGAAGATCGTCTTTGGCACAGAACCTACTCTCTTCATTCCCCTTTTTGAGTGCCTTGTCATGATTCCAAAAATAAAATAAAATGTGCTTTTTTTTTTCTCTTTTGCAATAACATTTTTGTGATACGATAAAGTCTAATAATTCCACCTATTTTTTTTTGGTATCAGATGTAAACCACGTAATGGATGTAGTAGACTTGCATGGTTTGGGTGTCCACCCCCCACGGTACACCCGGTCATACCAAAGGTGCACTGTTCACGAGAGGGCTTTGTATTTCAAGTCAACTTTATTTTTTTGGCCCGGTAGCAACTTTCGCCCAAAGCAACATCCAAACTCGGGTAAAAATCAGATGGATTATTAGGAAATTTTAGAATATATTTGACCCCATTGTTTGGGGGTGTATTGAGGTCCATATTAGAATTTTTGTGTTATTTTTTTTTTCTTCATTTTTTTCTTTAAACTCGCCCCCTTGCAAAAAAAATAGCAACTCTCATTTAAAAAAAACTGGCGACTTTATAGTTGCTTACAACCAAACAAAACATAGAGGGGGAAAAAACTAACATTTTTCTCCTTCAAAAGGTGACTAAGCACGAGAGCTTAGGTTCATCTTATAAACGCCCCCTTTTGTTTTATTTTTCAATGTACAACTTTCCCCCCTAAACCCATGCCTTGAGCTGGATAGAGAACGCTAAAGAGCGTTCCCCATGTATATCATCCACGTCATTATAAGTAGACAAATGTTGCTTCTTTTTTGAATGAAGACGGTGTTAGGAAGCTAACACAAGGGAGGAATTTTTTTTGTGCTTTCATCCGGGGCTGGCATCGTATAGTGGGTCAGTCGGAAGGGTGCCTGCATTCAATAACTTCGTATTTTTTTTGATTATGTCCGCAGAGAACCAGTGCCTACGCCCGCCAATGAACGAGGCGTTTTGCACTTTTTCAACTTCTCATTTATGTGTGCACGAAGCAAGGGTACCGTAACCCGAGAATTTGAAATTTTATTTTATTTTGGCTCTCGAGTAACCACACCTTGCGTGTCAGGTACTTATTATGTTTTTTTTCCCCTTACCCCTGCGTACAGTTTTTAAAAGACCACCAAAAAAAGAGCACAAAAACAACAAAAAAAAAACTTTCATTCAAAAACCCCCCTGCGTCCAAACAGAGACGTTTGCACTGCTCTCAACAACCATTTTCCTTTCATTGAATACGCAAGGATCATCTTACAAAACTCCCCCCCCCCCTATTTGCTCTTTTAGAGATTTATGATTCCTCTGTTGTACAGACAAAAAAATAGTTTTACCACACACCGCCCCCTCCTCGCTAATGGTGCAAGCCAGCGACCTCCTTTGCCATCGACTCGAGGACAGCATCACTCTCCCCTTATAGGAAGTGGTCTCTGCATGGGGCTATAGAATTATCATTTTCTTTTATATTTATAAAGTACCAAAAGCATAAGCGGGCGAGCACTCAAAATGAATGTCGTTCCGAGAAGGGGGGGGAAAAAAGGCAAAAAAAAAAAGGGCTTCTGCCATTGAATATAGCCCCCCCCTAGTCATACCTAGAAAGCGAATATGATATTCGCCCTATATTCGGATCCGAATATAGGGCGAATATGGCCCAAGAATTTTGGATCCGAATATAGGCCGAATATCATATTCGCTTTCTAGGTATGCCTAGGCATACCTAGAAGGCGAATTTCGTATTCGCCCTACCTTCGGATCCGAATACGATTTTCAGATCCGAATATAGGCCGAATATGTATTTGCCTTCTAGGTATGCCTAGTTAAACCCACCAAGGTAGCCCTTTGTTTTCCCCCTGCAAAGGTGATAATGTGCAGAGATTGGCGCATATTTTTGCCATTTTTATT
Source organism: Rhynchopus sp. YZ270_cl-10 (assembly GCA_964035575.1). NCBI lineage: Eukaryota > Euglenozoa > Diplonemea > Diplonemida > Diplonemidae > Rhynchopus > Rhynchopus sp. YZ270_cl-10. Next base: position 954,815 of record OZ037923.1, on the reverse strand, counting down.
TTTGCAATTTTTTGGTTTTTTTTTTTTTGGTTATGAATACCACCCGCAGCCTTCCATCTCTTCCCACGGATTTGGCAGCTATTTCTTCAGTTATTTTTTCTTTTTTTTTTCTTCTTTTTTGTTGCCCACAAATCCGTAGAGGATTTAGCACAAAAAACTCCGTCTGCTTTTTTGACCCTGAGTTTTCCTGTGTTTACCGGGCATCTGGCGTCCGGCAAAAAAAAACACAGGAAAAACTCAGAATCACAATCAGGTGGAGAAAACTGTAGAGAATACGCTGTTTTGACCGACCTGCTCACGCAATTATAGAAAACGAGATGTAAATGAAGAGCGGCGAGACCGTTGGTATATCCCATTGTTTTTATATAGTATTTCCAAATTTTGGCAATCCAATTTTTCGGGGTAAAAAAAAAGTCATTTCGAGATTTTCGTGCCTCAATAGGTACACTGTTCATGAGAGGGGCTTTGTATTTCAAGTCAAAAACTTAGTTTAGCACAAAAGCGAAAAAAAGGGCAAAAAAAAACAAAACAAAACACTTCATAACACAATCCATTCGAAACCCCCCCCTTTTTTTTTTTTCTTTTCAGTCACTCCATCCCCCTTTTGTGCACAAAGAAAGACGTGCTCGTAAGGCTCGTCTGTTTTTTCAAAAAAATTTTTTTTAAAAAAAATGGGAAGTCACTATCCCGTGATAGTTGTCTAAAATCAAAAAAAAAAGGAGAAGGGGTGGGGGTGGGGGGGAAGATTGACATTTGAACAGGGTTTTCAAACCCACAAGAAACCATATTAGGGCCGAAAGCAAAACGTGAGCTGTGGTGATTTGCTTTCACACCGAACCAAAAAAAAGTCGTTTTTTTTTTTTTCTCTCTTTTTTAGTTTCTCAACGTAAATTTAACGTGATTTCTTATATTTTTTGGTGTGTTTTAGTTTCGTAAGGAATATGACGAACTGTCTGAGATTATTTCCAGCACCTCGTTGTTGACTTTACAGAAAGAGTGTCCTGTTTTAAGGAGGTTTCCCCCGGGTTTTTTTTTCTTTTTGACTCCGGGTTGTCGGGAGTAAGGAAAGTGGTCAAAGCAAAGCAAAAAACAAACAAAAAAAAAAATAGTGGAGTTCATCCTCGGGTGTCTACACTAATACAACCAAGTTTTCAAAAAAAAAAAACAAACAAACAAACAAACACCCTCCCCCTCCCTAATGGTGGCAGTATTGTAATGGGAGCCCATTGGAATACTGACTCCATTACCTCCTCCCTCCCCCTCCCCCTCCCCTCCCATACCCCGATGCCGCAGTGTTGCCTACCCCATGCACACCGCATCGAAGCACCCCTCGCCTAGCCCCTCCTCCCCACTTCGTTCCCTTTCCCATAACCCCAAATTTGTCTATTCTTTTTCTAGTCTATCGATCCGGTGCATGCGTCGTTGCGCACACCGGTGTTCCCCCCCCTATGCCCCATCCCTAAAGGATTGATCTTCGAGTACAATAAGTAACAGCAAAACCCGCGACATTTATGGTTGAGGTGTCCACCCCCCCACGGTACACCCCGGTCATTGTACCAAAGGTACACTGTTCATGAGAGGGCTGTTGTATTTCAACTTTATTTCTTGAATCTTAAACAATTAGAGGAGGCACTTGTAAAATGTGACCTTTTGTCAATTGTCTTTGGATGTCAATAAATCCTGTTTTTTTGGTGCATGTGTTGACCCTCTCAAATACTTTCAATTCTGTGAACTGAAAGTATCTAATTTTCTTTCTGTGGAGCTAACTTTTTAAGGATCCTGCGAAGAAAAATTGTAACTACTATCTAGTGATGGTAATCTATAATCAAACAAAACAAAAGAAAAATTTTTTTTTCTGTGGAGCTCATCCTCGGGTGTCTAATAAAGGTACTGTAAACGTACTATATACGGACCGTAAAAATGTTGGACTATTTGGCAGAAAATCGGGCAGTTGGACTATTATTACGGTCCATAATTATATTATGGACCGTAATAATAGTCCAACTGTAGTATTAATTATATATCAGCCAAAATCTGTTTAGCCGTATATAAAGGCCTGTTTTTGGAGCCACTTTAAAGTGATAAAAAATCCGCCAAAAAAATGTTGCGACCCCGGAATTTTTTCAGATTGCTCCGGAAATGCATACAAGCGCCTTTTCGGGGGAAAATATTGCACCCCCGGCCTCTCAAACGTACTTGACCGTGGACAGGTGGATTTTATCAATTTTATGGCCCGGGCACATTCTGAAAAAAAATATTCTTGGAAAGATAGGGTGCGAAAACGTTCAATTCCGGGGTCGGACGGTCAAAAATATGCATCTGGGGCGAGCGAGTGGGCGGCGGGAGAATGGGTACTATGTACTGGCTACTGTACAGTGTACTATGTACGGTGAGGAAACCTCCTCTTTGGGTCCAACACAGTGATGTCTCTAAATTGGATTTGTTTTGTCAAAAGTTGTCGATTTTTTTTTCTTTGTAGTATTTCTTTGTAGTATGTTTTTCACTTTTCTATTTTTTACTTTTATTTTATTTCTCTTTCTTGTGTGTTTGCTGAGGTTTTCTATCTGATACACAGACAGGATGTGTTGGTATTTGTTTGGATTGGTAGCAATTATTGCACGGAATACTTTACGTATACACGGCAGCCATCAAGACCAAGACTCTTTAGGTTACTCTTCCTCCTGGTGATCAGACATTACATCCAGTAAGGACAGAGAAAGGAATAAGAAAAAAGAAAAAAAAAACTTTTGTATTTTGTGTATTCCCGAAACAAAAAACTGAAGTAGAAGGTACCAAATGTTCACACGAACATCGGTTTCACGATATTCACCCACCATTTAAAGGGAAATCACTGAAGATGTCCACCCTTTTGAATACAACTGTATGATTCTTAGGACTGAAACAGGGTTAATATCAGAAACCAATCTACTGAAGTTTCAACTTGTGCACGAAGCATTTTACTTTTCTTTTCTACGTTTTGCAAAACACACAACATAAAAAGAAAGATGGGACCATTTTTGTTGATCCCTCACCATATACTATCAATTTATTGATTGCATATGATGAAAATACTTTTTATTTACAAGTGCCTCCAGACATGCTGTGAAAAACTGAGCCTCGCTTAGAGTATGTTGCGGAATGGTCTCTAGTACATTAGCCCTAAAAAGCTAAACACATAGTGCAAACTAGTTTATATTTATAGATATATTCTACTGCTGCACTATGCTTTGTTTACTCATAATTACAAAGGAGTTAACAGAAAGTCGAAGCACACAATACAGCTGTCCTGTGAACTTCGCACTACACCCCACCCCCTCCCTACCTCTTTGAAACAGTCAAAAAAGAAATCAAAATTAAAAAAAAAAAAAAAAAAACAGCAGAAAAAGAGACCAAAAAAAAAATGATATAATAACAAGGGAGAGCAAGTAGGTTATTTAAAGTAGGTTGACGACACCGAAACCCCAATAAAAAAAATGTGTCCGTTTATGGTGTCAACGTTAAAGACTACCAGAAGCAGCTCAGTGCATTCTGAAAAAAATAAGCGAGCGATTCTAGGCTATATATGTTCATGAAGCCAATGAATCTAGATAAAGGTCCTATTTCAAAGAATTCCCACAAACAAACACCACTTTTATTTTTACTTTTTTTCAACAAACCAAATAAAAAGAAAAAAAAACTCTTTTTCACCACTGGAAGGGACTAGACCTCGTACTTGACCCTTTCAGTGAGACGTCAGACCAATGTATTACATTGCCACACCCTGGGTAAGCTGTGCAGTCTGTAGGCCTACTACAAAAACCGCAAAACTTTGGAAAAAAAAAAGAACGAAGATAATAGGTATATCGCAGTAGTAATTTGGTCGTGGTTTACCAATGGTAATGTCCACGACGCAGTTTATATGGTTGTACTCAACGCGTACTATGTCACTAGTGATGAGTATTTTTCTCGCAGGAGCGATTTGGTCTTGGTGGGCATCTTAGCTTTCCCATTTTTAAAGGGACAATAGCCTTGAGACTAAGACTCCAGGACACATATTAAATTGTTTGCAATGCACGTTTTGCTATCTCTTTGTACTACTCTAGTCTTTGTGTAGGTGTTTCAATACAATGGACAATGGATGATTAAACTGGTTTTAATCATTGCTTGGACGGCGAACTACTAAGTCCAGAAAATTCAGTATGTTTTTCACTTTTCTATTTTTTACTTTTATTTTATTTCTCTTTCTTGTGTGTTTGCTGAGGTTTTCTATCTGATACACAGACAGGATGTGTTGGTATTTGTTTGGATTGGTAGCAATTATTGCACGGAATACTTTACGTATACACGGCAGCCATCAAGACCAAGACTCTTTAGGTTACTCTTCCTCCTGGTGATCAGACATTACATCCAGTAAGGACAGAGAAAGGAATAAGAAAAAAGAAAAAAAAAACTTTTGTATTTTGTGTATTCCCGAAACAAAAAACTGAAGTAGAAGGTACCAAATGTTCACACGAACATCGGTTTCACGATATTCACCCACCATTTAAAGGGAAATCACTGAAGATGTCCACCCTTTTGAATACAACTGTATGATTCTTAGGACTGAAACAGGGTTAATATCAGAAACCAATCTACTGAAGTTTCAACTTGTGCACGAAGCATTTTACTTTTCTTTTCTACGTTTTGCAAAACACACAACATAAAAAGAAAGATGGGACCATTTTTGTTGATCCCTCACCATATACTATCCATTTATTGATTGCATATGATGAAAATACTTTCTTTGGATTTATTTTTGACAAATCTTTCAATTCCGACCATTTTTCTCAACTGGAAACACACTCCACGGTACGCAACTTTTGGTGGAGCCGACCACTCTTTCTGCACTGAAAATCCCCTGTATTACATGTACAAAGCATTGGAGCCACTTTTTTTTGACTTCTACTCCACTAAAATGGTCGATTTTTTTTTCTATGAAACGCGATGAGCTCGGAAATCGATACAAGCCCATTTTCGGGGTGTTTGGACAACAACTTCACACCTCAGGCGCAGGAAAGCAAAAGTGAAAAAACTGCCGACGTCATTTCACAAAATATTTTATTTTTATTTTTTTGAAATTTTTTTGGGATTGAAATCAGGGGATCGAAATGAGTTAAATGCGGGGTCGTAGGCTCAAAAATTTGCATCTGTGGTTTATTAAGTGAACGAGGCCCAGAAGTATACGGCTAAGCAGATTTTGGCTGATATTATGTAGTACGTTTTACGGTAATAGACAAGAGTTTGGTGGACATTACCAAAAATAGCCAAAAATAACCAAAAACAATTACAACTGGTGTTCCGGAAACACCTGTCAAGGACATGTCAATATAGGCCCCCTCCGGAACACCAACAACTGCAAAAAATAAAATGCAAACCCTGTCCCTTCAACCAGTCTACTACGCTAATGCAAAGTTTTCAAAGAAAACAAAACCCACCCATAGTGGAACACAAAACCGAACCACACTAATACACCCGAGGCCCAAAGAAAGGGGGTGGGAGAAAGCCCCCTTTTTTAAAATTATTATTTTTTAAAGAATTGTTGTCGTTCGAACAGCCGTCCAAGGGAATTTGACGTCCAAAAAAAAAGACGCCAAACTTATTTGGATGCCCACAATGTTTTTGTTGTTTGGTGTAGACTGTAATTCTCGCACGACAACGATTGTACTAACGCATGCATCTGTTAGGTTTTTTTATTTTTATTTTTTTGCCACCAAAAAAAAATACATTTGGTGCTTCCCGGGGGGTATGCATTTCACAACTTTTCAATTCAATTCACAACTTTTCACAACTTTTCACCACCCTTTTTTTCTTCGTTGGTGAAGCTTTTAAATGCCGGCATTTGCATTTCCGGAATCCGTCCGGCCAGTGGTGGGGTCAATTTGCCGAAATGGACAAGTTCTCGTCATTTCCGCGCAGTACACAGTACACAGGTACACAGGTACACCACATCACGTTCTATCTTGTGAATCCCAGCATACCCCTCAATGGGTGGGCCACCACCCAACCCAAAAAAAACCCCCCCAAAAAAAAAAATCAATTCACAACTTTTCACAACTTTTCACAACTTTTCGCACTTTTCACAACTGTTCACAATTTTTCACCATTTTTCACCAGCCTTCACAATTTTATAGCGGTTTTCGTGTTGTGAAAACTTGTGAAAACTTGTCACATTTTGTGAAAATTTGTGAAATGCATACCCCCCGGGAAGCACCAACATTGTCTGTCAATCGGATTGATTGTCAAATTACTACTATTTCTCTTGAGATCCACTTTTGATTTTTGCCTGAAAATTTGGAGGTGTTTAGTGGTATTTTAACACCACTCAACTCTACCAAATTTCAGGGGAAAATATAGTGGAATGTGTCTTTTTCAGATCACAAATCTAAAACCAAAAACAGAAAGGGTGCATGTGTTGACCCTCTCAAATACTTTCAATTCTGTGAACTGAAAGTATATGAATCTAACTTTTTCAGATTTTAAAAAAAGAAGGAGAGCAACCACTCTGTGGGCTGAGGTGTGTCGTTTTTATAGTTTTTTTTTTATTCCGGGGGTTCGATAACCCGCGGAGTGTCAGTGCCCTGCGTCCCAGAGGCGTTTTGCACTATCAACTTCACTTTATTCTCGCTCTTGTCAAAGAGGGTGATATTTTTATGACACGACCTAACTGTTGGTTAGGTGATTGTATGGGCACAACGAACCAATGCGTTTCTGAGCCTTCAGATGCACTTTGCACATTTCTTTTTTTCTTTTTTTTTCAAAAAGAAAAGAGAGAGAGAGAGAGAAACCGACGGCACCAATCCTCTTGATTGACTATTTCCCCCAGCCTGGGTTTTCTCCCCCTATTTTTTCTTTCTTTTTGTGGATTAAAATAAACTGTGCATTGTGTTCCACCCCCCCATCCTCTCAAATGCTTTTGGTTTTCCTGAACTGAACGTATCTGAATCTAATCATTTTTCGCTTTTTCTGGCTGGTGGTTTCTGGCATCATTTTTGGGCTCCGGCTCGGTTAGGCATTTTAGGGCAATAAACAAGTCATACCACATGGGGCCCCAAGAGTGCCCCAGCCAAAGTGGCCTGACTTGTTGCCCTAAAATAAGTTCAGACTTACCCTAAAAATAAGTTCAGACTTGCCCTAAAAAAGTTCAGACTTGCCCTAAAAAAAGTGTTTGCCCTAAAAATAAGTTCAGACTTGCCCTAAAAACACTTTTAGGGCAAGTCTGAACTTATTTTCGGGCAAGTCTGAACTTTTTCATAGGGCAAGTCTGAACTTTTTCAAAATAGGGTAGGGTAAGTCTGACTATCTCCCTTTTCTTTTTCTTTTTCTTTTCCCAGCGTTTTTTGGTGACATCCTGAAAAATACCAGAAATTAAATTTCTGCTTCAATTTTATTTTTCAAATACCCCCCTTTCCCCCCCTTTTGTGTAATAAAAGTATTTCCCGCATTTGACAGTTTTTTTTTTTTTAGCGCGAAAAGTGGGAGTAAAAAAAAAGGGTATAGTGGAGCACACTCTAGGGTGGCTACACTAATACAACCAAGTTTACAAGAGTAGGAAGGCTTTGGCTGACGTTGTGTACAAATATATTTTGTTCCAGTAGTGGTGTTCCCGAAAGGGCCCATATTGACAGGTCCTTGACATGTCCTTGACATGTCCCCGACAGCAAATCGGTAACACCAAGTAGGTGTACAGTGATTGTGACAAAGCATAGCATTGCAATGCCGTTTACAAAGGAATATATATTGTTGATCACATGATAAGGTCAAGCTGCCACCATCCCAGGGCCGTTTATGTGTTCAAAGCGTGTTGATGTCTCCTCCAGGCCAGATTAACATTAGGTTCACATAGCAAATCTAAACAAGAGTGAAAGAGACAGTGCGCCCTGTGTGCGCCTGCTAACAACCAAGGCTAACCAACAATGTGTTCGAGATGATGCTTCATACGTTTGTTTGTATCAGCTACCCTTTTGCCCTGTACAGTTTCATAATATGTTTTGAGGACTGCCAGAACAAAAAAAAAAAAAAAAAAAGGGGGAATAGTCAGTTATGCCCTACCCTTTTTTTGGAATGGTCAGAGATACCCGAAAATAAGTTCAGATATTGGTCAGAGATACCCGAAAATAAGTTCAGATATTGGTCAGAGATGCCCCATTTTCAAAAATAGGGCATAACTGACCAATATCTGAACTTATTTTCGGGTATTTCGGGTATCTCTGACTATTTCTCAACTTATTTTCGGGCATGTCTGACCATATCGCCAACTTTTTTCGGGTACCCCAAAAAAGTTGGTTTTCGGGTATACCCAGATACCCAGATACCCAGATACCCAGATACCCAGATACCCAGATACCCAGATACCAGAGGTCCAGGTCCAGGTACCCAGGAACAGGAAAAAAGTCGTGAAAGAGCAACCACAGCTCCACATGACAAACACAAAAGTGTCCAGTCACGTGGGGCATTCATGCACTGAGGAGATAATGATCCAACAATTTACAAGAAAGATTACTTAACCTACTGCTGGAAATTGCCAGGTCGTAGTAACACACAAAGTGTGCCTCCGTTCGGGAAGACCGGATATTCTAGAGACCAAAAAGGCCTCAAGAATATCTTCCGGTAGTCAAGGTAGAACCGAGTGAACGGCCCAAGACCCCCGTGGAGAAGTTAAATGTGTAATGCTATCAGGTAGAAACTGCGAACACTGTCTTACCCTCCTCAATACATGGTGGTTGATGTCTTCCACAACAAATTTCCTGTACCCAGGTACCCAGGTTCCCAGACCCACGCAGTACCACGTCGCAGTACTACGCAAAATTTACCACCAGACCCTGTCTTCGTGCACCTGAAGTACAACGCCGCAGACAGGCCAAACATGCGTTGGACTCAGAGGAATGCCCGCTGTGCAGGTATCATGAGAACCAACTCCCAGCAACAAGGGGCGCCTTTTGGCGGGCGTTGTTGAGGGTGTTTGGGGTGCAAAGTTTTCCACAATTTTGATGCGCGGGTACAGAAGTGTTATCTTGTTCTTTCATCTCTAAGAAATGTAAATGTCAATCGCGTTTAACTACCACTAGGGCTTGTTCAGTGAACCCACGAGGGGTCGAAGGGGGTTGGTTATCCCATATCTATCAAAGGTTGTGTCGACCAGGCTAAACCACTATGTTACGCTGTACGTTGTTAAATCCGGAGAAATAACACTTTAGCAGCCGCAGGAAGTTTGCTAAAAAGAGTGCCTCACGCTACACAAACCACCACCCGCAATTGACTTAGATATTATAACAAAGAGAATTCAGAACAAAACAACACCCTGCCCCATACACACTAAATTGTCATGCTTCGAGAGCATGCCTGGGCCAAAATTACTTGACAAAAAAGGCAACAAGACCACCCACAAGGAGTGTGAAATGTGCACTGGTTTTCTGGGGGAACGCAATATTTTCTTGTGCCTCGTCCTCCGTAAGCAGAGGACAGACTTTCCGGAAGGTTTCCAAAGTCGAATTTCTTGCACTAGCTATGCTCCCTGGGTTAATGGCTATAGCAGTGACTGACAAAGTGTTCCCACCCCCAGGTCTTCGTCCACAAACAAATCTAGAATAGATTGATTTGGGTGAAGCCTTGGATTTTGAGTTGTTGAATGTCGGAGAGCGGCGCTCATCGCAATCACGGATGCAGTTCAGATTTCACGATCCTGTGATGAGTGTAAATGTGGGGTGTGATTAAGTTATGGTATACAAACGCAGTAGTCGGGAAGGGTGAGGTTAATGAAAAAAGTGGTAATAACTATGTATTTCCGCGAAATAAGGTAGCCTTTTTTCACGCTACAGAGAGTTTCCTGCTGCACTAATGGTTCCCAAGCGAAGCGAGGGACCATGTATAAGGGTTTGCGGGTTTGCGGGTATTTACCCCCACTAAAAGTAACTGTGTGTAGGGTAGAGGGGTGAAAATCATACCATGCTGCTTCAATGCTGTCTCTGCTGTCGCATTCCCTCATGGTGGGTCACTCACCCACTGGGCAAAAAATCAAAGGGGGTACCCCCAAATAAGTGGGTACCCCAAATAAGTTCAGAGATACCCGAAAAAAGTTCAGATATACCCGAAAATAAGTTCAAATACCCGAAAATAAGTTCAGATATAGTCAGTTATGCCCTATTTCTGGTTTTCGGGTATATCTGAACTTATTTTCGGGTATCTCTGACCATTTCAAAAAAAGGGTAGGGTATAACTGACTATTCCCCAAAAAAAAAATTGGGTCGATTCCGAATACTAAGGCCCAATTTTGAAGTGTGTTCCGTGTGTGTGGTTTTATTTTTTTATAATTTATTTAGGTACAGTCATTGGACTTTGTATTTTTTAAGTTATTGGGGGGGGGGATTATTTTTGTTTTTTTTATTTTTTGCATTTTGTGCCAGCTTTTCCGTGGCTCAAAAATACCTACTATTCTGCTACTATCCTGATAAGTTTCGTTACATTATTTCCCCTAAAATGTGTCTTTGGTTCTCATGACTGCATTCCTTCCTCTTCAGCGAAGATGCTACGAAATACCGGGGGGGTCACGAACACCACACGGCCGATTTTTTTTTAAAATTATTTTTGTTTCGGGGAGGTGTTGTGGTGTGTGTCCTGTTTACTTATCTGTCAACATGTTGCAGCCCGACCCATTGAATATCGCGTCTAGCTGCGGTCTTCATCGATCCCAGAGCCAAGACATCCACCGATAAGTGCAGTTGTCGCCTGCAGTAGACAGCGCTACTAACAGGGACGCCAAAAGCTCAGAGCTTTGAGAAAAATTCTTTGCCTTACTAATGACCATTATCAGTCTGTGTAAACACAACGATGGTGGTAAAAGGCGTGTGCACAGAGGGAGACACATCATCACTAGTGTTTTCTCTTCCCCCCTACCCTTTCGTGCCACCCCCGGTTTAGATGTGTGTGAATGCAACATGAGTCGCAACGATCTACCAACCTTACGCCTCGCAAAGGGTCGTTCATATTTTTAAAATTTTATTGTTGTAAAATATAAGTTTCCCCCTCCCTCCCTTCCCCCCCTATTCAAAACCATGTGCTACCCAGAAAAATGTGGAATAGGTGAATTGCAGTAAAAAAAAATATTTCTGCAACTGCTTCACCATTTCATTCAATTCTTTCTTTTTCAAAGAAAAAAAAGAAAAAAAAAATGTGTTCGGGAGTCATGGTATTTTACCCCCTCGTGTGTGAACGAAAACACCAATCTTAGGGAAAAAAAGGGGGGGAAATGGTAAAATAAGGTACTACTGTCTACAAAGGTGATAGGATATAAGCATTACCCCCTGTCACATGGTGGTTTACGTCGTAAAATGTATCATAATAAGGGTAGGCCAACATGCTTGCTGGTATAGGGTTGTGTGTGGATAATTTCCCGGGTTTGCATGCTTACATAGGTTCTTTTTTTTTGTGTCGAATTAGATGCAAAAGTACCCGTATTGCCATGTAAATAACACGATTTATCGTAACATCAGTGACTAAGCAGGAAAGTGCTTAGGATCCCAATATCAACAGGTCTCATTTTATTTTATTTTATTTTTTTTGCATGTAAGCCACCATGTGTCCGTCTTGTTGCTTTGTTGCAGTAGTATTTATTACCAAAAAAAATCACCTCTGTTTAAAAATTGTGTACCGTGTGTGTGCAAAAAAAAAAAGTCATTTCCCAGCATCTTGCTCATACTGTTAGGTCACGAAACTTTCCAAAATGGTGGCCAGCTTCTTCTTCTTTTTTTCTTTTCTTTTCTCAGGGCTTCCCGCAGGATCTGGGGTTTTGGCCTCCCAGGGGGACCAGCCAAAAAAAGGTGGAATTTTTTTTTTTTTTTCAATGATTTTAATTTGTGTGGTGTGTAGCATTAACGCTGACGCTACGTTACGTTACGCGCCTTTACGCACTTTAAGTGGTCAAAAAAATTTTTCGACTTCGGCGAAAATGTCCCGGCAAACCGTTAAAACTGCTGCATTAACTCGCATATTGCATATCATCTCACGTTCCCCACCTTTGCGGAATAAGAAAAAATATGTCAGGTCGGTAGCGTGCAGACGTTTCCTCGTATAGACATCTACAAAAAGAAACGACAGTCATGGCAAAGGTTCCTGGCGAAGCCACGGTACGCAACATTTCAAAATACTGTGATTAAAATTGCACATTTTACAGCCACACTATGTCATGGGTGGCTTGCAATCTTGCGCCGCAGGCGCACGGTACGCTACTTTTTTCTTTTGCCATGCTGCATGCTTCCTTTTCCTTCGGCGTTTGACCAATTGAGTCGCGTTCTGGCTGTGACGGGGTCACTTTGCCCATGAGGCATACTCGTGGTTCTTTGCAACCGTTATTTTCTGCCTCTTCGGAGCCTGAGCCGATAACTGGGACTCCGCCGGTCGCTTTGCAAATTCCATTATGGAAATCTGTCTTGGTCCGGAGGACTTTTTTGGTGCCATCTTTTCCCCCTGTTACACGACGGTGATGTAACGGGTGTTACAAGTGAGTTACATGTAACTTTTGTTACATGTAACTCACTTGTAACTCACTTGTAACCCACCAGTTACAACCTGATTTTGCCTGTAATTCATGTATCCCACTTGTAACTCACTTGTAACTCACTTGTAACGGTTTTTCACTTGTAACGTTACATGTAACTTCACTTGTAATATACTGTACATCACCGTCGTGTAGTTGCCTGTATTTGGATGCGCGGGGACGGGAGGGTGGGAAAAATTAAAAAAAATGTGGAAAATTCCTAATAGGCAGCCTCGGAACACTCAAGGGCAGGCTGGTCCCCCCTGGTCCCCCCTGGTCCCCCCTTATTATTTTTATTTTCCCCCAGGGGGACCAGTGGTCCCCCCTGGTCCCCCCTGTGGGAAGCCCTGTTTCTTTTGCCCCCAACAAAAGCGCAGAAGAAAAGATGGATAATGATCCGACTTAGCAACTGCACTGGTTCAACAAATCTTCAAAAAAGGGGGGGTATTTGTTTAGTTGCTTTCAAATTTGTGTGTTTTTTTTTTTGTCTTTTTTCTCTCTTTGTTTGGTTCGTCTTTGATCTTTCTAACCCGCCCCTTATTGCCCCCATTGTCCCGAAGCATATTTTTGTTTTTTTTTAAACCCCTCATCTCATCCCATTCTTTTTAGCAGGTTCTTTATTTTTCCAGCTAAGTGCGGGAGTCTCTCGCACATTATAGGGAAATATCTGATTTACAGTGATACACCAAACACCGGTGGGGGACAAGAAAAATCTATACCTCCTATGTTTTTTTTTTTCTCCATGAACTTCCACGACACACCCTACTGCACAAAAGTAGGGGGAAAAACTAGGGTGGGTTTTTTGGAATTTCAAAATTCGGTGAGGTTTTTTTTTTTTACCCCCTCATTGATGTTTGTTGTGTTTTCATCCGGGTGGCTGGCTAGCGTCTGTGGGTTAATCGGAGGGTGTGCCTGCATCAAACAACTACAGTTTTGTTGTAATGGCTGTAACCCTTCCCCCAGTTGGGTTGGTTTTCAAGGTGCGAAACGTTTATTCTCGTTTCTCAGATCATGAAATCTGTGCAGAGAAATGTTTTTCCCTTGAACAGAAGAGGGGGGGGTAAGACAGACACAGCGTTTTTTTTTTTCTCTTTGCAACCCTCGGGTGAGGTTCTTCCCAAAAAAAAAAAAAATGTTAATTAGCGCTGACGCAACAACGAAGTTTATGATATAACACCAAGCATTGAGGAAACATAAGGGAAAATAGAATCGATGGAAGGTGTGACTGCTAATTGATTTTTTTTCTTCTACACAGTGGTTAAAGAAAGTTTACGCCTAAACTAATGGCGGAATTGAAATCGATGGCGGAAATTACTTTAGGCGGAACTTTTCTTAGGCGGAACTTTCTTTAACCACTGTACCATACACAGTATTTGATTTCTTTTTATCTCACATTGTCATTATCCTGAAGTCAGATTCTCTTTTCCAACTCGGTGGCCAAAACGAATTAGAGATGTTTTCAAGCATCTTTTGTCGTTTCTTCTTCTTTTCTCTCCCCAAAAAGGATCACATCCCAAAAGGGCCAACTTATATTACTGCGATTTTGTGTAGCGCCTTTAATTGTACGTTTTTCTTTTCTTTTTTTTTTTGCCTACATCACACAGGCCTAATTACTCTGTATTCGCAATGATCCCCCGTTCATCTGACTGATGAGTGGAAGCGGGGGGTAGCACACTATCAGATGTAAACCACGAAAATGGATTGTAGGACTGCATGGTTTGGGTGTCCACCCCCCACGGTACACCTGCATGGTCATACCAAAGGTACACTGTTCACGAGAGGGCTGTTGTGTTTCAAGTCATTTTTTTTCTTCTTCCATCCGCTTCATGTAAAGTTTTGCTGTCGTTATTTCATTTAGTTTCCCCCATTTATTTTTTCTTTTTTTCTTTTTGTTGTGCAGTGTTTATGTCCACCGATGACGTTTACACTTTGCACTTCTCTTTTATCGTGCCTGCATCCACCTGAAGGGTGTCTGCAATAACCCCCCCCTAACATTTAAATCTGCTCTTTACGGTACCGATCACTCACGCCCCACCCCTTGCATGAGAATTGACCGAGCTGCGTTTTAGTATTAAAGTAGTCTTTTTAAACCAAAATATACGGTGCGCGACGACACTTTGTCATGAAATGACAAAGCACAATAACAAGCACAAAAACGTTAACGACAAACTGCTTGAAAACTGCTTCATGATATCTGTGTCATCGTGCACGACGGTGAAGCAAATGACATGACATATGCTTTTTACATGTACTTTACATATAATTTTTTTTTACATGTACTCACATGTCATTTTTCATGTAAAAGGCACATGTCATGTCATTTACTTCACTGTCGTGCGAGCATCATGTGACACCCCCTCCTCCCCCCTCTCCGTCTCAAATGCTTTCTGTTCTCCTGAACTGGACGTATCTGAATCTCAAAAAAAATAAAATGTTTCATCATACGGCAACAACACCGAATCCCCCACTACATTTTTTCCCCCCTCTAAAACACAGAGTGCACTTGAGAGAGGCACTTTATATCCTTTCCCCTCAAAAAAATTTTTTTTTCTCTCTTTTCACGGAATGTGTGATTGTGAGGCGCATGGCTTCTATTCCTGATTTCCTCCCCCCCTTTTTTTCTGTTCTTTTTCAATTATTTCACAAAGCGACAGTGCTGTCAAACCTCTTAACACACTGTACACAGGCCCACCCAGAGAGAGGGGGGTGATATCTGTGTATGTGTGTGTTATTTTTTTAAAATACGTTGTTGAGGTCTCGGTTCGCTTATCAATTTGATCGTCTTTCTTAAGAGGAATCTAAGTACCGCAAGGGTTTAGGTTTATCTTACAAAACCTTTTACTTTTCTCGTTTTTTCCCCCCATGTGTAGCTACAATTTTCAAGTGTGTGTGTCCAAAAAAAAACCAAATTTCAAAAACAAATAGAAAAACAAAAACAAAAAAAGTAAAAGAAAATAAACTAACGTCCTCCGCACAGACATTGTGTTGTGTGCTCTCGGTGATTTCAGCCTATGATTTCATTTTTTTTTATCCAAAAAAAGAGAAAAAAGGCTGTTTTTCTGTGAGCATGTGATCATGATCCTAATTATCCACTAAAGTGGGCGATTTAGATTATTGTCGACGCAACAAAAATAAAAAAGTAAAAATTATTCCACAAAAAGAATTACTCCGAATTAGGGATCATATTTTTTTTTTTTCTATAGAAAAAAAAAAGTACTGATAAAAGGTGAATAAAACTCAAGAAGTGGATAGAGTCAATCCAACAAAAAAAAAACCCCGCCTTTGTCGTTAAAGACATTGTGCACACTTTCACACCGGCTCTCCATTTTGATTTTTTTCTTCTCCCTCTCCCTAGGTTTTGCTTTTTTTTGTTTTTTTAAAATTTTCCCCAAAAAAAAGCACTTCAAAAAGTGTATCTAGTCTCGTTTCCTTCCCCTTCTTACAACTTTTACCCTACCCTCACCCCCTCGCCCTCATGATAATGCATAATACTGTACTCCAAAAAAAAAAAAAAACTTGGCGTCCAAATAAGTTTGGAGGATTGCGTTATTGAGGGTAATTTTGCGCATTCTTTTTAGCCACATAAAAAGAAAGATGGGAACATTTTTTGTTGATCCCTAACTATGCTATCAATTTATTGATTGCATAATATTATGATGAAATACTCATTGGCGTAGAGACTTCAATGCAACAAACGAACAACATCAAAGCGACACAACTTTTTTTGGATGCCAAATAATGTTTTTGGAGTGCTGTAATGCAAGAAACCAATACGAAAATGTATTTTTTGATCTTAATACGAGCATGTACGGCAGATTCACCTTTCAGCAATTTGTTCGAAGTTTTTAAAAAAAAGAAAAATATTGTGTTTAGTATAGCGGAGCATACTCTAGGGTGGCTACACTAATACAACCAAGTTTTCAAAAAAAAAAAAAATCACTCTCCCCCCAGCTCCGCGCATAGTTGCGGAAATAACGAATGTGAACCCAACTATCATGGCATATACCCCCTTATTTGTTTCTTTTCTTTTTCTTTTTTTATGCGACAAAAAAAACAGTGGAGATTGCACAAACTGTGGCAACACAAACCGAGGCAACTACACTACTCCAAACAATTTATCAGGAAAATAAGAAATGTAGTGGAACGCAGATACCCTACTACGCGCCTACTATTCTAATACCCTACAACGAGTTTTCAAAAAATTGGTTTTGTGTGGGGTTCACATCGGTGATGTCTACACGTTATCAATTTTTCAAAAAAAAAGAAGAAATGGTGTGGCTGAAAAAGCCAAAACGCACCATATCAAAGTCAATGTGACTCTGTGACCTTTTTTTGGACTCAGCCACACCAAAACAAAAGGCAGCTCACCCCATCCATCTGCAGGGTGCAACTAAATAGCGGAGGAATGGGGGGAGTGTTTTGCCCCTTTTTAAAAGGAACACAAACCCCCCAATATTATTACACCGAACGTGCTACGAAATAGGAACACCAGACTCACCATGTTTTTTTTTCTTCTTTTTTCTTCCCCCTTTTTTTGGTGTTCCGACCTTTTAGTTTTTTTGCGCATTGCCGCAACAACAGAATCAACCTAGCATTGGGGTGGTAATAACCCAAAAACCCAAAACCCAAAAGAACTACACAAAAAAAAACAGGCTTTATTTTTTTTTCCTCCAGCCCCACCATTTTCAATGCGTGGATCTGATGCAAACCCCCGAGTCACCCTTTGGGGAGCTGTGAAGAAGGGGGAGAAAAAAAAATATTGTAGCTGCTATCTCGTGATAGTAGTCTGAAAATCAAGCAAAACAAAAATATGAAAGCTTTTTTTTTTTGTGGCTGTACCATTGCGTTCCCTTTCACATTTTTGCAACAATGATTTTTTTTTTTTAAAAGATGGGTTGTTGTTGTTTTTTATACACTTCCCTAATTGGTGTTCCCGAAAGGGCCCACATTGACAGGTCCTTGACATGTCTTTGACATGTCCCCGACAGTGGGGGGTGTGTTAAAATGACACACCCCCCCTATATTGACAGGTCCTTGACATGTCCTCGACAGGTGTTCGGTAACACCACTAATGCTTTCAAATTTTTATTTGAAAGTGTATGCATTTGTTTTGTGGCTGTACCATTGCGTTTCGCATCTAGAGCAGTGTTGTGAGTACGGCCCCCTCTTGCATAAGGTTTACATACATTATTGGTGAATACTAACGGGTTCGTGAACCTTACGCGGGGGTGGGGTTTACAAAATATCTATCAAAAAGAATAGAAGTGAGTGTCAACACGACAAAGGGAAAAAATCTAAAATCAGAGTGTTTTCCCCCCCTCTTCTCGTCATTGTTTTTTCCCCCCTCCTTTCCCCTGTCATCCCGTTTTCTGAATCCCCATTTTTAAGATATCATTTTTTTTATTGCATTATGTGTTTTGCTTTGCTATCCTTTTTTTTTTTATCCAAGGCTTTGTTCATGCTTTCATCCGGGGCTGGCATCGTACAGTGAGTCAGTCGGAAGGGTGCTTGCATTCAATAACTTCTTCCATTTTTTTTAGTTTCCTGCCATCGTTTTTTTTTTTTCTCTTTTCTCTGTTAGATTTTTTTGCATGAAAAGCCTTTTTATCGTTTTTTTCTTTTCTTTTTTATATCCGTTCAAAACCCCCCCCTCTTTTCTCGTCTGTTTTGTGTGTGTTCGGAACAGACTAGGATTGGCTTTCGTTGTCCGCCCCCCAGATTAAAAGAAAGCGTTTTTGCCTGGTAAAGCCATCCTCAGGATGTCTACACCAAAGCACACCACATATTTCAGAATAAAAAAAAAGATCTTCCCTTACCCCCCAATGCTTTCATTCACTGTGTGAGGTTTCTCAGATTGGTGTGGCCGACGACCCCAAAATAACACAAAATAGCACCTCCCTTCAGCCGCACCAAAAAATTCAGATGCCCAGAATAGCAGAAAATAGCAGAAAGTAGCAAAAAAAATAGCACAAAAATCAGCACCCCCCTTTCAGCCACACCAAGATGTAAATGAAATGTATTGCAGGACTGTATGGTTGGGGGGGATCCACGATGCACCGAGACATTGGACACCTTTTGGTACACTCTCAATGAAAGTTTTGTATTTCAAAAGTCAATTTTTTTTTTCCCCCTCTCTCGTTTCTTGCTCAATCTGTGTGATGACACAACCCTTCACAACCCTTCATCCCATTTTCTCTCAGCTGCATTCCAAAAACACACCACCCCACAACACAAACACAACACAAAAAAATGACGACCACAAGATACGCCGTGCTTGCCTCTGTTCTGTACTGCGCCTCTGCATGCTGCGAGGACGTGCCCGCCTGCGCACCTGGCTTCGAGGAGACACCCACAGAGTGCAGCGCCAGCACGCTCGCCTCAGGGACCTGCGTGCAGATGGACCTTTGTTGTAAGACGGTGTTCTGCAAGGTGAAGCCGCCTGCCTGCTGCGAGAGACGCCCTGAGTGTCCGTTTGGGTTTGACGCTGTGGAGGGGATTGACGCTGCGCTGTGCAGGCTGGATGTGATGCTTGAGGTGGTGACGTTGAGCAAGTCGGACAGCTGCAGGATTGTGGCGGATGTGGATGGGTGCTGCGAGGATGTGGTGTGCAGGACCGAGAGCGTTGCGCCCATGGACAACATGAGGCTACACATCTGCGACGCCCGCCGTAGATGTGGCAACGTTCTTGGCATGGGAGGAGACGTCCAATCCTGCCATGCCCACGAAGTCTGTCTCGACGACCCCTCCGACAGCTGCAACCCAGACACCGATGCCGACTGTGCCGGATGCTGCATCGTCAATGAATGCAACGCCACCTACTGCCCTGACAACCAAAAATGCGTTCTCAACGCCCTCGGCTCGCCAGTCTGTCTGTTCTGAAAAAAGAGGGGATAAGAGGGGGGTGGGGTTGGGTGCTAAGAGAAATGAAAGTAATGTTTTTTTTTTTTGGATGAGATGTGTCCACCCGAGACCCATTCATTCTGTTTGTGTACGGTATCCTCCCTCAGGTGGTGGTGGGGGAGGGTATCTTATGTGCACTTTCAGCTTTTTTTTTTCCCTTTCATTTTTTTCTATAGTGCCTGCGTCCGATGAACGGTGAGGCGTTTTTGTTATTTTCAACGTCTTTAAAAGTTCTAAAAGAATGCGTTCTCTCTCGCATCTTCCTTTGAGAGGAAGAGTGGGAGATGGTGTGAGGTGTTATTTTTTTTTGGGGGGGGGGAAAAAAAAGTCTCTGTGTTTTGTTTTGACACTGTTTTTGAAAAGATGCGAAAAGTGCACAGCATATTGGTACTATGGGAAGTCAGCGACCTGTCAGCGACCTGTCAATATCGACCCCTCCCGGAGCACCACATATTCAACCTTTCTTTTGTTTTGTTTTGACACCGTTATTATGTTTTTTTATTTCCCCGTGTATCCATCTCCTTTTTATTGTCAGCCCATATAATCCGTACCAACGAGGATAATGCTATTTTTAAGAGGTAAATTTTACTGGCTGTAACCTCACGGACTTTTATTAATGGGTACATGAAACTTTCTTTTCCAAAAAAAAACTTAAAAAAACGAGTCACGTCACTATCAGAAACAAACAATCCACATAAAGTAAAAAAAAAAAGTTTGGGTACATTTAGTGCACCCTATTATACCATCTATTCAGTAGAATAGTTAGTATATGAAACAATTTATTTCCCCGTTTCTTCTTCGCTCTGTTCTGTAGAGTTTTTTACCGTCCTAAAAGAAGGCAGGTAAAGATAGAACAAGAGTTCTTTTCACTCACCTAGTGAAAAGGGAATCTCCTCCCCGCCATCCCCAATTTTTTTTTTAAAACCTTTTCTTAGTTTGGAGATTGTGGATAGGCTGTGATCTCAAAACAAGGTAAGGCACCCCTTTCTCGACTTGATGTCTACAAAAAACTTAGAAAAGAAATACCCACAAAAATAAAAGCAAAGCAAAAAAAATATCAAAAAAAAAACTTCTTCAAACCCCCCCAACTTTTTTTTTTTCTGTTCTTTTTTGGTGATTGAGCATGAACCACCTGATTTTTACCCCGCGTAAAGGCTTGTATAGACGCGCATAGGACCGTATAGGTCCGTACAGGCATATACGGACCGTCCGTACACGCCTTTATTACGCGCCTTTACGCGACTATACGCGGGGTAAAAATCAGGTGGATGAAGGGATCGTGCTTCACAAAAAAAACAAAAAACAAAAAACAACAAAAAAAAAAATGATGTGCGTGTTGAGTCTTCGTCTATGGTCTCTATTTTTTTTATTATGGCAATCTTTATTTTATAATTATTTTTTCTCTATGATTTGCGAGAGTTTTTGATAGGCTGTTTTTTTTTCAACCCATCCAAAATCAATTACTTCTTTTTTAAACCCCAGCAAAAAATAATAAAACAAGCCATATTCGGGTGGCATGCTCGCCTCTCTCAATGCCTTATTTTCTCCTTTCACCTTCCTTTCCAAAGGGGAGGAAAGGAGAAGGGTGTTGATATCGTGGCCTGAAACAATCAACTTCATTTCTTTGATGTTTTTTTTCGGTTCAACAAAAAGATCTGATGAAAAAGCTGGTATTTGTGTTCTAAGACTTTTTTTTTTTTGGTCGTGCGATTCGCCGAGCGGTTGTGAACCGCCTCCGTTCTCTTCCGGTACGGAAGGCTCACGTCCCCCACCCTTTGCATGAGCTCGACCGAGATGCGTTTTGAGCACGTTTCAACTGCTCTTTTTATTATTATTTTTTTTTGATAATCTGTTGAATTAGTGTACCCGAGCAAGCAGTCTACACTCAGATTTTTTTTGTTCTCGCGTTTTAAAAAATAAAGTTATAGTGGAGTTCATCCTCGGGTGTCTACACTAATACAACCAAGTTTTCAAATAAAATAAAATACGAGAGTATGGTGCTATACGGAGGCGGGGTTTTTTCCCGCAACTTTTCGCAACTTTTCACAACTATGTGTGAAAAAGTTGTGAAACCCCCGCCCTCCCGTATAGCACCAAGAGTAACCATTCATTCTGGATAATGAAAAAACTGTCCGAATGGAGTCTACACTAAGTTTTACAGATTCTTTTTAAAAAAAAAAACAAAAAACAAACCGTTGTAAAGCACACATACCAAACCATCATTATCAAAGCTTTTCCCCCCCATTTCCCCCCCTCTTTCACACTGCGTTATCCCCCTCCCCACACAAAACAAACCACGCTGGTATTCCCAGTTTCCCTGCTCGCATATCCTTTTTGCATACAATGCTTTGTTGCGCTACTGCTCTTATATTTATTCTAGATTTAAAAAAAAGAACGAAGGAAAAAAAAAAAAAAAAAAGAAAAATCTCGATGATCTGTCGATACAAAACAAAACCCTGGACAGTGCAGACCGCTTTGCGTGGTAGCTACACTACAGAGTATCGGAGAACTAAAAAAAAAATAGTAAAAAAAATAATATCAAATAGGCTGAATTGACGCTGAGTTTGGTGGTAATCCATGGTGATCGATGATGATGGTAAATTTTTTAAAAAAAAGTGAAAAATGGGGCATGCCAGGCCCACGTCAATCAGCCTAACAAAACAAAAATAAGGGAAAAAAAAAAAACTTCACAACAATCCATTCAAAAAACCCACCAGTTCAGGTGTGCATACCCTTATTCCCATTCACAAAACTCCCCCTGCTCCGGCTACAAAAAAAAAAACAAAACAAAAAAAAGTAAATAAATAACCAAACAAAACTGCATCAAAGTGATATCTGCCGACACAAGAGAGATCATTGCGCTCGTCTGAGGTGACGTAAAATGGTTTTTGTAGTGGAGCACACTCTAGGGTGGCTACACTAGCACAACCAACTTTTTTTTCAAATAAACTAACAGCATCAAAATCTGTTCAGTACATCTCTCGGGCGGCATTATGCACAAAACTTAACCGAAAGGTAAGCAAATTTTGCAGTGCAAGAAAAAAGTTAGCCCCCTTTGGGGGTGATGATACAAAGCAAAACGAAAAACGTGGCCACCCCTTTATCAAAAAAAGCAAAAAAAAACAAAAAAACAAAAAAAAAAAAACACCCACAAGAATGCACACACATTCCTTGTTATTACCTCTGGAGTGAGGTATTTTATTTCTCTCTCCCTCTCTCTCTCTCTCTTATTTTCTTTTCTTTTCTTTTTCTTTTTGAAAAAACGAAACAAAAAAAACCAACGATGATATGTCCCCGTAGGTGGGTTTCATTCATCCCTTTTTTTGCATTTGCATTTGTTGCTTTCTCCCCCTTTTTGGTGGAAATAAAAACAAAAAAACTATAGTGGATAGTATAGTGGAGTTCATCCTCGGGTGTCTACACTAATACATCTATACGAAACACGACACGGAAGAATACATTGCAGTTTATACTACCCCAAAACGAACTATGCTTACGCATCTAACACAGTATAGATTCGCGTATACGCAAAGGTGTGCGCCTATAAGGCTCATGTTTTTGCAGTAAGTTCAATTTTTGCCACAAAAGTTAACCCACACCCCCCCCTAAAAAAAACCCCGTTTTGCAAAACCACCCCAAACGTGAACTCCATAAAAGCCGCATTTTTTTGATGGGAAGTTATTATTTTTTTTGGTTAAATAATAACCCCATAGGCAGCAACACTAGGACCCAACAATCCGTGTGACTGTTGACCGCCTAGTAATCAAAATATAAAATAAAACAAAAAGAGCCCCCCCCCTCCCCGCCCCGGTGAGGGCATTTTCATAGTCTAGGGGCAGGGGCCGAAACTATTTTTTTTACTTGCTTTCCTTTCTACTTTCATTTTGTAGCTTTATGTTACCTTTTTGCTTTACCTTTGCATTTTTACTTCTCTTCTTTTCGGCGTTTGTGTAGTGGCATTTAGCCTCACGAAAAACAAGCACGTATGCTGTGACATACTATGATACGATGCCTATATGCTTACGTTTATCCTTTTTACTTTTGCCTACAGCCCTATTGAAAAGGCTCCCATGTAGGCGTTTTCATGAAACAGGGGACAAGGGCCAAACCCACTACCCTTTTTTTCTATAAGCTTTTGCGCTATGCATTTACAAAACAAAATGCACAGAAAAAATATATATCAAAAAAACAAATACCCCACCCCCCACCCCCCCAACTCGAGACCCCCCGTGTACATTCCCACCGGTACGGCACCGCTCCGCAAGCACTGCTCAAGGACGGTGACGTGGGTGCCCCTGACACAGTCAGGCGCCGGTTTTTGATTACGGAATAACACAGCCCCCAACGATATATACATATAAAAAGCGGTATAAACATATACAAAAGAAAAAAAGATAAATATAAAGATACTACTTACATTTATTGGCCAATAAAGTAAAATAGTTAACTAGGGAAAATAAAAGGTGGATTTTTAAACCACATACCAAATAAGAATAACAACAAAAAAACAAAAAAACAAGCAAACAAAATACCTTTTTAAAAAAAAGAAAAATAAAACAAGTTTGATGAAAATTACCAAAACAAACCAAAAATGACAACTGCGAAAAAAGCAAACCCCTTCAATCAGTCTACCCCCGGCGATACCGCGACTAAAAATCGGCCTGTAGATCGTCGTACTCTCAGGAATATGAGAAAACTTTTTTTAAAAATAGCAAATAAGGACCAACATTACCCGCATCACATGGAGCGGTTGATAGCCAAAACTATGTGACACGGACGATGTGGCCCTCATTTTGTAATTTTTATATAAAAACTGACGGGTATCCGGCTAAGAAAAAGATACGGCATACCCAAAAGGTCAGACATCAAACAAACACCCCCCAATTTTGAATACATTTTTTGGTATCAAAAAAACAAGTTCACAGCCCCCACACCACCCCACCCCCACACCCCCAATTATAATTTTGGGACTGACAACCCCGCTTTATCCTTTTTAACTGTTTCGACGAGCATGAGTCTGGGAAGAAAAAGATGCTCACAATATACACGCTTGCAAAATAGGGAAGAGAAAAAGAGCAGCACCCGGTGAAAACCACTCCCTAACACATTTACAGTGTAACCCCTATACCTAACCCAAACGGAACATACACTCATGCCATTTTTTTCAAATTATACTACTAAAGTATTACATGAAAAACAAACATGAGGTGCAACAAACACCCCACGAAGCAGTAGTATTTTCAACAATTTTTACTTTCCACAATAAAGTACAGGTTTAAGGATATCTTCTTAACTTTCTTTTAATTGTGTGCAGCTGGAAGCAAAATATTAGCATCCCATTTCCATTACCATGGCTAATGGCATACTAAGTGAGCCAACACGCTGTAGAGGTCTTGAAAGCGACCGGAGGGAAAATGAACTAATGGAAAATGGTTACTACCTGGACGACTGAGCCCGCCCCAGGCCAGGTGCACCTACAACCTCTGCTAATTTGACAACGTTTCTTCCTTTTTAATTTCACGTAGTAAACAGGGTTAAAAGACTCCTGAAATGGCTACGAAACCACATCAGGCGAAATGTCATCCCCCAGAAGGTGGACATAATCGAAAAAGGATTGCAGAGCCGTCTGGAGTCAACAAAGTTCGAAAAAATCATACCCGAGAAAAAAGAATACATAAAAATTAGGTTTTCACACCCAGCAATGGACCGGACCGCAATGTCAAGTATTCTGCACGATAATGACATAATAAGCGCATGCCCCGACAAAGCCAGGCTTAGTAGCGCTATGGTGAGCTTTTCCCAAGGGCCACCAATACACTGCGCTATACAAAATGTTACGGAAGTAAGCAAAACACTCGAGAACTACACACTCCCTGAGGTTGACGAATGCCCTTGCAAAAAATATATCGGGAACCACCAGCACCACGAAGGCCACCTCTTCGGCGTGGCCCAAACAATGAACAATGTATCGGAGAAATTCAGAGCATTGGCATTAAAAGGCAGATACTACCGACTATCCGGCAATATTCAAGAAGCCCAGGAAGTCACATCCGATGCCTTCGAAGCCTACGCTACATCATTTGATGGTAGTGACGACGAAGTAACTAACTTCACTAGGCTTATCAGGGAAAAGATAAACAAAGCGTTTGCAACACTACCACCTGCTAGTGATTGCGAAATAATAAATAAGAAGGAACTTACCGACATCCAACAAGATGTAGTTTTCACAAGTGTGGACAAATCCAAACAAGATTTTGGAGTAGTATGCAAACGACAATATTTGCACGCACTACAAGACCAACTAAAAGCCTCAAAACAATTCGCCCCATGCACGTTAACGATGGAAGAAGTCAAACAAAAAATGACAAACTTTGCCATTAAACATGAAGTCAAGGTACACCAATCCCTACAATACCTATATGGTTCGGTTAAGTTGCACAAGCCAAAAGAAAAAGGTCAAACCTACCGATGGATTGCGGGTACTTCCAACCCTGGCCAACGAGACAACAACGCCTCGCAAACGGATAAGAAAGTGAAGAAAGAAGAAAAAAAGAAAGACCCAGTCGAGGGAAATATAGCCACAGGCCTACACACAGAGTGTTCCGGTATACTCAAAAAAATAATGGAAACTCTCAGAGATGAGGACAACGGAACTTATGCAAGAACCGGTATCCGGAAATATTTTGTCGTTGAAAATATTGATTCCGTAATGATGAAAATAAAAAATAATTACTCACAACTAAAAAAACTCACGCCCACCACCAGAGATTTTACCGCTATGTACACCTCTCTAAATCAAGACGACCTCATCAAAGGCGTTATGTGGTGTGTTGAACGAGTTTTTGCGTTGAAGGCAGGAAAAACGCTTGCAAGAGAAACGGCCGAAAAAAACCGTAAGAAAAAAACCTTCCACTGGAAAGTAGGTACACAGGGAAAATTCCTGCATTATGACCCCAAAAAAATAGAAGGCCTCGTCACGGATATGGTTAAAAATTGCTATGTTATGAATGGCGATGAGGTCATGCACCAAGTAACCGGCATCCCTACCGGCGGCAATTCTTGCCAAGATTTGGCGAACTGTTTTTGCGTCTCTAGGGAAATCCCCTATATTGAGTCGTTACCAAAAAGTATGCAACTCCAATTCGAGTTTTACTCACGGTACATCGACGACGCCATGCCTTTAGGGCCGGATATCCCCGATGAAACATACGGCATCACATCGGAAAATACTACCGATGCGCCGGATAACATCACGTTCATCGGAGGACGATTCCGATGGCAAAGGTACAACGACAACGACAAGTCTACGTACATAAGAACGTCCGTGTACCATAAAGAAAGCGAATGGGAAAACTTCCAACCCATTAAGTACACGGCAAGGACCAGTGCAGCGCCACTGTCCCAAGGCAAAGGTATCCTGACATCTCAATTCAGGAGGTGCATGTTAATCTGTAACAATTTACAGGACGCCATCCAGGACAGCACATATATCTTATGGCACCTGTTAAGCCGTGGGTACACGCAGAATGACCTTAGGGGAACATGGACACGAGAAGTGAAAAACTTCTACACGCACGACCCAAAAGGGAAAGTGCAAATGTTAAGAGTGTTCGAACATGCCGCATATTTAGTTACCAACAACCAAGAAATACCCCAAGAACCGCCATACGTCGGACGAAGGCCTTACAACACAACAGGCCCAGACCAGAGGCACAGCACCCATACTGTGCCCATACGCGACAAAGCCTTTTTTGTCACACCCCCTACCACAATTGACAACGCATGCCAAACGCCGGCCGCCGAAGTCCCCAAAGTACCCCCTCCCCCACCAACCCCACCACCCCCGCCTCCCTACCAAACAAGTCATGGTATTCATAATCCACATAACTTGTGTTACATGATTGCGCCATTACAAGCGATCAGGGACGGATACCTGCCGGAGCTAGTATCCAGCGTTAAAGGTAAAATGCCGGCCAACTGTAACATGTTACAGCAATGCGAAACGCTAGTCAGGGAACAAACAAAATTTAATATCTCCACGTTCCAAAGAACACTGCCTGAACACTTCCATGGAAGTAACCAGCAATGTGTCGATGAATTCATCACAACGGGCCTAATACCAACCCTAACCGCAGAACTCCAAAGGACCTCGAGTCTCTTCAAAATACCCGAGTTACACTCAAAAGTGTCCACTACATGCAGCGCATGCAAGTCGATCACGACGACTATGGAGCCTACAAATGTATTACGAATCCACATACACGACATTGTGGCTAAGTCGTTTCCCGAATGCGTACATGACGTAATACACAACAAAACCACACTACAAGGTGTGAATATGTTTGAATGCACACCCTGTGATACCCATACTGTCGCTACGCAATCGCGTGAAGTTACTAGCCTCCCTATGTACCTCCCGATATACGTCAAGAGGTTCACCGGTGCGTTGGTGAAACTTCACGACAGAATAGAGGTCGGCACGTCTATGTCGCATCATATTGGTGACACCCTTTACGAATATGAAGCATCAGGTGCCATCATGCACTATGGAACGTTCCACGGTGGTCACTACACCTACGTTAAGCAAAACGAAACCACCGTCACTGTCATGGACGACAATCTAGTAACCGAGGAACCCGGTTCGATCACCGACGACAAATATAAGGACAAAATCACGTGGATATTCTATAAAATGTCCAACGTGGTCGAATCCACGCTGCAAATCATGAAAAAGCTTTCTGAAGCTCAGAACATAACTTCAAACCAAAGCACCGAAATTGAAAAGCTCAACGAGAAGTTGGCGACCCAGTCCATAGAGCTTGAAAAAAACGAGCGTGAGGCTAGCAAAGCCGACACAACTGCTAAATCAATCTCAAGTTTGGAGACGACATGCGACATGCAAAGGAAACGCATTAGTGCTTTGTGCGAAGATGTTAAACGAATCACAGAGGAGGAAGTGACTGCGTCGCTTAAATACCGACAAGCCGCTCTTTCCCACGAGGAGAGCCAAAAAACTATAGCTGTGCTGCAAGCAAAGGTGCAAAAAATGAGTCAGCAAAAAGTGGTCAAGCGTCCTAAACCTAAGACGTCCCTTCCCGAGCCCCAACAGCAGAATCTGGAAAATGCTGCACTCGCACAGGCGCAACTCTTGGACCTGCAAGACCAAAAGGATGCACTGGCCACCTCCTCAAAAAATTACGAGGATAAAAATCAACAGCTTACCCACGAAATAACCACGTTACGAAGCCAATACTCTCAACTCGTGGACGATGTGTCTGAAAAAGAGATAACGATTAAAAGCCAAAAGGACAGCCTCCTTACCTCCCAAAATACCCTGCAGCAAGGAGCGGCAGCATACGAACAATTAAAAAGTTACCAGGAGCGCCTCACTAGGCAGTATGCCGAGGAAATCCAATCGCTTAAGCTGCGCAACGACCAGCTCACTATAGAGGCCCAGAGCGAACATGCTATAGCAAAAGAAAGGCAACACGAACTCGAAAAAAGCAGAGAAGAACAGATGCACGCCAGCAAACAGCTCGCGCTAACCTCCGAAAGTTTCTCCGAGCTTTCCAAGCGCCATGAAACAGCCACTGCGCTGCTGGCTGAAACCCATGAGAAGTTAGCCAATGGAGAAGCTGCATACAACTCAGCAACCTTCCGGCTAAAAGAGGCGGAACACGCCATCAACAACGGCACACTCCAGCTGACCGCGTCCCAGCGCCAGCTCGAGGAAGCGACCCGAGAAAAGGACTCTGTAATAGCCATTAATGAAAATATGGTCTACCAGCACTCTAGGTTACAGCAAGCACACGAAAACCTATACAAGGAGGGCCAAGTCATCGTATCGCAGCATAATAACAATGCAGCGAATCGCGATAACGAAGTTCTCCAACTGCGTACAATGGTCAACCAGTTCCAAGCCGTGTTCCACGGTGTTGGTGTAGGAATAGGCCAAAGTTACTACCAGCAACGCCAGCAAGAACACCATGTTGGACCATACGTGGAGGAGATGCCTGACGAAACGCCAGCAGCATCACAGCCAAGTCCGGCGCAAATAGAAAATGCGCCACACTATACACAATCTGCCCCTGCCCACACCGGCAGCGAGTTGATCCTCTTCCAAACGTCAGCAGGCGCGCCTCCACACAATGACCACACGTCTCCCCAAAGCTAACGTGGGACAAACCTGTACGGTACGCCTCGGTACTGCTAACCCATCATCCTGCCATGGAAGATGAGGGCCCCTGGTGAGGTTGGTTACGATCACCACAGTCTTAAACGTCATCTATACGAAACACGACACGGAAGAATACATTGCAGTTTATACTACCCCAAAACGAACTATGCTTACGCATCTAACACAGTATAGATTCGCGTATACGCAAAGGTGTGCGCCTATAAGGCTCATGTTTTTGCAGTAAGTTCAATTTTTGCCACAAAAGTTAACCCACACCCCCCCCTAAAAAAAACCCCGTTTTGCAAAACCACCCCAAACGTGAACTCCATAAAAGCCGCATTTTTTTGATGGGAAGTTATTATTTTTTTTGGTTAAATAATAACCCCATAGGCAGCAACACTAGGACCCAACAATCCGTGTGACTGTTGACCGCCTAGTAATCAAAATATAAAATAAAACAAAAAGAGCCCCCCCCCTCCCCGCCCCGGTGAGGGCATTTTCATAGTCTAGGGGCAGGGGCCGAAACTATTTTTTTTACTTGCTTTCCTTTCTACTTTCATTTTGTAGCTTTATGTTACCTTTTTGCTTTACCTTTGCATTTTTACTTCTCTTCTTTTCGGCGTTTGTGTAGTGGCATTTAGCCTCACGAAAAACAAGCACGTATGCTGTGACATACTATGATACGATGCCTATATGCTTACGTTTATCCTTTTTACTTTTGCCTACAGCCCTATTGAAAAGGCTCCCATGTAGGCGTTTTCATGAAACAGGGGACAAGGGCCAAACCCACTACCCTTTTTTTCTATAAGCTTTTGCGCTATGCATTTACAAAACAAAATGCACAGAAAAAATATATATCAAAAAAACAAATACCCCACCCCCCACCCCCCCAACTCGAGACCCCCCGTGTACATTCCCACCGGTACGGCACCGCTCCGCAAGCACTGCTCAAGGACGGTGACGTGGGTGCCCCTGACACAGTCAGGCGCCGGTTTTTGATTACGGAATAACACAGCCCCCAACGATATATACATATAAAAAGCGGTATAAACATATACAAAAGAAAAAAAGATAAATATAAAGATACTACTTACATTTATTGGCCAATAAAGTAAAATAGTTAACTAGGGAAAATAAAAGGTGGATTTTTAAACCACATACCAAATAAGAATAACAACAAAAAAACAAAAAAACAAGCAAACAAAATACCTTTTTAAAAAAAAGAAAAATAAAACAAGTTTGATGAAAATTACCAAAACAAACCAAAAATGACAACTGCGAAAAAAGCAAACCCCTTCAATCAGTCTACACTAATACAACCAAGTTTTCAAAAACAAGCAAACAAGCTTTCAAATCCCCCTTGGTGTACGCCCCATGAGGTTCGTTCAATTTACAATGTCAAACAAAAAAAAACTCAGGTGGGTATAAAAAACCCCCCTCCAAGGGTTTATACAGGGCTTTTTTTTTCCAGCATTTTTGGTGACATCGTGCCTGAAAATTCTAGAAATTTCTATTTTATCAAAATAAACCGAGGGTCATACAGGGTCCTTTTTTTTTATACCCCACCTGTGTTTGTTGTGCTGGACATGTTTTGATTTTAGGTGAGGTGCCGTTTGTCTTGCCATTATTATTTTAGATTATCTGTTGGTGTAGCACATTACACGGCCTGTATCCAGGTGTATTTTGTGGTGACAGTCTAAAAGAAACCATGAAAAGCAGGCTGGAGTGGTACTGACCACAAAACACAAAACAAAAAAAATGATAGCGTCTTGTATAGTGGAGTTCATCCTCGGGTGTCGACACTAATACAACCAAATTTTCAAAGAAAATTAAGCAAAAAAAAAAAGTTACCTCCGCCTCCACCTCCACCCCCACCACCACCTCCACCCCCCTTCCCACAACAGGCTGATTCTCATTTGGCTGAAGTGCAATCCTTTATTATAGAAATCATATTTTTTTTTTTTGTCTTCAGGGCTTGTTCTCTTGTCCCTTTTCTTTATTTTTTTATGGGCGCGATAACGAATGTGATCAAGGTGACTAAGCACCGAGAGGCTTAGGGTCATCTTATAAAACTTTTCCTTTTTTTTTATGCATGAGCTCGACCAGTAATGTATATAGGGGTGGTGGGGGTACAGTAAAGGGGGAAATATGTGGGAAACCCCCTTTTTTGGATTTTCGCGTGGTTGTGTGCAGGGTTTTATATAGCCAGCACCCACCAAAACGGTAGTTTTGTGTGAGGCAGTCATTGTTTTTGTATGTGGAAAACTAGTGTCTTATCCAGGAATCCAGATTTCAAGATCGGGATCAGCTTGTTTTTTGCCCAAAAATTCAGCACTGCTGACAAGGGAAGACACTGGGAACTACACTTTTTTTTGCGAAGCAAAAAAAACAATATAAAATGGCGCCGCAGGCGAAAAAAATTCATGGTACGGTGTAAAAATCTAGCTTTTTACACCACGAGTCACTCAAAGAACCCCTTTTTGCGGAATCCCGACTCGTTTTTTTGGGCTTCTTGACGACCGTGCTCTTCATGGTGGGGTCGCGTTGCTCTGGAGTCCCTTCGGGACCCCTCTTAGAGTCCTGTAAGGTAAGGTAAAAATTGCAAAAAATCCCGAAATTCTATAGTTTTTTTTTTTTTTTTTCGATTTTTTGTGGGATTTGGTCCCACATACAGATACCTATATACATCACTGAGCTCGACATGAGCTGCGTTTTAGCACATTTTCCACTTTTTTTTATTTTTTTTTATTTTTGAAAATATTTACCATCGCTGAATGCTGTGTTTTGTTGGCGCCAAGGGGAGCGAATGGTATTTCCCCCTTTTTGCGGTACCACCATGTAACTAGGCAGGTGGGGGTGTAGTTTGTGGCCAAACTTTGTAAGCGCGGCCTTGATTTGATTAGCACGAATTACCTTCGGCAAACTGACTACACCAGTCACACTACTAATTTAACACATAGTCGTTACGACTAGCAGTTCCACTAGTAGTCCCCCTGACTAGTCCGCCGCGTGTGTGTACAGAACCCTTCAGGGTAGGTGACAGAACAACACAGCAAAGGCAACTGCTCGCACGGAAAATGCCCCCAACGTGTTTTCCCTTTTTTTTCTTCTTCTTCTTTTTTGCTCTCATTAGAACCAAAAAAAAAGCTTACAAAACAAAAAACAATATTCAAAAGACCTCAGTTAGATTTCAGAGGTCGTGCACCTTTCAGTGGTCCCGCTGACAGTGTATTCTTGTCTCTTCAAAAGATTGGTTGTAGCGAACCTGACATCTTTTCACTTCTGTGCCTGTGTCTGCCGGTCGTCTGGCTTTTGTGCCCCCTTTTCTTCATCTTTTCAACGTATCTTTCTGTATTTTCCCCTCCCCCATTTACCCCATGGTGACAGCCCTACCATCTGCGTGTTTGCTGTACAACATACTTTCCCCGGAAAGTGATTTTTTTGTCAGGACAGCAGCAACAAAACAAACAAAAACAAAAAAACGTTTTTTCCCCCCCTCGAATAGTATTTTTTTCTAAAAAAATACCATTCACGTGTTTCAACCACATGAACTATTATTGTTGACCACACGAGGAAACCCCCCCACCCCCCCCCCCACCCTATTTGAACCAAATTCACACCATGGACTCGTAATGACATTACGCGCGTCATGACGAGGTAATTACGAGTGCCTTGACGAGGGCACCCCCTCGTAATTACGAGGGGGTGCCCTCGTCATGACGAGGTAATTACGAGGGCACCCCCTCGTAATTACCACGTCACGACGTCGTCATGACGTGGGCACCCACGACAAGGCGATTTTTGACCAATAAAAAAAAAATTTTTTTTTCAAAAATCGGGCGTGGTAGGTCATAAAGTGGCCCAAAAAATCCAAAGAAAACCTCAGATTGACCAAATGGTGAAAAAAAATGTCAAGTCAAATTTCAGCCAAAATACGGTCATTAGACCCCCACAGATGCTTAAAAGTGCCAAATTTTGCTTTTAATGGCCTCAAATCGTCGAAATTAGCCCTATATAGGGGCCAAAAAAAAAAATTCGAGAGTCCCTTTCCCTGGGAGGCAATAGCCAGACAATGACCACGGGAGCACCCCTCGTAATTACGAGGGGTGCCCTCGTAATTACGAGGGCACCCCTCGTCATGACGTCGTAATGCCGTCGTCGTAACGAGGGAAACCTCACGTCATGACGTCGTCATTACGAGGGGGTGCCCGCGTCGTGACGACGTCATTGCGCGCGTAATTTCCCACGTAATTTCCCTCGTCCCTCGTCACGTAATGTCATTACGAGTCCATGGTGCATAGCTTAAAAGAGAAATAGTTCCTCAGATACGGTCGCCAATCATCCCCCCCTCCAGGGGAATTGAGCAATCAACGAAAAATTCCATTTTTTCATTTTTACTGATCTATCAGAGTTACTTTTTTTCGGGCTATAAATCTGCGCTCTGAATCATCTGAATCAATAACAATGACCAGATTCCTCAGACTTACCAAAGAAGAGGGCAAGGGAGAGGTCAAGGATGGGGGTGTATTTAGTCAGTAATCACGACCACCACCACACCTCCCTACCTCTAATGATGGCAGTATTGTGATGGGAGCCCATTGGAATACACAAAATACATCAAAGTACATCACAATACATCGTGTATTGTGATGTATTTTGATGTATTTTTGCGTATTACAATGGGCTCTCATCACAATACTGCCACTATTACTACCCTACCCCCTCAGAAATATTGCTTTCGCCGAGCTTTCACTCTCTTTTTTTCCCTTTTAGAAGAAAGGGTGCATGTGTTGACCCTCTCAAATACTTTCAATTCTGTGAACTGAAAGTATATGAATCTAACCCTTTTCTTCCTTTTCCTCCTCAATACCTTAAGATAGGTGTGCACCAGGCACATTCATCTTTCAAGTTTTTTTTTTCTTATGGGACCATTTTTGTTGATCCCTCACCATATACTATCAATTTATTGATTGCATATGATGAAAATACTTTCTTCTTTTTTGCTTCGCGTGAATTCCATTATATCTTCTCCTGATGCCACAGCATTCTAAAATAAAAGGGAAAAAAAAAAATTGTAGGTGCCGGTGGATCAGCCTTTGCTGATCAGAGCCATTGTTGTTCCTGATTAATAATATCAGGACGTCTTGCAAACTCGACGGCGGCTGGCTTTTTTTTTTTTTTTTTGTGCATTTTGATTGTATTGTACGGTCAGAATTGTTTTTTTTTTTCCCTCTCGACATTTTCTCTTTTCTTTTTCTATTCTCAACATTTTTAATATTTCTTCCTCCACACCCATACCACCTCCCCCAGCAAACACGGGTTCATCGCTATAGTTGAAAAGCTAGGCTTCGAACGCTGTGTATTTGATATCTTCGTCTTTATTTTCCCCCTTTTTTCCCCCTTCTCATGAACAGTGGAGCTTGCACAGGTGGCAACTACACTATTCCAACAAGTTTTTCAAAAAAGGATTGGCCGTATCTTAACGCCCTTTGTACTTTCTCTTTGGAAAGTATAAGAACCCAATCTTTTTTTTACTCCGAAGCCTTGATCTCAATAGATCTCAATAAGGCCCTGATACAATAGGTTTCCCCCCCCCATCCCAACCTCTCCCCTTCTCAACCACACTCCTTCGACTCGCCTTTTTTTCGCCCACAACCGGGGTACCACGGAACACAGAAACATACGACTCATAAGGTCGTCAAAACGCATTTTTTTGCAGGGTTATGCCCAGCAGCTGTTGACTGTCGTCTTATATTCCGAGCCTACAAAAAAATATCCTCCCTCCTGAACAAGATTCATCTTGCCTTTTTTTTTCTCTTTTTTTCCGATTTAGATGTGTGCACGAGAGCCGCGTTCCTCTTAGCATTCCCTTTCACCTTAGGTGGGTGTGACGAAGCACAGAGAGACTTGAGTTCAACTACTTGAACTTTTACTCTACAAACGTTCAGTTGTTTCCCCACAAGGATGCTTTGTGCTTTTTTACCTTGCAGCTGGCCTGACATCACGGGTCAGTCGGAGGAGGGGGATTTCTGCAACATCAACTTCACCTTTTTTTTATCAATAAAATTACCTCTTGATGTAAACCTCACAAATGTACTGACCGCGCATCTAAAAGTACACTACACTGAGAGGGCTTTTGTGTTTCGAGTCGTGCATTTTTTTTTTCTTCTTTTTTCCCTTCTGACGAATTGCAATATGGTCTACGTGCAAGATGCTAAGGGGTATCTTGTCACATTATTCTTAGCATTGCCAAGAAGCGAGGGGCATCTTCAACACCGTTTTCTTTTTCCCCCCCCTCCACACCCTTGGCCGTTCATTTGTGCCTTGGACGATAGTGTTCGTGTGTGCGTGATTTTGTTTTTTTTTTCCCCTTCGTTGAGCATTCCCGTTTGAGTTTTGAATTATTATTTGAAGTGTTTTTTTCTTGTCAAACAGACTCATCAATGTGACGCCTTTCACTCAGACCACGTCATTAGACTATGTCACGCAACAACCACGTACAGCTGCAGTATCATTAGATAAACGTGTTGACGGTGACTTCATCACCTTCAGACTAACGAAATGACGTCTATACCTTCTGTAGTACAAAGGCTTCGGCCAGCATTGAGTACAAACCCTATTAGCCTCAAGGCTCTTGGGCGATTGTCGACACAACAAAAAAAAATTATGTAGAATTCGCGCGGATTGTTCACAATGTGCTGTGTGTAGTGTCGTGTGTCCCTTTACCTTTTTCTGTGTTTCTTTTTTTAAAGCTCTAAATCAAAAAGACTTCGAGCTGTTGATTACTGAAAAAGGTGGCCAAACACATAAATAGGGGGGAGCTTGGAGCTTGGTGCTGATCTTTTTGCAAAAACCCCCCTTTTTTATGTTTTTATGTTTTTCTGTTTCTTTTTTTACCCGACATGACATCCTTCGGTTCATGTGAACAAGCTGCAAAAGCGAGAAGGGAAAGTGTGTGGCCTGTTCCGTTCGTTTCTCAAGGAGTCCAGCTGTTTGGTAGATGCTGTTACGTTATTTTGCGTTATTTTTTCTTTTTCCTTTTTTTTCTTTCTTCTTCTTACGACTCCCCTCCCTCCAATACCAACAACAACAAAAAATCGGAAAGTAGATTGCACAACCGAGGCAACTCCACTCCTCCAACAATTTATCAAGGGGGGGGGGCAACAATATCGTAGTGTACCATTTGGCAAGCAATGGTATTTCAATGAAAAAGGTGAGTGACGACACCTCCCCTTTTGCCAGTTGTGTACGTTTAGGAAAGGCAACCTCCTATTAAGCCCGCCGACTCCATGTTCTTGGAGCTTCCAGGACCGTACATTGCTCCGTTCCCTAAAAAGGAATGGTGGAAAAAAAAAAACTTCAAAACAAAAAGCAAACAAAGAAGCGTGTAGTATAGTGGAGTTCATCTTCGGGTGTCTACACTAATACAACCAAGTTTTCAAAAAAAAAAAAACACAGTGAAGACTGTCTATATGGCAGCTACACTGATACAATAAATTATCAAAAAGCTGACGCAGCTGCTAACACACTACTGGCAGTCAGCATCACACCTACATCGTAGGTGCAGCACCGTAATTTTCCAGGGGGGGTGTGGTGGGTACAAAGGTACACGCACCCTGATGGTGACAGTATTGTGATGAGAGCCCATTGGAATACGCAAAATACATTAAAATACATCACAATACATCGTGTATTGTGATGTACTTTGATGTATTTTGAGTATTCCAGCGGGCTCCCATCACAATACTGCCACCATCAACGCACCCCTCTAAGAAACGAGAGGCTTAGATTCATCTTAACGACACCCCGTTTTTTTATTTTATTTTGTAGATGTGTGTGCACGAGATGTGCACAGTCATCTTTTGAAAAAAAAAAATTTCTTCTTGCTCGTTTTTCTGTTATTTCCCCCCCCCATTTTCTGTGGCATGATTTTCCCTTCATTGCTTACATTCTTCTGGCGTTCTTGAAGATATGATTTCATCTTTCACGCGCCGCTTTTTTTCCCTCCTTTTTTTTTTTTGTGAACTCTTGTTTGATGATCTGTTACCATCAAGCGTTACGGTATTCTCTCGGACCGCATTGATAAAAGCAAGAAGAAGAAAACAGCAAATGTTGGTTTGACGACCAAACAGTACTCAAAAAAGAGATGACAAACAAAAAAGGATAGCGTAGCACCCTCGTGTCCACACGAATACAAGGTTTTCAAAAGAAGGGGTGTGGTGTATTTACTTTCTACTCCCCTGCACGTATCTTGCCCACCCACCACCACCCTCCACATCCACAGCAACATAGCAACAACACACACACATATCCTTCAGGGTGAGCAGAGGATGGAGTGTTATCCGTGCAGGAAGTGTGGAGCCAAGGAGTCTATTAGGGGGAATACGTTCACCGACGAGTCGCTTCGTGACGACCACGAGTACAACTGCGCGCCGGGGAAAAGAGACACAAACGCCGTTCCCATCAAAAACAAAAGCATCGACGAGAGCAAATTGTTTCCGTGCAAAAAGTGTGGAGTCAAGGAGTCTTCCAAAGGAAATAGGTTCAGCAACAAGTCGCTTCGCGATGACCACGAGCGCAACTGCACGTCGAGAAAAAGAAAGACAAAATCCGTTCCCATCAAAAACAAATGCATCGACGACAACAAATTGTTTCCGTGCAGAAAGTGTGGAGCCAAGGAGTCTTCCAAAGGAAATAGGTTCACCAACGAGTCGCTTCGTGACTCCCACGAATTCAACTGCGTGTCGAGAAAAAGAAAGACAAAATCCGCTTTCGCAGTCAAGTTCACCTGCTCAGGTGTGCTCAAGCACGACAACTGCAAGAAGAATACGCAGTTGTTTCCATGCAGGAAGTGCGGGATGAAGATGTCTAAGCACCCTCGCACGAAGAAGGTGACATCCTTCACTGATGTGGAAATGCGCAACGCACACGAAAGCAACTGCAGGCGCTCCTTCGACATCGCCGAGTTCACTATTCGAGGGAGCGATCGGACTCTTCAGACGCCCAAATTCTTGCGGGAGGTGAGCTCATACATACACGACACTGCTAAGGAGCGCAAGAATACGCCCATAAAAATCATCAACGTCACACTCATCAGCACAGACGAGACAGGCACTGATATGCCGAAGGTCACACAGTTCTGCGAAGAACAGTGGCCACTCTCCAAGATGCTCCAAGCAGGTCTGTGGACAAACGTGGAGACAATCACATGCCCCTCAGGTAGGCCAACCAACTCTGACCTGAACAGGACAACAAAGCTGAGCAAGCTTACGATTCTGAACCTGCCCGGTCACCCCTCAGAACACGCACCCATTACCAATGGAAGTTGGATAAAGAGATTGCGTGTCATCAAAATTGTGAAGAGCAACACAGTGGAGACGCTGCGCCGGTTGTGCGTGGCAGGTGGTCGTCTGAAGGTTGTCGACGTTTCTGTCCTTGACCGTTCAATAAGTGTGTCCGCTATTTTGGGAAAGACCTATCATGTGTGCGAGATGCGCATTCGGCTGCCTGCAGGCATGGAAATAATTCCAGAACACAGTGACAAGCTGAGAGAGAGCTACCCATCACTCCGTCATTTGACTGTCAGTGCAACTGGCGGCGTGATCACGCTGCCGCTTCCCTTTCTTGAGGAACACCTGTGCCCACCGGGTGCGAGTGGGCTCATCAGCAGCGCATGGTATTTGTCACCCGAACCCGAGGTGCGTCCCCGAGTGACGAAGCTGTGGGGGATGTCAAGCATGTTTGCTGAGTTTCCAGGGACGCACTGGGAAGCAGCGGTGGCATCTCTGAAGGAGTTGACGATAGACATCGACGACACTCCCGATATGTCGGAGGACATGTTTGCACACATGCACAACTTCACTCTGCGTATCAGTGGCAAGAGCATTGAAGGGCAGCTCTTCCTCGATGATGTGGTGCAGAGCAAAGACCTGCAGGATTGGTGTGGTAGCCGCACAAAAGAAGTAAGACTCATGGCCAGCGAGGACCAAGTGCACGACTTTTGCAAAGCTATTGCGCGCAATGGAAGGAAACACAAAATATCCGCGGCTCTCCTTCCCTACGTAGAAGCGGACGACGTTCGGGTCCTTGCTGACAACCTGTGCACCGTTGTGGGCCAACGCGTTGATAGGGGGCACACCAGCATCTCGCTTGAGTTGTACAGCAAGGAACACCTCAAGTTCGAGAGCTACTATAATGAGGAAGAAGCAAGCAGTGTAACGGTCGTGGTGAGGGGCTTGGCAGCTCATAAGTGCAGCTGGCAGTTCAAGTGGAACAGGTTTGCGACGCGTCTCGATGCAGAGGAGGCTTAGGCTTGGGTTCATGGCATAGCCATTTTCTTTCCTTTTTTATTTCCTCTCCAATGCTTGCGTCCGCCGATAAACGGTGAGGCGTTTGCACTTCCATTTTCTTTTTCTTTTCCCCTCCTATTATCCAGCACAAGGACAGTTTTGTCCATAACCACCACAACTCTCCACCCCCAAGGCAGAGATGCCTCACAAGAGTACGTCACTCGCGTGAGCGCCATCCTAGACGGAGGTTTTTCAGAGCTTTCGGCTCCTTTTATTTGGTTTATTTAGTGCACCAGTCAATGCACGAAAGGTACACTGTCATGAGAGGGCTTTGTATTTCTAGTGCAAAATGTATTTTCTACAAAACGTTAGCGTGTTTCTCAATCAAAAAGCCCTGTCCCCCCTTTTACGCTTTCACAGCGTTGAGGGATTCCTTTTGGGTTTCTTCTGTAAGTAAAGGTTGGTTCGCAGAAATATGATTTTCCCTTAATTGGGTAGCTTCTTTTTTTCCTTTCCCCCCATTTCAGGGAAATAGCTTGGTTTTCAAATCAGGAATGATTATACGAAAGTTTCGGTACACTTTTTCTCCCGGTTGAAAGCGGTCGTCGCGCGCTTCGCGCGCGCCTCCCTGCCAGCCACAGAGTGGAGAGGCAAACGGTCAATTTGCGAGAGAGCAAAAATTTTTTAAAAAAACCAGAGCTATTTCCCTTCCCACTTTCTTCTCCTTTCCCCCTCTTTTAATCATGAAACTTGTTTGCGCAGCTTACAAGATTCAGTGATTTATCTAAGTTTATAAGTCAACCTAAGCACGAGAGGCTTAGGTTCATCTCTAAAAATTTTTCTGCCAACCAAGCTCGAAATGGATGTAGGACCGCATGGTTGGGGTGGCAACTTTTGTATTTAATTTTTCTCTTTTTCCCCCCCTTGGATTAGTAGTGTAGTTACCACAGTTGTGTAATCTAGTAGGTCGACCACTTCTCTTCCTATCTTTCATATAAACAAAGAACACTGTTTCCCCTACACACCTTACAATAAGAAAACACGGCGACCTAGTTATGCCTCGAAAGTGAGGCACACATAACAAGGTGGGGGTAACTAGTTATATTTATAACTAGCTACATAACAAGGGTTGCCTTGTTAAATCAACCCCCCGTCAAAGACCACCCTTCTACAACCACTCAGAAAGCTCCCTCCACTTTCTCCCTCTTTCAATCATGAAACTTGTTTGCGCAGCTTACAAGATTCAATGATTTATTTTAAGTTTACAGCTCAACCTAAGCACAAGAGGCTTAGGTTCATCTCTAAATTTTTTTCTCTGTCAACCTCGAAATGGATGTAGGACCGCATGACTGGGGTCCACAGTGCACCGGTCATTGTACCAAGGTGCACTGTCAACTGAGAGGGCTTTTGTATTTCAAGTATTTTCTTGTTTTTTTCTGTTGTATTTTTTATTTGTTGATCTCTCACCATGTACTATCAATTTATTGATTGCATATGATGAAAATACTTGTTTTTTTTCTTTTGTATTTTACATACCCCACACTTTTTCCATTTTCCCATTTTCCCCTTTCTTCCAACGTATCTAAGATAAGGACCGCAAAGGTCTTGGCAACTCCAAGTAGAGCATCGTGTACACGTGGTGCACATAGTGTGGAAAGGGAACAAAACCCCTCTCTCGGACCGCACTGATAACAACAAGAAGAAGAAAACAGCAAATGTTGGTTTGACGACCAAACAGTACTAAAAAAAGAGATGACAAACAAAAAAGGATAGCGTAGCACCCTCGTGTCCACACGAATACAAGGTTTTCAAAAGAAGGGGTGTGGTGTATTTACTTTCTACTCCCCTGCACGTGTCTTGCCCACCCACCACCACCCTCCACATCCACAGCAACATAGCAACACACACACATATCCTTCAGGGTGAGCAGAGGATGGAGTGTTATCCGTGCAGAAAGTGTGGAGCTGAGGAGTCTAAGAGGGGAAATGTGTTCACCGACGAGTGGATTCGTGACGACCACGAGTTCAACTGCACGTCGAGAAAAAGAAACACACGCGCAGTTCCCATAAAAAGCAACAGCATCGACGACAGCTTTCCGTGCAGAAAGTGTGGAGCCGAGGAGTCTTCCAGGGGAAATAAGTTCGCCAACAAGTCGATTCGTGACGCCCACGAAGTCAACTGCGTGTCGAGAAAAAGAAACACAAACGTCGTTCCCATCAAAAACAAATGCATCGACGACAGCAAATTGTTTCCGTGCAGAACGTGTGGAGCCAAGGAGTCTTCCAGGGGAAATGTGTTCACCAACAAAGCGCTTCGTGACTCTCACGAGAGCAACTGCACGTCGAGAAAAAGAAACACAGCATCCGCTTTCGAAGTCAAGTTCACCCCACCAGCTTCTGAACCCAAGGACGACAACTGCAAGAAGAACACACAGTTGTTCCCATGCAGGAGGTGTGGGGTGAAGACGTCTCAGCATCCTATCACGAAGAAGGTGACGTCCTTCACTGATGTGGAAATGCGCAACACTCACGAAGGCAACTGCAAACACACCTTCCACACCGCCGAGTTCATCATTCGAGGGAGCGATAGGACTATACAGACGCCCGAATTCTCGGAGGAGGTGAGCACGTACATCCACAACACTGCTGAGGAGCGTGAGGACATGCCAATCAACATCATCATCATCACACTCATCAGCATAGACGAGACAGGCACTGATATGCTGAAGCTCACACAGTTCTTCGAAGAAAAATGGCCACTCTCCAAGATGCTCCAAGGCGGTCTGTGGACAACCGTGAAGACCATCACATGCCCCTCAGGCAGGCCAACCAACGATGACCTGAACACGACAACAGAGCTGCTCAAGCTTACGATTCTCAACCTGCCCTGTCACCCCGTAGTCAAGCTTCCCACTATCAATGGAAGTTGGATAAAGAAATTGCACGACATCAAAATCGTGAAGAGCAGCACAGTGGAGACGCTGCGCCGGTTGTGCGAAAAAGGTGTTAGTCTGAATGGTGTCGACGTTTCTGTCCTTGGTCCTTCCATATTTGTGTCGTCTATTTTGAAAGACAGCAGTTCTGTGCGCACGGTGCGCATTCGGCTGCCTGCAGGCATGGCAGTGCGTAAAGAGCACAGTCGCGAGTTGAGAGACAGCTGCCCATCCCTCCGTAATTTAACTCTCAGTGCAACTGGCGGCATCGAAACAGATCTACTTCCCTTTGGTGAGGAGGACTTGTGCCCACCAGGTGCTGACAAGATCATCAGCATCGCATTCAATTTGCCGCCCAAACGCAAGGAGCCTCCCCGAGTGACGAAGCTGTGGGCAAAGTCAAGCATGTTTGCTGAGTTTCCAGGGACGCACTGGGAAGCAGAGGTGGCATCTCTGAAGGAGTTGACGATTGACATCGACGACACTCCCGATGTGTCGTTGAAAGTGTTTGCACAAATGCACAACCTCACCCTGCGTGTCAGTGGCAAGAGCATTAAAGGGCAGCGCTTCATGAATGCTGTGGAGAAGAGAGCGAGCACAGACCTGCAGGATTGGTGTGGTAGATGTACAGACGTGAGACTCATGGCCAGCGAGGACCAACTGCACGACTTTTGCAAAGCTATTGCGCGCAATGGAAGGAAACACAACATATCCGCGACTCTCCTTCCCTACGTAGAAGCGGACGACGTTCGGGTCCTTGCTGACGACCTGTGTACCACTGTCGGCCAACGCGTTGCTGTTGGGGGGCACACCAGCATCTCACTCGAGTTGTACAGCAATGAACACCTCAAGTACGAGAGCACCTATAAGGATGCAGCAAGGAGTGCAACGGTCATGGTGAAGGGGTTTTCAGCTCATGAGTGCAGCTGGAGGTTCAAGTGGAACAGGTTTGCGGAGGATGATAAGAAGGCGGAGGAGGAGGAGGAAGAGGGACTTTGGTACTGCAAAGAGCCTTAGGTTCATAGCACAAACGTTTTTTTTTTCCCCCTCTCTTTTTCTT
Organism: Rhynchopus sp. YZ270_cl-10; assembly: GCA_964035575.1. NCBI lineage: Eukaryota > Euglenozoa > Diplonemea > Diplonemida > Diplonemidae > Rhynchopus > Rhynchopus sp. YZ270_cl-10. The sequence goes on along the minus strand of OZ037923.1, from coordinate 910,910 downwards.
CGCCCCTTCAGTGCCTTGAACGGTGAGGCGTTTGCATTTCCATCTTCTTTTTCTTTCCCTTTCCATTATCCAGCACAAACTCCATCATATTTCAGGCAAAGTCAGGTGGTGGTACATGTCACATTCCATGTCCCTTCACATGGAATGTAAGTTATTTCACCGTCGTGCTGGGGGGAAGTTTGGTGGAGGATGTGTGAGGCGTGCACTCCTCTTTCACCCCTCTGTTGCAACCTCCTGAGATGGTCTGGAGTCATTACTTAGGTGGCGTCATAGTTCCCCCACTCCGGCACTCCAGTGTGAATCATCGTCAGAAGAAAAGAAATGTTGCGAGTCGGCTTCAACCCCGTTCCAGCGGGGAAAAAAACTCACTTTTGCGATGATGCACTATGACTCTGGGGGTCGGGGGAAGCCCCCCAAAAAAGTGCCCAAACAGCCCCCTTTCCCCCCCCTTTTCCCGTAGCTATTTCCCTGTCCCATTTTCTTATTTTCTTCCCTCTCCCCTTTTCTCAATCACGAAACTTGTTTGCACAGATTACAAGATTCAATGATTTAAGTTTATAAGCCAACCCAAGCACGAGAGGCTTAGGTTCATCTCTACGTTTTTTATCAACCAAGCTTGAAATGGCTTTAGGACCGCATGGTTGGGGTGGCGGTTTTTGTATTTCAAGTTTTTTTTAAAATTTCACGTGAAAATACTTTGTCTGTTGCACGACCGCAATATTATCCCACCCACTTTTTCCATTTTCCATTTTTCCCTTTTCACCCAACGTACTTTAGTGGTACAAGGAGTAGGTCGGCCACTTCTCTTCCTATCTTTCATATAAACAAAGAACACTGTTTCCCCTACACACCTTCCAAAAAGAAAACACGGCGACCTAGTTATGCCTCGAAAGTGAGGCACACATAACAAGGTGGGGGTAACTAGTTATATGGGTCCGTCCGGAAACCCTCCTGGTAAGATTCATCCTTTTGGGGGTTTTTAAGGTTTTTCTGCTCAAAACACCCAAACAACCCAATTTTTTGATACCCACCATACACCTACCACCCCAGAGGGCATATTTTGGGCATTTATTTTTGTTTATTTCCCCTCCCCCCCTTTTTACTTATATTTTTTTACGTATTTTTGGACATTTCATAAACGTGGCAATGACAGCAGTAAAGTTCCCTTTTTTGTCGAGAAACACGGTAAGAATGGGTGCGACGCACACTTGGTGTCGTTTCGAACCATCTCTCTGATGATTCTTGTTGTCAGGAGATCCTTACCGTAGGGGTCATTGTCGGTGCCCTGCGCGAGCTTCCCCACACAGAGGCCTTCGTTATCTCATTACCTCGTACTGAGATAACGTATCAGCGCACCCTTCTTTCCATCAATCTCTTTTCTTCTGTGTACTGCTACCCGAGCAACGGTCGTGTCATTTCAGCGTGTACTCTGACACGGAGGGAACCTGTATTTACTATGGAGTCTCCACATCCAAGGTGACCCACAAAGCAAAAGTCCCTGGCATTGATCCAGTAGATTTGACAGAGGTCAATGAAACCTTGTCAAGGCGGCATGACAGGATTAAGAGAAAGAGAGAAGAGATCCAGAAGAACGACAATAAAAGGCTGAAAATCTGATTAAAAAAGCGAAAATATAGCCTCAGACCCCCCCAAAAACCTATTTTCATATCAGAATATCACTTAGATGCACTTTTTGTGGGGGGCATCATCAAAAAAACCCAAAAATACCCAAAATGATGAATCTTACCAGAGGGGTTTCCGGACGAGTCCATATTTATAACTAGCTACATAACAAGGGTTGCCTTGTTAAATCAACCCCCCGTCAAAGACCACCCTTCTGCAACCACTCAGAAAGCTCCCTCCATTTTCTCCCTCTTTTAATCATGGAACTTGTTTGCGCAGCTTACAAGATTCAGTGATTTATTTTAAGTTTACAGACGAACCTAAGCACGAGAGGCTTAGGTTCATCTCTAAATTTTTTTCTCTGTCAACCTCGAAATGGATGTAGGACCGCATGACTGGGGTCCACAGTGCACCGGTCATTGTACCAAGGTGCACTGTCAACTGAGAGGGCTTTTGTATTTCAAGTATTTTCTTGTTTTTTTCTGTTGTATTTTACATACCCACACTTTTCCCTTTTCCCCTTCCAACGTATCTAAGATAAGGACCGCAAAGGTCTTGGCAACTCCAAGTAGAGCATCGTGTACACGTGGCGCACATAGTGTGGAAAGGGAACAAACCCCTCTCTCGGACCGCACTGATAAAAGCAAGAAGAAGAAAACAGCAAATGTTGGTTTGACGACCAAACAGTACTAAAAAAAGAGATGACAAACAAAAAAGGATAGCGTAGCACCCTCGTGTCCACACGAATACAAGGTTTTCAAAAGAAGGGGTGTGGTGCATTTACTTTCTACTCCCCTGCACGTGTCTTGCCCACCCACCACCACCCTCCACATCCACAGCAACATAGCAACACACACACATATCCTTCAGGGTGAGCAGAGGATGGAGTGTTATCCGTGCAGAAAGTGTGGAGCAAAGGAGTCTGTAAGGGGAAATAAGTTCAGCGACGAGTCGCTTCGGGACGACCATGAAGACAACTGCGTGCCGGGAAATAGAAACACAAAATCCGTTCCCATCAAAACCAGCAGCATCGGCAACACCAGAAAGCGTGGACTCGAGTCTTCCAAGGGAATTAGGTTCGCCAACAAGGTGCTTCGTTACGCCAACGAAGACAACTGCACGTCGATAAAAAGAAACATAAACTTTGACTTCGACGTCAAGTCCACCCCAGCTAAGAAGGTAGATAAGTTCACCGACGAGTCTCTTCGCGACGACCACGAAGACAGCTGCGTACCGGGACAACGAAACACAAACGCCGTTCCCATCCAAAACAACTGCATCGACAACAGCAAATTGTTTCCATGCAGGAAGTGTGGAGTTGAGATGTCTAAGAGGGGAATTAAGTTCACCGACGAGTCGCTTCGTTACGCCCACGAAGACAACTGCGTGTCGAGAAGAAACACAAAACCCGTTCCCATCAAAACCAGCAGCATCGACGCCAGAAAATTGTTTCCGTGCAGAAAGCGTGGACCCGAGTCTTCCAAGGGAAATAGGTTTGCCAACAAGGTGCTTCGTTACGCCCACGAGTTCAACTGTGTGCCGGGAAAAGGAAACACGAAATTCGAAGTCAAGTTCACCCCACCAGCTTTTGAACACTGTGACGACAGCTACCAGCAGAATATGCAGTTATTCCCATGCAGGAGGTGTGGGGTGAAGACGTCTCGACACCCCCACACAAAGAAGGTGACGTCCTTCACTGATGTGGAAATGCGCAACACTCACGAAGGCAACTGCAAACACTCCTTCCACACCGCCGAGTTCATTATTCGAGGGAGCGATCAGACTCTTCAGACGATCGAATTCTTGCGGGAGGTGAGCACGTTTATTCACGACACTGCTGAGGAGCGTGAGGACATGCCAATAAAAATCATCAACATCACACTCATCAGCACAGACGAGACAGGCACCGACATGCCGAAGCTGACACAGTTCTTCGAAGAAAAATGGCCACTCTCCAAGATGCTCCAAGCCGGTCTGTGGACCAACGTGAAGACCATCACATGCCCCTCAGGCAGGCCAACCAACAAGGATTTGAAGAATACAACAAAGCTGAGCAAGCTTACGATTCTGAACCTGCCCGGTCACCCCTCAGTGGACCTTCCCACTCTCCGCGGAAGTTGGATACAGAGATTGCACGACATCAAAATTGTGAAGAGCAACACAGTGGAGACGCTGCGCCGGTTGTGCGAAAAAGGTGTTCGTCTGAATGGTGTCGACGTTTCTGTCCTTGGTCCTTCGATAAGTGTGTCTGCTATTTTGCAACACAGCCGTTCTGTGTACGAGATGCGCATTCGGCTGCCTGCAGGCATGGCAATGCTTCCAGAAGACAGTGGCAGGCTGAGACAGTGCTGCCCATCCCTCCGTCGTTTGACTGTCGGTGCAACTGGCGGCGTGATCACACATCTGCTTCCCTTTCTTGAGGAAGACTTGTCCCCACCGGGTGCTAGTGGGCTTATCAGCATCGCATTCAATTTGTCGCCCAAACCCGAGGAGCGTCCCTGTGTGACGGAGCTGTGGGGGATGTCCAGCATGGTTGCTGAGTTTCCAGGGACGCGGCGTTGGAAAGCAGCGGTGGCATCTCTGAAGGAGTTGACGATAGACATCGATGCTCCTCCCGATGTGTCATTGGACATGTTGTCAATCAGTGGGGCGACTATTAACGATCAGCGCTTCGTGAATGATGTGGCTGAGAGCAAAGACCTGCGGGATTGGTGTGGTAGATGTATAGACGCCAGGCTCATAGCCAGCGTTGGTGTGGTACATGTCACATTCCGTGTCCCTTCACATGGAATGTAAGTTACTTCACCGTCGTGTTGGTGCTGGGGGAAGTTTGGTGGAGGATGTGTGAGGCGTTCACTCCTCTTTCACCCCTCTGTTGCAACCTCCTGAGGTGGTCTGGAGTCATTACTTAGGTGGTGTCGTCATAGTTCCCCTCATTCCCCGAAGAGAAAAAACACTGCGAATAGGCTTCAATAATATGATCATCTTCTGCTGTGCTGAGTGCTCGCTTTCAGCACTCACGTCAAAGACCACCCTTCTACAACCACTCAGAAAGCTCCCTCCACTTTCCTCTTTTTTTCTCCCTCTTTTAATCATGAGACTTGTTTGCACAGCTTATAAGACTCAATGATTTATTTTAAGTTTATAGACGAACCTAAGCACGAGAGGCTTAGGTTCATCTCTACTTTCTTTTCTGTCAACGTATAACTGCATGCCTGGGATCCACCCACGGTGCACCGGTCATTGTACCAAGGTGCACTGTCTACGGGAGGGCTTTTTGTATGTCAAGTCAAATTTTCTTGCTTTTTTCTTTGTATTTCACCCCACGCTTTTTCCATTTTCCTTTTTACACTCTTTTGTTGTAGGTCGCAGGGTTGTGCTTTCATCTGGATGGCTGGCATCGTACAGTAGGTCATTCAGAGGTTCCTGCATCAATAACTACAATTTTCTCTTTTCTCCTTCCAACGTATCTAAGATAAGGACCGCAAAGGCTCCAAGTAGAGCATCGTGTACACGTGGTGCACATAGTGTGGAAAGGGAGCAAAACCCCAGTACTGTGTTGTCAAAGGTATATGGAGTCTTGTCTCCAGTCCCACCACCACAGCCAATTCAATATGAGCGCAAAGAGTTGACAAAACTGAAATATTTTTTTCTTCTCTTTTTTTTGCTGGTCCTTCTCGGCGTCTGCGCATCCACAGGCTTTCGTATTTCACGTCAACTTTATTTTTACTTTTGACGCAGTGATGCGTATTATTCCCCTTTTTCGCTTTTTTACTTGCTCATTTTTTTGTTTTGTTTTTTGGTGCAGGAGTGTGCACAGACAACTTCCCTTTTCTCCGATACCACAAGATGTATGATGCATGACTGGGGGAAAACATATCTGTGGTTCGGGTTTCTCTCCTTGTGTTATTGCACAGGGTAAATTTAAAATGTTTTGTTTTCCCCTCTCTGGGGGTTTGCCAACGTAACGAAGAACATCGTTAAAAATAATGTTGAAATAAAAAACAGGTCTTTTTCTAAATGTTGTCCCCGTCACCAGATTTTGGCAGGCAAGATGTTCTCCCTGTTTTTTCCCCTCGTTTTTCCCTGTTGAAGCGCACAGATGATGGAGTTCACAGCTGAACATCCACGTGTTCTGAGCATGTGTGTTGATGATGATTTTATTTATGTGTTTCAAGACCTGATCTTACGATATGAAGCTACCTTTCATCGGGATTTACGACTGAAGAACAGAACCAACGCGAGCGACACACAACACCACACATGATGATAAAAGTAACTCTTCACAGACCTGTACGCGAGGACCTTTTTCCCAATGTCGATACTGTTATATCTATTGGCTCTCTGACTGCTTTCGTGTTGTCTTGCCTGTTCGTTTCTGTTCTCTGCACCCTTTTCTTCACTCAGCTCTTTGTTGGAATGCAGATGATGAAAAACTCACACTGTCTTCAATACCTGATCTCTCAGTCGGAAAATTCATTTTTTGTGACGACAAGACTTTCATTTGTCCTGACCTCTGATTTTGTTCCACACATTCCTCTTTTTGCACACGGAAGCTAATCCAACACACATGGCAAGTCCTCCGGCGGGATGTGGAGGGCCTACCCCTCGCCTGCCTATCATGCTTGCCTGAGAGCTGCAGCGAGAAGAGATCTGAAGAACACAACACGCCACACTGATCAAACCTGTACTCTGCCCTCGACCATAAGGCATCTTTTGTAGGAAATGCAGGGCAACTGTGTGCGCAAGACTTTCACTCACGATGTGTACAAATACCTTCACAAACACAAGGCAAGTCCTCCGGCGGGATGTGGAGGGCCTACCCCTCGCCCGCCCATCATGCTTGCCTGAGAGATGTGACGGAGCGGGGTTCATAGCTGCACATCCACATGTTCTGAGCGTGAGAGATGTGTGCTGATGATGATTTTATTTATGTGTTTCAAGACCTGATCTTACGATATGAAGCTACCTTTCATCGGGATTTACGACTGAAGAACAGAACGAAAGCAAGCGACACACAACACCACACATGATGATAAAAGTAACTCTTCACAGACCTGTACGCGAGGGCCTTTTTCCCAATGTCGATACTGTTATATCTATTGGCTCTCTGACTGCTTTCGTGTTGTCTTGCCTGTTCGTTTCTGTTCTCTGCACCCTTTTCTTCACTCAGCTCTTTGTTGGAATGCAGATGATGAAAAACTCACACTGTCTTCAATACCTGATCTCTCAGTCGGAAAATTCATTTTTTGTGACGACAAGACTTTCATTTGTCCTGACCTCTGATTTTGTTCCACACATTCCTCTTTTTTTTGCACACGGAAGCTAATCCAACACACAAGGCAAGTCCTCCGGTGGGATGTGGAGGGCCTACCCCTCGCCCGCCCATCATGCTTGCCTGAGATGTAAACACCCGAACAGACACACAAGCTGCACATCCACAATCCGAACACCTTCCTGAGAGACCACTCACAGCAGAGACATCTGATACATTCTCTCGCACATTTACCCCAATCTTTAAAAAAACACTATATAGTGGAGCACACTCTAGGGTGGCTACACTAATACAACCAAGTTTCCAAAAAAAAACACACACATGACAGGTATCACGACGTTTCGTTGACACACACACACACCACACACCACACCTCACCCTCAACAATGCTGTTCATGAAGGGAGCATCCGCCATTGGTGGCGTCGCAATCGGCTTTGTGGTGGCACCCAGCGCCATGATGAACGCAACACAGGTGTGCACATCTCCCCTTTTCGGTTCTGTTACGCGATTTATGGTCTTGCCCCTTTTTTCCTTTTCCTGAGAGGAAGCGGGGGGTAGAGCATATCAGATGCAAACCCCCGATTATGGATGAGTAAGACTGCATGGTTGGGAGTCCACCCATGGTGCACAGTTATTGTATCTTCCGCCTTTTCCCCCACCACGACAACGACAGTGGTAAGCAGATGTGTGAGGCGCATTCACCCCTTTTCTTTCAATGTACAATAGTCCAAGAAACTTGGCATCCAATTGAGGGTATTTTGCGGGTAATTTGATGTTTTTTTGAAAACTTAGTTGTATTAGTGTCGACACCCGAGGATGAACTCCACTATGTTTTTCTCTTCCATTTCTCATAACGATCACCCTCTTCATGCCCGCATCCACACCCACACACACTATGGGCTATATTCCAACTGCTAGGGATGACCCACACCTGTTCTCAAAACACACACACACACACATTGGGGCCATATTCTGTGCAAGAATTACCCCATATTAGGTATCAAACCACACACCCCAAACCACAGGTCCCAATTATGTCCGCCCTGACACGCAAAGACGACCAGAGCGACGCCCCTGCGTTCTTCCACCACCAGGTATGATTTTGTTTTTTTGGATGTTTTTTCAAAAAAAAAAGGGTGTATGGCCAGGGTTGAAAATCCCGGGCTTCCCCAGCTAGCAAAATTAATTCGAAGCCCGGGTTTGTACCCGGGCTTGGTTTTTTTGTGAAAATAATTAAAATACTGGTGTAAAAAATTTTCTGCAAACCCAGGGTTCAAAAGAGAATTCCGCCCACGAGGGGCTGGCTCGGTCAGCCCAAAAAAATAATTTCCCCCTCCGCAGGGGATATTATAGGTTTTGGGGGTTTTCGCTGAAACTCGGTCGAGCCGGGTCCCCAACCCAGCTCAAGTTGCCTCCAGCGGAATATGAAAATTCCTCGGTTATCTAATTCAGCACTTCATTGATAGCAATTCGTGCACCAGGCGCGAATTGTCAGTAGCCACAGTACATTTATAACAAAGAAAGGGCGGTCATGGCACCCAAAGCGAAGCCACGGTACGCACCATTTCAAAAAATTGAGCTTAAAATTGCACATTTTTACAGCCAAATTATGTGATGGGAAGGGTGGGTTGCAATCTTGCGCCGCAGGCGCACGGTACGCTACTTTTATTATTTCGCCATGATGCATGCTTCCTTTTCCTTCGGCGTTTGACCAATTAAGTCGCGCTCTGGGTGTGGGTAACCCTTGAGTATAGACATGTGTGTGTTTCTTTACTGACTTTGTTGTTTTCTGTCAACAGAGCTTCGTTTCGGCGACTGACTACCCCGGGCTGCACCCTGAGGCTACACCCCCCGGAGTGGGGTGGGGCATCCCACCCCAGAAAAGTTAAAACCCGGGGAAAACCCAGGCTTAAGCCCGGGTAAACCCGGCCTTCGAACCCGGGCTTGCTCTGCGCAAAATTAATTAAGCCCGGGTTTTCCCGGGCTTACTGCCCAAGATTTTCACCGCTGTGTATGGCTGAAGCTTAGAGAGGGGCTTCTCTGATCTAATATGAGAGCTTGCCTGGTTGGGGGGTTTCCTCAAGCCAGCTATACAGATAGTCATTGCGCTGACCATGGGCACATCTTACCAACCCTTTTGCTTTTTTTTCTTTTCCCATTGTGATCAAGGTGACTAATCACAAGAGGCTTTAGGGCAACCATAACCTTTGTTATTATTTCGGCTTAACAGCTGATGTTGTATGATGACCATTTGTGATTAAAAAAAGGTGACTAAGGAATGAGAAGCTTAGGTTCTTATTAAATTTTTCTTCTGATTTTTTTTGTGGTAAACATGATCACTGATGACTAAAATGTATTTAACGCAACAGGCATGGGCGTGCGAGCCGAAAAATGCGCCCAAGCAAATGGCGGAACAACAGCAAAAATGAGTGGCTCAGGGTTGACCTATTTTTTTTTAAAGGTGAGTATACACAAAGTGGAGATTTGCACAACTGTGGCAACGCAAACTGCGGGACCTACAACTACCTCCAACAATTTATCAATAAAAAAATGTATAAAAAACGATTGTTCCTCTAAATACGTTCTGTTTCTCTGTTGAATTAGACGCAATGTGAATGTCCTGATAGTTTGCTTTCTTTTGTCCCCCTTCCCTCCGTTAATTAGATAGAAGAACGAGGGTTTTAAATAAAAACACAGAAATAGCACTCTTTTGTATTCAGGTTTTGGCACACAAAGAAAAGCGTTTTTTTTTTTTCCACAAGAAAATTCAAATAAAAAGTGGGTAACTTACACACTGGCCAACATTTTTTTTTTCCAGGTGACTAACGTACGTTTAGGTTCAACTTTACAAGATTTTTTTTTCTTTTTTATTCTTCTTTTTGTTTTCCCCAAAGCAATATTGGGTCAGACCAGTAGGTCTTTTGTACCCCAATCTCTGCTGCTCACTTCCCCCCCCCATTCCATCTCATCGATTAACAACAGATTAAAATTTCCACTTTTTATTTTTCCAACAAAACCCCCTCCCCCTTCCTCTTTTATATAGTGCCTACATCCCTTGGGGGTGTCCGCATTTAATATAAAATCCTCCCCATTTAGAATCCCGTGTCAAGAATACTTTCCTCAATCCCCTCTTCCAACTCCCACCCTAAGTCAACCTGCTCACGACAAGACTATTTCTCAAGAGGAGTGCTACTAGTGGTGCTACTAGTCCAAATGATCAGTGTTTTGCACCAAGTAAAAAAAAAGGTTGCATAGTGGAGTTCATCCTCGGGTGTCTACACTAATACAACCAAGTTTTCAAAAAAAAAAAAAAAAAAAAAAAAAAAAAAAAAACAGTGGAGATTGCACAACTGTGGCAACACAACCGAGGCAACTACACTACTCCAATAATTTATCAAAAAAAAACAAAAACAAAAAAAAAAAAAAAAAACACTGTTGGTTTTGCAATTTAGTCGTTACGACTTAGCAGTTCCACGAAGTAGTTTCTCCTCATTAGTTTTGCCGTGTTTTTTTTGAATGCAGCTTCGCTGCAGTTCCCAAACCTTTTGTTGTCATCATGACACTGCATATTATGCTTTTCCTTTTTTTTTATCTTTTTTTTTTTTTTTTTTTTTTGTGAAAATATGGTCTGGTTTTTGAATAAGAAAAAGAGAAAAAAAAATCCGTAGAAAATAAGGGGTTCACTTCAGAGCCAAATCATCAAAACCACCACCACCCCTGCCGTGCCCCGAACAAAAAAAATACCCCCTTTTTGATGTTCTTGCAACCAAAATTGTTAGTACTCTCCAGGCATTTTTTTTCTCTTCATTTTTCAAAAATAGGAAAAAAAAAATGCCCCATCTCTTTTTCCAATTAGTTCCTATTTCCCCACACTGTTTTGCATTTTTTTTTTTTTTGTCAAACTCACATCAGGATTGCCAGCTTTCTTGAAAACGCCTTTGTTTTTTAGTTTCATTTAGAGAAAGGCTTGTTACTTTGTCTTTCAAATTTCATATTCTTTTTTCTTTTTTTTTTTGTTTTGCACATGGTTGCTGATGTCGTGGGTTCGCTACGATATTACAAAAAAAAGAAAAGAACAAAATGAAACTACTCAATACCGGGTGCATTTTACCAGAAAAGCTTACACAATCAAATGAGAGATTACCAAAGAAAAAAACGGTATTACACAGGGAACTGTTAACAGCTAAGATGTCTTCTCCCTTTATGTGTGTGTGTGTGTGCACCACCAATGTGTGTTGTTCACTATGAAAAAGGGGGAGGGATGTTTTTTTGTATTTAACCAGAGGAAAAAAAAAGGGAGGAGGAAATACAGAGATGGTGAGATATACGCAAAGGTCATACAGCATTGAAAAGAAAAAATGTTAGGGTTGGGAGAAAGGGGTGGGAAAGAACGCAAGCAGAATGAAAAAGCGAGGAGTGTGATGGTCAAACTACCAAACACCGCTCAGTGGATTTTTTTTTCTTCTTTTGCAAATCTAAATATTTTTTGTTTTGAAATAGTTTGAAAAACTGAACGAACACAATAATCGGGCAAGGGTAAATGAAGTACTCATTCAATCAGAAGCTCTGAAGAGTGGAGAGGTGATTGCACACAAAAAAAAAAAACATACACAAAAGAAAAAGGAAAAAAAAGGTGACGATCATCTGAATGGCGTCTACACTAAACCGACAGATTATAAAAAAAAAACACAAAAAAAACAGATTATTATGACCAATTATGTACCAAAGGTACACTGTTTCACGAGAGGGCTTTTTGTATTTCAAGGCTACTTTTTATTATTATTTTTTCGACGTGGTTTCTTCAGAACGTATACTACTTTTAAGACGCACAAACTAAGCAAGAGGCAGTACCATGTGGCGCGGCTACCAAATAATTACCGTGTAGTCAGCGTCACGCCTACCTTGGTAGGTTAACAGTGGAGGCGCCTCTTTTTATGTAGCGGTTCTTCAAAAGTCGAGAAACGATGGGTTTTCATCAAATTCACGTTTTTTTTTGTTTTTTTTTTTTTTTACACATTTTTTACCGTTGATTTCACCTGACCCCATTGTGGAGGGTGAAAAAAGCGGTGCACGTAGCCCCCCTAAATATCGTGAAGGCAGCGTTGTACATTGTACCTTAAGTACATAGAATACACATACCGTAACTGTAAATATGTTGGACCGTAAAAAATGTTTGGGACAGCCCAAAAAAAGGATCGCTCGTCCCAACATGATTACAGTCCAACGTATTTGCAATTACGGTAGGTTTTTAAGATGAGCCCTTTTACTCTATTCCCATGCAGGAAAAGAAAATATAAATTTGAACATAGTGATCCAAGAACCTTGGATATAGCCTGCCCCTTTGGTAGGTGATCGTCGATACAGCAAAGGGAAACGCACTTTGGGGGTCGCCAAAAACGATATACGACGGGGATGTATCGTTGAACGTCCTTGGGGTGCTTTCTCTTCGAATGGAAAGTATATGAAATTAGTATTTTTGTTTTTGCTTTTGCTTTTTTTTTAACGATGTCCTGGAGTTGGTTTCTATTTTTGCAAAATGTGACTGAACAGTGAGGTTGAGGTTTTATCCTGCAAAAACTGTTGCAATTTTCATTGACAACTCCCCCCACCATCTGGTCCTGTTGTCCTCTGGTACACTGTTCATGAGAGGGCTTTGTATTTCAAGTCAACTTTTTTTTTTCTCCTCCCACCAGTTTACGTGTGTGCATTTTTTTTCTTCCAATCCTTTTTTTTTTTCTTTCTTCACACAAATTGACGGTGAGGGAATACCAAAGAAAGGAATTGTACACGTTGTCAGGGTTTTTTTTGTATCTTGCATATTCGCTACGTGGGTGAGGGGTGGGGGAAGGGGGGAAGGGAATAAATGTCAGCGTATGCTGACTGTTGGCTAGCCAGGGCTTACTTCATTTTGTGAAAAAGGGGGGCTATTTCTTTCAGACTCAACACAGTGTGTGGGTTTGATCTTACAATTTTGTTTCCCTTTTTTTGATGATGTGTGCGTGCATGAGAGGTTTGTTCATCTTTCAAAAAGAATTTTTTTTTTCCATTTTGTAAACTTGGTTGCATTAGTGTAGCCACCCTAGACATACTATGCAGACGAACCAAAACAACGAACTTTTGGTTCGTCTACACAGTATGCCCAGAGTGTGCTCCACTATTATGTTTTTTGTTAAGGCTATCTAAATATGTGCAATGCTCTTTTCTGTTAAATGTTCTAGCCTGTTCCTCTCACCCTTTCTGGCAAATTTTTTCCCCACCGTATTCGTAAAAAAATTGTCGACCGTACTAATGTTCGACCTTTTTCAGGATTTTTTCTGGAAGTTCGACCTTTTTTTTTACGGTCGGACGTTTTTACGAATACGGTACTTTAAAGATAGGACTGCCTTCTCCATGAATGTTTATTGACCGTTAAAAGGTTTGACCTTTTTTTACGGATCAGTATTTATTTTGGAGACGGTAACCCGGACTTAGATACATCTTTACCAAAACTTGTTCTCTTTTCTTTTATTTACAGCTTTCTTCTGACCCAGTGGTCGCGCTAATTATGGGAAAAAATGGGGAAAAAATGGATTTCGGGTACGGAAAAACGTTCCTTGAAAAGGTTAGCTGGGGAGGCCGGAAACCCCGTTTTGTGGCATTTCCGGGCCAATCCCGGCTTGTGGTGGGGCATATTCGGAAAAATGGACAAAATTTTAGTGACTTAAATTTTCGCAAAATATGAACCCGTACTCGTAAACAAGGGTCATTTTCAGGAAAATTCGGAAAATTCCGAGATTTGGAAGCAATTTTTCTCCTGAAAATCAGTGGGTTTTCAGCCCCAAAACATACCGCGATTGGAATTTCCGGAATCCGTCCGCGCTGTGGTGGGGTCACTTTGCCGAAATGGCCAATTTTTTGGTTTTGGTCAAAATCCATGTAGGGTAAAGAGGGCCAATGTAAATCCCACAACCAGATTTTCTCTCCCTGATCCTGACGTCTTGCAACATGAAAATGCGCGAAAACACCGGCATTTGCATTTCCGGAATTCGTCCGTTCTGTGGTGGGGTCAATTTGCCGAAATGGACAAGTTCTTGGTTTTGGTCAAAACCCGTCAGTGTAAGGTAAAGGGGGCAAGTGTTTGCCTGTAGAAACTGGAAGGGAACAGGCAGCGCCGCAGGCGCACGGTAACCAACTTTTTTTTTTTTCCTTTTCTTTTTTTCTCCTCTTTCTTTTGACTTTCCGAGCCAATTGCGTTCCACGGCGGGGTCACATGTATATGCAAGTCCACTATGTGGTGGTCTTACTCAACAATATTAGAACTTCTGGTTTCTTAATGAAATCCCCGTACTGCAAAAAAAAAACGTTCCTACCAAAACCCCCAAAAATCCCGGGATGAGGGATGGACTTTAGCGCGAGCTCTGTTCTGACCCTTTTTTCTTTTTTTTTTTTTTCAGGCTGACTAAAAGCAATTTTTCTTACCCTTTTTTTCCAAATCCCCCCCCATTTGGTTTTTTTCTCCCTCTCCCAGCAACGTTTCCCTTTTCATTGAAACCAAATAGGTAAGAGTTAACGCTCCGCACCCTTTGTGGTCTTCTCAAAACATTTTTAACAACGTATTTTTATTGTGGTGAACTAAGCACAGGCTTAGGTTCATCTTACAAACTTTTTTCCCCTCTTTTTTTACCCCCTTTTTTCTCTCCATACTCTCGTTTTCTGTGAATCGAGAGTAACACTGAATTCTTCCCCCCACTGTATATCAGCAGCGATTTTTTTTCTCACTGAAAGCCATTTTTTTTTTCTTTTGTCACCTCATGAAATGAAGGAGGAAATAGAAAACAAAGCATTTTTGAACACACTTTTTGCGGTTCTGGGTGACGAACCGCGCAGTGCAGAGACCACTCCTCACCAAAACAGGTTGAGGTGTTGTGCGTTTCACCACAACCTCTCTTTTTCATGGGTTTTATTGTGTGATGAGTGTTACGTTTCTATTTCTTTTTTTAAGGGTGACTATCAACCACGAGGTTTGGATTCATCACCAACATTTTTGTTCTCTTTTTTGTTTTTCTTTTTCTTTTTTGTTGCGTATGTGTATCCCAAACTAACTCCTCTCTTCCCTTTTAAAAGCTGTCTCATCCACCCCGGACAGTATAAAAAAAAAAGTACTGTACTCCACTCCAACTTGGCATCCAAATAAATTTGGCAGATTTTGGAGTAATTTTGACGGCATTTTTTTTTTACGCCAAAACATATTTTTGGAGTACTATACTTTGTTTGGCTCTCATGAGCACAACCAAAATGCTGTGCACTAAGCCCAAGGGGACTTGCGCTAGCATAGTTGGGGGGGTTTTCCCCCTCGAGAGAGAAAGCTTCTACAAATTTCTCCTCCCCCCCGCTCTTCGTTCTGTTGTTTTATGCACCCTGTCTCAGTTAAGGGGCAGGGTGCATTCCGGAGGAAGTGTATCCCCTTGTAGACAGTAGTAAGGGAAGGTGTTAAGGGGGTGTATTTTTCTTCAATAAAAAAATTTAACAACAACAACATCAATCTTTCCAACCCTTTTTTTAGGTAACGAAGCAACACCGAGAGAGACTTCGGTTTATCTCACCAAAGCTTTTTCTCCTTAAAAATTGCGTGGAGTTCACACGAGAAAAAAAAAAGCGAGGTGTCTACACGTCATCAATTTTTCAATTTTTCAAAAAAACATTTTCTTTTTTAGAACAAACTCATAAAGCACTCCTTGAGCAAAGGGATTTTTTAAACGGATGTCACTTATAAGCCCTGTCCCGCTATCCTCCTTCGTGAACGAATTCATACGTCTTAAATGATTTCTTTTAAGATATTGTATGCCACATTCATCTCATAACATTTCTTTTTTTTCAAAAAAAGAAGGAACCATTTTGTTGATCCCCTATACCTCTGTACTTTCATTTCATTGAAGGAAAATTGTAATAATGCTTCTGTATGTGATTTTTCTTCTTTGAATGGAAAGTACTGTATTCGTACAAAAAAAAAAAAAATATCGACCGTACTGTTGATTGACCTTTTTCAGGATTTTTTTCTGGAAGAAAGTTCGACCTTTTTTTACGGTCGATAAATTTTTTTTTGTACGAATACAGTATACGAGATTAGTTCTTCTTCTTCTTCCGTGATGAATAGTTCATAAGGACATTGGAGGGAAACCTGAGGGGCATTCAAAGGGCATCCTGTACCCCCCATCCCTAATGGTGGCAGTATTGTGATGGGGGCCCATTGGAATACGCAAAATACATCAAAATACACGTGTATTTTGATGTATTTTGCGTATTCCAATGGGCCCCCATCACAATACTGCCACCATTACCCATCCCTGCTCCATATTGTTTAGTCAAAAGCGAGACTTTCGTTTTAGTCTCCCACATTTTTTTTCTTCTTCGATACTGTTTACCTTTTTCTGAGTGCTTCATCTCCCCTCCTTAGTGGGCTGTATTGCGATACATTGCTCATATCATAATACATAATACACCAATACAGGCTGTATTGTGATGTGTATTATGATGGGGCAATGTATCACAATACAGCACACCACTGCCTTCCCCTTCTCCATGCAAAGATATGTGTGGAAGGGGGTTTTTTTTCCTAAAAAAACGCCGATTGCTCACAAAGGCTTTCAAAAAAAAAATTATATTCCCCCACCTTGATATTCCCCAGTTTTTTTTCAAAAAAAAAAAAAAAAAAAAACTCACAAAAAAAATTTGGTTCGTTTTGTTCGCCCCCCTAGTGTCACAGTGCTTCTATTCAGTTTGATTGAAAGGACTTTTTGTGACCACTTCGTTCCACCTTATTCCCCCATCACCACACACCCCCCTCTTATTTGGAATGGCTTGCTTCAAAGCGAGTTAAACCCATGGCATACAAAAGATCTTAGTAAAAGGGTGTTTTTTTTGGAAGGGGGGGTTCAAAAGATTTCCTTAGTTTGTTCAATAGAAAACGCTAAGATCTTTAACCCCGTGTTTTTCCCATATATTAAGATCTTTTGTAAACCATGTAAACCGGTTAAGGTTAAAAAAAAAGGATCATTTTTTTTTTCAATTTATTCTGTCTTTTTTTGTATAACTCCAGGGAGTTAGTGCACGGTTCGTTGGATGGGGAGCGGATCAGGGGCGTGAGCATGGTGTGTCCTGATGAAGTGCTTCAGCTGCGCAGCGAAATGCACGGCTGTGAGGGAGGACAGAAAATGCCAAATTGGGAACGCCAGAGGCCTCTTTGGGTCACTCTCTGGTGGAAATCGTACATCCTAGGGGTCCTGTGGGCCTGATTTCGACGAGCTGCACCCTTTTGCACCCTATTATACCTTCCATTCAGAATATAAAGTACATGAAATAATTGTATAACTCCAGGGGGGCTCGATAACCCTCAGGTACCCCACATGCTGTTCCCAGAACCCTTATGCCCACCCTCTGCATTGCCGAAAAGGGAAAGCGTGAACATTTTCCGCTACCTGAATGCAGAGAGAATGAGTGGTAACACATTTGGCTATCCTGTTGACCATTTTCACTGCTCTGAAACGACATCATTTACATTCCCCATCACCAGAACACAACCCCCCCTCCCCCACCCCATACACATGCTATGAAGAGAGCTAGAAGCCCCTCCCCTGATGTTGCATCCCCATCTTCACCTGCACCTGCACCTTCACCCATTATTTCTTCTCCCAATGCCAAGGTGAATCAGGCAAAGCAGCGACGCTACAATGTGATGCGCAACCTAATCCTCGTCGTGGACGTCTCAGGAAGCACTGACGTAGGAGGCCGTCGGGCCAGCGGTGTGCACACCCGCGATTTGCTGCCAGACAGATTGACAAACATTGTGGAGAACTGCTATGAATTCGTTGCGGCCTTTTTTGAGCAATGCCCTTTAGGCAGACTGGGGCTGGTAGTCACCCGAGAGGGGAGGGCGGAGAAGCTAAGCCGTCTGCAGGTTGGCGCACCAAACCTTCTACACGCCATTGACACCTCAATCCGAGATACCTGCGGCAGCGGCAACGGAACGCTCCAAAACTGCCTCGAAATCTGTCTATCCGAGCTCAAAACACAGCCCCCAGTTTCAACCCGGGAGGTTCTCATATTATGGGCGTCAAACAGCTCGACTGATCCTGGAGATGTTTTTAAAACGATTGACACTATACGAGAGGAGCGTGTAATCTGCAACGTCGTCGGCCTTGGTGGTCAGGTCAGAGTTTTGCAAGCCTTGGCTGAGAGAACCGGAGGGGAATATTCGGTTCCTGCTGATGAAACGCATTTCAGGAAATTAGTGATGGACCACGCAAAACCGCCTGGAGTGGATGCAGAGCAGCCCCGCGCAGCGAAGCCGGGTTTTGTCAAAATGGGGTTTCCACAAAAATCCGCATCCGCCTATGTGATTGCAAACAACACTGCGCAAGGGGATTGCTTCGTCTGCCCGCAATGTGGTGCGGCAACACCCGGTCTGCCTGCTATGTGCGCCATATGCAGTATGACACTACTCTCTGCGGCGCATGTGGCCAGATCCTTCTATTCACTCCGTCCTCCATTACAAATGAAACCCCTTCCCACCCCGGAAGCAACCCACTGTGTCGGCTGCAGCGAAGTGCTGAATGATAAGACCACCGGAACGGGGTCCTTTCAATGCGAAAAATGCGACTCCCCCCTCTGTGAGCCCTGTTCTAACTATGTTGTGCAAAAGCTACATCTCTGCCCTGGGTGTTAGGGGGAAGGAGAGGTGGGACGTGAAGGGAAGGGGAGCATATGTAACAGCTAAGGGAAAGGTGGGGTGGAGGGGGGACGATAAACGTTAAAGGTGTATACACACCTGGTAGAGTGGGTGGGATGTGTGCTTGGTCGATCCGATCAGGTAGGGGGGGGAAGGGTGGTAGTGCTTGTGTTTGAGAAGCGGTGACAAATAGATGTGGGGGGATATTTGGTTGTTATTTTTGATAATTTGTTGGTTTTTTTTGTTGGGTCCAGAGCAAAATCTGATGAAATAGTGGAACGCAGATGATGAAAAACTCACACTGTCTTCAATACCTGATCTCTCAGTCGGAAAATTCGTTTTTCGTGACGACAAGACTTTCATTTGTCCTGACCTCTGATTTTGTTCCACACATTCCTCTTTTTTTGCACACGGAAGCTAATCCAACACACAAGGCAAGTCCTCCGGCGGGATGTGGAGGGCCTACCCCTCGCCTGCCTATCATGCTTGCCTGAGAGCTGCAGAGAAGAGATCTGAATAACACAACACGCCACACTGATCAAACCTGTACTCTGCCCTCGACCATAAGGCATCTTTTGTAGGAAATACAGGGCAACTGTGTGCGCAAGACTTTCACTCACGATGTGTCCAAACACCTCCACAAACACAAGGCAAGTCCTCCGGCGGGATGTGGAGGGCCTACCCCTCGCCCGCCCATCATGCTTGCCTGAGAGATGTGACAGAGCGGGGTTCACAGCTGCACATCCGCACTGTTCTGAGCATGTATGTTTCAAGACCTAATCTTACGATATGAAGCTACCTTTCATCGGGATTTACGACTGAAGAACAGAACCAAAGCGAGCGGCACACAACACCACACATGATGATAAAAGTAACTCTTCACAGACCTGTACGCGAGGACCTTTTTCCCAATGTCGATACTGTTATATCTATTGGCTCTCTGACTGCTTTCGTGTTGTCTTGCCTGTTCGTTTCTGTTCTCTGCACCCTTTTTTCACTCAGCTCTTTGTTGGAACGCAGATGATGAAAAACTCACACTGTCTTCAATACCTGATCTCTCAGTCGGAAAATTCATTTTTTGTGACGACAAGACTTTCATTTGTCCTGACCTCTGATTTTGTTCCACACATTCCTCTTTTTTTTTGCACACGGAAGCTAACCCAACACACAAGGCAAGTCCTCCGGTGGGATGTGGAGGGCCTACCCCTCGCCCGCCCATCATGCTTGCCTGAGAGATGTGACAGAGCGGAGTTCACAGCTGCCCATCCACATGTTCTGAGCATGTGTGCTGATGATGATTTTATTTATGTGTTTCAAGACCTGATCTTACGATATGAAGCCACCTTTCATCGGGATTTACGACTGAAGAACAGAACCAAAGCAAGCGACACACAACACCACACATGATGACAAAAGTAACTCTTCACAGACCTGTACGCGAGGACCTTTTTCCCAATGTCGATACTGTTATATCTATTGGCTCTCTGACTGCTTTCGTGTTGTCTTGCCTGTTCGTTTCTGTTCTCTGCACCCTTTTCTCACTCAGCTCTTTGTTGGAATGCAGATGATGAAAAACTCACACTGTCTTCAATACCTGATCTCTCAGTCGGAAAATTCATTTTTTGTGACGACAAGACTTTCATTTGTCCTGACCTCTGATTTTGTTCCACACATTCCTCTTTTTTTGCACACGGAAGCTAATCCAACACACAAGGCAAGTCCTCCGGCGGGATGTGGAGGGCCTACCCCTCGCCTGCCTATCATGCTTGCCTGAGAGCTGCAGCGAGAAGAGATCTGAAGAACACAACACGCCACACTGATCAAACCTGTACTCTGCCCTCGACCATAAGGCATCTTTTGTAGGAAATACAGGGCAACTGTGTGCGCAAGACTTTCACACTCACGATGTGTCCAAACACCTCCACAAACACAAGGCAAGTCCTCCGGCGGGATGTGGAGGGCCTACCCCTCACCCGCCCATCATGCTTGCCTGAGATGTAAACACCCGAACAGACACAAGCTGCACATCCACAGTATTCCGAACACCTTCCTGACAGTCCACTCACATGAAGGCTAGGGTACGTCTTTACCAACTTTCTCGGGGATCTGGCCTGATGTACTTTTCTTCTTATTCATTTGTCCCACCTGGACACACCACACTTACCCCTACCATCTTCCACCTAGCGTGCATTACCACAGATAAATACACTTACAATATGGCCCAACAAACGTACGACGTCCTGGTGAAGTGCATAGTGATAGGGGACTCGTACACGGGGAAGAGCTGTATATTACACAGGTTTACTGAGAATAAGTTTTTGGAGGACTGCACAGGGACCATTGGGGTGGAGTTTGGCGCCAAGGTGGTGGATGTGATGAATAAGTCCGTCAAGCTGCAGGTATATTCTATATCCACCCTACATGAACCAATTCCTTCATTTTTATAGTCCAAAAAAGCCATCATCTATCTCGCCCTTTTTTTTTCTGCTCTCTGGGGGGGGTTCGATACCCCGCGGAGCACCATTTTCTGAGTATACCGATGAACGGCGAGGTGTTTGCACTTTTCAACTTCCCTTTTATTTTCTCTATGATTTTTTTCAATTCCAACGAAAAACAACATCTCATTCAGATCTGGGACACCGCAGGGCAGGAACGGTACCGTGGGGTGACACGGAGTTACTACCGCGGGGCGATGGCGTGCCTTCTTGTTTATGATATAACGGTGAGGGAGAGCTTCAACCATGTTGAGAAGTGGTTGAACGATGCGAGGCTGTTGGCGGGACCTGACATTGCTGTTATCTTGATAGGCAACAAATGCGATTTGGAGCACAACCAGCGACAAGTGCAGAAGGCAGAGGCCTCTCAACTGGCCGCACAAAATGGCATGCTCTTCTTCGAAACCAGTGCACGTACCGGAGAGTACGTAGACGAGGCATTCCTGAAGATTGCGAAAACAGTCCTCATGCGTCAAGCCTCCGATGTGCCGCACAACGACGACGCTGAAGATACAATCGACCTAGTAGGGGGTGGTGACAGAAGCAAAGACAAGAAAAAGGGGTGTTCTTGCTAAAAGTCGTTTGTGTTAATTGTGGAGGTTACCGTTTTAAAAAAGGGGTGAAATAGCTTAGACCTGTCGTCATATCATTTCCCCCTTTTAAAGAAAGGTGGAACATTAGTACAGAACCCGCAGTATGGGTGGTTGTTGATTAAAAAAGGTGGGAAAAAAATGGGGCAGTTTATACCGAAAATAAGAGATCAGCTGAAATTTATCGGTAATAATGGAGTGTTTTGCATAGATGTTTCATTTTGTTTTTCTTTTTTCTTTCATCCAGCTGGCATCGTACAGTGGGTCATGTCAGAGGTGTCTGCATTCAATAACTCCACTTTTTTTTTTCACTTCTCAATTTTTTAGCGAGACTTAGGTTCATCTTATAAACTTCTTTTCTGCTCAGAGAATGACAGTTGTTCAGGGTTGGGGTGGTGGGGAGGGTGATTTTTTTTTTGCTTCGCTAATTTGTCTAAATTAAGCATGGTGAAAAATAGGGTTTTGAGGACATTTTTATTTTTTTTGGTTAATTTTATTGGGTTTATTGTTCTGTAGTGGCTGCTATCTTGTGTTAGTAGGTAGTATTTTATCAAACAACATATTGGTTTGTAGTACAAAAAAAGGGAGCTTTTTTTACATAGACTCACTGTTAAATATTCAAAAGAAATCTTGCTTTTTTTGAAAAAAAAAAACCTAGGGTAGGTGGGGGAGGGGGGCATGCACATGGTGGCCTTGTTACACATATAACATGCCATTAACCATAGTTTGGAGTCAGTCTGAGTCATACTGACTCATCTCGGACTCCCTCTCGCACTCCTTTTGCACTCGAGTTCGAAGAGTGCGAGAGTAGTCCGATCCTCGGCCTGGCCCAAAAAATCAGTCTGACTCACACTGACTACAAACCATTATTTACAAAAATTAAAAAAAAAACACTTCCAATCTATCTGCCGTTATTCAGGTGACTAAGCACCGAGAGTCTTAGGGTCATCTTATAAACTTTTCTGTTGCTTTTCTTTTGCCTCCTTTTTGTGGAGTTGTTCATGAAGGAAATTTGAGGGTGCATGGGGTACGGGGCGTTTGGGGTGGGTCTGATGTACTGCAACCTTCTGAAGTTGAAGGGAGGGGGGAGGTTTGTATTGGTTCTTTTGCCTATGGAATTAACACAATCCCAGGGTTTTCACGTTTGTACAATTGTGGTCAAGGCATGAACGTCAAGAGAAAAAAAAGGCCTTTTTGTCTGGATAGTGAAAACTGTCTGAATGGCAGCCAACAGATTAACAATGGAAAGGACAAAACAAAAAAAAAGCTGGTGTAAAGTTGATTATGGACACAATAAAAAAAATACGCGCAAGTTTGCATTATTCAAGAGCGTTACCTTTTGAGGGGGGGGGGGGGGGGGGGGTTTTTTTGTCACCTCATGAAATGAAGGAGGAAATAGAAACAACGCACTTTGAACACACTTTGCGGTTCTAGGGACGAACCGCGCTGCAGAGCCACTCCTCACCAAACAGGTCGAGGTGTGTGCGTTTCACCACAACCTCTCCCATGAAAACGAGGCTCATTTTATCTTTTCAATTTTTCGTATTTATTTTTTCTCTCAATTTTTCACCCGTCTCCTCCCCCTCCTCCTCCTCCCTGGAAAAAGGTACACAGTGAACCCCGAATATCTGCTATTTTCCTTGTCACGTAACATTGTTAACGCGAATGCGAAGTAAACAGGCATTTCACAGCAACATGCTAAACAAGATGATTACCTGGAGGGGTGCGTGGGCCAGCGTGTATCAAAACGTCGTGGGTCACCACCCCTCCCTTCTTTCTTTAGATAAAGAGATTTTCGAACTGTGTTCCACCCCCCCCCTCCACCCCCCTCCACCCCCCTCCACCCTCCCCCTCACCTATTACGCCGCGTTCTGTTCTCCAAGAAGTAGATATGAATACGATTTTAGAAAATAAGAGGGGGGCACTCTTGGCGCACTCCCTCAAAATGCTTTCAGGTCTTTGAACTGATAGTATAATGAAATATAAGTTTAGATAGATGCCCTACATGACAGTGAAGTACATGCCTTGACTTTTGGGGTTTTACTTTTTTGTGGCTTCGCTTAGAAAAAAAACCGTGGCTGCTATCTACTGATAGCAGTCTATAATCTAACAAAATTTTGTGGCTTCACCGTTGGCTTACAACAGTGGAAACTACAAACGTGAAACTACAAAATCAGGTAATGTTCTTCACCGTCGTGCACTGCGGCCAACAACCTGCAAAGACTCAAGCATAGTGCATACTATTTCTGGTGTTAACCGTCTTCAAAGGTACAACCACAAGTCAAGTCATGCGCTTCACCGTCGTGCAGCTGTACGTGGACCTTAGCGTAGGGTTAGTTAGATAGGAAGGTAGGAGGAGAAGCAAGGTGCCTGCCTTCCCCAGGGTCTGCACGGTGTCAACTTCCCCTCATGGTTTTTATTTATTTGTTTTTTTTTGTGATGCACGAAAGGCTCATCTTTCAACTTCACCTTTGCCATTTGACAATCTATGTTAGCTCCACGTCAAGGCTGTCTTCACCGTAAGACCTACTGCTGGGAGCTGCATTGTTTCAAATTTCCTTCCCCCCCGGGTTTCACCCCACTGTAGAGCAGCCTCTGTATACCCCTTGTATAGGAAAACAAGGCTGGCCACGCATTTCTGGGGAAATATTCCGCTCTTCGGATCTACTCATGTCTCAAAAAACACACATATTTTTTATTCCCCCAAAATTTCTACCGAAATTGAAGAAATGGCGGTTTGTTGTTGTTCTTTCTTTGTTTGTCTCGTTGGCTTGAATACCTTGGTATTTTTTTTTTGTCTTTACTTTGTGTGCTTTCTCTTCATTGAAAAGTATATGAAATTCAGTCGTCACGCCTTCTGTTGCTGGCCGCAGAGTACTTTGGTGTCATTCCTCTGAATGGCTGGCATCGTACGTGGGTCACCCGGAGGTGTGTCTGCAGCAACAACGACCATTTTTTTTTTTTGTCCATTGGGAAGAAAATATGTATTCTATCTGTCCGATTTTTTCAGGTTGCCGTGCCCTTGAGGTTTGAGGTTTATCTTATAAAATTTGTTATTTTCCCTTTTTTTTTGTCTCGTGTCTTAGGCCCTCCCCTCAAGCTGTCTTCATGATTCTGGCCGCAGAGAAGACAGACGTTTCCAATGTCGACCACCTCCCTACCTCCTTCCTTACCTGATCTGATAGCTGGCCCGATTTTTTTGGTGGATGTGTGTGTGTGCGCTCTTTTCTCTCGTTTTTTCATACCCAACATCTTTTAGTTGTCAGTACTAAAAAAAAGATTGGAGGCAGCGCTTTTTTGAGCAAAATGGGGAGGGAAAGAGAAACAAAAAACATGCTTTTGTAATTGACTGTTTGATTCACTTTGATATGTGTGTGTGTGTGCACGAGAGGCACATTCATCTTGCAAGGTATTTTTTGTTCACAAATACCAAACACCAGTTGCAGTTCACACTTTTTTTTCCACCCGTTTTTTTTTTTTTTTTTTTGTTACTCCCAACTTTGAGCGCACAAACAAAGACTCGATCTTTTCTCTCTCTCTTTTTTTTAGACAGATCTTAACCTCGAAATGGATTGTAGGACTTGCATGACTGGGGTCCACCCCCCCGGTACACCCGGTCATTGTACCAAGGTACATTGTCACGAGAGGGCTGTTGTATTTCAAGGCAACTTTTTTTTTTCGTTTGACTCCGTACGAGAGACTTCAGAGGGTGCCATATTACCATCTCTTGAAGACTTCATTGTGTTGATCTTTAGGGTTGTGTCTAAAGGTGGCTAAGAACAGAGGTTGGCGTTCATCTTTCCAAAACTTTTCGTAGATGAGTGTGTGTGCTAAAAGAAGCTAGGTATCTTTTTTTTGTGCTTTCATCCAGATGGCTGGCATCGTACAGCGGGTCAGTCGGAGGTGCCTGCATTCAATAACTTCAATTTTTTTTTTTCTTTAAATCCCCACTCCCACCCCAACCATGTATAACACGGTTGTTGGATTCTTCCTCCTACCCAGAACCCCAGTTCCCGACTAACACCAACCCCACAGAAGGTACTAACAACCAAAAAAAGAAAATAAACTTTGGAGAAACAAAGCAATTGCAAAAGGGGTGGGTTTATACAGGCACTTTTTTTTACTTTTGGTCAATGTGATCTCGAAATTGATGGCGGACATGCATGAAAATTTTCACATTTTTATTTTATTTATTGCACGTCGGGGCACTTTAATTTCACTCCCCTAACAAATTCCTGTAGAAAAATAAAAACGGCAGTGAAATAAAAAAGGCTTTATTTCTTTATTTCACTCTTTATTTCACTCTTTATTTCACTGCTCGATTTTTTTTTTTTTTTCGCAAAGACAAAATTCATGGATGTAGAAAGTACGTGACGAAAAAAAAGTACTTTTTTTCCAAAAATCGGGTTACGTGATACTTCACGTACGTGACGTTTTTTGAAAAAAAATTTTACGTGATTTACGTGATTTCGAAAAAAAAACGAAAAAAACAGGGGTGGGCGGGCACCCTGGGGTTTTTTCCATTTTTTTGGATCGGGCACCCGGGTTTTTTCTAAGGATTTTTACAGGCAATTTTTGGATTTTTCTGAGAACACGCTGCCCCCCTGCCGAAATATGTTCTCGGTTTTCCCTTTTCGGGGGGTTTTTTTGGCCTTTTTCGGGTTTTCCGAGTTTTTACCCTCACTGTCACGGGGTCATTTTGAAAAAAATGGGCAAATTCTTGGCTGATACACGTTTTGGTCATTACCACCAGCGAGTTGCTTAGCGGGGTTAAATTGAACTATGATTCTGGACCCACTGTAACGTGAACCGCCCCCTCGACATTCAAGAAGGGGTCCTAAACCCGGGCGCGCTACGCGCTACGTGCACCCCGAATGTTCGGGATGAATATAAAACGGCGCCGCAGGCGAAAAAAAATTAGGGTACAGTATAAAAAATGCAGCTTTACACCACAAAGCCACTCAGCGAATCCTTTTTTGCAGAGCAAAAAAGGGAAAATGGCGCCGCAGGCAAATTTTTTTATAAGGTGCAGCCCTGGGCGGCGCGGAATTATTTTTCTTTTTCGTTCCTCAGTGCCGTCAGGGCCTGCCCAAGTGCGCCAACGCAATGCACTTTGCTACCACCGTGGTGGCGAGCACTTGCAGCACTGCAAGAAGCAAGGTTCCCTCGACGTTTGCAGTCACACGCACCATACTGTATTATTATTTATTCTGTTATGCGGGAGGTGAAAGGGACGAGACCGAAGGAAGCGGGGTGGAGACTTTTTTTTGTTCATTATGGCTTGGTACCGCACTCCCCGGGCAGAGTGCGAGTTATTCTCAGCCACACGGGGCCCGGCCCGACCCCCCAGACTTTTCCCCCTAAGAATAACCCTTAGAAAAATAAATTTACCCCGTATAAAATCCTTAGAAAAAATAATTTTTCCCCCGTGGAAAATCCTTAGAAAAAATAAAATAAAATCAAAATCGGGCCCCGGGCACCCACTTTAGGCCCAGGCCTGGAAAAAAAGTACTTTTTTTTTTTTCCTTTTAATTTATAAAGTGCCCAGGCCCCGGGGGGCTTGGGTGCACTTTATAAATTTTTTTTTTATCATATTTTCTTTTTCCTTTTGACTCCGTGGTTAACCTCGTGTGAGGTTGCGCGGAGTTCGCAGTCAGGCCAGGGAGCCACGTAACAAGGCTCGACTGCCACATAGTGGGGGGAGATCTGTGCAGCCTGTATGTTCCCCCCGATTTTCGTGGTAAATGGGGAGGCGCTTCCGTTTAACGGCAACCCACAAGAGTAGAACAACAACCAAACTTTTGAGAAACAGACGCCAATGAGACCTAGAGTCTCTCTTCTTACTTGTGTGCTACAGACAAACATGACAACGCTAACCACGACTGCCACGGCAGAGCGGGGTCCCAAACGGTTCACTGGGGGGGATCCACATAGATACAGAAAACAAAAAATACGAAAGCAAGGAAGAAAACCAGTAAAAAAAAAAAAAAAAAAAAAAAAGTACTTTTTTTTCCACGTGAAAATCAACGTACGTGAAAATATTGGAGCGTTTTCGGCCATAAAAATGCCCGAAAACACCCGCATTTGCATTTCCGGAATCCGCCCATTCTGTGGTGGGCGATATACAGAAAAATGGACAAAATTTTAGTGACTAAAATTTTCACGAAATATGAACCCACACCCAAATGGGTAAAAAAGTACTTTTTTTTTTTCAAAAAAAAAAAAGTACTTTTTTTTTCCATTTTTCGTCACGTACTTTTTTACTTTTTTTATCGTGCAATTTTTGACTCGTGTACAAATCCTTCAGGAAGAACCAAAAATTATAATCTGGGAGCGTGTAATTATTACCAAGCGTGTAATTATGAATCGTTAGCGATTTGCGACCAAAAATGTCAGCCGTGTAATTATGGGTAATAATTACACGCTCAAACCCACTTTTGGTGATCCTAAGTCGCCAAAGGGAAAGGGACTCTGCAAATTTTTTTTTTCCCCCTATAAGGGTTAATTTCGACGATTTGAGCCCATTCAAAGCAAAATTTGACCCATTTGAGCAGTTCTAGGCCCCTCAAACACGTTTTTGATTATCCGCCAAAAAAAAAAAAAATCCCGGAAAAACACACCGGAAACCTCAACTTCACGCTTCGCATCGTCCAAGGATAGACAGTTGTTACCAACTTGTTGAAATGTGATTCCCAACCCCAAACCAAGAATGATCACAAATAATTATACCCTCTCCCACTTTTTCGGTTCAACATCCATACTTCGGCACATTTCCCATACACCCCACATACACACTCCCATCATCGACATACAGCGACTGGAGGGTGACGGGGACTCGCCGGATTTGTACACTCGTCAAAAATTGCACGATAAAAAAAAAACTAATTATGTGAAATTATTACCAGATAATTACACTTAGGTGTGTTTTTTGTCACTTGTTCCCTAAACCCACTCGCTTCGCTCGTGGGTTTAGGTCACTCGTGACAAAAAACACACCTGCGTGTAATTATGGGGTAATAATTACCCAATAATTATATATAGGGGGCTCCCTAAAAAGGAGTATTTTGGATAAAAAGGTTCAAAAAGCGCGTGGTTTCTGGGTCAAAAAAGAGGGGGAAAATAGTGAGGGGAGTTGGGTCCAGTCATAGGGGGTATAGCATATTTTTTGGAAAATTCTTCAAAAAAACGACGATTTTTGCTGGGCACAATGCAAATTTCAGAAAAATCCCAATTTTCGACTGGTTGAGCAAATTATGGCCCACCCACCCCGATTGTGTGTCAAAAACAGACTTCAGAATGTTTCTAGAAAGTATTACCCTTATCAGAGGGCGCAGTGTCCGACAAGGGTCACAGACAGAACGCGATTTAATTGGGGTCAAACGCCGAAGGAAAAGGAAGGATGCAGTATGGCGAGAGAATAAAAGTAGCGCACCGTGCGCCTTGGGCGCAAGCTTGCAACCCACACTTCGCGTGACATAGTTTGGCACTAAAAACGTGCAATTTCGAGCGCAATTTTTAGAAATGTTGCGTACCGTTGCTTCGCCATGGGTGCCATGACCGCCGTTTCTTTTGTAAATGTATTGAGATTACTGATACTGCGTGTGCCCAGTGCAAATATCAATGTAGTGTCGAACTCCGCAGTAGGATAACCGAGGAATTCTCACATTCTGCCGGAGGCCCCGAACGAGCTGGGTTGGGCTCGACCGAGTAATGACCGAGTTTCAGCGAAAACCACCAAAACCTATATTCCCCTGGGGTTTAGTTCTGCGACAGCTGAGATGTGTAAAAAAACACCACTATTCTGCCTCAGTACAGGTCCCAACCTGCTTGTTCGTTTTTCTTTTCAGACAGTCACTCAATTTTTCGACTCGCTGCGCTCGCGGACAAACCATCAACCCCCCCACGATTTCCTAAAAACCTGACAGCTAGCATCAGGCCTGCGCGGAAAAATCTCAAAAACGGGAGAGAAAAATAAAACGAAAAAAAATCTCGGATTTTCAGCGAAAAGAAGGATCCACCCTGCACCGGGGAGAGAGAAAGGTAACGCTTCCGCCTCGTCGCAAAATCGTTAGTGCGTTCGCACTGCTCACACTTGTACTGAACCCGTAAATGCCAGACGTCGTCCGTGTTCACGTTTTAGGGAGCCCCCTTGGATCAATAACTAATGCGGTTAGGTATGCACTAGAAGTCCGAACTGCGCCGCAGGCCCCCAATTGCATAGGGGGTTCTGGGGGGCGTATGCTTTACGCCCCCCAGTGGGGGGTTCGGGGGGCGAAGCCCCCCGGCGCTTTTTTTTTTGGACTTTCGGGCCAGAAAAACCGAAAATTTGGGTTGAAATGGGCATTTTCCTAAGTAAAAACCACGAAATTTCGGGTGCGCGAAACCACGTTTTAGACCCCCACAGATGCTCAAAAGTGTCAAATTCTGGTTTTAATGGCCTCAAATCGTCGAAATTAGCCCTATATAGGCGGAAAAAAAAATTTGCGAGAGTCCCTTTCTATAAGTCAAAATAGCTGGAAAGTGGGGTGGGAGGGTCCGTAGTCCGAGGGTCCGTAAACATTTGAAAACATACGAAAACATGTGTTTTTCCCAGTTTTGGCTGGCAAAAAACATTTTTTTCCCCTTTGTATCTCAGTTTTGGCAAAGGTAAAAAACACTTTTTGAACTTTTTTGCGATTTTTTAACATGTTTTAGGGAGCCCCCAACCAAGAAAAAAATTTTGGTCAAAAAAAATTTTTTTTCGTGTATTTTTTTTTTTGGACTTTCGGGCCAGAAAAACCGAAAATTTGGGTTGAAATGGGCATTTTCCTAAGTAAAAACCACGAAATTTCGGGTGCGCGAAACCACGTTTTAGACCCCCACAGATGCTCAAAAGTGTCAAATTCTGGTTTTAATGGCCTCAAATCGTCGAAATTAGCCGTTGCGGCCGTCAAAGGCGAACGTGTCGGGATGAGCGACCAGCTCGGAGACCTCAGACGCCTGCTCTCTGACTTCAGCAGTGGTGGCGGCTTTGACATGCAGAACAGCGCAATGGGCATGTCTTTTGCACCAGAGCTCATGACCACACCGGCAGACGAGAAGCACGCGACCCTGCCCGTCGTTGAGGAAAAGAAGAATCCGCCCCTTGAGGCCACACTCAGAAAGCGCATCAAACGTGCCAACTTCATGCCTGGGCAGACACAAGCCATTGTGAAGATGGTGACGCGCATGGAGGAGCAGCAGATCGTGAAGAAGCAGCGTTGGGAGACAAAGAAGATGCGCATTCTGGAGGAATCCCGCAAGACCCACCAACAGATGTGCACACGCGGTGGGTCAAAACCCCCTAAAATTTTGGCTTTCGGCACTATTTGGAGGCAATAAAATTACAAACTCCTGGGAGAAATTGAAGATTTTTCCCCTTGGGGGGTGCCAACTCCCTCGGATTTGTATTTCCCTCGCCTTCGGCTCGGGAAATACACATCCTTGGGAGTTGCACCCCCCTCGGGGAAAAAAAGCTTCAATTTCTCCCTGGAGTATATAACTATTTTCCCCGGAAATTTCGACTCCTGGGTGGGGTCTTGGGGTACCGAAAAATGCAAAAAAACGCAAAATTTGGGTATTTTGACCATCTGAGGGATTTTTTCACGTGTTTCACCTTAGATGGATGCGGATGCGGCTGGTGGGGGTGGGGTGTGCCCACCTACGGGAACAGTGCTGCCTGTGGAGTGGCCACTCCATCTGCCTCAATGGTGTTGAGGTCGGACATCAGCAACTCTGCAAGGTTGTGATACAGGAGATAAAGATATTTCGAAAAGAGAAAAATTTGAATGAAGATAACCCCAACACCAAAGGGAAGTTGATACGATGAACGTAAGCCTTGAGAACTAAGCGTCTAGCAGACCCCCGGGTTGTGAAATAAAAGTGCCCCGTTGTGCAATAAAAAAATGTATTGTTGGTGTAATATTTTGCCTTAATTTCACTTACAGCCCCAAAACCCCTCGGAGTGGTATTTTTTCCCCTCGGGCTGCGCCCTCGGGGAAAAAAACCACTCCTCGGGGTTTTTTGGGGCTGTGCGTGAAATAAAGGCAAAAATATTACACGTCAATAATATATATTATTTTTGGTGACTACTAACAAGGCTTAGGTTTCGTAAGTATCCCAACTGTTTTATTAGATGCCTAAGTACGAGAGGCTTAGGTTCATCTCATAAACTTCTCTCTTTTCTTTTCTCCATCCCGGAGTGTCAGCACCTGCCTTCCTCAGAGGCATTTGTACTACACCATGGACTCGTAATGACATTACGTGACGAGGGACGAGGGAAATTACGTGGGAAATTACGCGCGCAATGACGTCGTCACGACGCGGGCACCCCCTCGTAATGACGACGTCATGACGTGGGGTTTCCCTCGTCACGACGACGGCATTACGACGTCATGACGAGGGGTGCCCTCGTAATTACGAGGGCACCCCTCGTAATTACGAGGGGTGCTCCCGTGGTCATTGTCTGGCTATTGCCTCCCAGGGAAAGGGACTCTCGAATTTTTTTTTTGGCCCCTATGTAGGGCTAATTTCGATGATTTGAGGCCATTAAAAGCAAAATTTGGCACTTTTAAGCATCTGTGGGGTCTAATGACCGTATTTTGGCTGAAATTTGACTTGACAATTTTTTTCACCATTTGGTCAATCTGAGGTTTTCTTTGGATTTTTTGGGCCACTTTATGACCTACCACGCCCGATTTTTGGAAAAAAAAAATTTTTTTTTATTGGTCAAAAATCGCCTTGTCGTGGGTGCCCACGTCATGACGACGTCGTGACGTGGTAATTACGAGGGGGTGCCCTCGTAATTACCTCGTCATGACGAGGGCACCCCCTCGTAATTACGAGGGGGTGCCCTCGTCAAGGCACTCGTAATTACCTCGTCATGACGCGCGTAATGTCATTACGAGTCCATGGTGTATCAACTTCACCTTTTTTTTTTGACCAAATTTGAGAGTTTTTTCTTTGTTCCCTCGAAAAAGAAAAAAAAAATGTGCGTATAAGACCCAAAGAATAAGCAAACACAAAATCCATCTACAAAGAAAACCCGAACACTAATAACAAGAGATACAACCCATCTTCTCTACACCCATTCCCTCCCCCGCTATCATTTTTTAAAAATCTATTTGTTGTCAACTACAGCCTGCTCTTCCCTCTTGCCCTCTTGGTTGGGCCTGCACACCTAGCACGATGACAAACCAGTTGGGGTTTTCTATGAGTCCGGGGGGGTGTGTTTTGATAACAGATTTAAAGTGGGTAACGCCTGAACGGAGAAGAACCCACTGGGGCAATGATGGGCGGATACGGATACGGACACAGTATCGCACGCATCCTGTATCCTGTATCCCTAATCCTTAACAATCCTTAAGGTATCCTTACGTATCCCGTATCAGTATCTATCCGTATCCGTATCCTCTGTCCTGCCATCACTGCACTGGGGTGGGTGTGTGGGTGGGAGGTGTTTGTAATAAGGGTGTATTATAGCCGATTTGGGTTTGTGTGGCCTGCTGTTGGGTTGTCACATCACTGAACACCAAGGAGGTAGGACTGTTGTTGTTGTTGTTTTTCGAAAGCGGTTGAGCCACGTCTCTGGGGGAGGGTTGGGTGCTGCGACGGGGGTTCCTCTGTTTGGTCTCCTCATTGAACCAAAGAACTTAAAGAATTGCGTTTGCCGTTAGCTAACCTAACTTAGGTTCATACCAAAAAACCTTCTCAATGTGGGAGACGCAGTATGTTGATCGGTACCCCTCTTTGATGCTCTTGTTGATGCCCTTTTTTTGGCATCATCAATCGAGCTTTCTTGGGTGTACACGAGACGGAGAGAATGGGGGTTTCTTGTGGGTGGGGTTCTGAATAGGCATATTTCATAATAGAATACACAATAAAGGGTTTCTCTGTTGCACTGAGGAAAGCGAGAGGGAAGGGGGGGGGGAACAAAGAGAGACAAACATCGCAGTTCAATCACTGATCCGCGTCTAACTCTCTGAAGCTATAGTAGGGTGCGCTGAGGATGGTGGTGTGTACAGACGTTGTGTGCACTGTGCTGTTGTACCACTACACTGCGTGGTTCACACACCCTCCCCTTGTAGACGGCTGCGTGAGGGAGAAGGGGTGGGGGGTGGGGTGACATGCGATGTGTGTGGATGGTGGCAGTACGCTACCCTTGCTGGCACCGCTTGGACTCAGTGGGGGAGGGTGGGGGAGGGCCTCAAGGGGAGGGGGGATTTGTGCATGTGAAAGGAGTGGATGGTTGCTAAGAGTGGAGCGTTCCCGATAGGGGGTGTGGGGAAGCATTGTGTCGTTGGAAGCTTACGCCTGCATTGTGCACGCTGGTTTGTTCACAGTAGCATCGATGGTCGACCCGTGTGCGCATGGTATACGCGTAGACGAGCGTTGCCGATAGGGGTGTGGGGAAGCATTGTGTCGTTGGGGCCTTTTGGAGGGAGGTGTGCCATGGTGTGGTGTGTGGTGTGGTTTGCAATTTTATGTGGGGTGTTGCCAGGGTGGCATAGGGATGTGTAGGGTGGTTTGATGCCTAGTGAGGGTAATTGTGCAGAATATGGCCTTTTTGTGTAGGGTGTGTGTGAAAGCAGGTGTAGGCAGTTGCTGAGTGGGGGGTGCTGTCTGTGTGTGGGGTGTATGTGTGCAAAGAGGGGAGTGGTGCAGGGGTGCTGGAAAAGACAACGGAGCGGGGAAACAGTGTTGCGTCAATACGTTCGTGTCTCGGCATGATCGTGGGTGGCGAGGACTGTGGGTATGGGCAACCCAGGTGTGCACACAGCTCTTGATGAGGAGGTGGTGGTGGCTGTGATGTGTATGGTGGTGTGGGTCAGAGGATGTACAGCACAGCACATTGCACAAAAGGTGCATTGTGTATCATTCCTTGTGTTCAAAGGCCTATGTGGCATCTCTTGAGGGTTTGCTCGAGCAGGGCAGTGTGCTTGGGGTTACCTTGGGGAGGGGAGATGGCTCCGTGTGAAAAGTCCTGCGTGCATTGAGAGAGGTGAGAGGTGGGAGGTGTCATGTTTGATGTTTGCTGCGGAGGTTCTTTTTGCTGATTTCTTGGAGGAGTGTCGCAAAGGCAGCAGTGCTCTCAGTTCCCCCTGCCAGGTGTATGTGAGTTTGCGTGTTTCATTATAAAAGCCGGTGTCGGCGTTTATTCTGTTACTGCAATCAGCATAGTAGCCTGTGTTGTGGTGAGCCTCTGCCTCTGACCACCCAAGGGATGTGATGCGAATTACCCTGTGGCATAAATATGTGAGGGGGGAAGGGGGTGGGGTAGGTGTTCGTTTTCGAGTTGTGTTTCCCCCTGGTGTGTTGTCTCAGGTAGACCGTCACGGACGTGGAAGGGTCGCTACAGGAGACGATTAACGAGGGGGTACGTTAACGTTGTGCAGGCCAGGTTTGCAGGGTGTGTGTGTTTTGACATGAGTTCTGTGCAGGATGTTTGTCCATTTTGGGGTAGAGAGTTGAGGTGGTCCGAAGACGCTGAGGGATCGTTCCTGGTGGGAAGGGGGTTGGGCGTAGGGTGTATGTGAAAGCAGGTGTAGGCAGTTGCTGAGTGGGGGTGCTGTCTATGTGCGGGGGTGTATGTGCACAGAGGGGAATGGTGCAGGGGTGCTGGAAAAGACGGCGGAGCGGGGAAACAGTGTTGCGTCAATACGTTCGTGTCTCGGCATGATCGTGGGTGGCGAGGACTGTGGGTATGGGCAACCCAGGTGTGCACACAGCTCTTGATGAGGAGGTGGTGGTGGCTGTGATGTGTCTGGTGGTGTGGGTCCGAGGAGGAGGTGATGGCTGGAGGTCGCGGTGGGGCTGACAACCTCTGCACAATGGGTGGGGTGTTTGATGTACAGCACAGCACATTGCACAAAAGGTGTACTGTGTTTCATTCCTTGTGTTCAAAGGCCTGTGTGGCTCCTCTTGAGGGTTTGCTAGGCGGCTGTTTTGCTGTGGTCTGTGTCCACACGCCATGTTAGCACTGTCAATGTCGTTGTGTAGGGGGTGGGGATGGGGAAGGGAGGGGGTTCTCCGCCACGCCGCATCGCTTGTTGCACTGTGGGTATGGGTATGGGCTGGATCTGATATCAAAGATATCACAAAGGTAGCATAACGCAGAGTGACCACCCTCACCCTTTTAGCTGGCATTGTGCACAATCAGAACCATTTCGCCTTTTGCTTTGCGACTGTTTTTTGCACTGCCAACACCCTCTACTCGAGGGAAGAGGGTTCACCACACCACATGCCATGGGGCAGGTTGTGTTGACGGAGGAATGGGGTGTGATGGAAAAGCCAGACCGCCTGGGTGAAGGGGGATGGGGACACAAAAGGTAGTTATATTGAGACTGCGTTTGGGTGATGGTGTTCTTGCGTAGCACCACTCATGGTTCGACTCAATGGTGGGGTGCACAAGAGTGCTTTTTCATCCGGGGCTGGGCATTTCATACCGGAGATGTGCCTGCATCAACAACTTCAATTTTTCATCTTTTTTTTTAACCCTTTACGGACCACGACCGATTTTTTCGATTTGCTAGGATCTTCTCTCCCGTAGGTAAAATGTGATCTGATGCATATTTTTGATCGTACCTGGCCGCAATTGAAAGATTTTGAGCAGATCTTTCAAATGGAGCAGAAATCGAAATAAAATGAGAAAAATGGAAAATGGAAAATTGAGGAGAGCTGATATTTTTTTCTGAAAATTTTGAAGAAAAAAATTATTCCGGCTGCGCACCTGTTTTTTCGGTTTTCGAAAATGGCTTTATTTGAAAGATCGGTTCAAAATCTTTCAAAAGAAAAAAAAATCGATCAAAAAGTCCTAGTAGATAATGTCTCACTGCATGGAGAGAAGGTACCAACCAACTACATATACCGTAATTGTACAGAGGTTGGACAGTACAAAAGTTGGGGCTTTTGGGACTTTTGGCCAACTTGGCATGGTGCTGAACAAAGGTGAACGCCGCATCCCACGCACATGTAATCTGTTTTCAGACGCCTGTTTCCCAAGCAAGAAGAAGTTGTCGACCAACACCCTCCTGCCAGTGTCTCTGTACCTTGACCGTGTTGATATAGATTTTGTACCCCTCCCTGTGGCTTTCCGTACCCTCCCGCCGAAATTTCGAAGGGACCCTCCGAAAAAAATTTTTTTGGTCGCGAAAATCGGTCCAAAAACGGTCTAGATTGCCCCATGCGTGGCATTCCGGGCAATTTGAGGGCAATTTGGCGTGCAAGAGCCATGTGTGGGGCACCATGTGCCCCCATGCTGCACCCCTTATACAGGGTTTTTACAGGCAAAAAATGAAAAACGACAGTCGGGCACAAAAAGCCACGGATCGGGGCACAAAGTTACATCCCACCCTCCCTTGGCCCTCGGGACTCCTTTCGGGAGGTCAGGGCTTCCCTCGGGCCTTCGGCCCTCGGGGAGCCCTGACCTCCCTCAAGGGTCCCTCGGGCTTTGGCGGGAGGGAGGGAAATAACCATTCTGTACAATGTTCCTCAAAAGACAAAATGCAATAAATACACGGAGAAGAGGCACATCCAGTTCAGGGTCAGGAACTGCAACTACGCGTGTTACTTTGCCCAGTCGCGGGTATTTTCCATTATTTTAGTTTCGTTCTGAAGACCGTACAAAATGGTTCCCTGCACACCAAAGTTTGAATCCTCTGATGACTCAAGCGCGTCAGAATGGTACATTATTCCCCAAAAATGACCCAAAATACCCTATTATGTGATAATGCCGGGTGTGGATGAGAGGGGATGAGAGCGTCAAAAAAAATCGAATCTTGCGTCTTTTGAAAGATTTCGCACAAAATCTTCTCATTTAAAAAAAAAATCTTCAAAAAGTCCTAGTGGAAGCCAATTTAGGTGGTTGCGTGGACATATATGTCCCCTCTGGTCCTTAAAGGGTTAATCCCTCTTTTTCACTCCTTTCATACTTTCCTCTGCTAATGGTCAACGTCCTGCCATTCAATCCTAATAAAATCCTTGCGAGGCAGGGAGAAAACCTGAGTCACGTACTTCGCACAAGGAGTTGCTCCCTTGTGTTCCAATTATACCCGTTTCGTTGACTGACGAGCGGTAGCGGGAGTAGGACATCTCAACGTAGACCACGAAATGGAAGTAAGCTGGGCGGAGGGTGGGCGTGGCGTGGATATATTCTGTTGCGACACGTGATTTTTCCAAGTTTTCAAAATCCAACAGAGAGTTGGGGGTCATCCCCCCCCCCTAAACCCCCTCCAAAACTTTTTTTTTCTCCTTTTCCCTATGGATCGTGAGCGTGCCAACTCGCATGAGTCAAACAAAGGGCTGACTGCGGTGCAGCTGAGGGAGGAAGAGGGGTCGCAGCTGTCGTCGTTACCACGCACCCCGTTGAGTCCGGATGAGATCACTACGCATGCGATGTCCCCTACGGAACCGCAGCCGGGGAGTTCTGCGATGCGGAAGAAGAAGAGGTTTTCGGAGGAGAGACGGAAGAAGCGGTCCTCAGGGAACACTACACTGACGATGTTCAATATGATGCAAAGGCTGAAGAGCGAGCGGGAGAAGGACCGCGAAAGCAAAAAATTTGCTGTCCTCCAAAAATCGAAGGACTCCCTCTGCCACCTCGAAAACGCAATGAAGCTGAACGAAGCCATGCAGCCCGACGCTGCCTGGCGACAGCTCTGGGACTCACTCCTCCTCGTATTCATGCTATACTACTGGCTGGTGGTGCCACTCCTCTATGTCACCCCACGCGACGAATTTGTTGTCTCATCTGGTCTCATGACGGCGATAGAGATCGTTGCTTCGATGGTATTTTGCGCCGATATTTGCCTCGCTTTTAACACCTCTTGCGTCGAAAAAAGCACGGGAATTATCATCAGCGACAAAAAGAAAATTAAATTGCACTACCTCTTCGGTTCATTCACCTTTGATGTGATGTCTGCCATTCCGTTTGATTTGATAGTGCTTTTGGTGTTCAACCATTCGTCTGATGTGGACTGGATTTATTTGCTGGCAGCGCATCTCCGACTTCTCAAAATCTTCAAATATGGCCAACTCTTCAGCATCGTCAACTCCATGAAGCTCGAAGCAAACACCGTTCAGTTCCATTACGCCGTTCTCCCCTACGTCAAAATGGCATTTTCCTGTATCATCTCACTTCATTGCATCACCGTAATGTTCATGCTCCTCAATAAAGACAGTACATTTGTAACGTCATACGGCATCGAGGAAGAGTACACATACACAACGTGTCTGTACTGGACGTTATACACAGTGTCCTCTGTGGGGTATGGGGATGTGGTGATTGATACTCCGTGGAAGAGAAGGTTTGCGTCTGCGCTGTTTGTGGTGGGGGTGGTTCTGCATGGTGTAGTGATCTCTGAGATTTCGTTGCGGATGCAGAAGGGGGATGTGAAGTCGGAACGGCGCGACACCATGAAGGAAACGCTCAACATTATGTCCGAATTTTCGATTCCCGAGGAACTCCAGAAGGAAGTCTTCGCATTTCAATACCATCGTCTGCACTCCTCCTTGGGAGGCCAGTTTATGAGGGTCTTGGCAACGTTGCCACGCTCAATGAGGAATCGAATCGATCTTTATGTGAGAGTCAAATTCATTTGCAAGGTTCCGATGTTTGCGTCGCAGGACTTTGCGTGTCTAGTAAGCCTCGCAAATGGACTCAAAAATGTGATTTTTGAGCCCGAAGAAGTGATCATCAAAGCTGGTGACGAAGGGGCAGAGATGTACTTTCTCTCTCATGGTTTTGGTGATGTGCTTTCCCCGGAAGGGGAGCATTGGGGTGTGGTGCGGCCAGGGGGGTTCTTCGGGGAGATCGCCCTGCTGACAGAGGCAAAGCGCAATGCAACAATCCGAGCCTTGACGTATTGCGATTTGTTCATTCTTGAGAAAGACAAATTCGTCGAAATCGTTGAAACCTTTCCGGAGCTGGGGGACACTGTGAGGCTTGAGGTGGAGAAACGCAAGACACCGAAGACTGCTGAAGAAAAGGAAAAGGAGGAACGCGAACTTGCCGAAAAAACTGCACGTGAACAAGAAGATGCTGCTGCGGCGGACACTGAGTCGGAAAAACCCGCCCGGCAACACACGGTCTCCATTCGTGAGTACGGCAACGAACTGACTGCAGACCAGCCAGAAGGGTATTCAGACCTGGCATCCACACCTCGCCTTAGCGACACATCCATTGAAACCGACATGCTCGACACCACCTGCAAAACGAACAAATCCCTCCCAACGATCAACCCTCTGTCCCCAGAGCACCCTTTATCCCAGAGCGAAGCAACCAAAGGGTCCATGCACACCTTCAAAGCCTTCAGCCCGACGACAACCGCCCCGCAGACGCAGGGAGGTGGTGTGCCGGTCATGACCATATCACCTCCTGCACCGCCGCCAACCAGAAGCTCCTCGAACAGCATGCCGGAAGTGCGGCTCGAACGTCTGGAAGAACGCATGGAGACTCTCATAGACGCAGTGACCCGTATCGAGCATATGCTTCTCGTCTCCCGGCACAACAGTGGTATCCCTCCGTTAGGCCCGCCGCCACCGCCGCCGCACGGTGAGCCATCTCCTCCAGAATCCCCAAGCGCAGCGCCAAGTAGTAGTGCGAAACGACGAAGTTCCATTCGATTTGACTAATTTTGTGGAAGGATTTTTGGGCAATATGAAGGGATAAGAAGTGTCGTGGGATTTGGGGGTTGGAGGTTTCGTGGAGAGGTGGCTGGGGAGGGGGGAGAAAAGAAAGCAATGGAGGCTAGGGTAAAAGAATTTTCCCAAAGATTCGAGCTTTTTTGGCGTCCCTGTTTGTAGCGCTGTTCTACTGCAGGCGACAACAACTGCACGTATCGGTGGATGTCTTGGACCAATTCTTCTGTTGTGTGCTTTTTTTGGAGTGTTTGGGCGGAAATATTTGAAGTGTGTTTTTTGTTCTTTTTGTCCTTTCAATCTACTGAAGTTTCAATTTGTGTATGAAGTATTTATTTTTCTTTTTCTACGTTTTGCAAAACATTCCAAAAAAAAAAGCAAGGGTACATTTGTCGCACCCTCTTTGCTTTCTTTTCGTTTCGTTTAAGAAAAGAAAGTATATGAAATAATCCTTTCGCATTTTCCCCTCTATTTGTGTGGCGGCCCTTTTATGAGTGTGCCCTACACCTCTACTGAAATGAGTGTGGAGAAGCGTGGCAGAAACCTGAGATGTGGTTCAACGCCACGACCTAATATTTTGATAAAGTGACCAAGCATGAGAGGCTTACTGGGGGGGAGCTATTAAAGTATACGTATACTTTATTCGGCGGGAATTACTGCTTAAATGGCCAAAAAAACGAAAAAGGGAAAAAAAAAAAAATCACTGTTATTTTGGGGTTTCTAGTGGCCGAAACCTCGCGAAAACACCACCATTGACATTTTTGGGCCAATCCCAGCCAGTGGTGGGGTCAATGTGGAAAAATGAACATTTTTTTGGTGACTTAAATTTTCACAAATCTGAACCCCATCAGTACCAATCGTGTAAAAACTGATACACGCGTTTTAGGTCAAAAATACTCGTTTCTCAGTGCAAAGTGACCCCATCACAGCACGCAGAGAATCCGGACCACCGAAATCAAAAAAAATTTTTTTCGATTTTTTGTGCAAAACTTGCTGGAAAATTTTTTTAGTAAGAAAAATGTACACAAAAACCGTATCAGTCCTATTCGTGGTCATTTACCCCCCCCCCTAAATTTACCCCCCCCCCCTTATTTTACCCCCTTTTTCAGAAAAAAACGGTTCAGGCCAAAATAACATGGTAATTTACCCCCCCCCCTTATAATACCCTGTTGTGGCTGGTACTTTACCCCCCTGGGGGGGTAAAGTACCAGCCACCAGGTAATTTTTGGGTAATTATCGCCGCAACACGCCAGGTGGTGTTTTGTCACGAGTGACCTAAACCCACGAGCGAAGCGAGGGGGTTCAGGGAACGAGTGGCAAAACACCACCTGGCGTGTAATTATGGGGTAATAGTTTCACTTAGTGCAGCGCATACCTGTTTTGTTTTATGGTTTGCTGGGAGGGGCTGATGTGTTCAGCGGGTCGTACATCCGGAGACTGTAGGACTCGTCTGATTTGAAGCTGGAGACAAGCTCGAAATGAGGAAAGGGGTAAAGTGCAAATAATCTTTCACCCTGTTTTACATCACGTGTGCAGGTAGATGGGTGCAGGTGGGTACGTTTGTGCTGCGTGGGCGATACGTTTGGGACACCTCACGGAATCTGAGGCAACACCGTGATCCCTGACCAGTCATGGTTCAGGCACGGGCAGAAAGATGATGTGGATGATGTGGATCCATGATGCATGACTGCTTGCGATGTCGCAAGGAAGTGAGGAATTTTTTTCAGATGACACATTTGTCATGAGAGCATGTGTCGTCACACTGTGTTGTGCAAAATTTTACCCCACCGTGTATGAAAAAGTCCCCCCTTCCCACCCAAAAACATGACCTAACCCATAACATGGTAATTTACCCCCCCCCCTTACCCCCTCATTTACCCCCCCCCCTTATTTTACCCCCTTATTTCCAAAATTTCCGGTTCACCGACCCAAAGGGGGGGGGGTAAATGACCACGAATAGGACTGATACTTTATTTCACAGATTTCCACGCTCAAAATGGGTTTCCGCGCCGTATACTTTATTACCCCCGTATACTTTATTAGCACCGTATACTTTATTAGCCCCCCCCCAGTAAGGTTCGTCTATAAAACTTTTCTTTTTCCCTTTTTTCTTTTTGCCCGGAAACCAGGGCGTTCGCCCCGGGGCGAAAAATATTTTTTTTCGTTAAAAAAATCTTTTCCTGAAAAAATGACATTTTATTTCGCCCCAGGGCTTCGCCCCACCGGGGCGAAACCCTGTATAAATAAATAAAGAGAAAAGTTCGATTTCGGCCTCGAAAATTACCGTGACACCGATTTGTCACGGAATTTTGTCACGGAATTTTTTTGAAAGATTCGATTTCGTGACAAAAAAAAATCGATTTCGTGACAAACCAATTTTTTCATTGACACACAAAATTCGATTTCGTGACAAACCGATTTTTTCATTGACAAAAAAAAATTCGATTTCGTGACAAATCCAAAAATTCAGTGACAAAAAAATGTCAATGAAAAAATGGATTTTGTCAAGGAAACCGAACTTTTTGTCACGGAAAAAGTCGTGACAGAAATGGATTTTGTCAAGGAAACCAAACTTTTTGTCACGGAAAAAGTCGTGACAGGGCACTGGGTACTGGGTACACTGGATACAAGGATAAAAGTCGTGAAAGAGCAACCACAGCTCCACATGACAAACACAAAAGTGTCCAGTCACGTGGGGCATTCATGCACTGAGGAGATAATGATCCAACAATTTACAAGAAAGATTACTTAACCTACTGCTGGAAATTGCCAGGTCGTAGTAACACACAAAGTGTGCCTCCGTTCGGGAAGACCGGATATTCTAGAGACCAAAAAGGCCTCAAGAATATCTTCCGGTAGTCAAGGTATAACCGAATGAACGGCCCAAGACCCCCGTGGAGAAGTTAAATGTGTAATGCTATCAGGTAGAAACTGCGAACACTGTCTTACCCTCCTCAATGCATGGTGGAAGATGTCTTTGACAACAAATATCCTGTACCCAGGTACCAGGTTCCCAGACCCACGTAGTACCACGTCGCAGTACTACGCAAAATTTACCACCAGACCCTGTCTTCGTGCACCTTAAGTACAACGCCGCAGACAGGCCAAACATGCGTTGGACTCAGAGGAATGCCTGCTGTGCAGTGTATCAAACATGAGAACCAACTCCCAGCAACAAGGGGCGCCTTTTGGCGGGCGTTGTTGAGGGTGTTTGGGGTGCAAAGTTTTCCACAATTTTGATGCGCGGGTACAGAAGTGTTATCTTGTTCTTTCATCTCTAGGAATGTAAATGTCAATCGCGTTTAACTACCACTAGGGCTTGTTCAGTGAACCCACGAGGGGTCGAAGGGGGTTGGTTATCCCATATCTATCAAAGGTTGTGTCGACCAGGCGAATCCACTATGTTACGCTGTATGATGATAAATC
Organism: Rhynchopus sp. YZ270_cl-10; assembly: GCA_964035575.1. NCBI lineage: Eukaryota > Euglenozoa > Diplonemea > Diplonemida > Diplonemidae > Rhynchopus > Rhynchopus sp. YZ270_cl-10. The sequence goes on along the minus strand of OZ037923.1, from coordinate 867,142 downwards.
CGAAGAAATAACAGTGCATAGCAACTGCAGGAAGTTTGTTAAAAAGAGTGCCTCACGCTACACAAACCACCACCCGCGATTGACTTAGATGTTATAACAAAGAGAATTCAGAACAAAACAACACCCTGCCCCATACACACTAAATTGTCATGCTTCAAGAGCATGCCTGGGCCAAAATTACTATGACGAAAAGGCAACAAGACCACCCACAAGGAGTGTGAATTGTGCACTGGTTTTCTGGGGGAACAAACAATATTTTCTTGTGTCTAGTCCTCCGGAAGCAGAGGACAGACTTTCCGGAAGGTTTCCAAAGTCGAATTTCTTGCACTAGCTATGCTCCCTGGTTAATGGCTATAGCAGTGACTGACAAAGTGTTCCCACCCCCCTTTCCACCACCATAATAACCGAACTCTGCTTATCAAACCACAATCTGAATCTACTTCCGTCGCATGCGCTGGTGGATTCGATCTGTTTTGGTGTGTGTAATGGAATGTATGGGTGAGGGTTGGGGTATTAGGTATAGAAACGTGCGCACCCATTAATTTTTTACCGAATGAAAATGAAATCTGCAATGAGTGTCTGCTGCATATCATTTAGTGGGGCTGGCCTCTGGCCAGAGGCGTGCAAGCCTGACCGTGTTCGCGATATACTAAGTCTTGCATAATCATAAAGTTATCATACCTTGTGTCTTCAGTCTCTGCCCTTCGGTTTCTAGACAGCTCAAGAATGGCCTCTTTTGTGTTTGTCAAGTGGCTGTCTGGTCACTTTTCAGTGACTGGCGGGTTGGCTGTCACGACTTTTTCCTTGACAAATTCCATTTTTTTCAATGACATTTTTTTGTCAATGAAAAAATGGATTTGTCACGAAATCGAATTTTTTTTTGTCAATGAAAAAAGTCATTTGTCACTAAATTGAATTTTGTGTGTCAATGAAAAAATCGGCTTGTCACGAAATCGATTTTTTTTTGTCACGAAATCGAATCTTTCAAAAAAATTCCGTGACAAAGTACCGTGACAAATCGGTGTCACGGGTATTTTCGAGGCCGAAATCGAACTTTTCTCATAAATAAATAAATAAATAAAAAAAGGGGGAAAAAAAAAAAAAAGAGAGAGAGATTTCTCCCCACCACCCTGTAGACCCCCCCGGAGGGGGGGTCGCAGAGGGGTGTCCACTGTACTCAAAATCATCCGCAAACCCGCCTGCCGTGAGAGGAAGTTTCCCCAGCACTCCCGCTCGCTCCTCAATCCTGCAGTCTGCTGAAGGTGTACCGTACCCCCTGTTATAGAAGGTGTCACTGCTCGTGTCAACTCTATCTTCAATGGCAGAGAGTTGAAAATAATCAAAATAAGGATGAAGTCTCATATGACAGATGCCTCTCTCTTGTACATCTGCTTGATTAAACAACACAAAGAGACCCTCAGTGAGGGGGGATTGATGAAATTCTCCATCGTTTTGCTGGTTTTAGTATCAGGAAAGTTCAGCTGTAATATCACTTGTGCTGGGGAAGGGATCACGCGCAAATCGCAAATTTTTTTTGACCATTCAGTACCAGGGATTCACCCCACGAACTAACTTCTCTCCGGCGGGAAAATTTTTTTTGACCTATTTTAAGCACTAGTAAAAAAACGAAAATTTCGGGGGTTTTGGCATTTCGCCACGATCAGGAAAAAACGATGGCGATAGCGAACGCCCTGCCGGAAACATATCTGGCGGTCTTTGTTCGTGACATTTTTTTTTTTTTTGTGTAAAACCGTGGCTGCCATCTAGTGCTAGTAGTCTATAATCAAACAATTTTTTTGTGTGTATTTTTTTGTGTGGAAATTTATTGTTAAAAGATGTGTGCGGGGGCACCCTCACGACGGGACCCAGTGACAATTGACAAGTGAAATGACATGTGATTCACTTGTCACTTGTCACTGGGTCCCGTCGTGCTTCACCCTTCCCTTCCCGTCCCCCCCTTGCAACATATTCAACATGCTCAGTGTTCTTTGGCAGTCTGCTCTCAAAATGCACTCTTAAATCAGCGTAAATAATATCAAATGTTGGACCCATGCAATATGTGAACCGTAAAAATATTGGCCAGCACCTCAGTTGGGATGTTTGGTACTTTTTTTTTGGCCAACTCGGGCGATTGTCGGTACAACAGCAAAAAGAAAAAGAAAATGGTGTTGATGTCATAATGCCTGTACGCACAAAGAGAACGTCATTTTTTTCAACCGTACATTAGTATTATTGGCTGATTTTTTTTCTCACACACGAATTTGTCTTTTCGTTCCGTTCTCTCCTCTTCCCTTTTGTTGTCCAGGCCTGAAAAAGCTTGGTGCAGCTTGTGGTGCTATTTTGTGGTTGTGTTTCATCCATTGTGGTGTGTTCCGGGGTATGGGACTTCACACATCTTCACAACTTTTCACAACATAGTTGTTGGCTATATTTTTGTGAAGAGTTGTGAATTGAAATGAAAATTTCTATTTTCCGATACCCCCGGAACATACCATACTATATTATACGGTAATGTCGTGTTAAACTGAAGGTGTGTACAAGACTTTGCCGGGGATTTTGCAACGATGCTGCAAAAAAAATAAATCAAAAACATGGTATTTCAAGCTTCGTGGTAGTCCTTCAGGGTACACGTTTTTACTTAAAAAATGCACACAACCCTCTTTGTTCGTGTCTACGTTTGCCAAGGGAGTTTGAGCTGGCAACCTCTCCTTTTTTATATTTTTATTTTTTTGAGTTGGAGCAATGATTATGTTTCCTTACAACCTCCCCTCGTGGTAACCGTGTGCATACCAAAATGAAGTGCTCTCTGGGGGGGTTTCGATAACCCACAGGAGACTGCGTTCCGCCGAGGCACGGTGTGACGTTTTGCACTTTTCAACTTTTCTTTTAGTTCTGCGGGGGGAGGTTTCTTTCTTCTGTGTTATGGTTTCAGCTATCTCGCCATACACATTTTTCTCATGCATTTTTTTTGGGAGTTTTTTTGTTTGTTTATTTGTTTTGTTCTGGTATCTCAGCTATACCTCCCCACATTAGTTATGTTATGTCAGCTTTCTGTCTTGTTCTATTCGTGTATGTTCATTATTTCTTCGGTGCCTAAGCACAGAGAGCTATAGAACGATCTTTCTCTTTTGGGTTTTTCCTCTTGACGAGGCTTCTTGACTTTTATAGACGAAATTCTCAAAACGCCACAAAAAAAACAACCACACGGCGGACTAGTCATGGGGACTACTAGTGGAACTCCTAGTCGTAACGACTATGTACTAAACTAATAGTGTTACTGGTGTAATACTAGTTGTAATTGAGAAGTAAACAGTTGTATTACAGTATGGCCTCTATTTCGTGAATTCCTACTTCGTGAATTCTGCAAAATCTGGAAAAAAAAATTAAATAATTCATTCACGAATTAGATGCTTATTAATTAGAGTGTTTACTGTAGTAGCACTACTGGCAATACCTCAGACTAGTCCGTCGTGGCACTTTGTGTGCACGTTTAGGAAAGGGAACTTCCTCTTTAGCCCACCTACTCCATTTTCTTGGACCGTACATGCTCTCCGTTCCCTAGGAATAGTAGCTTTTTTTTCCAAAAAAAAAAAAAAAAGCTACAGGAGATGCAGAATAACGCCATCTTTCCTCACAAAAAGAGTATCTTTAAAAATCATTTTTTTTTTTCTGTGCGTTGCCATCTTCGAGACAGTCCTATAAGAGGACTGTTCCCCCTCCCCATTTGGGGCGCATCCGTCTGTTCGAAGCTTCTTTGGTTTATGTTCTGACCATCAAGCACCACCCATCACCTCCCTCTCCCCTCCCCGCTCTCTTCTTAAAGAGCGGACAACGACGCTTAGTAATGATATGACAAGTACACAGTTATGGATGACGTTTTGTGCTTTTGTAACAATGTGCTTGTCATGTCAAAGCAAAGAGTCCGGCACTACAACTATCTCCCCAACTCTCTCACCCCCCCCCAACCTGCTTGTCGTACACAAACAAGCAAGGGTTTTTACAAATTTTAATTGACCGAAAAAAAAAAAAAAAAAAAAAACAAAATGCACAAAAAAAAAACCAAAATTTGTCAAAAAAACAAAAGCGATTTCCCTTAGTTTCTCTTCTCTCCTCCTCCTCCCCCCTTCAACAAAAAAAAAACAACCCCAGGCAAAAAAAAAACGAAGGTCAAAAGCCTTCTTTTAGGGGGGGGTATAAAAACCAAATACCCTTATTAAAACCCCCCCTTCCTCCTCCTCCTCTTCGTCTTCCCCAAAAAACACACACAATGTACGCTCCACGCTCCGCCCCTTTGTCGCCTTCACTATCCTCTTTGCATGAGGAGTTGTTATTAAGCCCTTCCAAGGAGGAGGCACATCGTTCACATGGTGCAAAACGGGTTGCATTTGAGGGGTCGACAATTTTACCACTTCCTCCACCCCCTTCAGCAGCATTGCATATGTCCCCTACACTGTCGGCCCGCGCAATCCCTCCCCCAGCAAGCACCCCTACTGAGACAAAGCGGCTTTCCCGACCAGACGTCGTTGACCTCCCCACAGCAAAGCCATTTGCCCCTCTCCCGCACACCTCGCATTCACCTCCCTTCTCTTCAACCCCAGCCTCCATCTCTGCCGCATCTTCTACCGGCGCCTTAGCAGCTCTAAAACTATTATTAGCAAGGGCCGGAGTACCTGACGGGGAAATTCCTAGTATTGAGGCGCAGGTAGCTCTGTTAGCACAAAAGGAGCGGGGTGTACCTCCACCTCCTCCTCCTCCTCCTCCTCCCCTAGAACGGCAGGGTTTAGCGGAACTATCTCCATCGCCTTTGGTTTTGGCGGAGGTTTCTGCTGCAGTCGCAGACGCATTGATGGGAGAAGGGGTAATCTCCACCGGTGGGTCCGTAAGAACAGCCTCTCCAGGGGGCAGTCCGAAGGGGGTGGTATCTCCCTCTCGGGTTTCTCGGAGTGGGTCCCCTATGAGATTGGCTTCGGTACCACCGTGTGTAGGATGTCTTGGGGCGACGAAGGAAGAGACGCGGTTGATGATTGAGGAAGCGGTGCGTGCAGAGGTACGCTGTGAGATTGATGCGTTGGAAAGGCGGTTGATCCGCTCGGCTGCTTCCGTCGCGGAGGCAGTGGTGGCTGCAGCGATGCCGCCTGTAGTGCCTCCTCCTCCTCCGGTGGTCCCAGCAGTTCCAGTAGTTCCGATAGTTCCGGTGGCAACCCCGAGAGTAGTAATGCCATCACCATCACTCCCAACCCCACACCCCATCCCATCAACCGAGCTCCAAAAGCTGTGGTCGCCCAGACCTGATCCTGAGGAGGATGAAGAGGATGTGGTGGATGAGCAGGAGCTTCCGCCGCATCGTTCGGTGCTGCGTGGGAGGGAGAGGGAGGTGAGAGAAGGGAGACCGGCAGCAAGCTTCCAGGGGAGCTATGGGATGGCAGGGGGTGGGGGTGGAGGAGGTGTGGGGAGAAGGGGGAGCCCGTCTCCAGTGTCGCCGGTGCGGGCACCCCAGATGGTGTCTCCTGGTGGGGGTGGAGGGGGAGGAGGAGGAGGAGGAGGTGGTCTGGGTGTAGTGTCGAAGGAAGCAGTCAAGGCAGGGTACCAAACCTGCAGGTGGTGTGCGAAAAGCGCACCCCCAGAGCATCAGACGCTGCGCTGTGCGTATAGGTATGGGTTGGGGTGTGTGTGTTTGTTAGATTTTTTTTTTGTGTAAACCACGAAATGTATTGTAGGACTGCATGGGGTCAGGTTCCACGGTACACCCGGTCATTGTACCAAAGTACGCTTTTCAAAGAAAACCATTTTCGAAGAACAGAACTGAAGTACAAAATAAGGGGGAGGGGAATAAACAAAGTATGAAGACGTTTGAATCATTTCCCACAAAGTATTTTGTCCTTAAAAAGCGCCATAAAATGAATTCTTGACTATCTTCAAATCTATCATACAGGCCTGTTTTGTGTCGGGGATGTTTGAAGGAGTTCCCAGCCAAGGACTACCTGCAGCATACAGAATCTTGTCAGGTATGTACATAACGTTTTCTGCTTTGGTGGTCTACTCCTTTTCAAGGCAAAAATCAGGTGGATCTTCTAAAAAAAATCTTTGATTTTGTTGCTGTGTCTTCGCAATGTTATCCAAATAAATCCACAAAATAAAAATTGGGAAAAAAGAGAACTACACGAAACCAAACCAGGTAAACAACCCTACCGTGTGTGTAACGATGTCCCCATTAACCCCTCCTATTTTTTTTTCTCATTTATTTGATGCTGTGCGATAACGAATATGATAAGGTGACTAAAGCAACGAGAGGGCTTAGGGTTCATCTTATAAAACTTTTCTTTATTTTTCTTCTTTCACCAAATGAGAAGAAGCTGGTGGATAAAACTCCATCTTTCGATTGAAAATTATATCTTAATCTTCTTTCACCAAAACAAAGAAAGGGTGCATGTGTTGACCCTCTCAAATACTTTCAATTCTGTGAACTGAAAGTACATGAATCTAATTCTTTCCTTGCAGGGGTCCGAACCGCCACCGGAGGTCAGTCTTGTGTAGCATAGGGGGGTGCCTGGAGCCTTGCCTAAGGCTTGTCATGAAGTTCTCTTTCGACGTCCCGCACCCCTGCGTCTCAAAAGGTGCACTACATTTGCGATTCGCAGAGCGGTTGTGAACCGCCTCCGTTCTCTTACTTAAGGTGCAGACCACTCACGTCCCACGCCCGCAGACTGAGCTGTGTGTTAGCATGTTTCAACTCTTTTTCTTTCAACTTCCATGTGCTACTGTGTTTGTTGAGAGAAATTTTTTTTTTGTGTGTTTCCGCAGTATCATATACCGTATTCGTACAAATTATAGAAGAAAAGATCGAACTTCCAGAAAAAAATCTGAAAATTTTCAAACATTATTATGGTCGATAATTTGTACGAACACGGTAATGTGGTTTGAGTCCTTTCCTCCACCTCACAGCAAGGCGTGTGGAGGGGGGGATGGTGTTCGTTATACTGTAGGTTCATAAGGGGTTTTTGTTTATTCTTTCATCCGTGGGGATGTTGACATTGTGGGGTCAATCGCAGGGTTCCTGCATCCTGCATCGATAACTACCATCTATTTTTTTGTTTGCCTCCCCCCAAAAAATGCTTTTTTTTTTTCATCCCTTTGTTTTCCTAAGATACATCCACCACCAGCACCAAAGATACATTCATCTTACAAACCCTTTTTTTTGTGGTGACTAAACACAGCTGGTGTCATCTTACCAAATCCTTTTGTTTTTTTGTTTTTTTGTTTTTTTCTTCTTTTGTGTTCCTCCCTCCGTTTGTTTTCCCTCTATGATTTGACTGTAGATTTTTTTTTTTTTTGTGTTTTTTTTTGTCATTTCTCTCCCTTCTCTCTTTTTGTGCAACCTTTTTGTAAAATATTAGTTTTCTTAGATCAAACAAAGTCCGACCTCCGTACCCCGCTCTTTTCTTCTTTTGGTGACTAAGCATCATCCTCTTCTGAACTGTTCTCTGTTTCCATGAATCTAATCTTTTTCCCGACTTCGAATTACAGCATACCTGCACCCCATCCATGATTCTGAATAGTTCTGAATAGTCATGCAAAGACTCATCGTAAAGGCTAATATGCGAGCATATTAACAGCGCAACTCCGCCACGCCCCCCCATTCCCATTAGCGTGAGTGTATGTTGTTTACAGTTTCCCTCTGCAAACAACTCCACAGCTGCAACACTCCGGGGGGGGGTTCGATAACCTTGCGGAGCGTCAGTACCGTCTTCCCGGTCCCCGTTGGCATCGCTTCCGGTGAACCGGACGTTGTTCTCTCCAGCAGCGAAACTGCGCGCCTTCCGCTCCTCGTTCTCCGCAGCAACACGTTGATGAGCTCTCTTGCAAGACTTGTACTTGCGCGTCCAGTCCGCAAGGGTGAACAGTTTCTGACGCCCCGCAGGGGGTGTCATCACAATCCTCAGGAGCAAAGGAAGAAGCGGGAAGGCGGGTCTGGAGAAGAAGCGAGAGAGGCGGGTCAATCGGCGAAGAGCCTCAACGCCACTCACTGAGGCAGAACGTTGCGCGGTGGCGTTTTCTCCTCTCTGCGGGGGGGTGCTGCCGCTCGGTTCGCTGCTTCTCTTCGACCCCGGGGTTGTGGCTCCCCCGATGTTCGCAGTCGGCGCACCATACACGCACCTTCTCCTGGTCTCGGTGGATTCTTCTCTTGGTAAACCCCAGGGCCTCCTAGAGCTTTGCTGAAGCTGTTGTTGTTAGTATCACAACAGTGGTAAGCGTGCTCGGAGATGTGCGAGGTCGTCCATCCTCATCTCGCACACCTGCTTCTTCTTTGCCCTAAGCAGACGCCTACTATCAACGTCACCTTTTTTCCTCCCTCCTCCCTTCTACTGGTGTGGATGCTTCAACGCAACACGATACTTATCAACACGAAGAGACACAAGGAACTTTCTACTCGACCCCACTTTTTATTTTATCCCCCCGCCAACTCTCCCAACAGACACCTCTTTTTTCTCTTTCTATTAGTCTTCCTTTTTTCTTTACACAAAAACTACAAAACCATCGTGTATTTCATCCTCAGGCACTACTCTGATCCGACTCATTTTTGGTTAAGTTTTCAAACAAAAAATCAAGCCTAACAATTGCACATCTACTAAAGCTGCCAGAGGCTGCACTGCGATGCAGCAGTAGATTGTCCTCTAGTTTACATAGAAAGAGCGGTGCGAGGATGACACAACGACGCAGTCTCATCGTCGAACCAGGCCCGCACCACAGCCAGGTCATTCAAACCACCGGGCCTGAAGACGCGGATTCCCTCTTTGCTCACCTTTCAACCCCTTTGGGAAAGGAGTATTTATCTCAATGGATTTACGTTCCAATGCGTGCCGCAAGGATTATTGAAGGTTTGAGTGAAAAAGGATTTGTTTTCCATCATGCAACCGGGACAACTGCGGTGCTCACAAAATGGCTTGGGAAAGGTGATTCGAAAATCCCCGATTTTGCCACCCACCGAGTCGGTGTCGCAGGGTTCGCGGTGAACAAAGAAGGGAAGGTGTTGTTGGTAAAGGAGAAAAGGGGGAAGTTCTTCAAGCTTCCTGGTGGCCATGCTGACCTGGGTGAAGACCTTTTTGATACGGCAGTACGTGAGGTGCGGGAGGAGACGGGGGTGGAGTGTGTCTTCAGAAGCTTGCTTGCGGTGCGGCAGTCACATGGGTTGTCACATGGCCGTTCGGATTTGTACTTCATATGTTTGTTGGAGCCGCTAGGTGAACAGCTGAACCTCTGTACAGATGAAATAGCTGACGCAGGCTGGTTCGACCCTGCCAAGCTCAGTGAGTCCAGCTCGGACCTCAACAAGCTGGTAGCAGAACTATTCATCGCGGGAAAATTCCTGCCCCTCACGACAGTGCGTCCTGAACATCTGATCACAAAGAAGAAAACTGCTTTCTTTTATGCAGACGCTACAATCGCCAAGGCAGGACTAGGGTGTGCTGATGCGTGAACGGGATGAACGAAGAGGGGTGTGATGGGAGGTGGGAGAGGGGAGTGATTTTGAAGCTGATAAGGGGGTAGATTTCTTTGGAGAAAAAGATGAAAAAAATGCGTTAGCGACGCATTCGTCGTAAGGGGTTTTGTGTTTGTTTTTTTGTTTTGTTTTTTTTGGTGGGGTTGTTCCCCCCTAATGTCTATGCACTGTGAGGCATATTCATCTTTGAACTCTTTTTCTTTTTTATTTTCACTGTTCCCCCCTCGCCAACCTTCTGCGGAAATCTGAGGTTTGCCATTTGGTTGCAGGTGTGGAGCCAGAGAGAAATGGGGTGGGGGGTGGGGGGTGAGGGGCAGCGTTCTAAAATACGTATTGATCCATATTAATACGTACGCGTATGACATACTGTGGGTGTTATAACAGTTATAACGTTATCGATACCGTTATAATACCCACAGTATGTCATACGAGTACGTATTAATATGAATCAATACGTATTTTAGAACGCTGGGGGTGGGGGTGGGGGTGAGGTGGGCAAGGGTTTCCGCTGCGCAACTCATTTGCGCCGGATATGCCCTTCTGTCCTGCTTCAAAGGAAAAAAAAAAATTGCTGAATGTACAACCCTGTGAGGCCCATTCAGATATTTTTTTTTTTTCAAGTCAAATTCTGATTTTTTTTTTGTGTGCTTTTCTTGAAACCGCAGTTCCCCAACCCGATAACGGTTTGTGGAGAAAAAAAAAATGATGCGATGTGTTTAGCCCCGTGAGGCCCATCCATCTTGCAACGTTTGAAAAAAGCAGGAATTTTTTTTTGAATTATTTCGTCTACAGTAGCCTAGGAGAAATCGTTGTGTGGGTTTGGGAAATTTGTTGCAAAAATTGTGCAAAAACAAAGTACAAAAAAAAACCCCCCTCCTTTTTAGTCCACATGATTGAGGGTCCGCCTGACCCTTTGAGTCCGTCCTTTTCGGGCAGACTCCTCCGTACACAAGCTGCTGTGGTTGTTTTGACTGCTTCTATTTTAATTTTATGTTATTCTTTTACCCCCAGATCCACACCACCCTATCAACACCCTCCCTTTTCAGACACCGTTTTTCTTTGAGGTGATGCACAGTGCAGTGTTGATATAATGGCTGTCACATGTTTGTGGACGATCGACGCGAGCGATGCTGAGGATGCGGAACCGATGTTCCAGCTCTCACAGACATCACAGGGGCATGCCAACACCGCCACGGGAGGTCTGACGCTCGACTACCTAGGTGAAAGCATGCAGTGCCGCGTCGATGTGGACCGCCACTACACCCAAGCACACACCATCGACGACGTCGTACGCGACGCTGAGCAACACGCCACCTCCGTTCTCCGCGGTGTCACCAGCTGTGCCTTCGTCCGCATAGGCCACCGCCCTGCCCACTCCCCTCTCGGCTTCTTCTTCGGCCAAGACGGCAGCACCGAAGGCCTCATCTCCCGCGTCGTGACCCGTCTCTTCGACGGCATTGTCGAAGAATGCAAAACAGACAGCGCCTGCTACTCCGTCAGAATGGGGTTCTGCTGTTACATCAATACACAGTCAAAGCCTACCGATTTGTTGAAGTCTGTGAGACAGCATGTACCCCCCGAGTTAGAGTGGGGTGAGGTGGAGGCAGCATTGCCGGGGAAGTATTTATATGTGACGTCCGCGTCGGATGTGATGAAGACAGTGTCAAAATTGTTGGTGTCATCAAGCTTCAAGCCGGCTATGCATCGGTTGACCTTTTGCTTGCATCTGTTGGTGTTGAAAACCCCGCCGAATGTTCCTCCAGCGATGGCGACTTCTGCGAAGGTTGCTCACGTTGTGCTCTCGGATATTCACCCAGACCACACTCAAACCGCGTCGTCGATTCTACAGCCAATCCTCCGGAAGGTGCAATCCCAGCATGAAATGCGTGCAGGACACAACCCTGCCCCCTCAATGTTCAATGGAGTCCCATTGTCTCCATCGAGAATTGTTCGTGAAGACCCAGAGATGTTCCCGCAGACGACCCCTTTTTCGTATTCATCACGCAAGAAAAAGGAGGAATCGTACGACCTCATCGCCCCTCCTCCCCCCCCTTCAACCTACCGAAAAGCACCCCGCCCAGCACATCACGGCATTTTAAACAGCTGTTTCGAACTGCTTCTACTCCCATATGAGGTAGATATGGGGCACTCTGAAGAAGACGATGTCATTGCCGGAGTTGTCGCACCCCCTGCCGTTCCATCTTCAGGGTCTGCCCCACCTAAGGCAGTGTATATGACCCAAGCCCTAGCAGATGGTTCTATGTCCACTGCATTCCCTTTTGGAGAAGCGAGAATAGTGTTGATAGGAACGTCCAAAGCGGAGGGGCCGTTAACTCCGCAGCAACAGATTCAATTAGATGCGACGGTAGGGTTGATGCTGGCTGCAGGGAGGCTGGGGAGAGGAGGGTTGGGGTGGGCTGCGACAGCGGTTGCGCCGACATTAACTCCGGCGGCTTCCTTCACTTCACCCCCTCCGTTTAGCCCGCCGACGACCAGAATTAATAGAGATGGAAGCCCGCTTCGTACACCTCGCGAATCTGCGGTACAACAGGCAGGGGAACATGTCAAATCTCTTTCCCCACCTCGGCCACCAGATGATATGGTAGTCACAGCGATGCTTCTCCCTTCGTATACACCGACTCCTACAGCGTTACCTGCTGCTGTTCCTTCTGCGACCCCACCGCCGCAGCCGCCAGCTTTGGCGCCTGCTTATCAAGAGCTCTACCCGCCTCTGGGATTGTCCCCTGCTGCTGCTGCGATTCCGCTCTCTTCGCCCCTCAGAAACGAAGAGGAAAGCCTTCTCCACAATGATCTGAGTGCCTTAGTCGGCTTGAAGGACTCTAGGATACTGGAGTTGGAGAGACAGATTAGTAGTATGGAGAATCGGTATGTGTTGTCGGGTGGAGGTGGAGGTGGAGGTGGAGGAGGGGGAGGACCTGAAGACGCAGCAGTGCATCGATTAGAGGTAGATGCCCTTCGCAGGGAGCTTTCCTTTCGGGATACAGAGCTGCAAAATGAACGGAGGAAGAGGGAGATTGAAGCTGATTCGCATCACCGTAGGGTCGAAACTCTAGAACGAAACGCTGGGGCAAAGATTGAACAGCTCCAAACCCTTTTATTTGAAACCCGGGTCTCTCAAGGCGCTGATGTTCAGGAGGATTTGACGAATCGAAACCGGAGTATTAGTTTGCATCTTTTGGATATAGAGCAGAAGCTTTTAAAAGCAGAACAACAACGTGATGATGCGCTGATGAAGCATCGTGCAATGTTGGGAGGCAGTGAAGATTTGAAGACACAAGTTGCAGGGTTGCGTGCGTCTTTGCATGAAGCAGAGGCCTCTTTGCAGGCTGAAGCGTTAGGGAGAGATTCATCCGACCGAGAGGCGCATGCATTACAACAGGTGTGCGAAGCAGCAGCAGAACAGCTCTCTGTTCTCAGAGCAACCCTGCAAGAAACGGAGTTACAGCTGCAGGTTCAACAGAGTGAGAATGATATGTTAAAGACGCAGAACACCGATCTTGCGATTGAGTTGGAAACCGATCGGGCACGTCTCCGTCGTTCTGTTCTGCAAGTTGAAGCGTCAGGGCATGTAGATCTCTCTCGCCTTGAAGAGCGTGAAGCAGCAGACCGTGCTCGGATCTTCTCGGATTACCTTGAGGGGGCGTATTATCTGATGTTTTCTAGGTACCGCTCCTTTGTGTTTGGGAATGGACAGCTTGCTTTGTCGCCTCCGCTGCAGTCTGCCTACCCTATACAGCATTTGGACAATGTGGATTTATTGAAGGAAAGGTTGGCGCAGCGTGAGGCTCAGCTTTATGCAAAGACAAATGAGATGTTGGGTCTCGAGCAGGAGCTTGTGAACAGTAGGGGGCAGGTGAGGGATCTGCAGAGGATGCAGGAGAGAGGGGCGATGGGGCTGCAGGAGAGGAACCGTGTGCTGGAGTCGGAGATGGGTGGGTTGGAGATGGAGAGGCTGCAGCATTCGTCAGAGATGAGGCGTGGGGCGGAGCGTGCGCAGGTGGCGGAGAACGAAAGGCTCATGGCATTGAATGAGATGAGGAGGCTCAAAGCACAGCAGAGTGCCACGCAGGTATGTCTGAGGGGGAGAGGGGGAGGATGGGGTAATAATTTGTGAATTTTTCTCACGGAAAAGTACAGGAGGGAATTCGGGGGGGGGAGGGGTTTTGTCTGGTTTCCCCCTGGTGGGAGAAGAAAGGGGAATTAGGGTTCCGATGACACCATGGTTGTATTTTTTTTCTTGTGCTATCGTACAGCGGGTCAGTCGGAGGTGCCTGCATTCAATAACTTCAATTTTCTTTTTCTCAGTGGAGTCGATTTATTGGAGATTTTTTTAGGCAGATTATGTCCAGCGGAGGAGAAATAGGTAGGTGGGGGTGTGTTGTCAAAAAAAAAAATGCACAGTGAAGACCAGGGAAGTTCCTAAGTGGGACCGAGAACATGAAATTCTGGATTTTAGTTTTTTTTTCCTTTTTTTTTTTCCTTTTTTTCCTTGGGGGGCTTTCTTGTGGTTTCTAGTGGGTTTCACTGTGGGTGACACACCACCAGTGTGGTGAAATGGTCGAAACTCTCAAAAGCAAGAGTTTTCAGGGGGCAAGAAAAAAAAAATTGACAACAAAATCCTGCACCGTCAGGGCTGTACCCCCAATTTTTTTTTGCCTGCGGCGCCATTTTTCATTTTTTGCTCTGCAAAAAAGGGTTCGTTGGAAGCTAGATTTTTACACTGTACTCAAAATTTTTTGCCTGCGGCGCCATTTATATTATTTTTTGCTCCGCAAAAAGAGAAGTGCAACGCCTCACCGTTCATCGGCGGAAGCACTGGTTCCACGGGTTATCGAACCCCAGAGAGCACTTCATTGGCATGCACGCGGTTACCGCGAGGGAGCGTGTATGCAGGTACAAAATCACTGCCCCATCCAAATAATATTCCCAACGTCTTTGGGGGTCCCCTTGCATTTTGCAGCCAAAAATGCAACTAGACCAAAGCTGCAAAAAGTTCCGCGCGAGTGTAGCGCGCCCGGGTTTGGGACCCCTTTTTGAATTTCGAAGGGCGGTTAAAGTGGGCCCAGAATCACAGTTCTGACACTCATTTAGCATTGTGAGCAACTCACTAGTGGTCGTAACCAAAATTTGTATCAATCAAGAACTTGTCCATTTTCTCGAAATGACCCCACTACAGTGAGGGTAGAGCTCGGAAAGCCCGAAAAAGGGCAAAAAACCCCACCCAAAAAAAGGAAAAAAACGGGAACATAAATCCAGAATTTTGCTGTTTTTTCCGAGAACAAGGAACAACCCTGGTGAAGACTGTCTATAGTGGTAGCTACACTGATCCAGCAAATTATCAAAAAGACAAAGACAAAAAAAAAGAGAAGGGTGCATAAGATGGCATCCTCAATACGCACGCTCAATCCTCATTACCACATCACAGGAAACCCTTGATGACTCTGCACACCAACGCTCCATCGCCATTCAAGAGGCTGAGATGCTACGCCGCAAGCAGTCCCAGGCCGAGGCACAGATGGACCAAGTCACCATGAAGCTCACTGCAGAGCTGAAGCAGCGAGAAACACAGGTATAAAAAATGACTGTTCTTGGTTGTATTATTTGTATCCCCTCCCGAACACATATCTAGGTCTTGTGCCAATGTTATACACAGCAAGACCCCTGACTATATGGGTTCGTCCCAGCCTGGAGGCATCACGCTTGCGTGAACTCCTTAAAGGCGAGAGGAAGCGGTCAACTATGGGGGTTTTGTATTAATTTGTGTTCATAATGTATCAAACCCTTTTGTACAAAAGAGTGGCTGCGATCAAGGGAAAAGACATAGATGCAAGTGAGTAGCATAAAATGATTGAGCAAATGAGGGTTAGTTTTTTTTGGATGTAAAAACCACCCAACACCAAACACAGATCGAAGACATGAAACGCCAGATCACCACCTTGCAGCAGGTTTCCGACAGCCATGATGGGTGCGAGCGGTTGAGAAAGTATGTTTTCTTCAAGGTTTTCAACGCGCTTAAGTCTACAGTCGCGGTAATGACTAAGGTGGGGCAATGACCTACCTTAGCTTTTCAAAATCCGAAAACCCACCTTAGTTATTGACCCACCGATGTTCGTACCGCGACTGTGCTAAGCAGCTTCCGTTCACTCCAATTTTTCGTTTTCTTTCCTTTTTGTTTACGGCTGCAAATGGCCTATCCTATGTATTGCACGGGAAACAATATGACAACATGACAAACAGGTGCGGGGTGGTTCCGTGCCTATCACAGAACCTGGCACCTTGTGTGCCTCCCCAAAAAACCAAAAGCGTTAAATGTGAAGTTTTGAAGGAAGGAAAATATATAATCAAACAACTGTTATTTCCACATACCAACCACCACCACCACCACCACTACAGAACCCTGCAAACCGCTGCCAGCGAATCTGAGGCGCGAGCCAAGAAGCTGAAGATGGATCTGAACGACGTTGAGGAGCGGTTGCGCGACACGACACACCGGTTTGAGGCTGAGAAGATGCATGTTGAGCGCTTGAAGAGCGAGGTGGGGGTGCTGGACGGGGAGCGCGAGCGTCTTGATGGCGAGCGGCGTGCGAAGGGCGAGTGGGCGAAGAAGGTGCAGGAGGAGATCCAAGCGAAGACGCGCATGCTTGACGACATCGAACGTCTCCTACGCGACGAGCAGGAGAAGGACACACGCCGCGAGGCCGAGAACCTGCACCTCAAGCAGCAGCTCTCTGCAGCGCGCGACGAGGTTCTCTCACTGCAGACGCGCTCCTACAAACAGAAGCAGCCTGTCCCAAGCCTCTCGCCCCCTCGCGCACCACCGGTAGTGCACCACCAGATACGGAAGGACAACTCCTTTGAGTTGGGCCAGCTGCAGGAGAGGCTTGCTTCTGTGGAGACAGAGAACCAACGTCTTCGGAAGCAGAGGGAGGAACAGCGTCGCGAGGTGCGTGAGGTGCGCGACATGCGTGACATGCGCAGTGATGTACGTGAGGTGCGCGATGTACGTGATGTGCGTGATGTACGTGAGGTACGGGACATGCGTAGTGAGGTACGTAGTGATGTGCCACAGTACAGTCACCACCCAGTGCACCTCCCACCCTCGCTCCCTGCCAGCAGTCATGCTTCCTCTGTGGGCACACCTCTGTTCGCCTCATCCGCAGTCCCACCACGCCCTGTCGTGCAGAGCTCCCTGCAGACGTCGCTGCACCCCACACCCCTGCCCAGCCCTGCCCTCACACCTTCGTCGCTGCCGCCACCACCACAGCTCGCGAAGGCAGAACAGCAGATTGCACAGATGACCAGCGACCTCGCGTCCATGACGCAGCTCCCCATCCGCATGTCTGGACTCAACCCTAACGGCTCGCAGCCACCTACCCCCACATCACGCCCACAGACCCTCCTCAGTCCAGGATCACGTCCTACTGTGTTGGCCTCCCCACTGCCTCACCCTGCAAGACAGTGAAAAAAGTAGGGACAATGGAGTTTGTTTCTGATGGGGGTGTTTATTAGTAGATGTATTGGCTTGTGTTCCACGGAAGTGTTTTTTACAATAATCAAATTTATCCCCCCCTTTTTGGCTAGATTTTTTCTCTTTCTCGACCGAGCTGTGTTTTAGCACCGTATCAGCTACTCATTTTAACCCTCTCCCCAGTAGATTTGAAGTATTGTATAGAAATGATATTATCTTGAGGGTTTTTGTAGAAAAGGGAGCAAAAGAGAGGTGATGTGGGGTTCACATGGTGATACTCAAGTATTGCACGTTATCAAAAATGGTTGACTTTTTTCAAAAGAAAGCAAAAAAAAAAAACAATTATAGTGGAGTTCATCCTCGGGTGTCTACACTAATACAACCAAGTTTTCAAAAAAAACAAATATTTAGAAACATGTTCTAAGGTAGGTGTGAGGAAGTGGGTGGCTGGAGGGGAACAAAATGCAAAAAAAAAAAAAAAAAAACGATGCCATTGATTTGTGTGTATCGCATTCCCCAATAGGGCCGGTAGATGAGTATATCGTACGTTAGTCTAAGAAACTTGGCGTCCACATAAGTTTGGCACATCCGAAGATGTTTCCCTTTTTTTTTCGTAATTTGGTGCCCTTTTTTTGGACGCAAACACTGTTTGGGGCTATTGTAAACAAAAAAAACGCGCCATTCGTGATTTTCTCTCTCTCTCTCCCCCAATCTAGTAGATCTGTCGGTTGTCATTGCATTTGGTGGCTTCATTGCTTCATTGGTCCGACAACAATTTGTGGCAGGGGGAATCGAAACAAACAAAACAAAACAAAAAGCAAACAAAAAAAACCAGATATTATTCTACAGATGTGTACATGAAACACTATAAAAATAGACAAAAAAAAAAAAATCAGAGTGAATAGCTTTCACTCTTAGCCGGTTTTGGGGTGTGTGTGTGTGTTTTTGCGTAGTAAGATGTGTGCACAGAGAGCACATTCGCCTTAGCAGTTTTTTTTTTCTTTTTCTCTTTTCATGTACCCCCTTCTCCCACCCTTCCCCGTTAGATATTAAAAAAAGGCACTCATTTGTACCGTTATACCCCATACTCATTCAAATCCTTTTTTCATAATCCACCACAACCTGACACCTTTTACACAAACGATTACACAAAAAAACGCCATTCTCTCCCCCCACGTTTGGCTAATCACAAAAAAAAATAACCCCCCCACCGTCACCAAAACCTCAATTTACTATGGAAGCAGTCTGCCCCTGCACGGTGCTCTCAGAGCTTCAGTTAGAGGACATTCCGTTCACCTGTTTGATTGATAAGACGGAGTGCAATGCGATTTATGCATGCAAAATTGGGGAGTTTTTGTATTGTGTGAAGGGGGCGGATGTGACACATGCGGCTTCTTTGCACAGAGAGAAATCTGCTTTGACAGCGCTTGCAAAGGTGGACGGCATTGCCCATCTAGAACGCACCTTTTTTGACGACACCAACAGCAAGGTGTACCTCATAAAACGGTTCATCTGCGGCACCTCTGTGGAGAAGCTCTTCTACTGTACACCACACCTCCAGCCACGTCTTGCCCTCCATATTGTTCTCCAAACCGCGCTAATCCTCTCAGACATCCATGCTAATAACTTTGTGTACCGTGACCTCAAAGCGAACAACGTTGTCCTCAACAAACGGGGTGAAGTATTTCTGATCGATATGGGTCATTGCACAATGCTTGACCCCAATGCTTCTGCACCACAATACGGGGCATACCATGCGCAATCCCCTGAGGTGCTGTACAGCAAAGGGGATACGGCGAAAGTCGATTCCTGGAGTTTGGGGGTTCTGTTGTTTGAGCTGCTTACAGGGAAGCCGCCGTTTGGGTATATCGACAGTATAGAGGAGGCGAGGGATCAGGTGGCATGGGAAGGAATCCCTCCAGTGTCTGTGACATCAAGGCTGGAGGAGGTGTTTGAGGAAAAGGGGGGGCAGGTGGTAGATCTGTTCAAGAAGCTGCTTGTGGCGGAGGAGGAGGAGCGGATTACTCCGGCTGAGGTAGTGGCGCATCAAGTCTTCTCGAACTACGATCTGTTCGCAAAGCGGGGAGGCTTCCCTCTATCGGAAACAATCCTCGATGAGATTGAGATGCAATCTCTAGGGAAGGATGAAGAAGTGGCCCCTCCTACTTCTTGGTAGGGGGATGAGGAGGGGGTGAGGGAAAGGGGGGGGATGGAGGACTGTTTGTAGGGTGACCTTAACCAAAATGGTGTCAAAATGTAGCAAAGCTTTTTTGCTATTTTTTTAGAAACTCTTTTGAGCATCCTGTGAAGAAAAAAACAAATTGTGGCTGGTATCTAGGTTATAGTGGTCTATAATCAAACAATTTCATTTTTCGAAACAGTGTGTAACCATGGGTAAGGTCACCGTGTGTCGTATCGTTTTAAGTTTACAAAAATGCGAGGGTTTCTGTCTCTTTGAAGTATAATTATGGGACGCTGTGCACTGACCCTACGAGGGGTGATTGTCGAAATACGAAAAAAAAGTAGTGATGTTTGTTTTAGTGGAGTGAAGGTAGGGAAACTAAATTTTCACATACAGACGTATTTAAAAAAACCCACACACACCAAAATGGACATGATTGCGGACCCGAAGCTGCACAAGATCGGCAGCGAGTTTGCGGCAGAGTGGGTGCGCCGCTTCAAGAACAAGGAGGAGGACTACCTGTTCCAGAACATGCTGACCTCCGCTGAGGGGACCTTCACCTTCAGGTCGCCGATCCTGCGCCCCGAGTACCAGGACGCGAAGATCTACGTTCCCATGCTGCGGTCTGTGACGAAGGTGCTGCGTGGGCTTACCTACCACCAGATCATGGTTGGCACCGACACGCCATCAAACACTGCGCGTGTCACTCTCCACTTCAAGGCAACTGTGCACCACGAGGGCAAGCAGTACGACGTGGACGGCGTTGATATGTTCGTTGTGGACGGCGAGTCGAAGAAGGCCACCAGCCTCATGGTCATGATCCGCCCGTACAAGGGTGCCACCGCACTGCGCTCTGTCATGCACCAGCACATTGTTGCCTTCAACAAGGCATTCCCCCCACAGAGCAAGCTCTAAGCTGTGTCAGAACTCATCCATATTATCACACAAGGAACGCTACCCACCCCCATCCGCCTCCCCCCCCCCCCCCCCCCCATGAAGTGAAAAATAGCTGCCCCTTTCTCGCCAGAAGTTTTTCACTTTTTTTTTTGTCCAGCATAGCCCACACTGACAACCAACGGCACCAAAGATAATAGCAGAAAGGGAGCCTTTAGGCAATTGTCGACACAACAAAATACAAAAAAAAAAAAAAATGTGCACAATTCCCTGACATTGATTTATCTTCCAGCTTTGCTCTTTGTTGTCGCTCTTTGTGTCCTGATCAGCCTAGGTGTATTAGGGTGAAGAAAGCATTGTGTTTATCTCCACGTCGCCCACTTCACTCGAGTGGCCTCCCTTTGAAGAGCAATATTAGCTGTGTGTGTACGGGAGAGGTACGTTCATCTTACAAAAAACTTTTTTCTTATATTGTGCAAAAGTGGAAGCTGACACCCAATGTGGGTTTAGCCGAACAAAATGAACCCCGGACCATTTTTTTTTTAAAAGGTGACTAAGCACGAGAGGCTTAGGGTCATCTTATAAACTTTTCTTTTTCCCTACCACTAAGTACTGTGAGACTTAGGTTGGATGATCTCAAAGTGTTGCTCTTTTTTCCCCCTTGACTATTCATTCGTGTTGTCACCTGTCTTACAAGGAGGAAGTTCCCCCCAAGGGGGGGGGATTTTGTTCTCTCAAAAGAAAGCTTCGATTTATGCACAGAACAAAATTATCTTTTTTTTCCCTTTCATATTTAGGCAACGACCACCTGATTTTTACCCCGCGTACAGGCGCGTATGGGCGCGTAAAGGCTGGGGAAAATGGGTGGGGTTTGGCCTATACGGTCCTATACGGGCCTTTACCTATCCAAGGTGAAATGACTGTGTACCTGCTCACAGTTTCCCTGTACGCAACTCCCAAAATGCAACACTCCGGGAGGGGGTTCGACAACCCACGGTGTGTCAGTACCATTATCGTCCCAGAGGCGTTATTATTGCACTATCAAACCTTACTTTACTTTAGGGGCCTAAGCATGAGAGGCTTAGGTTCGTCTCATAAGCTTTTTCTCTTTTTTCCATCCAAGGAAGGTGACATGTGTGCACATGAGGCGTAGGTTCATATGTCCCGTTCTCTTTTCATACTCCACCCCCTCTTTTGAAGCCACGTTGTGGACAACACGTCTGTTCTGCTGTTGCATCCGCGCGTGGCGTTCTTGTTATTTAGTATTTTTGCGCCGCGTGCACTGTCATTCGCCTACTAGACGCTCTAGGCCGTCGGTTCGTGTTTGATGCACAAAACAGAGGGGAAAATGCCCTGCAATAGAACGTACTGTCCCTTTTGTTTTTTCTCCTAATGTAAGTAAGCCATGTACCACTCATGATTCCTGCAGACATCTTTTTATTCAATAAAAAAACCCACACACACACCAAAAATGGACATGATTGCGGACCCGAAGCTGCACAAGATCGGCAGCGAGTTTGCGGCAGAGTGGGTGCGCCGCTTCAAGAACAAGGAGGAGGACTACCTGTTCCAGAACATGCTGACCTCCGCTGAGGGGACCTTCACCTTCAGGTCGCCGATCCTGCGCCCCGAGTACCAGGACGCGAAGATCTACGTTCCCATGCTGCGGTCTGTGACGAAGGTGCTGCGTGGGCTTACCTACCACCAGATCATGGTTGGCACCGACACGCCATCAAACACTGCGCGTGTCACTCTCCACTTCAAGGCAACTGTGCACCACGAGGGCAAGCAGTACGACGTGGACGGCGTTGATATGTTCGTTGTGGACGGCGAGTCGAAGAAGGCCACCAGCCTCATGGTCATGATCCGCCCGTACAAGGGTGCCACCGCACTGCGCTCTGTCATGCACCAGCACATTGTTGCCTTCAACAAGGCATTCCCCCCACAGAGCAAGCTCTGAGCTCTCTCTCCCCCCCATCAGCTCTTTTTGTGAGACGCGACCATTCGGCCTGTCCAATTTACTCCACAGATTTCATGGCAACACTCCTCACCAGGGCAGCTCCGTGTCGATGAATACCGGAGTCTGTGTCTTCTTTATTTTTTTTTGGGCAAGCGAGTGCTTTTTTTTTTTGTCATGTCTTTTTTTTTTGTTCCGAATTGAACCTCTCATTTTCGGGGAAGTAGTCCTCGAATTGTTCACTCGTTGCATGAGAACAAAAAAAAAAACTTATGCTGGGGAGAACTTTTGTTCCTTTTTTTTTCCTGTTTTTTTCCTCTTTTTTTTGCATTTATGCACCTCTGTTTGATACGAATATGATTTCCAAAGCCACGTTGTGGACAACACAATTATTGTGCTTGCCGTTGCATCTGCGCGTGAGTGAACCGTCTGGTCTTATTTTACGACCATTTTTCTTTGCCGCAGCGCTGGTGCCAAGCGGTGGTAAAAATCCATCTGCTTTGTGTTCGAGCAAACCTGCTGCAAAAAAAAAAAAAAACAGTGCGTCAAAATATGAGAAGGACGGATTTGGAAAAGAAAAGAAAAGCCCCCCTCTCCCAGTTACCATTCACTTTATTTTTGTGTCACCTTCATGAAATGAAGGAGGAAATAGAAAACAAAGCATTTTTTGAACACACTTTTTGCGGTTCTGGGTGACAAACCGCGCAGTGCAGAGATCACTCCTCACCAAAACAGGTTGAGGTGTTGTGCGTTTCACCACAACCTCCTTTTCATGGGTTTTATTGTTGAGTGTTAAGTTTCTATTTCTTTCCTTTTTCTAGCACTCCACCAGAATAACCCCACATCTAAAAATGGACATGATTGCGGACCCGAAGCTGCACAAAATCGGCAGCGAGTTTGCGGCAGAGTGGGTGCGCCGTCTGCACAACGGGGAGGAGGAATGGTGCTTCGCAAACCTGACCAACGCTAGTGGAGGGGGGCCTTTCGAGTTCACCTCTCCTGTCATCCGTGGGGGGTACTCGGACCCACGGAAGTACGTTCCGATCCTGAAGTCGATCACAAAGGTGTTGCGGGACCTGACGTACCACCAGGTGATGGTAGGAACAGATGTGCCAACAAACACTGCGCGTGTTGCTCTCCACTTCAAAGCGACTGTGCACCACGAAGGCAAGAAGTACGTTGTGGACGGCATCGACCTCTTTGTAGTGGATGGAGAGACAAAGCGTGCCACGAGCCTCATGGTGCTTGCTCGTCCGCACACAGCAGTGACCGCGCTGAGCAAAGTCATGCATGAACACATTGTTGCCTACACCAAGTCGCATATGAGCCAAAGCAAGCTGTGAGAAAACACGCTGTGAAGGTTACGAAGGTGTGTCGTACAGAGATGAAAGGGACGAAGGTGCATTTGTGAAGGAGTCTGGGAGGGGGAGGAAAAATATGCTGGGTCTGAGGGAGGAGGGCTAACAAACATAGGGTGCACTATGTTAAACAAAAAGCATACGCATTTCTCGCATTTCTTGAATTGTCCAAAAATATGTTGTAAAAAAAAATATGGGCGTACCGTGTTCTGTTGAAGGTGACCTAGGTCACCTCGTCCCAATTTTTTTTTCTGAGGTTTAGGATTTTTTTGGTAAAAATTATTTCTTGTCAGTGTCTCTGCGTCCCAGAGGCGTTTTGCACTATCAACTTCACTTTTATTTCTTTTGTACTACCGTTGCGTATACCAATGAAGTGCTCTCTGGGGGGTTGGCTAACCCGCAGCAGGAGCAGTACCGTGCGTTCTGCCGATGCACGGTGAGGCGTTTTTGCACTTTTCAACTTTTTCTTTTTCTTTGTTTCAAACCCCCCCACAAACAAAAAAAAATAAAGACAAAAAAAGAGGAGACGACGCTGGTGGAAAACTCCATCTTTCGATTGAAAAGAATATCTTATTCACTTTGTTTCAAACCCCTCCCCAGCATATTCGAAGTGCAAATGATGTGTCACAAGAAGACGACCTAATTCATCTCTCAATACTTGTCATGTGTATCACCGTCGTATAATAAGCATACAGATGTAGTGCCGTGACAAAAAAAAAAAAAATAGTACAGCTGGAGTTCATCCTATCGGGTGTCTCTACACACTGCTCATCCAAGGTTTCAAAAATAACTATATATTTGGGTGAAAGGAAACCATAATTGCAATGGTGTCACAATAAATAGCTCCCCAAATCTGTTATTGAAGCTATAGGCAAGCGATATGCGATTTTATAAAATGGTGTGGTTCAAAACTCTCCTTCTTTTTGTACACAAAAAGAAGTGCAATTTTTTTTTTACTTTATTGTGGCATGAGCCACACCATAAAAAAGCATAAAAAAGCACACAAAAAATAGCCACCTTCCGATTCTTATAGATGTCTTCAGGAGAGGGCCATTCGTCTTTCAACCTTTTGTTATTATTTTTTTCGTATTTTTTAAAATCTCAGCAGGATGGCGGAACCGCGTCTTTGTGTGGGGGGGAGTCGCTCCCCCTACACTTAGACAACGTCCCCTCTCCCCTCATACCAATCGAACAAAACAAAATGAAAAAAAAAATTCCCCAAATTTTTCCTAATTTTCCTCGTAGTCATTCTTATTCGGGTGGGGAACAATGTTATTTCCTAGGGAACCGTCGTCTCCTTATACAAAGCCATAGTTTCGTGGTCCATCACCTCGGTGTAGGCAACATGCTGGTCACCTACTTTTCCACGCTAACATACGTCCCCTTATACGAAACCGAGAATCGAAATGCTGCTTGCACTGCTCACGGGAAACACCAAGCGCCTGTGTGGAGGTGACTGACCATAAGCAGGATATGCTGCTGCGAGGACCTGATTCTGCAGGAAGCAGGCCATGTGCGGAGACAAGGCGTCGTGCACAGCCCCCACCGGCTGCAATTTTCGGTGGTCCATCACCTCGGAGTACCCAACGCGCGAAGTCACCTACTTTTTCCACGCAAACATACACCTCTACTGTGTTTCGCTTGCGGAGGGGAAGTTTCGTCATCTTCGGGATCTTTCGAGCCGTACAGTACCAGAGGTACCCTGGCTTTCCTTCCTCTTGTTCGTCATTCTGACTTCCATCCCCCCCCCAAAAAAATCCCCTCCTCAACCAGGATGAATGTCGTTAGGTGCAGATGACTTCGACCGGTTATACCGTAATGATACCGCAGCCTCGCGCGCACACCGTGGTGTCGTCACCACCGACACCGCCTCTGTGACAAGCGCAGCACACACCACCGCCTCCTCCGCCACCTCCACCGACCGCCCCTCCTTCCTCCACAGCGACCGCCACACCAAGCACGGCACCCCCTCCTCAGGCGAATGGACCGCCTCTGCAGACGCCCTCTTCCGCCAGGTCCTTGACGGCATAGTGGACTCAGCGTTGATAGACTACCCTAAAGGCAAAACACACGCCACCGCAACACACACCGAAAAATGGTCCTTCAAAAAAACCTGCGCAAAGGTGGCTGCAGACATGCGAAAAGAGGAGGAAGGTGTACCTGGTGTTGGGCATTACAATATACCCTCTTCGCGCGGCAGTTCACACCGCATCGCTCCGCGGCCGAATACAAAGAAAAAAGCAAAGAACAGCACCACAGGGGGCATAGGTCCTGGCAGCTACAACACTTTAAATGACAAGGCAATTTCCAAACGTGGTCCTTCTCCAGTCAAAATGCGTCCCCCCTCTTTAAGCAGAAAGAAGGAGGATCAACCAACGCCTGGGCCCGGAGCGTATGCAGAGGCACCGCAAAAATCTCATGGGGTTAAGATTGGAACGTCTCTTCGGGAGGGGAGGAGGAGGACGAAGACGCCGGGGCCAGGGCAATATGATAGTAGCACTGCGGAAACGAAGTCTGTTCAGGGAAAATGGCGTGAGTCATCAAAAGGGAAAAAACTGTCCAAAAAAGCGCCGGAGGAGCCGATTCCAGGACCGGGCGCATATGACACAGAACGCCCCCCCGCAATTCCTTCGGCAACCAAACCGTTGGGAACTGCGGCAACCGGGCGCCTCCCCTCGAAGGCTCGCGACACAAGCCCGGGGCCAGGGCACTATGCGGCAGACACCTCCGTGGAACGGTCCTTCTCTGGGAAAGGGTTCTCCTTCGGCACCTCCATCAAGGAGGTGGGCTCTGCAGCGAAGCCCTCCGCAACCCCAGGACCCGGTGCATACGAGACGGAGACAGAGGCAGAAGCGAAAGGGATCATCACCATGCGGCCCTCCCTGGAGGTAGACGTTGCGACGGATGTTGTCCCTGGACCTGGTGCGTATGAACCTCACGAAGTACCGGGCAACGCGAAAGGCCCGATCATCGGAAACGAGCCACGTGCCCATCCCCTTCTTGATGTAAGCAAAGCAGAGGTGCCTGGTCCAGGTGCATATGAACCACACTCCAGCAGACCTGATGGAACCACTCATATCTTTGGGACTGCCTTGCGTGGGTCTGCGAAGGCGAATAAAATTCCAGGACCTGGAGCGTATGATGTACAGACACAGCCGCTTGAGAGCAGTTTTGTGATAGGCACTGCACCGCGGGCGGAATTGACTAAGGTAAAAGATGTACCAGGCCCTGGAGCATATGAACCGACTGAGGTGCACCACGACCCTACCCATGCCTTTGGAACAGCAGACACTGGGAGGACCAAAAAGGCATCCGAATCTGGCCCGGGCCCTGGGTACTATCACATCGACCCACAGAATGAGAGTCAAAGCAACACAGTGTGGCAGGGTGGCACCGCACCGCGAGGTCTCACCGAACAGAACAGCGCCGCTGACTGTCCTGGCCCTGGTGCGTACGATGTGGTGCTGCCGCAGACAGGGGGTGCGGTTATAGGGGGGTCGAGCACCGGGAGGGGGGCTCTTGTTGATACTGGTCTGCCAGGGCCTGGACACTACAATGTGTTGCCTGAGAGGGAGGAGGGTGGTGTGCGCATTGGAACCTCGAACCGCCCTGACGCTGCTGGGCCTGCAGACATCCCAGGTCCTGGTGCATATGACGCATCCCTTGCAGACTCTGGCCGTGCCGCAGGGTTCTCTAACCTGACCAGCCGACGGCATGCACTGTCAGGACCCTCTGATGCACCAGGCCCTGGACAGTACGCAGTAGACCTCGCCAGTAAAGGCCCCACCGTGGTTGTCGGCACTGCGCGAAGAGAAGGTGTCCAAATACGCGATACAGACATCCCCGGGCCCGGGCAGTATGGTGATGCACCGCAGGATAGGGGAAGGTCGACTGCCTTCGGGGACGGCACCGGGCACGATGTTAAGACAAAGCCGTCGAGCAACCCTGGGCCTGGTGCATACGATGTAGACCTGCCTTCGCAGAGCCAAGGCAACGTTATCGGCACTGCGCTAAGGGGCCTCACGGACACTGCAGGAGACCCCACTCCAGGGCCAGGCGCATATGACACGCAGCTTCTCAAAGGCGCAGAAGGTCCGACCATAGGTGCAAAGTTTGCAGAGGTCGTACCGCGTGACGGGCCTGGACCTGGACACTACGATGCGGTTGTGGCGAGAGATGACACAGCGGTGCATATGGGAACCGCACCACGCCTGGCGGCAGTCAAAGAAGAGGTACCCGGCCCTGGCGCGTACGATGTGGAGAAGAGGCCCGAGGAGGGGGAGGGGGTCACAATCGGCGGGAAGTTTGCAGAGCGTCGTTCTGTTGCGACACCGGGCCCGGGGCACTACCTTGCACCGGATGGAACGTGGCGGGCGGGGGTTGTGATTGGGACAGCCGTGCGGGCAGGTGGTGACACATCCTCTGACCTCCCAGGTCCTGGCGCATACGACGCACCGAGCGAGAAGCCTACTGGAGGGTACATCGGCCACCGCCCAAGAGAAGAGACACATGACACATGCCCTGGCCCAGGACACTACGACTCTGCAACACCAACAGAGGGGACGGCCCCTGTCATCGGCACCGCCATCCGCACGATCCACGAGGACAAAGGTGACCTGCCTGGCCCCGGCGCATACGAGCTGGACACCCGCCCTGATGGCACCGCCGCACTCCTCACAGGACGCCCCGTGGAGACGCGACACCCTGACGCACCAGGTCCTGGACACTACGATGCTGCAGGGCTTGACGAGGGGCCCTCCTTCTCGACGGGGACTGCACGGCGTGGGGGCGGGGCTGTCGTGGGGGACACACCTGGCCCCGGACAGTATGAGTATGCGCAGCTGGAGACAGGCCCTGCGGTGGCGATGGGAGCACGCCATGCGACACCACGTTGCGACCCGACACCGGGGCCAGGGGCGTATTCGCTGGCAGCAGAGGCGGCGGAGCAGGGGGTCGTCATCGGCACTGCGACACGACACGAGGGGCGTGTCCCTGAGACGCCAGGGCCAGGTGCGTATGAGGTGGATGTCATCCCCGAAGGCCCTGCTGCAGTGGTCACATCACGCCCAGTGGAGCCGTCCAAGCCGCATGCACCCGGTCCTGGGCATTATGATGTGAGCCACAGCAACGACCCCCAGGCAGCGTCCTTTGGCACCACAACACGCATGCGTGGTGATGAAACCGACGCTCCGGGGCCAGGTGCGTACGATACCGCAGTGCTATCAGAAGGGGCCAGCTTCACTATGCACAAAACACACCCCGCCAGCACCTTCACACAACCGCAGCCAGGCCCCGGACACTACGACCCACCCGACACGAGAACGGGCCCAGAGGTGCACATCGGCACCGCAAAACG
This sequence comes from Rhynchopus sp. YZ270_cl-10, assembly GCA_964035575.1. NCBI lineage: Eukaryota > Euglenozoa > Diplonemea > Diplonemida > Diplonemidae > Rhynchopus > Rhynchopus sp. YZ270_cl-10. Next base: position 838,407 of record OZ037923.1, on the reverse strand, counting down.
CACCCCACGCGAGGCAGACGACGTGCCAGGACCCGGCGCATACGAAGGCACTACCGCTCAGGTCCCTGGCGGCGCTCTTGACAAGGAGGTGCTCTCTGTGCGGATCGAGGCGACTCCGGGGCCTGGGTCGTACGATGTGGTGCCACGTGGTGCGGACAACAGTGCAATAATGGGCACCAGCCTGCGCGACCCTTCCAAGGACGTAGACAATACACCAGGACCTGGTGCATATGAGACCAGCACAACAGAGGGCGCACCCTCCGCTGTCATGACAACAGAACCACGCCCCTTCTCCGACCAGCAGAACACCGGCCCGGGCCCAGGATCTTACGTAGTCGAGCCTAAACCCCACGGACCTGGCCACGCCATCAGCACCACCAAACGGGTTGCCTTTGTCGAACCCAACGAGGTGCCGGGCCCAGGGACCTACGAAGGGGCAAGCACCAGAGAGGAACGTCTCGCAACAATACCAAAGTCAGGACGGAAGGACACCACAGCAGATGGCCCGGGACCGGGGGCATATGACCTGGATTTATCAGGGGACGGACCAGCTGTGTCGATCATGGGACGACCGGAGGTGTCAACATTTGTCGAAAATGCGGGACGACAGGCGGACATCCCGGGACCTGGCGCATACGACCAGCACATCGAACGGGAGGTACGGAGCGCTACGATCCTGGGCAACCTTGGGGCGCCACCTAGCGACGCAACACCGGGGCCTGGCTCCTATTCATTCGCACCTAGCAGAGGGGCGCCTGAGTACTCCATCACGGGACGGCAGATGGACACACCACCAATAAACGCGGAGAACCCAGGACCCGGACATTACTCACTACTACCCCCTTCTCGCGGGCCTGCAGCATCGCTCAACACAGCACCCCCACAGCCCCCTACCAACGACGCGCCTGGCCCAGGACACTATGCTGTTGCCCCCACCCCAATCCGTCCAGTCTCCATGGGACGCACCCTGCCTGACTACAACGTCTCCCTCGCGCACACCTCTCCAGGGCCTGGTACCTATAACGCCCAGCGCCCTGCTTCTGTCCCGACGCACACCTTCGGGAAAAAGGCAAAACAGGGGGTATTTCATAGCACCGATGTGGGTCCTGGTCCTGGTGAACACCATACAGAGCAGAGGGCAGCTAGTGGCCCCTCTCATGTATTCCCAAAAAGCAAGGCGCCGGAGGCGAAGGTGGGGACCCAGCCGGGGCCTGGGGAGTACCATAATGAGAGAGCCGCTTTGGGGAGTGTACGGAGTGGTCCGACAGCTACGCTGAATTTGCATAGTCGCGATGCGCCTACGGGGAGGAGTAGTGAGGCAGGACCAGGACCTGGAGAATACCACCGCCCCGCAGGACCAAGCGGACCCTCTGCACAGATCCACAGCAAAGCGCAACGGGAGACAACCTCATCATCACAGCCTGGCCCAGGGCAGTACCACCGCCCTTCTGTGGCAGGGGAAGGTGTGCGGTCGTCCTCAATGCAGGGAAGGCCACGGCCCGCAACTCAACCACCTCCAGCTCCAGGGCCCGGGGAATACCATGCGGGGGAGTCTCGATCGTCTAGGGGGGCAGGGTTTGGAAAGCCCCCGAAGGCGGCTAAGGCGAGGAGGGAGTCGCCTGGGCCTGGGGCCTACTATCATGCAGTGCCCTTAGGGACCGGGGCGGCGTCTGCAAGCTTCCGTGGCAGGCCGCGTGATGCGGGGCAGACGGAGCAGCCAGGGCCGTCTGACTACACTCCACAGCAGGTGACCCGGGCGCCAAGCTTTTCAATGGGGAGAAGACCGTCCGAAGGAGCAGCGCCCGCCCCAACCCCAGCTCCAGGGGAATATAACACAGAGGCAAGGAGGGACCTGAGAAGAGGGAGTAGTTGGTCACGCATGACGTCTTCACGTGGAGGGCCAGATGCAGGGGTGTGATTTGAGTTGAAGCGCGAAAATCATCCGATGTTTTTAGGGACAACAAAAGGCGGCAGTGTGTCTCACCAAATTTTTCTTTTTTGAACATCCTTGTGTGCTTTCTCTTTGAATGGAAAGTATATGAAATTGATTCTTTTCCCTCCTTGCCGACTAAGCAACGAGAAGCTGAGGTTCATCTTTTATAAACCTTTCTTTCTTTGTTTTAGGTTTTTAAGGTAGTGTGTATTGCAGTTGAGACACAATCTCATCTTGTTGGTTTGATTTGAAATGGATGTAGGACCGGATGGTTGAGGGGGTCCACCCGCGGTGCACACAGACATTGTACCAAAGGTACAGCGTCACGAGAGTGCTTTGTATTTCAAAAAAAGTCATATTTTTCTTTTTATTTTCAGTGCTCACGAAACCAAGTGAAAAGCGTTTGCACCCCCCACTCCTTCTCTCTTTCCCCAAAGGTTTTAGTGTTCGATAACCCCGCGGAGTGTCAGTGCCCTGCGTCCCAGAGGCGTTTTGCACTATCAGCTTCACTTTAGTGTTCGTCGTGCTACACGTCTTTCTACTGCTCAAAATTGTCCTCCCCCCCGGTTGCTAGAAAAGATAGAGAGTTAGAGATTTAAAAAAGTGGAAAGTGGTAAATTGCACAAACCGAGGCAACTACACTACTCCAACAATTTATCAAAAACAAAAATAAAACTTATAGTGGGGTTCATCCTCAGGTGTCTACACTGATCCAACCAAGTTTTCAAAAAAAAACAAAAAGAACGCAACCAAACTAGATAGAGTCACATTCTCTCGGGTGTCACAAAAAACAATCAAAATAGAACAAAACAATATTAGAGTTTGATACAAAAACAATGATTAAAAAACAACGCTTGCTTTCCCCCCTTCTTTCCCATACCTTTTCTCACACTGAGTACATTAGAGGCGGTTCATCTGATGAAACTTCCCCCTTTTTTTTCTTGAACACAAATTACAGCCGCATTCTCAAAAAAAAATGTGTTTAAAAGAACGCACTCCTGTCGAGGAGCGGTGTTTGGTTAAGGTTACTGTACATAATGGTTGTGGGAATGAGTTGGAGTGCGAACGGTTGATTGTGTGGAAGAGCACTTGCGATAACGAGGACTCCACCACCACCACAGATCTGTTGGACACTGCCAACACTGTCAAGACCACCGACACTACTGACACTTCCGACATTGCCGCTGTTATTCCCCCTACCGGTGACTCCACCTTCGGCCCCGTGAGTGCCCCCCACGGCAAGCTTTGCGGTGAAGCGACGTTCCTAACGCATGACCACGCAGAGGCCGCAGTAGAGTTCTCCTTCGACACCAAAAGCAGAAAGTGTGCAGTGCGCATCACCTCAACCATCGTATACGACGACGATGTGATGTGGATGGCCACCGCAGACCCCCCTGCAGCAGACGCAGGGTGCTGCCACATCTCCCTGATCTTCGTGGAGGGGGGCTTGGAAGGGTTGGAGCGGGTGGCTGCGCTGATTGCGGCGAAGAAGGCGTCGGAGGTGGAGAAGGCGAGGGTGTCTGCAAGAACGTACGGTCCGTATCAGTTTCCGGAGCTGGGGGAGGATGGGGCAGAGCTGCTGTCTCGGACGAAGAACTGCGGGTTTTGCTTTAGCGGTGGTGGCATGCGTGCCTTTACAGCCTCATGGGGGCAGCTCCGCGCACTTCACAAACTCGGCCTGTTTCCGAAGATCCGCTTCTTCAGTTCGATCTCCGGAGGAAACTGGGCTACCTCTCTCACACTGTTCCGCGACACTACATTAGCATCAGATGACGACTTCTTCGGAGAAATCTTCTTTGGTGAACCCCACAGTGTTGACTATGCGAAGCTTAGCGCAGAGCTGGACGACAAATGCATGGGACAACGTGCAATCCACCAAGACTGGTCTTTAACCGCAAATGTACTACGCCATATGTTTCCATTTGGAGATGAACGGAACGGCACTTCTTCGTTCTGGAATTTAGCGATTGAAGACCGTGTTTTGAAGCCGCATGGTATCGACGGATCAAAGATCATGACATACAACAAGCGCACCCTCCACAGAATCCTCAACCAACAAACCGACACCAAGCTGACCGAATCTGACTTCCTCTGCCCCCGCGCAGACCACCCCTTCCCGATCGTCAGCTCCGTGCTCCTCTCCCCCTTCACCCTCGCACCAACCCCTACTACCCACCTATCCACTGAGATGCACTTAATGGAAGCAACGCCACTCAACGTTGGTGTCCCGGTACCTTCCCGGAAGGTCTTCTTTGAAAGGAACGGAGATGTGGAGGAAAGGGTTCTCTTCGGGGGTACTGTAGAACCGGTCGCGTTTGGTGGTGTGCAGGACTGTGACGGGGAAGGGCATGAGACGGTGAAGCGCTTTCAGGTTGGCAGGGCGGGGAGATACAGTGTGGCGGAGGTGGTGGGGACTTCGTCTACCTTCTATGCGGGGCTTGCCTCCAGCCCGATTCTGAACAATCTGCTGCCTAGAGCACATTATACTTCGTTCCCTTGCGAGGAAAATCCTGGGTCTCCCGCAGTGTCCGAAGAATTTGCTTTCGGTGACGGTGGTCTATTAGACAATTTTGGATTGATCCCGCTTCTTCGCCGCAAAGTGGAAAATATTGTAGTCATGATCAACTCCCAAACAGTGTTGTCCTGCCTCGCATCTCCTCCAGTCTTCTTAGATGAGTCTGACTTTGTGGAAGGGAAACCACCCTTATGTGGTGATGTGGCTGCTATCGATGATAACCTTGCGGCCTTTTTTGGGTATGAGACGGAGACGTGCTTTGCAGGTAGTGTATCTTCGGGGATGCAGGTTTTTCGTTCAAAAGATTTGTGGCCTGTAGTAAAGCAGCTTCAGGAGAGGGCAAGGCAGAACAAACCTTTGGTCGCAGATGTGACTGCATTGGAGGTGCTGAGCAATGCGAAGCATGGGGTACAGTCGTATGTTTGTAATGCGACCTTTGTGTACCTTGGCGCGCCTGCGAAAGAGAAAGAGGAATGTGTACCATGTGGTGGGTCTGACACTGAGATAGAATCGGTCCACAGAAAAACAGGGTTCAACGCGCATCTGCATGACGATGTGTATGATAAAGTGTATTGCGAGCAGTCGCGCGACTTCGCAAACTTCCCAAACTACAAAACCTTTGGCAATGAAACCACCGAGGTGATCCGAGGCCTGCACGTCCCCCACCCATGCGGTCTTTCGACCACCCAAGCGAACCTTCTGTCCCAATTCACTTCGTGGACCTTAATGGAATATTTTCAGAACGATGCTGAAGGAAAACGCGTATTGTACCGCTTGACTGGTGGTGTGCAGCAGGACACACGGTACTTTTTGGAGTCGAAGTTTAATGCGAATCTGCACAGCGCAAAGGGGGTGTACGCGCGGGCCCGCATCTGGCTGCGCCGGCTGCCCTTTTTGAAGAAGTGTATGTTGGTGGTGGGTGTGGTGTTGGTATTCTTGTCCTTGTTCTTGTTGTTCTTGTTTTTGTTCTTCCCCTACGCACACCATCCAACTGCAGAGGTGTTACCATCAAGCCTGGAGGTGCTCCTCGATGAAAGCGAGAATATATGCGAAATCGACGAGATGATAGAGGAAATCGTCCGATTCGATGGTTTGTGAAGGGAATATTGGGGAGGGTGGGGTGGGGTGGGGGGGGTGGGAAATAACATTTGTCTTTTTGAACAGTGGAATAGATCCACTTCAGGACCTTCGTCTACATTCGCACAGATGAAGGTGTTAATAGCCAGGAAGTATGTGAACCGTATTAGTAGCATATAGGATCCTAAGTCGCACCGCGTGGTTTTATTTTAGGGTTCATTTTTTTATTACTTATTTTGCTTACACGCAGCGTTATTAGAAGAAACTGACCATGATTTAGCCAACGGTATATTTTGTCCTCACGATTTCCTTTTGAATTATTCCCCTCACCTAATTATGACGTGCGCCAGGGCAAGAGCCTAAATGGCTTTCTAAATGGCTGCGGTCAACGAAAAATATTTTTTCGACTACAGCTTCCAAAGCTACACAATGGCACTAAGGGGGAAGGACCCGTGTGCGAGATGGCAGAGGATGAGGAGGTGGACGGATTGTTCCATATCTGTTCCGTTCGTCGCGAGCAACGTTGGGCTCTCGCAGACGAACCTCCAGTATAGGGTTGCCTAAGGCCCTGTGTGTGGGTGCACAACGCTGGCAACGAGCGCGTGCACCCCCACTTCGCCCTGCTGCGTTCAACGAAAAAACAGTCTCGAAAAACCGACGCTTTTGATCGAAACGCGCCGTTTCTCGAAAAACCGACGGAAGACAGTAGCTAGATCAGTGAGGACAAATCAAGTGGCAAAAAAAATGTAAGTTTACTTTTTGTGATGATTCAAAGAAGGGGAATCTCATGGAATCTGATCCTGCTATTTTTTTATTTTTTTTTTTTTTTTGGGGGGGGAATGAACATATCCTCATACACCCCCTCTTTTCTTGAAAAAAAAAAAAAAAAATAATGCAGCAAAATAAATTATCCCCTCCCCTTTTTTCCCTGCCTTCCTGAACCACCTTGGGACGCACCTTGGTGTTCTTCGCTCCCCTTTTCCCTTCTTTTCCCTTCTTTGCTCTGTACGCTCAACCTATATATTTTTTCAACTGACACGCTGAAGAGGCGCTGGCCAAACATGGCGTGTTAGGGGAAATATCTACGCCACACAGATCGATCAAAGACCCTACCCGATGTGTTTTGTGGAAGAGCGCAATGCAACAAAACGGTCGAGATCTGATCAAATTGAACGGATATTTTTTTTTCTTCTTCTGTTTACAGTTTCCCTTGTTACCAACTCTGCAAACCCGTCTGGAGGGGTTCGATAACCCGCGGAGTGTCAGTGCCCTGCGTCCCAGAGGCGTTTTGCACTATAACTTTACTTTCATCCGTTATCCCTCCCCCTTCCCTCCTCTTTTACGACACCTCCCTTTTTTCATATCAGATGCAAACCTCGAAATGGATGATGTAGAACTGCAGAGGTCCACCCCCCGGTGCACCGGTCATTGCACCAACAGGTACACTAGAAAGGGTTTTTTTTCTTTGCATTTCCAAATTTCTCCAAATCTGAAGTCCCTTTCTTTTCAAAAATCCGTAGACCCTACCCAGCCTTCTCTTTTGCTATTAAAAAAATAGTGGAGCACACTAGGATGGCTACACTAATACAACCAAGTTTTCAAAAAATAAACAAAAAGCACAGAGAGGGGGTTTAGGTGCGCTTCTTATTACAAAAAATGCTTTCTTTTCTCGATTCATGATTTACACTGAATTCAGCCTTCCGCTTTGGTGACCTAGAACGTATCCGGGAACCACTCGAAATATGAAAGAACAGCGATCAACACAGCGAGGCCAGAGCTTGCTCTGATACACCTTGGTGGGGGGAACGGTGTACTGCCTGTAAGAACGTCCATGTAAATCCCGAAGAGAAAGGGTGAGCCCCAGCTGTCGGTACAGCATGGGACGCCAAGAGAGAGATGTTGTGATATCCCCTGCTCTCTTGTCTCGATAATCGTGCAGGAAGCGTTTTGGGTGAACGGGAGAATATTTAAGCTCACACAACTCATAAAATAGGCTTCCGGCCGATGCGAGGGTTGTGTACCAGCTCCCCGTTCACACTACGGTACGGGCAAGTCATTAGGTTTCTTTTTACATCTTCTGTTGTAGGCCGCAGGGTGCTTTGTGCTTTCATCCGGAGGGTTGACATTGTATGTGAGTCAGTCGGTGCCTGCATTAATAACAGCCATTTTTTTTTTGTCTTTATTGAGACTTTATTGGGTATTTGATCTTTTTTTTGATTACCCCATCCCCCCATCCAACTCTGACCGAAACATGGTTTTTATTTAACTATCCGACTGCCATTCCGCAGTCGAAGTTAAACAAAAAACCTCCTGCACTATAAAAGGTACACCTGTGCTTGTTTGCATGCTTTTGACTGACTCAAAATAACCCATTCCCTCTTGACCCCTCTCTCTCTCTCTCTCTCCCTCCCCTCTAGCTGTATGTGATATCCTTCTTTCTCACTCCTCATTGGGTTCTACAAGCTCTGTCCGTAGAACACACATAGACCAATGCGACACAGGCACATGTCAGGTGTGCACGGTTGTGTTTGGGGTAAGACGGTACATATTATTATCATCATCATGTTATTTGAGACCTTTTTTTATAACAGATGATTAGTGCGCCCTGCCATGAGGCCCATGCGGTACCCTTCGTTCGAACACCCTTTCCTCTTCTGATCAACACAAATGTCTTTCCCACTTGGAGAGAAAAAACACCCCCTCTTTTTTCCTCATTTTATTTAGGCACGTTGTTTTCAAGCAAAGGACAGTGCCCAAGAGCGTGCTCGAGGTCTGCACAGGGGGCTTAAAGTTAGCCACATCGTCTTCGTCTTCTCGGGCACCCTTGATAGACTTGCTAGCGGTACAGTGTGATGCTGTACCGTGCTATTGTGTGGTCAATCAAGGGTAGCTCAGGAAGCAAAGAGACCCAGAGCCGTTTTGTACAGTCCTCCAAAACTATGTTTGTAGTAAAAAAAGGCGTCAAATTACCCCAAATCTTTCGCTTCGTGGATACTGTTTTGTTTTGTTTTTTTAGCATGTTTTTTAGTATGTTTGTACATGGCAAATGGTCATTCCTACCCCCGTTTACACCAATCTATGCGGGGCGAGATTTTTTCATCGCTCTCACTAAGTTCTCAGAGCTCGCATTAGGCTCTCACAGCCTTGCGTACCCTCACAGAGACGATCATAGGTGCCCTTTTTTTTTTCCATCATTTTTTGCTTTATCCCTTTTTGCTGTTCTCTTCCCCTCACCCTCCTCCTTCATGATGTAGATAGCTTAACCACAGCAAGGCTAAGGATCATCGTTCAAATCGTTTTTCAGAGATGAACTTTTCCCCCCCTTCTCTGGTGAGGCATCTTATGCATAAATTATTTCCTTATTCTGCTGTTTTTCCTAAAAAAGGTAAGCGTAGATGAGCTTAACTCCCCCATTACAATAATTTTACACCTACAAGCAGGGCGCGCGCTAACTTTTCGGAAATTTCCCGAAAAAATGGATATCGGGTCCAAAAAAATGTACCTACAGGAAGTATGTGAAGGGGGGCAGAAAAATCAGGGTCATGTTACATTTCCGAGAAAATCCCGGGCTGTGGTGGGGGATATACGGAAAAATGGACAAAATTTTGGTGGCTTAAATTTTCACAAAATATGAACCCATACTCGTAAACAAGGGTCATTTTCAGGTCTTTCGGACAGCCAGTACACAGTACACAGTACACAGTACACAGTACACAGTACACAGTACACAGTACACAGTACACAGTACACAGTACACAGTACACAGTACACAGTACACAGTACACAGTACACAGTACACAGTACACAGTACACAGTACACAGTACACAGTACACAGTACACAGTACACAGTACACAGTACACAGTACACAGTACACAGTACACAGTACACAGTACCCATTACCGTGACTTCACCGGAAAACACCGGCAAACATGGTCAAAATCAGGTGGAATATACATAAGTACATCATGGGGGGTAGGGAACAGGTAGCGCCGCAGGCGCACGGTACCCAACTTTTTTCTTTTTTCTTTCCCCTTTTCTCTGCTTTCTTTTGATTGCGCGAGCCGATTGCTCTCCACGGTGGGGTCACATGTGTGTCCAAAAACTATCTGAAGTGCCCTTACTGTACAATATGGGATTCTCTGATTTTCTTAAGGAAATCGTGGAATCAAAAAATTTTTGTACCGCGAAAAAACCTCGAAAAAACCGGGTGTGAGGGTGTGGATTTAGCGCGCGCCCTGCCTACAAGCTTTTTACAAAAAAAAAAAAAAAAAAAAAAAAAAATGTTATTTCTTTCCTCCCTCTCGACAGCAACAGCGTTCTCACAATAGTGTACGATGGTACGCTGTTCACGAGAGAACGCTGTTATATTGCAGTCATGGTGTGACCTATACAAGGGTAGTGGTATACCTTAGAAGGACCTTAGAAGGACCTTTTTTACACCTTTTTTTTGGGGGGGTGCTAAAATTATTTTGTGTACATCTTTTTGGTGGTTTTTTGTGGCCAGAAAATTTCCCCAGAAATTTTTCCCCACAAAAAATCAAAAAAAATTTTTTTTGATTTCGGTGCACCGGAGCCTGTACGTGCTGTGATGGGGTCACTTTGCGCTCAGAAATGAGTATTTTTGACCTAAAATGCATGTGTCAGTTTTTACAGGCCATTTTCAGGTTCTGTGTGCAAAATATGGTCAGTACTTGACTTCTGAAGGAAAAGTACAAAAGGAACGTGGGGCAGTTTGCGTAGATGCGAATTTTACACCCCATCATTTGACGGGCGGAGCTCGTGGAACCCAACGAAGAGTGAGAAAAAAGGATACGCCGAAACAATAAAAGTAGCGTACCGTGCGCCTGCGGCGCAAGCTAGTATCCCACCTTCCCATGACATAGTGTCGCAGGCTATCGCCGTCTCGGAACCCTCCATCGGCCCTTTGGTACTGGGTACTGGGTACTGGGTACTGGGTACTGGGTACTGGGTACTGGGTACTGGGTACTGGGTACTGGGTACTGGGTACTGGGTACTGGGTACTGGGTACTGGGTACTGGGTACTGGGTACTGGGTACTGGGTACTGGGTACTGGGTACTGGGTACTGGGTACTGGGTACTGGGTACTGGGTACTGGGTACTGGGTACTGGGTACTGGGTACTGGGTACTGGGTACTGGGTACTGGGTACTGGGTACTGGGTACTGGGTACTGGGTACTGGGTACTGGGTACTGGGTACTGGGTACTGGGTACTGGGTACTGGGTACTGGGTACTGGGTACTGGGTACTGGGTACTGGGTACTGGGTACTGGGTACTGGGTACTGGGTACTGGGTACTGGGTACTGGGTACTGGGTACTGGGTACTGGGTACTGGGTACTGGGTACTGGGTACTGGGTACTGGGTACTGGGTACTGGGTACTGGGTACTGGGTACTGGGTACACAGTTTTTTGATCGAAAACAAGTCCACTCCACCACAGAGAAAGCTCGGGGAAAAGTCACGTTTTCCTTAAGGAAATGCCCTAAGGAAAACCACCATACCTTAGAAGGACCTTAGAAGGACCTTTTTTACACCTTTTTTTTAGAAAAATCACACCACAGTCAACCTTTTTTTTTTTTACTATGATTATGAAGAAGAATTGTGGTGGAGTTCATCCTCGGATGTCTACACTAATACAACCGAGTTTTCGAAGAAAAAAATCAGTTTGTCTGATCTTCGGTTTTATGCGGGGTTTCGCTAAAGCACGAATTGGTTTGGATCTTCTTTAAAAATGTAGTTTTTTTGGCCTCAAAGTGGTTTCCTCTTCACGGCCGGGTAGTCCGAGCGTATTGCAGTAATAAAAATATCAACAGTGTCGAACACAGAATATTTATTACACACTTTGCGCACAAAATCATCTGTCTTTGGCAGATGGGTGTTATGTGTTTTCATCAGGCTTTCATCTGATTATACATGGATCAGCAGAAGGCATGCCTGATTCAATTATCATTTTAAACATCCACTCCCTCGAACCACATCAACCGTGAAGGTGGTTCGAGTATTCACAACACAGCAATGAGAGGAAGAAGAAGTACCGAGACGGACGCCCGATAGCGTCGCGAACAGTCACCATGACGCGAGTCAGACGCATCTGGTTGTTTCGATACCAATGGTGTCCACGTGGTGCCATCCTCATAATTAGTTCGCTAGTCGGCTAAATGTGGGGGGTCACTTCAACAAGTTTAACGTATTCAGCACAGCACTTTGCATTGACCGCTCCTGGTTGGTGGGAGTGATTTGTATCCCATGCGCAACACTCCGGGTTCGATACCCCGCGGAGTCAGTGCCTGCGTCCCAGAGGCGTTTGCACTATCAACTTCACTTTGTGTCATTGATTCCGTTCAAACGAGCCCTCAACCCTTTTTGTAGGTGCGCCCATTGTCCTTTCAGGTCAATAGGGGTCCATCTGGTTTCTAGGATTGTGTGGCGTGTTTGGTTATGATGTGTGGGTAAAGCAATAAGAACGCGTTACGATGGGTCGGGGTTCATGAACACAGAGAGGCTCAAAGCTCAAACCTCTTTTTTTTCCTCTTAGTATGTGATCACGAGAGAGCGGTCAACTGTTTGAGACAATGACAGCAGTGATTTCTCCGAACAAAAAAAGGGTGCGTATGCGAAATTCCTCGTTTATTAGGTGTTGTGTATGCGGGGCTCGTTCATCAGAGTTTAAGGGTTCTACCTTAGGTCCCCTTGGTGCGATACTAAAAGTTACGCACACCGTTTGGTGAAAATATGATAACTCGAGTGACAAAGTACAAGACAAAAAAACAGAAGCTTTTTTTACTTTTTGCCTCCCCCCCCCTTTTTTTTTAAACTTTTCTTACAATGTCCCCTTGGTGTGCCCAGGAACACCGTTCTCCGTGAGCAAGATCCTCTTCTGCTACTCTATTGGTTGTGTGTAGACAGGAGTAAAATTATCTCATACATTGCAACCATTTCTTTGTGCTGTCCATTTTGTGTGGTTCATGTGGAAGAAAACAAAGGCGGGGTTGGGGGGGGTTCATGTTTTGTACTGTCGTTGGCCTTAGGGCTTCATGCTTTCATCCGTGTGTAGGTTAGTTGCAGGTGTAGTAGATCCCGAGAAGACAGCAGTCCGGTAGTGGGAGGTACTAAGCATGGGTAAGGCGAGACGTTACCCATGCTCCCCCCCTTGGGCAGCAGAGTCCGATATCAAAAGGCAAGTCCTCCGGCGGGATGTGGAGGGCCTACCCCTCGCCCGCCCATCATGCTTGCCTGAGAGATGTGACCGAGCGGAGTTCATAGCTGTATATACACATGTTCTGAGCATGTGTGCTGATGATGATTTTATTTATGTGTTTCAAGACCTGATCTTACGATATGAAGCTACCTTTCATCGGTATTTACGACTGAAGAACAGAACCAAAGCAAGCGACACACAACACCACACATGATGATAAAAGTAACTCTTCACAGACCTGTACGCGAGGACCTTTTTCCCAATGTCGATACTGTTATATCTATTGGCTCTCTGACTGCTTTCGTGTTGTCTTGCCTGTTCGTTTCTGTTCTCTGCACCCTTTTCTTCACTCAGCTCTTTGTTGGAATGCAGATGATGAAAAACTCACACTGTCTTCAATACCTGATCTCTCAGTCGGAAAATTCATTTTTTGTGACGACAAGACTTTCATTTGTCCTGACCTCTGATTTTGTTCCACACATTCCTCTTTTTTTCTGCACACGGAAGCTAATCCAACACACAAGGCAAGTCCTCCGGCGGGATGTGGAGGGCCTACCCCTCGCCTGCCTATCATGCTTGCCTGAGAGCTGCAGAGAAGAGATCTGAAGAACACAACACGCCACACTGATCAAACCTGTACTCTGCCCTCGACCATAAGGCATCTTTGTAGGAAATGCAGGGCAACTGTGTGCGCAAGACTTTCACTCACGATGTGTCCAAACACCTCCACAAACACAAGGCAAGTCCTCCGGCGGGATGTGGAGGGCCTACCCCTCGCCTGCCTATCATGCTTGCCTGAGAGATGTGACCGAGTGAGGTTCATAGCTGTATATACACATGTTCTGAGCATGTGTGCTGATGATGATTTTATTTATGTGTTTCAAGACCTGATCTTACGATATGAAGCTACCTTTCATCGGGATTTACGACTGAAGAACAGAACCAAAGCGAGCGACACACAACACCACACATGATGACAAAAGTAACTCTTCACAGACCTTGCGCCACCCACGCTCCTCAGCCACCCTATCTCCCCACTCACACTCACACTGCGACCACACACACCCAGGTCATACCAAACACAACCAAGTCTGTGAAACAAACATGCTGCGCAGCATCATAACCCTCTCGCTTGCGGGGCTCTGCACTGCTGCAGGCCACAAGGGCACGGTGTCGTGGGTGGCGGGCACAGGTGCCACACCCGAGATCACAACTGTGACATCAGGAGAGAGCCACGTGTCGACGGGACAGGCGTGGGTGAACGTGCCCGACTGGCTGGCAGGTGCGAACGTGCACACGCTTGTGGGACACACGACGGCAGGCAACACGCTGCGCCTTGACTGCCCTGCGACGGCAGACGACCGTCCGTGCCACTTCACCTTTGTGTACTACTTCTGCCCGCCGTGTGGTGTCAGCACGAACGGAGGACTTCCGCCGCTGTTTGGTGCGAACGGGTTCACCGGTGGGTCGTGTGCTGCACGCTATGTCGCAACGTCAGGTGGGGACAAGAAGGACACTGTGTTCTGGACGAAGGTCCTCACGAGTGGGTCGTTCCTGGAGTTGGAGCTGTCGGAGGGGCTTGAGCACGCGTCTGTGTGGGATGTGTCGAACGGACAGTGCATCACGCACAACACCCAGGTGACACCCACCCTTCTGGCTGTGAACGCTTTCCATGCTTCTGGTCCCGGATCGAACGTGATTGACGGGAGTGTGGCAACCGGCTGGAACGCAGGGGATGTCACTGGGTGGAACGTGCCGAACTGGGCTTCCTTCGACTTTGGAGCACCTCAGCTTGTGACAAGCTTCTCGTTCTACTCTGCTGGAGATGTGACACACGACGTGAAGAACTGGGAGCTGCAGGTGAGTGCGACAGGCACTGGCGGGTGGACCACAGTTGCGTCTGGTGTTGGTGTCTCTGGGTCTTCTGCTGAGCAGACCACCACCTTTGACGGCGCTGTGTCGCAGTTCTGGCGTTTCTACATCCCCACCAGGTACACTGGCTACCAGGCATACGTGAAGGAGGTTGTTTTCCGCTCGAACGTTGTGACCCCAGCTCTTGTGGCTGTGAATGCTGACCACCCTTCTGGTCCCGGCTCGAACGTGATTGACGGGAGTGTGGCGACCGGCTGGAACGGAGGAGATGGCATTGGGTGGAACGTGCCGAACTGGGCTTCCTTCGACTTTGGAGCACCTCAGCTTGTGACAAGCTTCTCGTTCTACTCTGCCGGAGATGTGACACACGACGTGAAGGACTGGCAGCTGCAGGTGAGTGCGACAGGCACTGGCGGGTGGACCACAGTTGCGTCTGGTGTTGGTGTCTCTGGGTCTTCTGCTGAGCAGACCACCACCTTTGACGGCGCTGTGTCGCAGTTCTGGCGTTTCTACATCCCCACCAGGTACACTGGCTACCAGGCATACGTGAAGGAGGTTGTTTTCCACTCGAGCCATGCCTGCAACCTGCCTGTGTGCGTGAACAGAGGCCCTGCACCTCCTCGCGTGTGCCTGCCGTGTCTGCCGTCTCTGATCTAGACGAAGGATGGTGACCTTAAGTGGTTACAGTTCCTGAATCATTTTTCACCCTTTTTAATGTATACTTACTTTCAAATATTTTTCAACTCTATTTTTTGCACACAAAAAATATGTGTCAGACCAGGGATCGCATCTCTGCCACACTTTTGAGGATAAGGTGTGCCGTCTGTTAGTATCCTAGCCCTTTCGCGTTACGTCTTGATGACAGACACTGCTCTGGTGTTTGTTGATACTAGCACGAATGGGGACAAAACGAACCACACGTGTTTTCTTTTTATTTTCCTTTTTCTCTTTTATTTTGAAAATGACGTTCATGTTTTTTGTTTTTGGATTATTCTGTGCCCGCAGTTTAAGCCTCGATGTACACTGCTCCGTTGCAACAGTGCAAGCCTTTGGGAGTACCTAGTTGAAGTGCTCGTTTAATATTAACTGTATCTGCATGCGCTTGCTTTTGCGTGCGTGTCTTGGCGTATTATGTACGCACTGACACGTTTGTCGTGAGCAAGTGAAGAAAACTGCTATGCAGTAGGGGGGAACGTGGTGCTTCGCTAGACAGTGCGTACGTCTCCTCCCTTCGTTTTGTTGCTAAGGAGCACGCCATGGGAAGACATGGCTGCTTCCTCACCTCTTTGCTTCCTCTTTTCCCACTCCTTTATTTTTCCCCATTCCCCCTTTTTTACACGAACGCACCATTTCACAAAAGGTGCAAGGGAAATGTTGTGACAAGTATCGTGTGAGAATATTGACCCTTTGCACTTGTGTGAAAGCAGTGTTTGGCTCCACAACTCTCGATGATGAAAATCGACATTCCGATTACAATTGGTTTTTACTTTCCCCCTTACCTCGGTGTGTATTGTGATTGTAGCAAACTCGATTGTTGCAGAATTACGTAAGCAAGCATGCACCACCCCAAGCCCGCTTGTGGCAATGGCACTTCATTCAACAGTGCCAACCCCATACCCTTTATAGCTGTCGAGACGGAAGTACAGTACACAACAAAACAGCCCCTTTCCCTTTTTATATCTTGCTCTCACACCTCACTCTCATTTGCGCTGCCTGACCTCTGATTTTGTTCCACACATTCCTCTTTTTTTGCACACGGAAGCTAATCCAACACACAAGGCAAGTCCTCCGGCGGGATGTGGAGGGCCTACCCCTCGCCTGCCTATCATGCTTGCCTGAGAGATGTGAGTCCCCCGTGGGTGGCTGGCACGACTGTCGATGCCCAGAGTCGGTGTCGATGTCGTACCACATGAGCTTACCAGTACCCCTCCCGGACACGTGTTTCGTCTCCTGGCGACGGCGCGCGACTTTGGCGATGTAGTGCTGGTCCACCAGCGCGGTGCCGCGTTTACCAGCCAAGATGCCCACAAGAGTGTACTGCACGTGCACGCTGCCCTCACGCACCAGAATCACCTGATCCACCTCCCAGCGGTGACCCTGCTTCGTCCCCATCTTCCCAGTGAAGCGCTTGGCGTCCACTATCAGCACAGGCGCAAATTTGTCGGCGACAAGCTGAGTGA
Source organism: Rhynchopus sp. YZ270_cl-10 (assembly GCA_964035575.1). Classification (NCBI taxonomy): domain Eukaryota; phylum Euglenozoa; class Diplonemea; order Diplonemida; family Diplonemidae; genus Rhynchopus; species Rhynchopus sp. YZ270_cl-10. The sequence continues at coordinate 821,611 of OZ037923.1, read as the reverse complement.
AACCATCGCTTTTGCACTTACTGCAACGGAAGGCATTCTCGCTAAACAACCACGCGGGCCCAGTAGTGGGTTTGTGCTAGGTGGTATTATTGTCTGCTGCAGGTCGTGCAGGTGGTTCGTCGGGCTTACCACACCTTTGTCCACATGCTCACTTCACACACAGTAATCCCAGCAAGGTTTCTCTTCCGAGAGATGCTGTTTATCAAATTCCTGTTTCACACCCATCTTTTCCGTACCGTACTTTTTTTCTCAGACGACCGTCATGCCACTCACAAACAACCTTCTTTGTTCACCACCCCCACTTCCCCCTTCTGCAGACATTCTCTTCCACAACTGTATTCCTTCTTGAAAGGTTTTCCTAATGCGGAGCCTCCTTGTCACAGCAGCGGCGTACGCCGTGGTGGCGACCCCACCCTTCATCAACCCTGGCACACCGGCAGGGGTGCCTGCGAGCTATGACTGCGCTGTGCGCAAACACGCGTGGGAGTACGGCAAGACGACCCTCCCACAGAGGGGCGACTTCAAGACGCTGTACGACGCACTGCAGCTGCAGGCATGCGACGTGCCGACACCTTCCACAGAGGACACATGGACACCACCGCAGTATCCGACACCATCCAGCGGCGCCATCTTTGTCGACAGCAAAGCCGCACACTCTGGCAGCGGCACCAAGGAGGCCCCCTTCCGCACCATCGCCGAAGCGCTGTCTGCTGCCGTGTCGCCCAGCACCATCCTCCTGCGTGAGGGCACGTATCATACGGAACAGCTCCGCCTCACACAGAAACACTCAAAAGTGACGATCCAGAACTACGAAGGGGAGCGTGCCGTGGTGAGCGGTGCGGTGCCACTCAAGGTGAATGGGGTGGGTGCGTGGGCGCCGCATCGAGTCATGAAGCCGACCTGGGTTGTGCACAGCGGGCGGAACAATGTGTACGGGCGGGCGAACTCGAAGAACGACACCGATGCTGTCAAGTATTTGGGCGAGACTGCGTCTCTCGAGGCCTGCAAGGCGCTTGCCGCGAACAGCACGAAGGGCCCCTTCGGGTCCCTCACATGGCACTCCCCCTCCTTCGGCCCACCCTACGCCACGCAGTGCTTCGGCGCTGTGTCCGACTACTGGAGCCCCGTTGCCCAGGCAGGTGTAGACTCCGCGCGCATCGAGGAGGACAACACATGGAAGCTCGACCTCAAAGGCCAAGGCGTCAAGGAGATCACCGGCCTCCGTCTGGGTGAAGAGAGGGCCATCCGTGCGAAGTACCCGAACGGCCACCCAGAGATGTCCGGTGAGTGGTATTTCTCGAACAACCCCGGCTACGGTGCTGGCGAATACGGTCAAGGGTGGGCCACAAACCCCACAACGTATGTCCTTTTGATGGGAAATGTTAAAATGAAACTCATTTTTTCGACAAAAAGAAACGAAAACAAAGGGAAAAAAAGAGAGAAAGTTTTTTTTTTTGTTGATCGCTCGAATTAGTGTCCCTGAGTGAATGAATCTGGGGAGTAATTCGGCAAGCACTATCTTAAAAAACAGAGAGTTTTATTTTTATATGACGATTCTCGTGTATTCAAAAAAAAATACCTGAACAGATTCACCCCGCCGCTGGATCAGGACAAAAAGTGGGCTGCAACGAAGGACCTTGTCTACAACGGCAAGGACTGGCCTGGGGTGGAGTGGCCTCTGACGCAGGAGGGCAACAGCACGTGGACCGGTGAGGGCGACTGGGGTGACTACCACATCGGGATGGGTGGGTTCTGTGACGACATCAGCCCGCCTACGGGGTACTGGTGCAGCCAGAACCCGCCAAGGGGACAGTGCTACGACCATGAGAAGAAAACGAGCAGCGGGTGCACACAGACACACATGGCGCCAAGTGGTCTGTCCTACGATCAAATGCTGCCACAGGCAGCGAACTACTCGAACGTGCGTGGTGCTGTCGTGCAGGTGTGGCGTGGTGGCGGCAGGTGGTTCACAAACCAGTGCCTCGTGGACGGCATCGACAAGGAGACGTCTCAGATTATGTTCAACCAGGACGTCGGCTGCAACCAAGGCGGTGAAGGTGAGATTGCCGGCACACAGTGGTGGATTGAGAACGTGAAGGAGGAGTGCGACTCGCCTGGGGAGTTCTTCTACGACGCAGACGAGGAAGCACTGTACTACACGTTCAACACGTCGCAGACACCGACGGGGGACGAGCAGTTTGTGGCAACACGGACGAAGGTGCTGTTCAACATCACCGGCACGCAGACAGCACCTGTGCAGGACGTGACGATCCGTGGGCTGGTGATCCGCGATGCGATGCTGACGTACCTGGGGACAGACGTGGCGGACATCCACGGCATGCCGAGTGGTGGTGACTGGGCACTGCAGCGGTCTGGTGCAATTCTGATGGAGGGGACGGAGCGGACAACAGTGGACAACAACCTGATCACGCGTGTGGACGGGAACGGTGTGTTTGTGAGCAACTACAACAGGAACGTGACACTGTCGAACAACGAGATGAGCTGGATTGGCGACTCTGCAATGGCTGCCTGGGGGTCGACGGGGACCTGCCTCAATGCGAACTGCACGGACACAATCCCGTACGGAGGGGGTCCTGACGGGCGTGGGGGAAACTACCCTAGTGGCACGAAGGTTGTGGGAAACCTTGTACGCGAGATTGGGATCTGGCAGAAGCAGTCGTCGATGTGGTTCCAGGCTGTCACAGCGCGCACCACGTTGTCGCAGAACGTGCACTTCAACGGACCACGTGCAGGTGTCAACTACAATGACGGATTTGGCGGTGGTGATGTGATGGAGGGGAACCTGCTTGCGAACTGTGTGCGTGAGAGTGGCGACCACGGCCCGTTCAACAGCTGGGACCGTGTTCCGTACATCACCGACATGGGCATGCACAGGGTCTTCAACAAGGACAACGTCACAGGAGAGCTTCCTGGACACGAGATGGCCACCGGCCCTTCTGTGCTCCCACGCTTCAGGGAGATCAGACACAACTTTGTGTTTGATGTGTACAGCAGCCAGGAGGCGATTGACAACGACGACGGGTCGAGCTACTACCTCACCCACAACAACTACTTTGTGTACGCCTCCGCGGGCTTGAAGAGCGACTTTGGGGGGCAGTGGAACCACCACTTTGAGAATGTGTACGCGTATGTTGACACCTGCTTTGGGCAGGGGAACAACCTGGCGTTCTTCAACAATACATGCCAGACGAAGACGAGCGATTACAGCTCGACCTGCAACATGCTGACGACGATGACTGTGCGCAACAACAACGTCCACTCGCTCAAGAACGTCACCATCTGTGCAGGCGACACAGCCACCACGTGGTCAGCCTACCTCGACGACGACACACTCTCCGCCAGGGGCGCTGCAGCCATGCACCCATTCCCCAAGAAGACACTCTGAGACGGCCTTTATGGCCCCCCGACCGAAATCTAATAATGTGGAGTGCATCCTCGGGTGACTACACTACCAAGTTTTCAATAATGAAAACAATGCGTGTGCTTTTGAGACGTGTGTGTGTGTGTCCCTGGATATCCCAATCTTGTTAGTGCCCACATCCTGTAGAGATTCGTGCCTTTCTGATATACAGATGCTCTGTACCCCGGAGAGAGTCGCAAAAAGGCCGTCCTCTGTCTTCAGGAGCGTTATCGGCACTTTTAGGTTTTTTTGTTTGTTTATTTGTTTTTGTTCCACCTTGAGGTGGTTTGGGGTACGTTATGTCAGCCAAAATTCACAAAAAACTTCATAAAAACTTCACAAAAAAAAAAAACACAACCCTTCATGGTGTGAATACTTATGAATTGTTGTGAATTTGACATAACGTATCCCAAACCCCCTACTACACCTTTTTTTTTTTCAACTAGTACACAGTGAGTGACATGTTAAAACTTTGCATAAACCCTTTTCAAAAAAAAAGCAGTGGCAAGACTTTTTCCTGTCATACGCTAAGGGGTCACAGACAGCACACCTTTCCCCAGGGTGTGATAGAGTCCTTTGCTGAAAGCGTGGGACCCTGTCCTGACTTCCGGTGGGGGGCTTTTTTTGTGTTGCGGCTTAAGACGATGAGAGCAACGCCAGTCGGTCTCAAACGACCTGGCATTGCGCGTTTCTCGAAGAAAAAAACGTTCACGAATTGAGGAGTGTTCCTGCCCTCTCTTTTTGTCACACCCATTGCTTTTTTTGCTGTGCATGTGAGGTTGCTTGGAATATTCTGTATTCGTGAATGGTTCTTCCAAAACGTTTGTTTTTTTTTTTCATTTTTTCATTCACGTTTGCTTTGGCCCAACTTGCCAAAAATATCTCATGTCAAAATGGGCACCCAGAATGGTGTTTTGAGATACTGAAATGAAGCTGTGGCGAAGGTGGTATTAGCCGACCACTTCGTCTTTAACTACGATTTTTTTTTTGTGTTATCAAGCATTGACGAATAGAAATGGAAAACGACGGATGGTGCGTGCCCGCTTTAGCGTATTGTTTTTCCACTAACATCACTCACATTCATCAGTGAAAAACACAAACCTTTTGCGGTGCGATAAACGAAAAAGTGTTTTCTTTATTTCATTTAACTGTCATATCCTGAAGTCGTTTTCTATTTTTGAGTGCCTTTTTGTTTCAGTTAGGTTGTGCAACCACGGGCCGCTATCTTTTCAAAAAAAAGGGTTTCTTTTTGCGTGGTTGTCCCCCCCTTTTTAAAGCTGCTGCTGCGCAATAACGTGATCAAGGTGACCAAGCAACGAGAGGGCTTAGGGTTCTCACAAATCTCACAAAACGTTTTCTTTCCCTTTTTTCCTTTTTCCCCCCACCATGCCACTACTGGTCATGATTCCATTAGCCCCACCCCCAAAGAGGGGGTCCGAAGCTCGATGAGTTTTTGTCTATCCAGTACAAACTACAGCACTCCCTCCCCCCCCACCACGTGTTTGCCTCCCCCCGTGTGGTGTGTGCATTATTCTTGTCTATTTTTTCAGATGTAAACCACGAAATGGATTGTAGGACTGCATGGTTGGGTGTCCACCCCCGGTACAGCCGGTCATGTACCAAGGTATATTGTTCACGAGAGGGCTTTGTATTTCAACTCTACCTTTTTTTGTGTGGTTCCATCACCCCCCTCTTCCCCACCTAATTTTTACTCCGCAGAAAGGCGCGCACAGTCATATATAGGACTGTTTACGCGCCTGAACGCGGGGTAAAAAATCAGCTGGTTCCCGCTGCTGTAGTTTGATCAACGTGTTGTCTGCTTGTCAGACACATTTGTTTTACAAATTTTATTTGGGTGACTAAGCACCGAGAGGCTTAGGATCATCTTATAAACTTTTCCTTTTGTTTTGTCACACTCTTACGCAGCTTCCCAGCGACACCCGTTAACACCACGTAGTAGCTGGCTGTACAGGCTGGTACGTATGGTTCGCAGGGGTAGTTGGTGAAGTCCGTTGTGTGATGATGTCCCCCTCCCATTCAACCATTTGTGCCAACCCACCAGGGTGCCTTTCATCTGCACAGACCAATGTACCCCTCCACCCACGCCATTTTGCTCTTTCAAAGAAGCCCTTTTCAAAAGCAGTACAAAAAGACAAAAGGCAAGTCCTCCGGCGGGATGTGGAGGGCCTACCCCTCGCCCGCCCATCATGCTTGCCTGAGAGATGTGACCGAGCGGGGTTCATAGCTGTATACACATGTTCTGAGCATGTGTGCTGATGATGATTTTATTTATGTGTTTCAAGACCTGATCTTACGATATGAAGCTACCTTTCATCGGGATTTACGACTGAAGAACAGAACCAAAGCGAGCGACACACAACACCACACATGATGACAAAAGTAACTCTTCACAGACCTGTACGCGAGGACCTTTTTCCCAATGTCGATACTGTTATATCTATTGGCTCTCTGACTGCTTTCGTGTTGTCTTGCCTGTTCGTTTCTGTTCTCTGCACCCTTTTTTCACTCAGCTCTTTGTTGGAATGCAGATGATGAAAAACTCACACTGTCTTCAATACCTGATCTCTCAGTCGGAAAATTCATTTTTTTGTGACGACAAGACTTTCATTTGTCCTGACCTCTGATTTTGTTCCACACATTCCTCTTTTTTTTTTGCACACGGAAGCTAATCCAACACACAAGACAAGTCCTCCGGCGGGATGTGGAGGGCCTACCCCTCGCCTGCCTATCATGCTTGCCTGAGAGCTGCAGCGAGAAGAGATCTGAAGAACACAACACGCCACACTGATCAAACCTGTACTCTGCCCTCGACCATAAGGCATCTTTTGTAGGAAATGCAGGGCAACTGTGTGCGCAAGACTTTCACTCACGATGTGTCCAAACACCTTCACAAACACAAGGCAAGTCCTCCGGCGGGATGTGGAGGGCCTACCCCTCGCCCGCCCATCATGCTTGCCTGAGAGATGCAACTGATAGAGCAAATGCTGCAGGTCTGAGTGCAGCATGTCTGTCTTGTTGCCACCTCCACGCAGTACTGTGTGAGTGCTGTGTAGTCCTGGCGGGGTTTTTCTTATTTGTGCGCTACCACCATCACCAACATCACACCACAGCGACACCTCGTCGCAGGCAAGCGTCACTGCGAGCGACACAATGGAAGAGGTGCTTGCGTGCAGAAGGTGTGGTGTCACTGTGTCCACAGCTGGCTACCTGTTCACAGAAGAGGGGCGAATGCACCACGAGACAAGATGCACGGGCAACGGCATGGAAGGAACAACGGAGATGTTTGCATGCAGGAAGTGTGGTGTGACGAAATCCTCAGCGGGTAACCCCTTCACAGAGCATGGACGAACCCAGCACGAGACGAGGTGTAAGGGCAACATGGAGGGAACGGTACTTGCATGCAGGAAGTGTGGCGTGACTATGTCCGCAGCTGGCTACCTGTTCACAGAAGAGGGGCGAATGCACCACGAGACAAGGTGCACGGGCAACATGGCAAGCACAACAGAGATTTTTGCATGCAGGAAGTGTGGTGTTACGAAGTCCTCAGCTGGTAACCCATTCACAGATGACGGACGAATCCAGCACGAGACACGGTGTAAGGGCAACATGGCGTACTAATCCCTCGAATACGAACCTGAGCGCAACGCCACGTCACTGTGCTTGGAGTCAGAAGGGAGGCAGACGAATTACACACACAACGCAAACTGAGCGCAAAGGAATGCCACACAAGAGAGTTGCACAAAAGCAAACCAAAATAAAATGCCAACGGAGGACTTGCCTTGAGTACAGAGCTGTACCCAGTATTGGTGGAAAGTGGTGATTCGTACACAACAAAACAGCAAAGCAGATAACCAGTAACAACGTTTTAGTACAAACAGACTTTCCCCCCCCCCCATTTCTCTCCTTTATATCTATTGGCTCTCTGACTGCTTTCGTGTTGTCTTGCCTGTTCGTTTCTGTTCTCTGCACCCTTTTCTTCACTCAGCTCTTTGTTGGAATGCAGATGATGAAAAACTCACACTGTCTTCAATACCTGATCTCTCAGTCGGAAAATTCATTTTTCGTGACGACAAGACTTTCATTTGTCCTGACCTCTGATTTTGTTCCACACATTCCTCTTTTTTGCACACGGAAGTTAATCCAACACACAAGACAAGTCCTCCGGCGGGATGTGGAGGGCCTACCCCTCGCCTGCCTATCATGCTTGCCTGAGAGATGTGACCGAGTGAGGTTCATAGCTGTATCTACACATGTTCTGAGCATGTGTGCTGATGATGATTTTATTTATGTGTTTCAAGACCTGATCTTACGATATGAAGCTACCTTTCATCGGGATTTACGACTGAAGAACAGAACCAAAGCGAGCGACACACAACACCACACATGATGACAAAAGTAACTCTTCACAGACCTTGCGCCACCCACGCTCCTCAGCCACCCTATCTCCCCACTCACACTCACACTGCGACCACACACACCCAGGTCATACCAAACACAACCAAGTCTGTGAAACAAACATGCTGCGCAGCATCATAACCCTCTCGCTTGCGGGGCTCTGCACTGCTGCAGGCCACAAGGGCACGGTGTCGTGGGTGGCGGGCACAGGTGCCACACCCGAGATCACAACTGTGACGGCAGGAGAAAGCCACGTGTCGACGGGACAGGCGTGGGTGAACGTGCCCGACTGGCTGGCAGATGCGAACGTGCACACGCTTGTGGGACACACGACGGCAGGCAACACGCTGCGCCTTGACTGCCCTGCGACGGCAGACGACCGTCCGTGCCACTTCACCTTTGTGTACTACTTCTGCCCGCCGTGCGGTGTCAGCACGAACGGAGGTCTTCCGCCGCTGTTTGGTGCGAACGAGTTCACTGGTGGGTCGTGTGCTGCACGCTACGTCGCAACGTCAGGTGGGGACAAGAAGGACACTGTGTTCTGGACGAAGGTTCTCACGAGTGGGTCGTTCCTGGAGTTGGAGCTGTCGGAGGGGCTTGAGCACGCGTCTGTGTGGGATGTGTCGAACGGACAGTGCATGACCCAGGTGACACCAACCGTTCTGGCTGTGAACGCTGAGCACTCTTCTGGTCCCGCACCGAACCTGCTTGACGGGGATTTGGACAACCGCTGGAACGCAGGCTCCCCCAGTGGATGGAACAAGCCGAACTGGGCTTCCTTCGACTTTGGAGCACCTCAGCTTGTGACAAGCTTCACGTTCTACTGTAAGGGAGATGTGACACACGACGTGAAGAGGTGGGAGCTGCAGGTGAGTGCGACAGGCACTGGCGGGTGGACCACAGTTGCGTCTGGTGTTGGTGTCTCTGGGTCTTCTGCTGAGCAGACCACCACCTTCGACGGTGCTGTGTCGCAGTTCTGGCGTTTCTACATCCCCACCAGGTACACTGGCTACCAGGCATACGTGAAGGAGGTTGTTTTCCACTCGAGCCATGCCTGCGACCTGCCTGTGTGCGTGAACAGAGGCCCTGCACCTCCTCGCGTGTGCCTGCCGTGTCTGCCGTCTCTGATCTAGACAAAGGATGGTGACCTTAAGTGGTTACAGTTCCTGAATCATTTTTCACCCTTTTTTTGTTTTTTTTTTATACTTACTTGCGAATATTTTTCAACTCTATTTTTTCCACACAAAGAATATGTGTCAGACCAGGGATCGCATCTCTGCCACACTTTTGAGGATAAGGTGTGCCGTCTGTTAGTATCCTAGCCCTTTCGCGTTACGTCTTGATGACAGACACTGCTCTTGGTGTTTGTTGATACTAGCACGAATGGACCACACGTGTTTTCTTTTTGTTTTTAGGTCCTGGGCTGGACCTTAAATTGCATCCGGGTTCGTTCCTCCAGAAGGTGTTGACCGCTCGAACCGATGTCCCCTACCTGAGAGATTACAAAACAGGAGGTGAGGGGGTATGCGGGGTATTTTGCCTTCAGGGTCTTTTTGTTTTTCAGCAACCCTGCCTCTCCTTAAAACTACCAGTGCATAGCTTTTGTCTTTCTTTTTGGGTATGCGGGACTCTCCCCCTTGTCCTCAGGGTGCTAAACGTCCCTGCCCCTTCCCTATGCAAAGTTAAACCCTGGCAGGGTATATAAATGCTGGGCCGTGGCTTCCCTATGCTATGATGGGTGCTCGCACCCGGAGCATTAAACAGTGACATACGGTCAGGCCAGGACTTCGGTTCTGCTACACCTATAGGTTACGGTGTACTGCCTGTAAGGACGTCCATGTATATCCCTAAGAGAAAGGGTGAGGCCTAACTGTCGGTACAGACATGGGATGCCAAGAGAGAGATGTTGTGCCTCCCCCCGCCCTCCCCTTTTCGTGTTTTGGGTTTCTGCTCTCTTGTCTCGACAATCGTTCAGTGAAGCGAACGGGAGTACCTGTAAGCTCACAACTCTACAGCGGCAGATGGGCCGCCGGCTGACGAGCGGTTGTGTACCGCCCTCGTTCTCTTACGGTACGGGCCAGTCATTAGGTTTCCTTTTACATCTTCTGTTGTAGGCCGCAGGGTACTTGTGCTTTCATCCGGATGGCTGGCATCGTACGTGGGTCAGTTGGAGGTGCCTGCATCAACAACCATAGTTTTTATTTTTCTATTTTATTCTGTACCCGCAGTTTAAGCCTCTATGTAAACTGCTCCGTTGCACACTTGTTGTGCATATTCCCATCCCCCTTTTGATACACCAACGCACTATTTTGCACAAGGTGCAAAGGAAATGTTGTGACAGTATCGTGTGATAATATTGACCTTTTGCACTTGTGTGAAAGCAGTGTTTGGTTCCACAACTCTCGATGATGAACAGCGATTACAATTGGTTTTCATTGCGACTCTGACTTTGACTTTTGTTTTCCCCCTGACCTCGGTGTGTATTGTGATTGTAGCAAACGCGAGTGTTGCAGAATTATGTAAGCAAGCATGCACCACCCCAAGCCCGCTTGTGGCAATGGCACTTCATTCAACAGTGCCAACCCCACCCCCTTTATAGCTGTCGAGACGGATGTACAGTACACAACAAGACAGTCCCTTCCCTTTTTATATCTTGCTCTCACACCTCACTTTCATTTGTCCTGACCTCTGATTTTGTTCCACACATTCCTCTTTTTTTGCACACGGAAGCTAATCCAACACACAAGGCAAGTCCTCCGGCGGGATGTGGAGGGCCTACCCCTCGCCTGCCTATCATGCTTGCCTGAGAGATGTGACCGAGTGAGGTTCATAGCTGTATATACACATGTTCTGAGCATGTGTGCTGATGATGATTTTATTTATGTGTTTCAAGACCTGATCTTACGATATGAAGCTACCTTTCATCGGGATTTACGACTGAAGAACAGAACCAAAGCGAGCGACACACAACACCACACATGATGACAAAAGTAACTCTTCACAGACCTTGCGCCACCCACGCTCCTCAGCCACCCTATCTCCCCACTCACACTCACACTGCGACCACACACACCCAGGTCATACCAAACACAACCAAGTCTGTGAAACAAACATGCTGCGCAGCATCATAACCCTCTCGCTTGCGGGGCTCTGCACTGCTGCAGGCCACAAGGGCACGGTGTCGTGGGTGGCGGGCACAGGTGCCACACCCGAGATCACAACTGTGACGGCAGGAGAAAGCCACGTGTCGACGGGACAGGCGTGGGTGAACGTGCCCGACTGGCTGGCAGATGCGAACGTGCACACGCTTGTGGGACACACGACGGCAGGCAACACGCTGCGCCTTGACTGCCCTGCGACGGCAGACGACCGTCCGTGCCACTTCACCTTTGTGTACTACTTCTGCCCGCCGTGTGGTGTCAGCACGAACGGAGGACTTCCGCCGCTGTTTGGTGCGAACGAGTTCACCGGTGGGTCGTGTGCTGCACGCTATGTCGCAACTTCAGGTGGGGACAAGAAGGACACTGTGTTCTGGACGAAGGTTCTCACGAGTGGGTCGTTCCTGGAGTTGGAGCTGTCGGAGGGGCTTGAGCACGCGTCTGTGTGGGATGTGTCGAACGGACAGTGCATGACCCAGGTGACACCAACCCTTCTGGCTGTGAACGCTTACCACTCTTCTGGTCCCGGAGCGAACGTGATTGACGGGAGTTTGGCGACCCACTGGAACGCAGGGCACCACAGTGGATGGAACGTGCCGAACTGGGCTACCTTCGACTTTGGAGCACCTCAGCTTGTGACAAGCTTCACGTTCTACTCTAATGGGGATGTGAGTCACGACGTGAAGAACTGGGAGCTGCAGGTGAGTGCGACAGGCACTGGCGGGTGGACCACAGTTGCGTCTGGTGTTGGTGTCTCTGGGTCTGATGCTGAGCAGACCACCACCTTTGACGGCGCTGTGTCGCAGTTCTGGCGTTTCTACATCCCCACCAGGCACACTGGTTACCAGGCATACGTGAGGGAGGTTGTTTTCCACTCGAGCCATGCCTGCGACCTGCCTGTGTGCGTGAACAGAGGCCCTGCACCTCCTCGCGTGTGCCTGCCGTGTCTGCCGTCTCTGATCTAGACGAAGGATGGTGACCTTAAGTGGTTACAGTTCCTGAATCATTTTTCACCCTTTTTTTGTTTTTTCATACTTACTTCAAATATTGTTTCGACTCTATTTTTTCCACACAAAGAATATGTGTCAGACCAGGGATCGCATCTCTGCCACACTTTTGAGGATAAGGTGTGCCGTCTGTTAGTATCCTAGCCCCTTCGCGTTACGTCTTGATGACAGACACTGCTCTGGTGTTTGTTGATACTAGCACGAATAGGGACAAAACGAATCGCACGTGTATATGAATCTAATTTTTTTAGGTCCTGGGCTGGACCTTAAATTGCATCCGGGGGTCCGTTCCTCCAGAAACTCTATGAAGGTTGACCGCTCGAACCGATGTCCCCTACCTGGGAGATTACAAAACAGGAGGTGAGGGGGTATGCGGGGTATTTTGCCTTCAGGGTCTTTTTGTTTTTTGGTGTTTTTCAGCAACCCTGCCTCTTCGTAAAACTACCAGTCCATAGCCTTTGTCTTTCTTTTTGGGTATGCGGGACTCTCCCCCTTGTCCTCAGGGTGCTAAACGTCCCTGCCCCTTCCCTATGCAAAGTTAAACCCTGACGGGGTATATAAATGCTGGGTCAGTCGGAGGTGCCTGCAACAACAACTACAGTTTTTTCTCTATTTTATTCTGTGCCCGCAGTTTAAGCCTCTATGTAAACAGCTCCGTTGCAACAGTGCAAGCCTTTGGGAGTACCTAGTTGTAGTGCTCGTTTAATATTAACTGTATCTGCATGCGCTTGCTTTTGCGTGCGTGTCTTGACGTGTTGTGCACGCACTGACACGTTTGTTGGTGCGTGAGCAAGTGAAGAAAATTGCTATGCAGTTGGGGGGGGAACGTGGTGCTTCACTAGACAGTGCGTACGTCCCCCCCCTTCGTTTTGTTACTAGAGGAGCACGCCACGGTAAGACATGGCTGCTTCTTCACCTCTTTTTGCATACTATTATAGTATTCCTCTTCCCCGCTCGTATTTACTACATATCCCATCCCCCTTTTTATACATCAACGCACCATTTCGCAAAAAGTGCAAGGGAAATGTTGTGACAAGTATCGTGTCAGAATATTGACCTTTTGCATGTGCATGTGTGAAAGCAGTGTTTGGCTCCACGACTCTCGATGATGAACATCGAAATTCCGATTACAATTGGTTTTTTATTGTGACTTTAATTTTTGTTTTCCCCCTTACCTCGGTGTGAATTGTGATTGTAGCAAACGCGATCGTTGCAGAATTATATATGCAAGCAGCATGCACCACCCCAAGCCCGCTTGTGGCAATGGCACTTCATTCAACAGTGCCAACCCCACCCCCTTTAGCTCTCGAGACAGATACGTTTCTCTAACAAGACAGTCCCTTCCCTTTTTATATCTTGCTCTCACACCTCACTTTCATTTGTCCTGACCTCTGATTTTGTTCCACACATTCCTCTTTTTTTGCACACGGAAGCTAATCCAACACACAAGGCAAGTCCTCCGGCGGGATGTGGAGGGCCTACCCCTCGCCTGCCTATCATGCTTGCCTGAGAGCTGCAGAGAAGAGATCTGAAGAACACAACACGCCACACTGATCAAACCTGTACTCTGCCCTCGACCATAAGGCATCTTTTGTAGGAAATACAGGGCAACTGTGTGCGCAAGACTTTCACTCACGATGTGTCCAAACACCTCCACAAACACAAGGCAAGTCCTCCGGCGGGATGTGGAGGGCCTACCCCTCGCCCGCCCATCATGCTTGCCTGAGAGATGTGACCGAGCGAGGTTCAGAGCTGCACATCCACATGTTCTGAGCATGTGTGCTGATGATGATTTTATTTATGTGTTTCAAGACCTGATCTTACGATATGAAGCTACCTTTCATCGGGATTTACGACTGAAGAACAGAACCAAAGCAAACGACACACAACACCACACACGATGATAAAAGTAACTCTTCACAGACCTGTACGCGAGGACCTTTTTCCCAATGTCGATACTGTTATATCTATTGGCTCTCTGACTGCTTTCGTGTTGTCTTGCCTGTTCGTTTCTGTTCTCTGCACCCTTTTCTTCACTCAGCTCTTTGTTGGAATGCAGATGATGAAAAACTCACACTGTCTTCAATACCTGATCTCTCAGTCGGAAAATTCATTTTTTGTGACGACAAGACTTTCATTTGTCCTGACCTCTGATTTTGTTCCACACATTCCTCTTTTTTTTTGCGCACGGAAGCTAATCCAACACACAAGGCAAGTCCTCCGGCGGGATGTGGAGGGCCTACCCCTCGCCTGCCTATCATACTTGCCTGAGAGATGTGACCGAGCGGGGTTCACAGCTGCGCATCCACACTGTTCTGAGCATGTGTGCTGATGATGATTTTATTTATGTGTTTCAAGACCTGATCTTACGATATGAAGCTACCTTTCATCGGGATTTACGACTGAAGAACAGAACCAGAGCGAGCGACACATGATGACAAAAGTAACTCTTCACAGACCTGTACGCGAGGACCTTTTTTTCCTGTGTCGATACTGTTATATCTATTGGCTCTCTGACTGCTCTTCACTTGCCACCCTTTCCTACACGCTGGCTTACTTATTCCATTTACCAACCATCACACCGCACCTGCCCTTACAAAGGTTGTGGTAATATTGCTGATCTAAATCCACGTAGCCTTCGGGCAGGTTTAGGCACATACATGCATTGTGCATTCAATCCCCATGAGGTGAGGCCAGGTCTGATACTGTTGCCCTGAGATACCCTCTGCGGGCAGGGTGGTGTATGTTCCCATCACAGCACACCTGTACTGCCAGTCGCAAAGCACCGTCCATTTCCTTATACATTTTTCATTGGCACCCCACGCACGACGAGCCCTTCCACCCTCTCCCCACAGATTCCTTACACCACAAAGAAGTCCTTCCATGACACAGAACACCGCTCAGCTGAAGGAAGGCAACATCGCAGGGGCCTTCAAACGCACGGTCACCGCGTTCAGGGATGTTGTGCAGGTAGGGGGGAAGTACCCGCCGGCCTCGGGAAGGTACCACCTGTACGCGAGTTTTGCGTGTCCGTGGGCGTCGAGGTGCCTCGCTGTGCGTTCTCTGTTTGGCCTGGAGGATGCGATCTCGGTGAGCTATGTGCACCCCACGTGGATGAAGACACGCCCTGAGGATCCAGAGGACAAACACGCAGGGTGGATCTTCCGCAGCGAAGGCGAGGGGCCCATCGCAAACTCCGCTGGCAAAGGCTCCTTCCCTGGACACGGCTCCACCATTGACCACATCCTCGGCAAGCCCAGTGTGCGTGACATCTACGACACCGTCGGGTACAGCGGGACCCGCTCTGTGCCCATCCTCTTCGACACGGAGACAAAGACGATTGTCAACAACGAAAGCGCCGACATCATTGAGATCCTTGCGACCGGGTTTGCTGACTTCCACACCGACGCTGCTGCGGATGTGGATCTGTTCCCCAAGGGCAAGGCTGTGGAGGCTGATGCGAAGGAGATCGACGAGCGCGTCTACCACGGCCTCAACAACGGTGTGTACCGTTCAGGGTTTGCAGAGTCGCAGGAAGCCTTCGACGTTGCCGTGGCAGATGTGTTCGACACCCTGGACTGGCTGGAGGCAAGGCTTGCCAAATCACGCTACCTCCTTGGTGATAAGATCAGTGCTTGCGACATCCGTGCCTACGTCACCCTTGTACGCTTCGACCCCGTCTACGTGGTATACTTCAAATGCTCGAAGAAGCTGCTCCGCGAATACCCGAACCTCTTTGCCTACACACGCGACCTATACCAGCACCCACGCATCAAGCCCACAACAAACCTCAAGCACATTGTTGCAGCCTACTTCTCGTCGCACCCCATTCTCAACGCATACGCCATTATGCCCCCATGCGGCACGGATCTTGAGCTTCCACACGACCGTGCTACACGCGACTACAGTGTACAGGCCTAAGGTTGGTAGGAGTTTAAATGACAAACGTTTTTCCTTATTTTTTTTTGAGTGCCTGCGTCCCAGAGGGACGTTTGCACTATCAACTTTCACTTTTTTTTTTTTTTTGCTCTTTCTTGGATGCACTCTGGGGTTGGGATCTAGCATCTACGCAGTTTTCTGCCAGACACAAAGAAGAGCGACGATATTTCATCGCCCTTTTCTGTGGTTTTTCTTGGTGTCAACACACCACCGCATTTCAAGAAGTCCTTCAGGACCCGCTTCGATTGTTTGTTTCAAGGTGACTAAGCATGAGATGCTTAGGTTCATCTTACAAAACCTTTTCTTTTTGTTTTTGGGGGCAAGGGCAGTCTGGTACCCCCCCAGGTTTACGATAAAGACAGTTCAGAACCAGGTTCTGAACTGTCCAAAAGTCAAACCCGGAGGTTCCAGACTGTCCTTACCCCTTTTGATTTTTTGTTGCAATTTATTATTTAGGTGACTAAAGCACACAAAAGCCTTCCGTTCATCTTCACCAATTTTGTATTATTTCCCCCCCCCAGCTGCATCGTTGTCGAACTCCTGCCCCACAAAAGAGGGTGGGTTCAACAGTTGTTGTCTGGTCTATCACCCTACTAACTCGGTTTCTTGAATCTTGTTTGCTTTTTTATTGTTGTTTTTTTTTTTTGGGATCTTTTTTGTTTTGACAGTGCGCCGTGTGAATGAGGGAGGGTGAGAAAATCCAAAAAAAGAAAATAGAAAAAAAAAAAAGAAAATAACTCAATATGGCACATCTGATTCATGCTGCACCATCGGGTCTTTTGATTGCACTGCACTCTGCTTACGTGCCCACAGCAGAAGCGTACAGCAGTGTTTAATCACGGCCAAGGGTATCAAAAAAAACAAACGAGCAAATGAATATCTGTGTGTGAAAGGAGGGCTATCTACTTTGGGGTTTGGGTTTTCTTTCTCTCATTTTTTGTCCTCTTCTTTGTGTTCCGCGGCATGTACACTTTCAGCGTCATTTTTTTCTCTTCCATTTGTTAGTGTTCTCTTACGGTAACCCAGATTTTTTTTTCTTCCCTGATCCTGAAAACACGAAAGTGCCCGAAACCACCGGCATTTCGCATTTTTCGGAATCCGTCCATTGTGGTGGTGAGATATGTGGTCATGAGTGCGGGGACTGGGTAACACCACTCCCCGTGACATACCACCCCCCTTAACCATTTGAAAAATATTAGGCAAAAAAAGGTTGCACATCAGCAGATTGAAGAAAAAGAAGCAAATGGCTTCCCCACCTCCTTTGCTACCGTCGCGCTTCTCCCACCACTGGCCCCCTCTCAGACAGTAACCACACAATGGAGATATGGTTTGAATGCACAATTTCTGGACAACGCTGTGCTGCAGAGGTGGGGGAGGGTTGCAGTGCTGCAGACCTGCAGGAGCGTGCTGTTGCGGTGTTGTACCCACATAGCGTGGTGTCGGCTGAGGCAATGGGGCTGTGTGTGGATGATGCTGATGGTGAGGTGCTGGCACCGGAGGTTCTGATTGCCCACACCGCACTGTGCGCAGGCGGGACTGTCTATGTACGGAAGCAGGATGTACGGAAGCATGCACGGAATCAGGATGCGGACAGCGGTGGTGTGTGGGTGCCGAAGCGCTATACTGAAGAATGCTGCGTCGCAGATGTTTACGGGGACACAATTGTAATGAGTGGCAAACGTGACGTCACCATCAACCTCGTCACCACCAAGGTCACGCCTTTCCTTCCCACTGGACCTATGAGCAAGATAGTTCTCCTGCCACACCACATCGTCTACTGTAGTGGCCTGGGCGGTGTTGTGCACTTTAGACCGCGGGACGATAGTGCAGAGGTTGTGGTGCATATGGAATGGGAGATTCTGATGCTTGTGCCCATGCGGGTCACCGAGGCGGTGCTGATTGGGGCCAGCCAGGAGATCGTACAGTACTCCTGCGAGGGGGTGAGGATGCGTACCATAGATCACCTTGGGTACTCCTTTGCAGTGTCGCCCTGCGAGACGCTGTTCTTAAGCAACACAAACCCGACCATTGGTGTGTACCGTCTGGACACCCCAGAGCTGTGTCTGGTGCACGATGTGGACACAGGGCTGGGCCGGTCGTTCGTGTTGCAGCCATCGTTTTCGCCCGACGCAAGCCTCGCAGTGTTGAGCTGTGGCAGCAACCACACCGTCCGCACCATTGACATCGCCTCCGGGAAGGCCCTCTGCACACTGCCCAATGGAGAGGACCCTGTGAAAGGTGCCTGCTTCAGTGCGTGCTCGCGATACCTCTTCACGGTTGTTCACAGAAATCTGCAGCAGTGGGACGCACGCAGTGGAACCCTCATGGGACGTACCGAGGTCGACTACGCGTGGGCTTTGCATGCCTCGAAAGACGGGCGCAGGCTGGTTGTGGTGGGACTCACCATACCCGTGCTCGACACTGCTGACATCGACTTCATCAGCATGCAGGCATCAGAGCAGGACGCCCTGCAGCCTGCCCCCCGTCAGAAACAAACTGTTGTGGCAACGGAGTCACGCTGTGGGTGTGTGTGTTCGTGAAGGGGGTTTTGAACATAGTGTGCGCACAGCAGTTTTGGGCACCCTCTCTGCGCAGGGCATGTGTCCATGATGAGTTGTGGGCACTATTCGGAAGTGCCTCGTCTGATTTCGGTTTTTCGATTTCGGGGGGACAGGACAGTCCGGGTCCCAAAATTTACCTGGAACAAGCCCCTGGAGGTGACCAAGCATGAGAGGCTCAGCTCCATCTTAAGCTTTTTTTCTTCTTCTTCTTTTTTTTTTTTGCAGTGTTTACGTGACGACTGTGAAGCGCCACAAGGAAATAATATCTGCCCTTGCTGTTGTTTTATTTATAAGGTGACTAAGCAACGAGAGGCTTAGGTTCATCTTATAAACTTTTCTCTTTCCTTCCTCTTCGAGTATACAACAAAAGACCCCCAATACACCCCCCTTTTTTTTCCCACTATCCACATTTTTCCGGTGACAATCCACACACACACCCCTCCACAGAGCCACCTCCCCTACCCCCTCTCTCTGTACACATGAGGTAGCCAACCCCATATACTCCCCTTTTTTGATTTTTTCTTCTCTGGTCCATGCGGGCGCACGCTGTGCGTGGATTTCTTGGCATGACGATGCTTGTCGTGTTTTACATCACAATCGCTTCCTTCTCTTTATCCGTCACATACGCCTCGGAGAAGGTGGTCGACACCGCTCGCTCTCCCTCCACTTCGTTCACCTCCCCGCCTCAGGACCGGGAGCTCAGTTTCAGAACCATGCCGATTCATGATGACAAAAAGTTTACGAAGGCGCTGCTACAGAACATGAAAGTGTTGGGGAAGATTCTCAAAACAAAACACAAGCTTGACGTGGCCTTCCTCCGCGAGGAACGGCAGCTGAACAAAACGAAGGCGACCACCACTACTAACGGCACCTCCACTGACCCGCCCGACTCTGCTATTGTACGCAAAAGACGTATCGGCAAACGAATGCTCGACGATCTTGAAAACGGCATCCTCGAAAAAGGTCAACAACTCTCCGAACTAATGCGCAACCTCTCCGACGCTTCAATGAAGGTAAACTTACAACACCGTCTCGAAAACCTCCAAGACCGCAGCCTCCGAGCAAAAGACGACCTCGATGACCTTCTCACCATAGAACAAGAAGAAGATGACATCGAAAAAATCACCAAAAAACACAACAACACCGATATCAACAATATAGTAGGCGGGTTAGTTGACAATATCGACTCAGAGCTGGGTAAGGCAATCAACGCTATAAAAGCAGATCAACGTGAAGGCGCCGCATTTAACAAAGCACGCGATTCAAAGGATCACACCGTAGAAACTGTAATGAAAATGGATTCTCGGCCACATTCCATTTTTACATTTTATGATGATAATAAAGACAAAGAGAAAACGCATACCATAGCGTCGATGAGCACCCTTATTGATCATGAAAACAATCAGTATGTGTTATCACGACCTCATGATATGTCTACACACTATGAAGACAAGCTTTTTGCGCAGGATATTGCTCAGATTGTGATCTTTTCGTTTACTTTGTCGATGGTAGCGAGGCTGTTGGGGCTGCCGCATTTCTTTGGTTTTATTGCGGCAGGGTGTTTGTTATCTCCGTCGGAGCTGAACCGGATTAACAGTGTTGTCCAGGTGGAGGTGCTCGCGAGGTATGGGGTGTGTCTGATGCTGTTCTTGCTGGCGATCGAGTTTGATTATGACAAGCTAGCCAGGGTGTGGCGGACTGCAGTGCTTGGTGGCGCAGCGCTGTCGGGGATTATCATAGTTGCGAGCACCTTGGTCCTCCATTTTGTCTTTTACGCGCCGGCAGCGGAAGGGGTGGTCTTAGGTTTCTGCTTCTCCCTATCCTCCACCGCCGTCGCCATGCGATGCCTCACCGAACAACGCAACGAAGTACCCCAAACCGTTCAACGCGTTTTAATCGGTGTTTTGGTCATGCAAGATGTGTTTCTTGGGGTAATGGTCGCAGTCATACCGAACCTACGGGGGTTAGGAACGGATAGTGGTGTGTCAAGCGTGGTGTCGGTGTTGAAGCCGATCGCATCCCTTATTGTGCTTGGAGTGTTTGTGGTGGTAGGACTGCAGCAATGCGCCGCCCCATTAGCGCGAAGAATCGCTGGAGAACGAGAATTATTTCTCATGTTCCTCCTCTCCTTCGCCTTCGTATTGATGGAGACATCGGAGGAGATTGGCCTCTCAGCGGAGGTCGGCGCGTTTCTTGCTGGCCTTGCATTTTCAACCGACCCTGCAGTCCAAGAACTGTCTCTCGAGGTGTTAAAACCGGTACAAGACTTTTTTGTCTGCTTTTTCTTTGCAGGGATCGGCCTGCATATGTACCCTGCATTTCTTCTGCGGGAGATGGCATTGTTGTTGTCCCTGACGCTGCTCGTGGTGTGCAGCAAGTATGTGGTAGGTTTGTTGCTCTTCAAGCAGGTGTGTGGGATGGATGTGCAAGAGTCCTCTCTGGTAGCGTTGGGGCTCTCGCAGATGTCGGAGTTCTCCTTTGTCGTGGCTGCGCACGGTAAGGCGCAGGGGCTCATCTCAAACGAAATGTACTTTATGCTGCTGGGCACCACTGCGCTAAGTCTCCCTACCACCCCTCTCTTGTGGAGGCTCCACGATGCGGTGGAGCGATATGAGGACTGAAGGTTGGGGCAAAAAGCGAAAAGACATCAGGTCCAGCCATCTGAGACGGAGTCAAAAACGAGAGTTTAAAAAAAATCCGAATTCAACGGAAAAGGTGCCGCATCGTTTCTGTTCCCTATACCTAGGACCCTGCCTAAGTTTTTCTGTGAGACAGCAGTAAACAGAGGAGCAGAGGAACGAAGCAGGCAAGGTAGACCAAAATGACACTTCGAATTGAGTTGCTCGGGGGAAGGGGAGAAAAAGGGCTATTCTCGATGATGAGTGTGAAGGGGCATACGCAACTTGCAGCTTTTCTATTAGGGAGGCGGCTAGGGGGGGAGGGGAAGGGGAAGGGAGAGGGGAGGGTTAAATCCTTTTAAGGTGCCCATAGAAGACGATTCTTCATAAAACATTGTGAGGCGTTAAGGATGACACGCAAAAAACGCAAACAATGAGAGCGCCTGGTTTCATCTTTTTTATTTATCTTTAGAGGGGTAACAACGGGGAAGGGGGGGGAGGAGGGCTTAATAAAAAAGGAAAGAAGAAAAAAAACTACAAAAAACATTTGTTCCACCCTGTCTTTTTCCCTGAGTGAAACTCAACAAAAAGCACAGCCAGCGCTTCTGATGTGCTGTGGGAATGGAAGACGGTGCTTTCTCTGCCTCGTCAACCTTCTTGGCATTGACGTCAATTCACGGATCCTCCGACCACGACGTGATGGCTCACTTGTCGCGAATGTGTTTAACAGAAACTTAAGGCGCACCCGCTTCTGAGAGTCTGTGTTTACCGCCGGAGTGAGGAGAACTGTGGCATGACCCGCATTGGGAATCAGGGAATGTGGGAGCATTGCCTGATTCTACTTGCACCACTCCACTCCCACAACAGAAACGCACAAAACACACAAAGCACCTATGGAACTCAACATCGAGGGCTTTGATGGCAAGACGTACGTCGTCGATGTGGATGTGGATGACACAGCGAAGGACCTGCGGCAGAAGGTGGCAGCTACAACGGGGTTTGCTGAAGACAGCTTTGACATGGGCTTTGGAAGGGACGACGAAGGAGAGGACATCAACATCACAGCGCTGAGTGCTGGCGACACAGTCGTATTGACGCAGAAAGATTCGTACATAGCCATTACAGCTCTTCGTGCATTGGGTGAGACAGACCTCACACCAGCGAGGCTTGCGCGTGTGGAAGACCCCGAGGTTGCGCAGTTGTTTCTGCAGGCACAAGTTGTAACTGTGATTCCATACAGATTCCTGACACGCACTAAGTTACGTAGCCTTGATCTGAGTGCCCCGTTGGCTATTACTGCGATTGATGACCACTTCTTATCTGAGTGTTCATCATTGGAATCAATTAACTTGTCTGGGTTGCGCAACGTCACGACAATAGGCAATTGTTTCCTGTACGCCTGCACGTCATTACGTACTTTTGAACCATTCAGCTTTGCAGGATTGAGCAGTGTCACAAGCCTTGGGAAGTGCTTCTTATCAGGTTCCGAGTCGTTAACCTCCATCGACTTTTCAGGATTAAGCAGTGTCACGAACCTTGGGGACTACTTCTTATCAGGTTCCCGATCGCTAACCTCCATCGACTTTGCCGGCTTAAGCAGTGTCACAAACCTTGGGGACTGCTGTTTATCAGGTTCCCAGTCGTTAACCTCCATCGACTTTGCAGGATTGAGCAGTGTCACAAGCCTTGGGGACTACTTCTTATCAGACTCCGAGTCGTTAACCTCCATCAACTTTGCAGGATTGAGCAGTGTCACGAGCCTTGGGGACTCCTTCTTATCAGGTTCCCAGTCGTTAACCTCCATCGACTTTGCAGGATTGAGCAGTGTAACGAGCCTTGGGCACTCCTTCTTATCAGACTCCCAGTCGTTAACCTCCATCAACTTTGCAAGATTAAGCAGTGTCACAGGCCTTGGGAACAGCTTCTTATCAGGTTCCCAGTCGTTAACCTCCATCGACTTTGCAGGATTAAGTAGTGTCACAAGCCTTGGGAAGTGCTTCTTATCAGATTCCCAGTCGTTAACCTCCATCAACTTTGCAGGATTGAGCAGTGTCACAAGCCTTGGGGGCCACTTCTTATCATGGTCCAAGTCGTTAACCTCCATCGACTTTGCAGGATTGAGCAGTGTCACAAGCCTTGGGGGCCACTTCTTATTCCGTGCCCAGTCGTTAACCTCCATCAACTTTTCAGGATTGAGCAGCGTCACAAGCCTTGGGGACAGCTTCTTAACAGACTCCCAGTCGTTAACCTCCATCGACTTTGCAGGATTAAGTAGTGTCACAAGCCTTGGGAAGTGCTTCTTATCAGACTCCCAGTCGTTAACCTCCATCAACTTTGCAGGATTGAGCAGTGTCACGAGCCTTGGGCACTCCTTCTTATCAGATTCCCAGTCGTTAACCTCCATCAACTTTGCCGGCTTAAGCAGTGCCACAAGCCTTGGGGACCGCTTCTTATCAGGTTCCCAGTCGTTAACCTCCATCAACTTTGCAGGATTGAGCAGCGTCACAGGCCTTGGGGACTACTTCTTATTCCGTGCCCAGTCGTTAACCTCCATCGACTTTGCAGGATTGAGCAGTGTCACAAGCCTTGGGGACTGCTTCTTACTGAATTGCGCGGCGTTAACCTCAATGGACATTGCAGGACTGAGCGCTGTGACACAAACTGGTAGCAGATTTCTTGAAGGTTGCACTTCTTTAGGAACACAGGACTTAGCAGCATTGAGAGCTATTGAGGGCAGGCAGAAGTGTCTCTGAGGCAACGGCAAGGTTCAGAGGTTCGGTGCTGGTGTCACAACAGGAGGATACTTTGCACGGTGGGGATGTGTTGAAAGGGGAGGGGTGGGAAGCGAACCACAGACAACCTTTATTTGATACTGGGATGGACCTTAAATTGCATCCGGGGGTCCGTTCCTCCAGAAACTATTCCCACAAACAACTTTTATTAATAATAAAAACGAAAGAAAAAAATGGCATAACACGCACATATACCAAATCCAACAATCTTTTTTTTCCTGTGAGGAGAAAACCAAAACGGTAACGAAGCTTGCGAAATGATAGTGGAGGTTTCGTAATGTTTTATACCCCCCCACACACTTCGCAGAAAAAACTCTTTTTTCGTTCGCGAACTGTGAATAATTTTTTTTTTTCGTTTCCCTCCCTCCCTCCCAATTTTGTGTCTTTTGCTTCAGTGTTTCCATGCGTAGGGTCCGAGTTGGCCTAGTGGACCTGAATACTCCTTATGTTCAGTGCGGCCATGCAGAATGGACCTGAATCAACCCTCTCCGCTTCAGTGTGTTCCATGCGTAGGGTTTAGCTGGCCTTAGTGGACCGGAACCAACCCCCTTTTAAACTTTCTTTGCGTCAGGTGTTCCTTGCGTAGGGTCTAGCTGGCCTTAGTGGACCGGAACCAACCTCTTTTCAACCTTGTTCTTGATTTATCTCTACTTTAGCAGCAAAAATCCTGCACTCCCTAGTCGCATACTGCGAGTTTTCCTGGATGCGCAGGAAAAATGACTGTGGAGTGTTGGTGGCTCCGTGACGCCACAGAGCCGGCACAGTCGTTGAGTGCCTCACAAAACCTAAAATTACTTCTTATTTGCTTTTAATTATTGTCTTCACGCTTTATCGTTGTTGGGTTGGGAAATAAAACCCTCCTCTTTTGCACGCCACATCGATTTTTTTGATTCCTCCTCCTCCCCCCTCCCTCCCCCCTCCCCCACTAATATTTCACCAAAAACTCTTTTCCAGACCCCCCCTTCCCCCCTCACGAAAAAAGATTCCTGAAGACCAATTGGTCATGGATCCAAAACACAAAAGCAACAACAAAACAAAAAAGCAAATAGTACATTTTTAAAGACCACCAAAACAAAAAGAGCACAAAGCAGCAACAACAACTTTCAGTCAAACCCCCTTCCCCCCTTTCTTACAAAAAAAATGGACAGTGGAGGTAGTCCACCCCCTTATAAGCATATTGAGGTGACACGCAAAGGCCATGTCACTACAGTCATGATCTGCCGGGAAGAGGCTCGCAACGCTGTCAACGGACCCTGCGCACAGGAGCTTATCCACGCCTTCGACGCCTTCGACCGAGACACAACCCAACGCGCAGCAGTGCTCTGCGGGAGGGGAGGGCATTTCTGTGCGGGGGCAGACCTCCACAGTGTATCTTCCGGGAAGGACGCACCACGCATCGACATTGGGCAGAAGGAAGGCCCCATGGGTCCGACCCGAATGATATTAAGCAAGCCGGTCATAGCTGCGGTCAGCGGACCCTGTGTTGCAGGGGGTCTAGAGCTTGCTGTGTGGTGCGATATGAGGGTTGTGGAGGAGACGGCGTACTTTGGTGTATACTGCAGAAGGTTTGGTGTTCCGTTGATTGATGGCGGGACGATCAGACTGCCGAGGTTGATAGGGCAGTCGCGCGCAATGGATATGATATTAACAGGACGGAAGGTGACTGCGGATGAAGCTTTATCCTTTGGGCTTGCAAACAGAGTGGCACCACATGGTACGTCGCGTGAAGCGGCAGAGGCGCTTGCAAAAGAGATTAGCATGTTCCCTCAAGCTACAATGCGTGCCGATAGAATGTCAGCCATTACCGGTTGGGACGCGCCCTATGCTGATGTTCTCGATCGAGAGTTCGAAGCAGCCCTTCATACCCTATCAGACGCAAAGGCAGGGGCCTCTCGGTTCAGCTCAGGAGATGGGAGGCATGGGAAGTTTGCGAAGCTGTGATGGGGGAGGAGGAGGAGGAGGAGGGAGGAGGGGGAAGGAGAATCTCTGGTGGTGGTATTGAAATGTCTGTGAATTTATGTAAAACGAAGCCCTTTAAGGAGTGGAGGACGATCTGTGTACCTTTTGCAGAAAAAAAAATTGGGGGGGTTTTTTTTGGGATGATATTTGAGTGCCAGAGGTTTACTATGTGTGTCGAGTGACTTTTTTTTTAACGTGCTTTTCTTGAATCTCTAAATCATGTTGTCCCCCCTTCCCGATCAGGGTGGGGTAATGACTGTATACCTGCTTACAGCTTCCCTGTAAACCACTCCCAAGCGCAACACTACGGGGTTCGATAACCCGCGGAGTGTCAGTTGTCTGGGTCCCAGAGGCGTTTTCGCACTATCAACTTCACTTTAATATCGTTGATGTAACAGCGGAAAAACTGTGTTCCACTATGTTGCATCTGGGATTGGGTGTAGGGAAAATGATATTCTTCGTGCAAGAGAAGAGAGCGCGGCGGGCATTACACAATAATAAAAACCACGCCCCCCTTTTTTTTTCAAGGTGACCAAGCACGAAAGGCTTAGGGTCATCTTATAACCTGTCTATTCTTCACAGAGGATACACTCCACTAATTATTTTTGTCGAACGTAAAATACGAGTCTCTCGTTTTTCTTTTTCTACATTTTTTTTTATATGATTACACCGTGAGCAGGCGGGTTGAACGTTATTGGCATTGTATGCATAGTAAGGGTACTCCCTTCTGTGTTTGCTTTCTTTTTGAGGGTTCTGTGAAGACAGAAAAAAGAAATCGCGGCTACTCTCTATGTGATAGTAGTTGATATGCAAAGCAAACGTTGTTCACATAAGATGCTTCGTAACGCCTGCCCTGTTGCTGCCGCGTACTGCGGTCTGCAGCAGGTTACACATAGGTGGCAGCAGCCCAGCTCTTTGATGTGGCTCTTTGATGTGAAGGGAATGTGTGCACTTTCAACGTCTCTGTTCTTCCAACGTTCCCCTAGTTTCCTAACCTCTCATCGTCAACGTGGGAGCCCCTCAACACCGAGCATTCAGCAAAAGTGTTTGTGCAGAGGGGAAAAAAAAGTCAATTTATTCTTTTTTGGTCAAGAGTAGTCCCATGCAAGACCGTGTGCCATGCATGCAGCATCCCGCGCTGTGTACCAACGAAGTGCTCCCTCGTCGGTTTGAGGATCTTGTGGAGGTGTGCACAAAGTGTTTTGTCTGACTTCCAACTCGCGTTAGTGTTTCGGAACCAACACCGCATATGATGATAAAAGTAACTCTTCACAGACCTGTACGCGAGGACCTTTTTCCCAATGTCGATACTGTTATATCTATTGGCTCTCTGACTGCTTTCGTGTTGTCTTGCCTGTTCGTTTCTGTTCTCTGCACCCTTTTTTTCACTCAGCTCTTTGTTGGAATGCAGATGATGAAAAACTCACACTGTCTTCAATACCTGATCTCTCAGTCGGAAAATTCATTTTTTGTGACGACAAGACTTTCATTTGTCCTGACCTCTGATTTTGTTCCACACATTCCTCTTTTTTTGCACACGGAAGCTAATCCAACACACAAGGCAAGTCCTCCGGCGGGATGTGGAGGGCCTACCCCTCGCCTGCCTATCATGCTTGCCTGAGAGATGTGACCGATGGAGCTGTCTTACCTGCCAGCCTCTGTGCTGGCTAGTTCCTGGAGGGGGGCGTTTTTTTCCCAGCTGTGTTCTAACCACGCCACCCTCACACTCACTACCATCGCAGATCCACAAAGGGGGGAGTGAGTAAATGGTGGTGCATCCATGCAGGACATGTGGAGCGGAGAAGTCAAAGAAGGGCCTTTCCTTCAAAAACAAGGTAATGCGTGCCGCGCACGAGTACAATTGCGGGGAAAATTTCCCATGCAGGATTTGTGGGTCTACGAAGTCCAAAGCTCGCAACCCATTTAAAGACGAAGAAATGCGTGACCGGCATGAGGTCAGCTGCAGGCTTAAAAACCCGATTCTTTTTCCATGCAGAATATGCGGGGCGACTAGGTCCAAAGGTCGCATCATATTTACTTGCGAAGAAATTCGTGACCGGCATGAGGTCAGCTGCAAGCGCAACAACAGTCCAACTGTTTTTCCATGTCGGATATGCGAGGCGACAAAGTCCAAAGCTGGCAACACATTTGCAGACAAAAGAATTCGTGACCAGCATGAGGTCACCTGCAGGCGCAATAGCCCAACTGTAATTTCCTGCAGGGTATGCGGGGCGACGGAGTCCAAAGCTGGCAACGAATTCACAAACGAAAGTCGTAACCAGCACGAGGCCAACTGCAGGAGCCACAACCACAGCAACCGTCACCGCAACCACAGTCCCAACGAGCCGTCGTCTGTTACGGATCCGCGTCGTTTGTGCAGTGGCTGCCACATGAACTATGTCACGTCCCAATCCCATTGCGCATCATGCTTGGCCAGAAGCAGAAGCACTGCACGCAGACCCAGAACAAGACTGTCAAGGGCGGATCAGCAGTGCATCACCTACCGTGGTGTGGGGAGGAGGCCTGGGTACAAGGGGATTAAGTTCATCGTCCCACTGCCCGGGCTCAGCAGTGTTATACCACGCAATTTGCTTGACAACGTCGCAGCGTCGTCGGAAGAAGCCAAGCAGAAGAAAGGGTGGTACGGGGCGAGCTACCTAAAGGGACGTTACAAGTCTGCACACCTGGAGGGTGCGGGAACACTCACCCGCGAAGCAGCGTTTGAGGATGAAGGCACAGCTCGCAGCTTTCTGAAAGACCTGCTGACTGTGGAGACAGCACAGAGCATCAGTGACGTGCGTGCGTACGACATACACGAAGCTGTCATCAAAGGCGGAGAGGGACCATGTGGCACACTCTACCGCATCGACTGCGAAGGGCTGGCTGAGAAGCGTCCCAGCGTCCTGCGGGGGGACAGGGTCCGTGTTTGCGACAACACCACTGAACACTTCGACATGGGTTTCGTCCACTTTGTAAGCCTTGACCATGTGCTTGTCTCGTTTGATATCAGGTTCCAGCCACGTGGGAGTACCTTCCTGGTGATCTTCAGCATGCCGGAGACCAATTGGAAAAAACAGTTCCTTGCACTGAAGGAGGCACCACTGCTGACAGCGGGCTACGTCAACGAGCACTTCGCAGACTGCAGCAAGCGTGCTGCGGACCTGTACCACCACACGTCCCAAAGTGCATTGACCATGAACCCCGAGCAGCAGGAGTGCATCAACAGGATCCTGCACCCGCCACCACCTGGGAAGCATCATCTGGTGCTGCTGCACGGCCCACCTGGGACAGGCAAGACCACGACGCTTGCTGCAGCCATCGAGCAACTGCTGCACAAGGGTGTCGTCTCCCGTGACCGCACACAAGTCTCCCGACCACGCATCTTGGTGGTCACTCCAAGCAACGAAGCTGCGAATCTGCTATTTGAGCTTCTGGTGGCACGCAAGGCGGTAACATCAAGCACAAAGCACATTCGCTTGATCGCGGAAATGTACAACCCAGAGTTTTGCCCACAAACTGTGCGGCCGTACGTCGAAAAAGCGTCAGGCACGAACGTAGGTAGTCTGATGGAGGCGGAACTGATCATATGCACCCTTATGGTGACGGGGACGATGTACACGATGGGCCTTGCGAAGGGGTGGTTCTCGCATATTGCAATTGACGAAGCAGGGCAGGCGACAGAGGCAGAGATTCTGGTGCCTCTGCTGTTCCTTGACGGCAAGTCTGTCGGAGGCACGTGTGTGACCCTTGCTGGTGACCACAAGCAGCTGGGCCCTGTGCTGAGGTCAATGCCGAGCAAGATGCTTGGGTTTGGCATCTCACTTCTCGAGCGACTGATGCAGTCGTGCAGCTCAAGCTCTGTGCAGCTGCTGGACAGCTACCGTGCACACCCCAGCATCATGGCTGTGTACAACGAGCTGACCTACAACAACACGCTGCGTGCAAAGGCGAACCCAGAACAGTACAGCATCCTGAAGGGGACAGGTGTCTTCGGCCCATCCTCAGAGGACTTCCATCCACTGGTGTTCCACCATGTGGAAGGGAAGGAGACACGTGACGCCGACTCCCCCTCGTGGAGGAACGAGACCGAGGCATTGAAGGTCGTGGACTTGGTGACGAAGCTTTTGCAGACTGGGAAGCTCCAGTTCAAGGATGTTGTTGTGCTGGCACCGTATCTGAAGCAGTGCCAGGTGATCCGTGACAAACTGCACTACAAGTTTGAAGCAGGTGCAGCCCCATTCATCAAGCCCTCCTGGGATACTTACAAAAGGAAGCTGATGCCCATACGTGTATGCACTGTGGAGGCGTTCCAAGGTCGCGAGGCAAAGGCTGTCATCCTGTCTTGTGTGCGTTCTCGGGAGGCGTCTGAGGTGCCGAACGACCACCGCCAGAGCATTGGGTTCCTGGGTCAGCCGCAACGACTGAACGTGGCGATCAGCCGCCCAATTGCTGGGTTGTTTGTGGTGGGGAACATCGGGACTCTGATGTCTGACCATCATTGGACGCGTTTGGTGGAGATCTTCAGAGACAGCAAGGCCTTGGTTGACTCGTATGGGGATATGATCGGTGATGCGGCCTTCAGTGCGATTGAGGCACAGTACGCCGTGACAAGAGAAGAGCTGCGTCAGCATGCGAGCACCTGGACTGCCGCAGAAGAGGTGGAGGGTGAAGAGCAGGCGGCATTGCTGGACACAGAGTGGGGCCGTGTCGAGTGAGTGTTCACGTGCAGAAATGAACTCACACTCTTGTCCATTTATCCCAGATACATCTTTATGCTTTTTAAACTTTTCTCTTTTTACTGCGACTGTTAGTGGAGCACGCCAGCGAGGCTTAACGAGCGGCACAGTCATTCAGATGTGTTCAGAGGTGCATGAGAGGCACTGGCATGTTTCACGTTTTGTTTTTTGTTTTGTTCACCCCGACACACAGACAAGATGCGATAGTGTCCTGTGATGTTGGGTTTCTCGGCTTCGTCATGGTGACTGAGCACGCACCAAAGGTGTCCTGTCACGAGCGAGCTTTTGTATTTCAAGCCAACTTTTTTCAAGCCGGCAAAAGTGAAAACTGGTCCACCCGCTTGGGTCCAATGAATCGGGTTGATGGTCTCCTATGTGATGGTGATCTTGCAAACGTGTGTTTTATTTTTCACTTTTGACGCAGTGAGGCGTATTATTCCCCTTTTTTGCTTTTTTACTTGCCCATTTTTTGTTTTCTTTTTTTGGTGCAGGAGTGTGCACAGACAACTTCCCTTTTTCTCCAATACCACAAGATGTACGATGAATGACATCTAAAAAAATATCTGTGGTTCGGGCTTCTCTCCTTGTGTTATTGCACAGGGTAAATGTCAAATGTTTTGTTTTCCCCCCTCTCTCTGGGGGTTTGTCAACGTAACGAAGAACAGCATCAAAAATAATGTTGAAATAAAACAGGCTTTTTTTCTACATGTTGTCCCCGTCACCAGATTTTGGCCGGAAAGATTTTTTCCCTCATTCCCATGCTCTGATACGCGAGCACCTTGCTGCATTGAAGCTCACACATGATGACAAAAGTAACTCTTCACAGACCTGTACGCGAGGACCTTTTTCCCAATGTCGATACTGTTATATCTATTGGCTCTCTGACTGCTTTCGTGTTGTCTTGCCTGTTCGTTTCTGTTCTCTGCACCCCTTTTCTCACTCAGCTCTTTGTTGGAATGCAGATGATGAAAAACTCACACTGTCTTCAATACCTGATCTCTCAGTCGGAAAATTCATTTTTTTGTGACGACAAGACTTTCATTTGTCCTGACCTCTGATTTTGTTCCACACATTCCTCTTTTTTTGCACACGGAAGCTAATCCAACACACAAGGCAAGTCCTCCGGCGGGATGTGGAGGGCCTACCCCTCGCCTGCCTATCATGCTTGCCTGAGAGATGTGACCGAGCTGCACATCCATACTGTTCTGAGCATGTGTGCTGATGATGATTTTATTTATGTGTTTCAAGACCTGATCTTACGATATGAAGCTACCTTTCATCGGGATTTACGACTGAAGAACAGAACCAAAGCAAGCGACACACAACACCACACACGATGATAAAAGTAACTCTTCACAGACCTGTACGCGAGGACCTTTTTCCCAATGTCGATACTGTTATATCTATTGGCTCTCTGACTGCTTTCGTGTTGTCTTGCCTGTTCGTTTCTGTTCTCTGCACCCTTTTCTTCACTCAGCTCTTTGTTGGAATGCAGATGATGAAAAACTCACACTGTCTTCAATACCTGATCTCTCAGTCGGAAAATTCATTTTTTGTGACGACAAGACTTTCATTTGTCCTGACCTCTGATTTTGTTCCACACGTTCCTCTTTTTTTGCACACGGAAGCTAATCCAACACACAAGGCAAGTCCTCCGGCGGGATGTGGAGGGCCTACCCCTCGCCTGCCTATCATACTTGCCTGAGAGACGTAACCGAGCGAGGTTCTGGAGCTGTCTTACCTGCCAGCCTCTGTGCTGGCTAGTTCCTGGAGGGGTGCGTTAAGTTCCCAGCTGTGTTCTAACCACCCCACCCTCCTCCTCACTACACCGCACAATCACCCCAGATTCACAAAGAGGAGAGAGTAAATGGCAAGAGGGGTACCTCTTTTTCCATGCAGGATATGCGATGCGTGGAAGTCCAGAGCTGGCAAGGCATTTACTTGCGAAGAACGTCGTGACTGGCACGAGGTCAGCTGCAGACGTAATAACCCGATTCTTTTCCCATGTAGGATATGCGAAACGACTAGGTCCAAAGCTGGCAACGACTTCACTTACGAAGAAATCCGTGACCGGCATGAGGTCAGCTGCAGACGCAACAAAACTGTTGCATGTAGGCTATGTGGGGCGACGGAGTCCAGAGCTGGCAACGAATTCACATTCGAAAGTCGTGACCAGCACGAGTCCAACTGCAACGGCAACTCCTACAGCAACCGCAACCACAGTACCTACGAGTCGTCGTCCTGGACGGATACGTACGCATCATGCTTCACCAGAAGCACTGCACGCAGACCCAGAACAAGACTGTCAAGGGCGGATCAGCAGTGCATCACCTACCGTGGTGTGGGGAGGAGGCCTGGGTACAAAGGGATTAAGTTCATCGTCCCACTGCCCGAGCTCAGCAGGGTAGTGCCACACAGCCTGCTTGACAACGTCGCAGCGTCGTCGGAAGAGGCGAATCAGAAGAAAGGGTGGTACGGGGCGAGCTACCTGAGGGAGCGTTACAAGTCTGCACACCTGGAGGGTGCGGGAACACTCACCCGCGAAGCAGCGTTTGAGGATGAAGGCACAGCTCGCAGCTTTCTGAAAGACCTGCTGACTGTGGAGACAGCACAGAGCATCAGTGACGTGCGTGCGTACGACATACACGAAGCTGTCATCAAGGGCGGAGAGGGACCATGTGGCACACTCTACCGCATCGACTGCGAAGGGCTGGCTGAGAAGCGTCCCAGCGTCCTGCGGGGGGACAGGGTCCGTGTTTGCGACAACACCACTGAACACTTCGACATGGGTTTCGTCCACTTTGTCAACCTTGACCATGTGCTTGTCTCGTTTGAGAGCGGCTTCCAGCCACGTGGGAGTACCTTCTTGGTGATCTTCAGCATGCCGGAGACCAATTGGAAAAAACAATTCCTTGCACTGAAGGAGGCACCACTGCTGACAGCGGGCTACGTCAACGAGCACTTCGCAGACTGCAGCAAGCGTGCTGCGGACCTGTACCACCACACGTCCCAAAGTGCATTGACCATGAACCCCGAGCAGCAGGAGTGCATCAACAGGATCCTGCACCCGCCACCACCTGGGAAGCATCATCTGGTGCTGCTGCACGGCCCACCTGGGACAGGCAAGACCACGACGCTTGCTGCAGCCATCGAGCAACTGCTGCACAAGGGTGTCGTCTCTCGTGACAGCACACAAGTCTCCCGACCACGCATCTTGGTGGTCACTCCAAGCAACGAAGCTGCGAATCTGCTATTTGAGCTTCTGGTGGCACGCAAGGCGGTAACATCAAGCACAAAGCACATTCGCTTGATCGCGGAAATGTACAACCCGGAGTTTTGCCCACAAACTGTGCGGCCGTACGTCGAAAAAGCGTCAGGCACGAACGTAGGTAGTCTGATGGAGGCGGAACTGATCATATGCACCCTTATGGTGACAGGGACGATGTACACGATGGGCCTTGCGAAGGGTCACTTTACACACATAGCAATTGACGAAGCAGGGCAGGCGACAGAGGCAGAGATTCTGGTGCCTCTGCTGTTCCTTGACGGCAAGTCTGTCGGAGGCACGTGTGTGACCCTTGCTGGTGACCACAAGCAGCTGGGCCCTGTACTGAGGTCAATGCCGAGCAAGATGCTTGGGTTTGGCATCTCACTTCTCGAGCGGCTGATGCAGTCATGCAGCTCAAGCTCTGTGCAGCTGCTGGACAGCTACCGTGCACACCCCAGCATCATGGCTGTGTACAACGAGCTGACCTACAACAACACGCTGCGTGCAAAGGCGAACCCAGAACAGTACAGCATCCTGAAGGGGACAGGTGTCTTCGGTCCATCCTCAGAGGACTTCCATCCACTGGTGTTCCACCATGTGGAGGGGAAGGAGACACGTGACGCCGACTCCCCCTCGTGGAGGAACGAGACCGAGGCATTGAAGGTTGTGGACTTGGTGACGACGCTCCTGCAGACTAGGAAGCTCCAGTTCGAGGACGTTGTTGTGCTGGCACCGTATCTGAAGCAGGGTCAGGTGATCCGTGACAAACTGCACTACAAGTTCGAAGCAGGTGCAGCCCCTTTCATCAAGCCGTGGGACTACAAGAGAAAGCTGATGCCCATCCGTGTGTGCACTGTGGAGGCGTTCCAAGGTCGCGAGGCAAAGGCTGTCATCCTGTCTTGTGTGCGTTCTCGGGAGGCGTCTGAGGTGCCGAACGACCACCGCCAGAGCATTGGGTTCCTGGGTCAGCCGCAACGACTGAACGTGGCGATCAGCCGCCCGATTGCTGGGTTGTTTGTGGTGGGGAACATCGGGACTCTGATGTCTGACCCGCATTGGACGCGTTTGGTGGAGATCTTCAGAGGCAGCAAGGCCTTGGTTGACTCGTATGGGGATATGATCGGTGATGCGGCCTTCAGTGCGATTGAGGCACAGTACGCCGTGACAAGAGAAGAGCTGCGTCAGCATGCGAGCACCTGGACTGCCGCAGGAGAGGTGGAGGGTGAAGAGCAGGCGGCGTTGCTGGACACAGAGTGGGGCCGTGTCGAGTGAGTGTTCACGTGCAGAAATGAACTCACACTCTTGTCCATTTATCCCAGATACATCTTTATGCTTTTTAAACTTTTCTCTTTTTACTGCGACTGTTAGTGGAGCACGCCAGCGAGGCTTAACGAGCGGCACAGTCATTCAGATGTGTTCAGAGGTGCATGAGAGGCACTGGCATGTTTCAAGTTTTGTTTTTGTTGCGTTTGCACTTTCAACTTCTTTTTTGTGTTTGTTCTTGTTTTGTTCGCCCGACACCGCAAGATGCGATGAATGCGATAGTGTCCTGTGATGTTGGGTTTCTCAGCTTTTTGGTGACTGAGCACAGACGCTTAGGTTCTTACAAACTTTTCTTTTTTTATACAGTGTGGCTGAAAGGCGGTGCATAAAGTGCGTAATAAGTGCGAATCACCCCGCTTCAGCCACACCATTCTCGTGGTTCCTTTTTTTGTTGTTGTTTGTTTTTGTTTTTTGCTTTTGCCCAGAATCTGTATTTATATGGATAATGCTACATTTAATGGAGAGGTAAAATGTACTGGCTGTATCCATCTCCTTTTTACTGTCAGCCCATATAATCCGTACCAACGAGGATAATGCTATTTTTAAGAGGTAAATTTTACTGGCTGTAACCTCACGGACTTTTATTAATGGGTACATGAAACTTTCTTTTCCAAAAAAAAACATAAAAAAACGAGTCACGTCACTAGCAGAAACAAACAATCCACATAAAGTAAAAAAAAAAGTTTGGGTACATTTAGTGCACCCTATTATACCATCTATTCAGTAGAATAGTTAGTATATGAAACAAGCTTTTGCTTTTGTCTCTTTTAAGTTTTGCTTTTGTTTTGTTCACTCGACACCACAGATGCGACAGTGTGCTGTGATGTTGGGTTTCTCAGCTTTATGGTGAGTGAGCACAGAAGCTTAGGTTCTTACAAACTTTTCTTTTCTTTTTTTATTCACACGGTTATTCCCTCAGTCACTGCGTCCACTTTAGGTTCCTAGGATCATCCTGGCTCATTTTTTTTAATATTCGAAATGGATGTAGGACTGCATGGCTGGCGGTCCACCCAGTTCACATGTCACGTACCAAAGGTACACTGTTCATGAGGGCTTTTGTATTTCAAGCCAGCTTTTTTCCCCAAATATCGGCAAAAGTGAAAACTGGTCCACCCGCTTGGGTCCGATGAATCGAGTTGATGGTCTCCTATGTGATGGTGATCTGTTTTATTTCAGGTACACTGTCACGAGAGGGCTGTTGTATTTCAGCTCAAGTTTATTTTTCACTTTTGACGCAGTGAGGCGCATTATTTTCCCTTTTTTGCTTTTTAGTTGCCCATTTTTTGTTTTGTTTTTTGGTGCAGCAGTGCACAGACAACTTCCCTTTTCTCCGATACCACAAGATGTATGAAGCATGACTGGGAAAAAAAAATCTGTGGTTCGGGTTTCTCTCTCTGTGTTATTGCACAGGGTAAACTGCATATATTTTGTTGTCCCCCTCTCTGGGGGTTTGCCAACGAAGCGAACATCAGCAAAAATGATGTTGAAATAAAAACAGGCCTTTTTCTAAATGTCGTCCCCGCCACCAGATTTTGGCTGGACAACGGGGAAAGATTTTTTCCCCGTTTTTTCCCCGTTGAAGCGCACAGATGATGGAGTTCACAGCTGTATGTACACATGTTCTGAGCATGTGCTGATGATGATTTTATTTATGTGTTTCAAGACCTGATCTTACGATATGAAGCTACCTTTTATCGGGATTTACGACTGAAGAACAGAACCAAAGCGAGCGACACACAACATCACACATGATGATAAAAGTAACTCTTCACAGACCTGTACGCGAGGACCTTTTTCCCAATGTCGATACTGTTATATCTATTGGCTCTCTGACTGCTTTCGTGTTGTCTTGCCTGTTCGTTTCTGTTCTCTGCACCCTTTTTTTCACTCAGCTCTTTGTTGGAATGCAGATGATGAAAAACTCACACTGTCTTCAATACCTGATCTCTCAGTCGGAAAATTCATTTTTTGTGACGACAAGACTTTCATTTGTCCTGACCTCTGATTTTGTTCCACACATTCCTCTTTTTTCTGTACTTCATTGGTCTCGCTACGTAACCCCCTCTGACAATCACTCCCCCTGCCCCCCCTCCCCCGCCCCACCCCTGGCACCTTGGTTTCCCCTCCCCCCGCCCCCTGCCGCCTTGGTGTTTGTCAACCCCCCCCTACGTGGTGCGGCTTGTGAAGGGTCACTAGGAGTTCTTCCCCCCCGACACATATCGGCATCACAAAATGTCTTCAAGCTTCGAGGAGCTGCTGAAGAAGGCCAAAGCCCTTAAGGCTAAGGCAAAATCCCCTCTCGTGCGCCAGAGGCTCCTCGAGATCTTGGGTTTACTCCTCGATCTCGCCTTTGACGACGAGGACGCAGGCCCCGCCCCCGCCAAACGGCCAAGGTTGGAGCCGGCGCCAACCCCGCCCCCTACAACGAACAGCACCAGCAACAACAACAACGACGACGACAACGACAAGGGCATGGACGAGGCCGCCGCACCTACCTTACCGCCCAAAGCGAAAATGCAACAGAAGGAGAAGAAGAAGAAGAACGGCTGGCAGACCGTGAAGGGGCCGAAGAAGGGCACGCCCCATGCCACCAACGCGCAAAGACCGGCGGACGCTCCTACGCAGTCGCTCCTCCTACGCCAAGAGGACTGGGACATCCCGGTGAGGACGGCGCAGGACTTCGAAGACCCTACTCCACCTGCGAGTGGCGTGCTCCTCATCCCGAAGGACACCTCCGACGCCGGGCGGCACGAATGGGTTGAGCGTCTGAGGGGACTATCAGTGCTCGCCAAAAACAGCGGATTTGGGCTGGTATCATTCCGCCCACTGTCATCGAACCCGGAGCAGGAGCAGAAGCTGCCGATGCTCTTCAGCAAAGGCGGCGTGACGGTGTGCCGCGATGTGTACACGTGGTACACCGACGAGGTGAAGCCGAAGGTGAAGTTCGCCACCGTGGAGGTACAGGACTCCACCACAGTCATCCAGGCTGTGGTACGGAAGTCGGCCCTGAGCGCCGTTACGCAGAAGCTGCTGAACGACCTGAAGACGGCCGCCCCAGCTATGGCTGAGCTGGTGAAGAGAGCGACACTGCAGCTGGATGTGAAGACCCAACACAACAGGGTCTTCCACGTCACAACCTACAGTGACAGGACCGAGGCGTCGGTACGCGTGCCGGTGGCGAAGAAGATGGAGCTACTGCGCAGTAGTGGGAGGTACGGGGTGTTCTGGCGGACCATCTCCTTTGTGAAAGGGGGATACCAGGAGCCCATCCTCTGGCTCAAGACCGAGGCGACGTTGAAGGAGGCCCTGCGGGTGCACGAGGTGGTGAAGAGCGACGGTGTAGTTTCGGCCGCCAAGCGGTATGGTTTGCGCATGGGCAGCGGTGACGACCTGGAGAGGTACCGGACGGCAGCAGGCAACTTGGCGTGCGAGCCCCGCGACACCTCGGGGTTGCTGTACGAAGTGCGTGGTGCCTCTCCCACAGAAGAGGCGGATGATGTGATGCGCTCGCTGCAGTCGTCGTGGCAGTGTGTCTCCCGCAAGTCGTACCGCACGAAGGGGTCCCTGGTCCTCATTGTCGAGAGCGCGTCTGCCCCCCAGTGGCCGATCTTATGCAGGAGTAACAGGTCCTCTCTCCATATCACTGAGTGCACCACGGACGCCTTGCGCCACAAGAAGAGCAAGGGCAAGACCTACGTTGGTGCAGTGAAGCGGCAGAAGGTGACCCTCTCGATGGAGGACTTCCCGGCGCTGAGCCCTGACCCCAGCAATGCGAGCAGGGGTGTGAAGCGTACTGCGACTGGTCAGCCTGCGCCTGCACCGACACCTGCAACAGCCGACGACCGCTCCCTCTTCAAGAGGGCGATAGACATGTTCTCCAGGTCCCCGGCCAGAGAGGAGATGGCTGAGGATGTGGAATTGCCTGATGCCGAATCTGAGGAGGGTGATAAGGAGGAGGTGCATGTGCATGCGTGGAACCAATCGCACACAGTGGTGGTGCAGACAAAGGACGCCGCCTGCGCATGTTGTGCGACTAAAATTAAGCACAACCACGGCGCCAACAAGTGCCCGGGTTGCGACGCGCTCATCTGTGCCACGTGCTTCGGCAACAGCCAGTGACTTGACCCCAAGCTCGTTAAGCATGTGACTACCACCATGCAACAATGTCTCCTCTCCGACGGAGACATCCACCCGCATCCTGGACCCAAGAAAGCCTCAAGCAAGACCGGCACGCAGCACAACATCCGCACAGCCGGCCCACCAGCAGCGAAGAAACAGCGCACTGCTGCCGCCAGCACAGGACCACCCGTGTCTGCCGTTCCCCCTACGAGCGAAGGTTGCATCACAGTCACCACCTGCAACGTCACCTCCTACGCCAACCACGCTGCCTGCACGCTTGCGTTGAACAGCACAGTGCTCTGCCTGCAGGAAGTGAAGCTGACGGAAGAAGGTGCCCGCAGGATGGAAGCCGACCTCCCGCCTGTCTGGAAGCCACTTTGGGGCAGACCGCAGCCTGGATACATGCTTGCAGGTATACGTCACCCCACCATTGCGGAGAGGGGCGGTGTAGCCACACTAGTGCGCAGACCCACGAGCGCATTCCATGACAACACGTTGACCGACATCAACTTGTTCCAAGACAGGATTCAGCTCACGCGCTTGGCCCTGGGGGCGGGTGGTGTCTTCCTATACATCTTCAACGTGTACGCCCATTCAGGCTCTGAAGGAGGGAGGAAGAAGGATCGCGAGAAACTTCTGCACTGCGTCCTCAACACCATGCCTAATGCTCTAGGGAAGGACGTGCCGGTGGTTGTGTGCGGTGACCTGAACACCTCTGCCTCTACGTCGTACATCTTGCGGGAAGCGGTGAAGTCTGGGTGGACTGATGCTGCTGTGGTGCAGGCCCAAAGGCTTGGATGTGTCCCTCCTCCTCCAACCTTTATGCGACGCGACTCAGATGGTACGCGGATTGACCACGTATTGCTGAATGAGGTGGCGGCCGCCGCCTTGTCTAGGTGTACGACGCACCACGTGGGAGTACCGCAGCACAGCGCTGTCACTGTGGAACTCTCCCTTGCAGCATTCGCACAACTAGTCTACCGATTTGTTGTACCGAAGGATCTGTCGATGGTGAAGCCTGACCTGAGTGTGCAGAGATCAGCACAATGCGCCGCTCTCCTGGCTGCGAAGGGCTTCCACGAAGCTGAAACACGTCTGGACGTACATGACATGTGGAATGCGGTGTCGCAGGCCAGTGAGGAGTATCTTCTTTTGTGTGCGAATGACGACGGCATCCCCACGAATCGTGGCCACCGTGGCCGTGGTGAGGTGAGGCAGCCGGTGCAGAAATCGATCGCAGCTCCGACCACGAAGTACTCGACTGGTGCTGCCCCCCCTCGACAGGTGGAGTTGGCCCGCCTGGCTAACATGTCTCTCGAGCTCGAGATTCAACTTAAAAGATTGGTGAATGGGGGGTTCACCGTGCTGGAGCACAAGACTCGCCGCCTGTGGGAATCGACACTCCGAAAATGCAAGGAGCTGCGTGTGCGTGACCTATCTGTGGACGACCTTCCCCTGGGCATAGCAGAGCAGCTGACGCTAGCAGAGGACCTCCACACTACCTCTGCGTCTCTGGCGAGTGACCTGGGTAGGGACACCAGGACCTACAGGGAAAAGCAACAGAAGCTGAAGGCGGTACACAACTTTGACGTGGACCGAAAAAAGCTCACGGCCTTCTGCAGGGGCTCCCTACCCGACGAGCTGCTGGCTGTGGCTAGAAGAGACGGAACCCTGACGGCCAACGCGCAAGAGATGGATGCCATCCTCCAGGAAGAGTGGAAATCTGTGTTCCAGCTCTACCGCGAGTGTGCCGAGCCGGAATATGCTGATTTCGACGCTGTGTTTGGGAAGCATGTGACGAAGCACAACATGGATCTGCTCCCTCTCACTGGGGAAGACCTGGACCGCGTTCTGCAGAGTAAGAAGAAGTCTGGCGCATGTGGTGTCGATGGGTGGCGTATGGGTGAGCTGAAACGCCTTCCGATGGTCCTGCTGAACGCATTTGCCACAACGTTCAACGAGATCGAAGAATCCGGCACGTGGCCTGAAGCGTTGCTCACTGCGCTTGTGACGCTCACTCCCAAGGGAGAGGGAAAGGGCCCACTGGACCACCGCCCGATCACCGTGACGAGCAGTGTGTATAGGCTATGGGCTTCTGCACGCGTTCGGAACATCCAGAAGTGGCAAGAAACCTGGATACATAAGGACCAGCACGGCTTCCGCCCTCGCCACGGGGCCCACAACGTTCTGTTTGACATCTGCACACAGCTGGAAGACGCACTGTCTGGAGGAGAACCGCTGTACGGTCTGGCACTTGACTTTGCTAAATGCTTTGACCGTGTCCCCCAGAAGCTTACCCTCGAGCTCGCAGCACGACTTGGGCTACACCCCCGCATTCTGCAGCCGCTCCGCACCATGTACGAGCAACTGCAACGTAGGTTCCAGCTTCCACTTGGCGTAGGTACCTCGTTTAGAGTGACGAACGGCATCCTCCAAGGGTGCCCCATCAGCGTCGTAATGATTAATGCGCTGGTCGCGGTGCTGCTGAAGGACCTGGACAGCTGCAAGAACTCCTGCTCACGAGCGTACGCTGACGACATCACCCTACTGTCACGGAAGTCGATGAACAGCTTAGAGCCATGCCTGCGCATTGTGGAGAGGTTCTGTGCCATCACCGGCATGAAACTTAACGACACCAAAACCGTAGCATTTGGATCACGTGAGAACTTTACCAGCACTCTTGCCTCGAACACAGGACACAGATACAAAACACTGGTGAAGGTCAAGATCCTAGGGGTCTACCTCTACTGCTCGAAGCACTCTCGACGCTCCTCCCCTGATCGAGTCCGCAAGGCCATCGCAGCCCTACAACGCCTACGATGTATGCCGCTGGCGTTCTACCACAAGTATAGAATTGTGTCAGAATGCATCCTCCCGGGTGCGCTGTATGAGGTCCCGTACGCCCTGCCCTCGCAGTCTAGCTTGAAGGAACTCTCCACCGCCGTCAACACCTGCCTCTGGGGCAGTGACTATGGTACGCGCGCAGGCCTCGCAATACGCACGGTACTGTTGAAGAGCCATCGCACTGACCCGGCCGCCATCGTATGCAACCGGTCCATGAACGTTGTGCTTGACCACATAGCATTTGATGCAACACTGAGAGAACGATGCCTGTCGATACACAAGAGGTACAACGCAGGAGGAGGTTGGGACTTCCGCCCCCACGGGCCGGTCGGCAACATGACCTCCACTAGCATACTGACAGGCGTGAGATGGTGTGACGACCTAACAACCGTCACGGAGCTGTCAAGCGCCCCCGTGGAAGAAGAGAAGACACACGCCCTAGGTCTTCTCGCGCCAGGTGAACGACACCACGCCATTCGCGAAATCGTCCGACGACAGAAGTTCACAGATCTTGCCTTGGACAGACCGACTTACGATGGCGCTCAACACGGCGTCAACCTCGCCGACACCACGTACCTGCACGACCAATTGCAGTGGTCCCACCCCCTGCTAGCTTACCGCCTCCGCCGTATCATCTGCGATGGGATACTCTACGCGCATCCTACGGTGCTGTGCCTATACGAGTCAACAAAGAGAGGTGGCATACACCTCGAAGTGAATCAGTGCCCCTTATGCCTCACACCAACCTCCGGGCTGGCGAAGCACCTGCTGTGGACTTGCCCGCACACTGTATCTGCTAACGTGAAGGAAGCGCACCGCCCTCTCCGCGACAGGATCGGCCCGAACACCCCGAGTTGCCTGGCTATGCATGGCATAGCTCCCACGAACACGCCCAAGCAAGTCGTCGTTGACACGCAGAGATACCTGCTGGACGTCACCACCGCAGTAGATGATCACCTGTCCTCGCGGACTACCACAGCGCCTACACGCCACCCATGGCGTATGGACTTTGAAGTGTTCGATGCGCCCCCATACCAGGAGGCCATCTACCGGCAGCTCGCCCCTTTCTTTGGGAAGGACGATGATCCGAGATGCAAGCAGAAGCGCCACGAACTGAAGCGAATGCTCCAATGGGCCTCCTCCCTGAAATGGAGCACCGCCAACCTGCCTGTGACATGCGTGGAACTTGCCATTGACTTGGAAATTTTCCACAGGATCTACGTTCTCCGGCCAACCTCTAACATTAGAGAACGGGCCTCTGCCTTGCGCACATTGCTCAACAAGCTTCACCGCCTGTGCAAAGCTCTTGGGATCCAAAACCCATTTCCCGCATCTGCCATCTCCTCCTCACGGGGCCTCCGGTCCATTGGCGCACCCGGACTTATAGGCTACGACCGTCGCCCAGTTTTTACGTACCCGCGCTACACTATGCACATGCTCGAACACGTCATCGTACGTGCCAAAATTACGAACTCCGGCTGGG
The DNA here is from genome assembly GCA_964035575.1 of Rhynchopus sp. YZ270_cl-10. NCBI lineage: Eukaryota > Euglenozoa > Diplonemea > Diplonemida > Diplonemidae > Rhynchopus > Rhynchopus sp. YZ270_cl-10. Next base: position 777,967 of record OZ037923.1, on the reverse strand, counting down.
GAAATGACATCATCCCTGACAACAAACTTGTAGAAGCCAGCGCAGCTGAAGCTATGCGATAACGAATATGATAAGGTGACTAAGCACGAGAGGCTTAGGATCATCTTATAAACTTTTCTTCTTTTTTTTTTGCACACGGGAGCTAATCCAACACACAAGGCAAGTCCTCCGGCGGGATGTGGAGGGCCTACCCCTCGCCTGCCTATCATACTTGCCTGAGAGCTGCAGCGAGAAGAGATCTGAAGAACACAACACGCCACACTGATCAAACCTGTACTCTGCCCTCGACCATAAGGCATCTGTTGTAGGAAATGCAGGGCAACTGTGTGCGCAAGACTTTCACTCACGATCTGTCCAAACACCTCCACAAACACAAAGGCAAGTCCTCCGGCGGGATGTGGAGGGCCTACCCCTCGCCCGCCCATCATGCTTGCCTGAGATGTAAACACCCGAACAGACACAAGCTGCACATCTACAGTATTCCGAACACCTGCCTGACATCCCACTCACATGAAGGCTTGGGTACGTCTTTACCAACTTTTCTCCTGACTTCCATGGCCACTTAAAACTGCGACACCTTTTGTCGGCGAGTAAACTCACAGGAGGACTTGGCGGCATCATCTACACGAGACTTAGCAGCTCTCAAGCCTCTCTGGCAGTACCACCACCTCCTTGTTGCAGCAGCTGTGATGCGACTTAAGGGTCTTGATGAATACTGCCCACAATGCTAACTATCAGTACTGTTTTCAATCTGTTACCCCAGGCGCCACTCACAACACACCACCATTACCACCACCACCACCACCACCAGAACGCAACGCGGCGAGCCCATACACTACTAAACGAAAAAAAAAACTATGTCAGAGGGGAACCTGTACCACTTCCCCTGGCGGATTTGCCTTGCAGGCGGCTGGTTAGACCAGCCGTGGGTTTCGGTATGCACACCCCACACCGCACACCCCACACCCCACACCGCACACCCATTATTTTTACTTTTGACGTTACACTCCAATACACACCTTCATTTTCTTTGAACTATTGATATCCCCCATTTCTTGACAATGCGAGAAACACAAGGAATACAATGTATTTTTCAACCTCGTTACCCTCACACGACCCTCCTTTCTCCCACCCCCCTCCACCCCCTCCACAGGAACTCCACCCAGGCGGCGTCGTCGTCGTCAACATCCACCCCTGCCAGCAGTTCAAAACCCGCTCCGGGCTTGCCACCTCCACCCGCACTGTCGGGATCCGTCTCTGGGGGACCGACAAAGGGGGCAGCCCGCCCGAGGGAACGGACCCACTGCAGCTCGCACGGTTTCTTTTCAACTGCGAGAACCCTGTTGACTGCGAATACGTCAGCGGCAGCCAGGATGCCCTGGGGCTCATGCTTCCTGGAATCAACCAACTGAACTACGACGGGAAATACTGGCCTAAAAGCGTCGACCGCATCACCGACGCATCCTCAGCACGTTGGTTAGAGGAGGTTCTGTGGGTTGTACCCCTGCCCTCTCGGCCGCCTGGCTACAACCCTCTTAAGGTCAAGAATATTACCGCAGCAAACGCGAAGATAATCGCAGAAGGCTCAGAACTGACCTGGCAAGGAATCAAAGCAAAGTGCCCACGCACGTTAGGAAAGGGCTTGACACGGACCAGAGAGGGGTGGGAGAAACTTCTTCCAGAGACAGTGCCGGCGTATTCACGAGACTGGTTTGCGCCGTTTATGGGTGCGCCGTACCATGGGTGCCTCTTCTCTGGGGCTGGTGGCGGGTTTCTTCTTGTCATCAGCGAAGAAAAAACGCCGCTGCTAGCCGAGCGCGCCTTCAAAGTAAACATCAACACCACCCCCTGGAAGGGCGTCCAACCGGATCTATCGAAGTTATAGTGCTGAGAGGGGGAAAATGAAAAGGGAAAAGAAGGCCTGCTCTCACCCCTCTCGATGACCCTTTAGGGGAATGTATTGCGTTATTGCCGTTCTTTATTTTATAACAAAAATAAGGCAGGATTGGTGGGTTTCACTGTTCACGAGAGGGTGTATTGCAAGTCAACTTTTTTTTTGATTGTAACAAACCATGGTCTGAGGCTGCGCATTATGCGCAAATTATGTAAAAAAATTAAACAAAGAAAACTAATATTGTGTCAGGCATTGGGTGTAGTGTTCCCAGGAAAATGTGAGTAAAGGGGATATGTGGAATAACGTTCATCCAGCTTTTACTTACTGGTAACATGACCTATTTTTTATATTTATTTTTTTTGTCCTGGTTGTCGCTATACCATCCTAAACGTTTAGATGTGTGCCCAGTGAGGACACTCTCATCTCAAAGAATTTTTTTTCAAGGTGATCTTTTTCGGAGGCTCAGGGTCATCTTCCCCCCCTTTTTTTTTGGTACGTACACCCTATTATACCTTCTATTCAGTAGAATAGTTAGTACCGTAAATGTAACTATGTTGGACCGTAATAATGTTGGAACGAACGAGCGTTTTTTTGGGCACGATGTGTGGGTGTGTGCGGGTGGCGCACAGCTCTAAAGTAAAAACTAAAAAACTAAGGTTTTTTAGAATTTAAATCTGACCTGGAGTGTGCATACTGTCCAGTTTCACTGCCCTGCCCAGACGCTGTGGCTGCCTGGTGGTGCCTGCCTGAAGTGGCTCTTCAGTTCCAACATTATTACGGTCCAACATATTTACATTTACGGTATATGAAACAATTTTTGGTACACTGTCACGAGCGGGCTGTTGTATTTGTTCTGGTGTTTTACTCGCGTCCACAGAGGTGTCGCTAAAGCATCGCTTTTTCAAACTCTGTTTATTTTTTATTTTTTTGACTTTTTTTTTGTGCTTTATATGTGATCTTCTCTCGTAGTTTATTTTTGGTTGAATGACCTTTTGTTATCTCTTTGCTGTGTGCTGTGTATCGGTTGTGATTGGGTTTCCTAAAAAAATGTTAAAAAGTATGTTGTTCGGAAGGCACACGCCACACTGCATAGACCTCACTACGGACTAGTCAAGGGGACTACTAGTAGCGCTAGTAGTCCAAATGTTGTTTTTCAAGTGTTTATGTACCGTTTTTTCACCCACCCAACCGGACCCAACAGAGCCCATCTGGACCCACCTGGGGTCAATTATGCCCAATTATACCCAATTATACCCAATTACAGCCCAATTACACCCAATTACAACCAATTACACCCAGTCACACCACTAGTACAACTCAGGTGTTTTTGAGGGGGGCTTACCAGGGGGTGACCTGTTTTGCTTGCTCACACGGTGGGGTCCAGCCTCTGAGCGGGTCAAACGGGATACTCAACTAGAGGGTGTGACGACACCCGCTTTTCGGGTGTGGCACCGAAAAGTGGGAACGCCTATGACGGGCGGGTTTTGGTAACCGGACACGGGACTGCATGCCTCCCATATATTTTGTGGCACTATATGCCCACTCAGCCTTCTTCCTCACATACGTACATAGGTCATTTTTACCTTGTAAAATTGTAACACTGGTGGCATGCTTCCCAGCACACATCAGCACATAAAAAACTGGTAAAAACACATGTAATCTGTGGTGGTCAAAAGTACAAAATTCCTTCGACACTGCATTGTTTGAGCATTTGTTATACCTGGAGAATATGGGTACAGGTGATGGTTTTCGGAAGTTGACAATCAGGTGGTTTGTGTACTGTGTACTGTGTACTGTGTACTGTGTACTGTGTACTGTGTACTGTGTACTGTGTACTGTGTACTGTGTACTGTGTACTGTGTACTGTGTACTGTGTACTGTGTACTGTGTACTGTGTACTGTGTACTGTGTACTGTGTACTGTGTACTGTGTACTGTGTACTGTGTACTGTGTACTGTGTACTGTGTACTGTGTACTGTGTACTGTGTACTGTGTACTGTGTACTGTGTACTGTGTACTGTGTACTGTGTACTGTGTACTGTGTACTGTGTACTGTGTACTGTGTACTGTGTACTGTGTACTGTGTACTGTGTACTGTGTACTGTGTACTGTGTACTGTGTACTGTGTACTGTGTACTGTGTACTGTGTACTGTGTACTGTGTACTGTGTACTGTGTACTGTGTACTGTGTACTGTGTACTGTGTACTGTGTACTGTGTACTGTGTACTGTGTACTGTGTACTGTGTACTGTGTACTGTGTACTGTGTACTGTGTACTGTGTACTGTGTACTGTGTACTGTGTACTGTGTACTGTGTACTGTGTACTGTGTACTGTGTACTGTGTACTGTGTACTGTGCGGAAATTGACCAAAAAAACGAGAACTTGTCCATTTCGGCAAATTGACCCCACCACTGGCCGGACGGATTCCGAAAATGCAAATGCCGGTGTTTAAAAGCAGCGGGTTTACGCCATTTCTTGCAGGTCAATTGGGGGAAACGGTACATGTGTCCTCCATTCTCGCATTGGAACCGCGCAGGTGCAACATCTGTGACCACTTACCAAGGCATATTTTTCATCGCCGTTTTCGATTTTATATGGATTTGTAGGGAAACAGCATATAAGTGGGAAAAATTGGGGGTGTGGGGACCGAAAAAGCAAGTCAAAAGTGCAAAAAACGGCAAAAAACGGCATTTTTGCCCAATTTCACCCAATTACGCCCAGTTACAGCCCAATTACACCCAATTACAGCCCACCGACACCCGGAAAAAACGGTACATGTTTTTTTTTTTTTTTTTTTTTTTTTTTTTTCGACTACTGTTTCATCAGTAACACTACTAGTTCAGTACATAGTCGTTACGACTAGGAGTTCCACCAGTGGTTCCCCTAATGGTGGCAGTATTGTGATGGGAGCCCATTGGAATACGCAAAATACATCAAAATACATCACAATACACGATGTATTGTGATGTATTTTGATGTATTTTTGCGTATTCCAATGGGCTCCCATCACAATACTGCCACCATTAGGTTCCCCTGACTAGTTCGTTGGATTATTTGTATCTCACCCCCCCCTCCTCCCCCAGGTAGTTGCCATAACTTTCACTAATTTCCTGGGCATCGGGGGGGTATTTTTTTCTACAATAAAAAAAAACAAATAAATCAGCAGTGACGATTTGTCTGACAGACTCTGGCGTCTATACATCCAAAGGCGCCCAAATGGCTTTTGGCGGGTATTCTACATCCCATTTGACTCCTTCTTTCTTTGGGCGCCAACCATATTTTTGGAGCACCGTATCCTACCTGTCAAAAAAGGAAATCTCATCTTGAAGACAGCGTCTTTTTTTTGTGCCATTTCTAAAAGAAGGGGGGGGAGTCTGTTCTCCCCCTCTCCCCTTTGTGTGCACGAGAGGCACATTCATCCTAGTTTTTTTTCCTCTTTTCCCCCATTTTTTTTTGTTAAACGTTTCTACTGTGTAAAAGGCAATTCTTCTAATTTCCCCCTATGCGCGAAGTGGTATTACCGATCATTTCGTGTCTGTTTTAACCTACAATTTTTTTTCCCTTTCCTCCTTCCCCCTCCAACCATCTTCAAAATAAAATTCAAAACGTTGTATCCAAGAGTCATACACTTCAGCCCCCCTCAGCCCCCTACTCTATTATCTAAAGCGACTGAAGCACGCAAGGCCTGCGCTGCTCTTGTACCAACCTCTTATTTTTTTTTTTTGTGCTTTCATCCGGATGGCTGGCATCGTTACAGTGGGTCAGTCAGAGAGAGGTGCCTGCATCAACAACTACAGTTTTTTTATTGTGATCTGTTTTTTGAAAGGCACATTTCCGAAGTAGTTCCCAAAAGTGTTAACCATTTCCCACCCTGTATGTGTTGGGGTAACTGAACAGGGGGGGTAGTTCTAGCGGGTAGAATATCCTCCCAGATGGTGTATGTGTTTGAAAAAGCATTTAGTTGGATAGTTTGCGGTTACCTGGACAATGGTCACGCCACACCTTAGAGCACCTAAAATAGGTTCAAAAGAGAATTCCTCATGTTAAACCCCTTAAGGGACAGCTTTTTACGTCAGGTAACCCGCGGAGTGTCTGTGCCTGCGTCCCAGAGGCGTTTTGCACTATCAACTTCACTTTTATGTGTCTATTCTCTTTAAGACTGTGTGTGCACGAGAGGCATATTCATCTTATAAGTTTTCTTTCTCTCTGTTCCTTTCTTCTTCCTCGCAGTTTTCTCCTCACGATGCTGAGCTGTTTGTACTTTCGACTTTTTACTGTTTTTCCAAAACAGCGATACATTAAAAAAAAAAACGTCTCTCATGTCCCCAACCAAATTTTATCAAAACTTAATATAGAACAAAGCAGCTTTCAAAACAAACAAAACGTTTTTCAAACTCCCTACCAAATTGTCGAGAAGAATTCACATCACCAAATATCTACTATGATAATGCTCGAATGTCACATTGTGCTAAATTTGTGAACACCCGCCGGGGGAAAATGACATCATTCCTGACAACAAAGTTGTGGAAACCCACGCACAGCTGATGCTGCGCGACAACGAATATGATAAAGGCGACTACGCAACGAGAGGCTTAGGGTTCATCTTATAAGCTCTTCTTATGTAATCTCACGTCAGGATGGGGAAATTGTGTACCTGCTAACAAAAACCTTCATAAAAACCCATTCAAAATACCTCCCCCTCCCACAGGAAAAAAAAAAAAAGCACACCTTTGATCTTTGCTCTTTGATTCTATTGTTTTTTTTTTGTCACTCTTTTTCATTGCCCTTTTTACCTCCCCCTCCCACTTCTATCTTCTCACCCCCCCCACCCCCCATTTTGATTTAGTTACTTTCTCAGCCGTTTAAGGGCGACAACTTTATTCGTTTTCTTCTTTCTTCTTTCCTCCTCCTCCTCCTCCCCCCTTCCCCCTTCCCCCTTTAAATGACAATGGAAAGCGGGCGTATTGCGGCCTATGAGAAGCGGAAGCTCTATGTGGCGAACCTCAGAGGGGGGATCACTGCAGCGGACCTGGTGAAGAAGTTCTCGCAGTTTGGGACTGTCACGGAGGCGCACATCTTGAACAGAGAAGGAAGGGGGGGACGACTCTCCGGTTTTGTGACCTTCCAGGATGCGGGGAGCGCGGTGGAAGCCGTTGAAAACCTTCGCGATTGGTGCCCCGATCACGACTCCGAAAAGGTGACCATCAAACTCGCAGATGTCAAAGGAGCGAGCGAGGAGACCGATACCTCAACGAAACAGAGGCAACCACCGTACAAGCTTTACGTCTCGAACCTCCCCCCTGCATCTTCCGTCGAATATGTACAGGAAATCTTTGAGGTGTACGGCGAAATCATCAACTGCTACATGCTCTTCACGCGTGGACGTGGAAACCGCAAATCATGCTTTGTAACCTTCGAGGATTTGGACTCCGCGGTGCGTGCCCTTGAGGGTCTGTCAGACCAGCTGTTCGATGATGAACAGCGTTTGACGGTTCGTTGGGCAGACCCACCGAAGAAGGAACAACCAGAAGTGAAGAAGGAGGCAACCGGCAAGCCCCAGAGAGGCGAGGATCTGTCAAGGAAGGGGTCGAATGTGCAGAAGAGCGAGGAGTTGGGGGCGATGCCGCAGGGCATGAACGGGGTGACGCCGACATCAATCATTGCGGGGGGCATGGGGGGTGGCATGAACGGACTCAACGGTCTTAACGGCTTTGGCAACGGCATGGGGATGATGAACGGAATGAACGGAATGAACGGGATGAATGGCATGAACGGCATGAACGGCATGAACGGGATGCTCAACAACATGGGCATGAACGGGATGAACCCGATGCTCATGAACTTCGGCAACACGCTCCCGCAAGGTGGCAGTGGCAACGCAGCAACGGGAGCAGGGGCAGCATCAGCAAGCTCCAAGGGGGAGGGTGAGAGCAGCACTGCACCCATCCAGCCGGTGCAGATCATGGTCAACAACCTCGATTCATCGTGGACCCGTGAGTATGTCCCCTACCTCCCCTTTAAGGAACCCTCACACACAATCAAGCAAAAATACTTTTTTCGGCAAAAAAAAGCAAAAACCACCTGATTTTTACCCCGCGTATAAGTGCGTAAAGGCCCGTATAGGCCAAACCCCACCCATTTCCCCCAGCCTTTACGCGCCTTTACGCGGGGTAAAAATCAGGTGGAAAAAACAAAAAAAAAAAAAAACTGAAACTCAACACACGGCATTCCACCACCACCACACCACAGAACCGTCACAACGCAGTTCTCCACTTGCGGGGACGTTCTCGACGTGATGTTCGGTGTCGAGATGAACGGACTTCGCACTGCAACTGTTACCATCAAGGTATGCCACCCCCTCCTCCTCCATCAAATAGCTTCACTATCCCTAAAAGAAGGGGGGTAGTCAGCCCAGAAACAGCCCTGCTACACCCTGAGGGAAGGTGTACTGGCTGTACCCTCTTTTTTCAACCCCCCTTTTTTTCTTTTTTTGTTTTCGTTTCTTTCAACGAAGACAAGCAAATAAACAAACAAATAACAAGGACATTTGACAGTGGCTGAGAAAGAGGATAAGTCGTAATCTCATACAAAGTAACGCGCCCTTCCTCTCCAACTCCACGTCTACAAAACTATCAAGCAAAATTAAACAGAGCACAAAGCACTTTCAAAACATACAAAAAACATTTTCAAACATCCCTAAAAGAAGGGGATTTTTTTGTATTTCAAAGTCAGTTTTTTCCCCCGCTGGAATTACCCTATTAAAACCTTCAACCTCACATACCCCTTATGGACAATGTTACTTATGCATTGCTGTATTTGTACAAATTATGGACCGTAAAAAAGGTCGAACTTCCAGAAAAATCCTGAAAAGGTCGAACATTAGTACTGTTGGCCAGTTGACGTCAGGGGTCAGTTTAGGAAATTTGTCCATTTTTTCTGGGAAATCGTTTGTCCCATACCCATACCCATACCCTACCACACCGTGACGTCAAACTGGCCTAAGTACGGTCGAATAATTTGTACACATTTTTTGTCTTTCAAACACACACCACGCAACAGCCCCACACTGCTGATGGCGCTGCTCTTGCGCAGCTCTCCGCGCAAATGAGTGCACAGAACATGGCGATGGGAGGCATCAGCCCGACCATCACCATGGGGGGTATGGGCGGCATGGGGGGCATGGGCCTGACAAACCCTATGCTCGGGGGCATGGGTGGTGTGGACTACTCTGCTATGGCTGGCGTCGGCGGGATGGGGATGAACGGCGTGGGTGGTATGGGGATGAATGGAATGGGCATGGCGGGCATGGGTGGCATGAACGGCATGAACGCCATGGCTGGGATGGGGGGTATGCCAGGAATGGCTGGCATGGCTGGCATGGATATGTCCCAGCTCGGCGCGCTCGGAGCTTCCACATCGACAACTGGAGCAAGTGGGACACCCGGTGCTACCCCATCTACTCAGCCAATCGCCAACACAACTTCCGGTGGATTCATTTAAAAAAAAAAAATAAAATAGTATGCGTGGCTACACGTTAATCAGTTTCTTTTTTGGAAAAAGAAAAAATGAAGAGGGGGGTGTGTGGAAAAGTATCAAGGAGGGGTGGGGTTTGGGTTTGGCAGGGGTTTTATTTTTTTTACCGTTTGTTTTTTTCTCTCTCTTTTTTTTGTTTCCCCAAAAAGAAAGTTCGGTCAGTTTGCAAAAAAGAAAAAAAAATCATTTATTTCAACGCCTGAGTTGCGTATCTTATTAGAGGGTACATGGTCAAAACCCCTCATTTTTTTATTGTGTGTTTTTTGTGTCCGTCGCGAGAGGACTTTGTATTTCAAGTCAACCCCCTTTTTTTCAAGATGACTCAAGCGCTGTGAAGCTTGAGATCATCTTTCAAGCCACTTTTATTTTTTATAGGGTACTTTGTGCTTTCATCCGGGGTTGGCATTGTACGTGGGTCGGAGGTGTGCCTTTTTTTTTATTTTTCCTTTTCCTTTTTATGTTTGTTGACGACTCTATTGTTGGGTGATCTATGATCGTCTCCGTGGGACACGTAACAGGCTGTGAGAGCTTGTGAGAGCCTGTGAGACCTTGTGAGAGCTTGTGAGAGTCTGTGAGAGCCTGTGAGAGCTTGTGAGAGCCTGTGAGACCTTGTGAGAGCTTGTGAGAGCCTGTGAGAGCTTACTGAGAGCTAGTGAGAGTTAGTGGGAGCTGTGAGAGCTTACTGAGAGTTAGTGAGAGTTAGTGGGAGCTAGTGGGAGCTAGTGGGAACTAGTGGGAACTAGTGGGAGCTGTGAGAGCTTACTGAGAGCTGATGACCTACAGTATACACAGTATACACAGTATACACAGTATACACAGTATACACAGTATACACAGTATACACAGTATACACAGTATACACAGTATACACAGTATACACAGTATACACAGTATACACAGTATACACAGTATACACAGTATACACAGTATACACAGTATACACAGTATACACAGTATACACAGTATACACAATACAAACGCCAGGTGGTCTGACCACATTGTCCCAGTATAACATACGCCCAATAAATCCATTGAAGAAGGAATATTTCACGTTTGACCACCACAGAATACATGTTGCCAGCCACACCACACCACTAACAAAAAAACCTCTCAGAGTTAGTGAGAGCTAGTGAGAGCCTGTGAGAGCTTGTGAGAGCCTGTGAGAGCTTAGTGAGAGTTAGTGAGAGCTGTGAGAGCCTGTGAGACCTTGTGAGAGCCTGTGAGAGCTTGTGAGAGCTTGTGAGAGCTTGTGAGAGCTTGTGAGAGTCTGTGAGAGACTGTGAGAGCCTGTGAGACCTTGTGAGAGCTTGTGAGAGTCTGTGAGAGCCTGTGAGAGCTTACTGAGAGCTAGTAAAAAAATCTCTCCCCGTTCATAGATCACCCAATTGTGTGTCACCACCTTGCTTTTTATATAGCTGGCCTTAGCGTTCTTGTGTGAACTTACATTTTTATTTATTGCGTCCGCCGATGAACGGTGAGGCATTTGCACTTTCAACTTCTCTTTTTGGCTCAGTCCATAAAACCCCCGACCCCAAAAGGTAACCTGAACAACTACTTTGGATTATGTCCCAATATGTGCTCAGGTTACCTTTTAGGGTGAGGGGTTTATGGACTGAGCCATATTGACTACCTCTTTTTTGTTCCAGCGTCTCCATCATTTTTTTGTGTCTTTTTTCGATTATTCTTTTTCTAAGATTACTAAGCAACGAGAGGCTTAGGTTCATCCCCCCCCGCAGTGCCAAATTTGGAAACCGCGCGTGTTTCCTGCACGATAAACGAGAGTGGTGAAGATGTGTGTGCACGGGAGGCACATTCATCTGACAAAAAAAAAATTTTTTTTTATCAGATTGTAAACCAGGGCTATTTCTAAAAACTTGTCCCTGTCCCTGATTTTTGGAAAATGAAAGTTGCCAAAAAATTTGCACGGGGCTTATATACAGGGCTGCCAAAAAATTTGCACGTACTACAGTACTTACCAAGAGAGGGGTGATGGGCTTTCTACTTGAAGAAAGTTGCCGATTTTTTTTGTGTTGGAAAGTTTTCTTCCAGATTGTGCAAGACACGGGGTTTTTGATATTTTCTGAAAAAACAGAGAGGGCGCACCAGGCCGCATGCCGGAGGTGCTATGATGGGGTTTCTTAGAAAACTTGTTCTCTACACTAACATCACACTGGCACCGTACTCATTTTAACAAAAACCAAGAACTTGCCCAATTCTGCAAATTGACCCCACCACAGAACGGACGGATTCCGGAAATGCAAATGCCGGTGTTTTCGTGCATTTTCATGTTTCAGGATCAGGGAGAGAAAATCTGGGTTGTGGATTTACCTTGGCCCCTTTACCTTACACTCATTTTGACCAAAACCTAGAAGTTGGCCATTTCGGCAAATTGACCCCACCACAGCGCGGACAAATTCCGGAAATCCCAATCGCAGTATGTTTTGGGGCTGAAAAATTTTCAGGGGAAATTTTTTTTGAGCAGCATTTTTTGGCCGAAAAATGAGCCCCACGTATTAGTGACCGGGTTCATATTTTCAAAAATTTAAGTGGTCAAAAAATTGTCCAATTTTCGAGATTGACCCCACCACTGCACGGGTGAATCCCAAAAATGCAAATAAGGACGTTTTTGGCACAAAATAAATCTGCCAAAAAATTTGTGTCCCAGATTGGATTTTGGACCCCCCGGACCCCATATTTAGAAATAGCCCTGTTGTAAACCACGAAATGGATGTGGACTGCATGGTTGAGGTGTGCACCTCGGGCCGGTTATGTACCAAGGTATACTGTTCACGAGAGGGCTTTTGTATTTCAAGTCAACTTTCTTTTTTCTTTTAGATTTTGGGTTAAAACGCCCCATATAGGCATCACGTACCATTTTCTTCTCTAAGATATGTGTGCACAAGAGGCACATTCATCTTCAAATTTTCTTTGTTTTGCTTTTCCACTGTTGCCACCTTGAGCTTTCAAAAAAATGTTTTTGCGCAATAAAACAGCAAAAAAACAGACAAAAAAAAAAATCTTATCCTTTTATAAAAACCCGATGTTATTTTTAAATTTTCCATAATTTCCCCCCGCTGCTACCCTGTTTTTTTTTTTCTCTTTTTCTTTTTTTCAGAAAAGAGGGGGAGGGGGAACGGAAAGTTTTTCTAAAAAATATACGTTGCGAACAATTTTATTTTTTTTGACTTGCATTGTTCAGGTTTTTCCCCTCTTTTTTTTTCTCTTCAATTTTACTTTTTTTTTGTGCCTGCATCTCAGAGGTGTGGACATATATTATCAACAACCTCGTTTTTTTTTTTTTTTTTTGTTTGTTCTTGTCGCGTGAGGCCTTCCATTGGAGTGACCACATTACGCACTACCATGTCCCTCTCTATCCAGACCCCATTTTTTTCTTTTCTTTTCGTTTTTTTTTAAATCAAAGATGTGTGCTCGAGAGGCACATTCATCTTACATTTTTCTTTTTCTTTTTTTTTGCGCGCTTCCGACCTCGTCCTTTGTGTACTTTCTCTTTGAAATGGAAAGTATATGAAATTAGCTTTTTTTTTCACTGCAGACAAGGCGAGTAACATCACTGATAGTGCAGTAGGGGGAAAAAAAGGAGTTACCCAGTGTTTATGGGTGCGAGACGGGTTGACAAGAGGCATGTTGAGACGAGTGAGAGAGAGAGAGAGAGAAAGAGGGAGGGGAAATGGTACCTCCAGGAAAGAAAAAAATGGATATTAGTCTGCTGTCTCAAAAAAAAAATCTCTCTCTGCTCCCAGCCTTTTCGCGCTTTGTTCCCTTTTTATACCATTAGGAAAAAATAAATACGTGGAGTTCACACAGGTGTCTCACACGTTGCCAATTTTTTCAAAAAAAAAAACAAAAACAAAAATCAAATCTTGCTTGTGTTGAATTGATGGCATCTTGTCGGACTTCGTTGCCCCATTTTATTTTTCTTTTTTCCCCCAATATGAGATCAAGCTATACAGGACAGCACACGTTGTGGCATTTTTTGTGCAAAGCTCAATTGGGAAATTTACATAGGAAAAAGGGGGGGCAAGGTTTCCTTTCCCCCCCCTTTCCTTTTCCCTCCCCCTTTTTTTTTTCAAAAAAAAAAGAAAAAAAAAGTTTCTCAAGTGAACCCCCCTCCGTACTATTTCCACAGCAGGTCGCAGATGGAATGTAAATAGTAGCGGAAATAGGATACTGGGGAGGGGGGTTTTTTTACTTTTCAAAAACTTGGCCGTATGGAGTGGTAGTGAGACACGGAGATGACCTATCTACAGTAATAGCAACAACTAAGAGTCGATCAGTTCTGACGCAAAAGACAGCAGCAGGTTAAGAGCTATTTTATTGGCAGTGATTAGGAGAAGGTCAAAAAAAAAAGGTATAGTGGAATTCATCCTCGGGGTATCTACACTAATACAACCAAGTTTTCAAAAAAAAAAAAAAGGGCAAAAAAAAAGGGGAGGGAAAGTGTCTCATTTATCAAACGTTTTTATCATATGCACACCGTCCCTTCCCCTCCCATCCCCTGAATAAAAAAGGTTGCGTTTTTTTTTCTCTTCATGAAACCGAGATTTTTCTCTTTTTTTTTTTTTTTTTGCGGGAATGAAGATTTGCAAAGCGATATTAACAGATTAACGGTTCCTGTTGTTGTGCTTCGTCTTCGCTCGCCACTCCCCCCATATCCCCCTCCTTTTCTCAAAAAAAAAAGGTCTCTTTTCTACCAAGATGACTAAAACAGCGAAGCTGAGGTTCATCTTAACAAATTCATTTTTATTTTATTTTATTTTTTTGGGCAAGCTAGAGCAGTTCTCCACCTCCCCTATCACCACCACCCCCCTGCATGATGCCAAAAGTTAAGCAAAAATTAAACAGAGCACAAAGCACTTTCAAAACAAAAAAAAATATTTTCAAACATCCGACTTGATGCCAAAAGTGCAAGCAATGAATACTACGTGCATTGTATGAAAACAAAATTATCAAAATCGCACAAAAGCGCACCCCAGATCTGCTTTCTAAAAAAAAGCATTTGACAGCATCACTCCACGACTGTCTACGCAACACAGCATCTAGACCAATTCAACTATCTCAAAAAAACTCTCAAAAAACTCCCCAGCGGCGATCTTGCGCATGAGCCATATCAGCCAAAATCTGCTGTGAACAGCTGTCTAGTTGTAGGGAAAATGTGTTGGGTATGTGGGAGGGAGATGTTTTTTTTTTTTTGTATCACAGATTCACCAAAGAAAGAAGGGCGGCCAAAAAAAAGCGGTCTCTAATTAAGATGTGTTGTACCTTGTAAGGTTCTGCCCAATCTCTTTCCAGGCTGTATCTTGTTTTACTTGAATTTTTTTTCCCCTCCCGATGCATCTTGCGTTTTTATTGGTTTTGCAAAGATGACTAAGCCCGAGAGGCTTTGGGTCTCTCTATGGAGAGGGGAGGTTCCCCACCCCCTTTCCCTTTTGGGAGGTGTCCGTACGATACTGCCCAAGGTTTTTTTGAGATATGAAGTATTCAAGTGAGTTCATCTCATAAAAAAAAAAAAACCTTTGTTCTGAAGATAGTCTCGTTCCTAGTGAGGTTACGTTGATCTGTCGAGTGCTTTTTTTTTTTTCTCTTTCTTTTCAAGATTACTAAGCGATGCTTATCATCTTGCAAAAAATCTATGTTTTTTTTTTTTTCTCCTCTCTCTCTTGATTGCTTTTTCCCTTTTTTTTTTTGCACCCTTTGTAAGGATATGAATTTGCTTTTCCCCCCTCCGCCGGACCAGAGAAATCGCACCTGCGATTCCAAAAAAAAAAAAAAAAAAAAGAAGTTTTTTTTTTTTTTTGTGCGCTTTTTTTCACCCAAAATCGCACCCTGGGAAAAAGGCTGTTTTTTTTTCTTCTTGCTTGCCCCTTCCATTTCACTAATCGTATAGTTTTTCTTTTTACATTTTTATATTTTATTTAGGCCATGAAAAACAGAGAAGGAAAGTAGTGGACGGAGGAGGGGGTGGAGGGGGAGGGGTCTTGGAGATTGAGGAGAAAGTTTGCTCTGCTCTCACCATGTCAAACCATAGTGTGTTCTTTCTTGTTATCAAAGGTAAATGGGACACGTCGTTAGAATACTAAGTAAAAAAAAAAGAAGGAAAAAAACGAAATATGAAAAACAAAAGACCCCCCCAAAAAAAACAAAAACAAAACAAACAAAAGGTAGGACGGAAAGTGATGATTGTGCATACTGGCAATATACGCTCTTCCAAACTTTTTCTTTTCAAAAAAAACAAAAAAAAACAAAAAAACAAAACAATGCAAAAAAAAACCAAAAAAAAGACAAAAAAAAAAAAAACAAACAAAAAAAAAACATTTTATAGTCTCCAAAAAAAGCAAACAAAATATAAACAAAAAAAAGCAAAGAAAGCAAACTAAGACCAAAAAAGAGTAGGGTAAGTATCATGAACGCAGGAAAAAAAAAAAAAATGTTTTGAAAGAAAAGAAATAGAAATCGGGGAGGGGAAAATGGCAAAAAAAAATATGGTATAGTGGAGCTCATCCTCGGGGTGTCTACACTAATACAGCAAAGTTTTCAAAAAAAAAAAAAAAAGTCAGCAAACAAACTGAAGGGAAAAAAAAAAGGTATTTTTTTTGAGAGGTACGTATGTACAGGTTATCGTGTCTTTCTCTTCCCATCCCCCCCCCCTTTTTTTTGCTTGTATAGTTCCCTTTTCTTGCTGCTCCCTCTGTTCTCTGGGGAGATGGGTACCCGTAGAACTTTCGCGACTCCAGATACAAGTAATGTATACCTGTTTCAGTCGCATCGTGAGCGGAAAAAGAAACGAAAAGAAAAAAAGAAAAAAGGCCAAAAAAAAAAAATATTAAAAACAAAGTATGGAATAAGCAAAAACAAAAACCAAAACAGCATTAAAAAGCAGTCAAAAAAAAAAATCAAAATTCTTGAAAAAAGTGGCTTCTTTCTTTTACTGTATTGTTTTGTCCCCTAGCCTTCAAGAGAAGGGCTTATTACACTCAGCAAAGTTCTTTGGAGGTTTAGAGTGTCCATAATTTGTCTGAGCATGTGTGCTGATGATGATTTTATGTATGTGTTTCAAGACCTGATCTTACGATATGAAGCTACCTTTCATCGGGATTTACGACTGAAGAACAGAACCAAAGCAAGCGACACACAACACCACACATGATGATAAAAGTAACTCTTCACAGACCTGTACGCGAGGACCTTTTTCCCAATGTCGATACTGTTATATCTATTGGCTCTCTGACTGCTTTCGTGTTGTCTTGCCTGTTCGTTTCTGTTCTCTGCACCCTTTTCTTCACTCAGCTCTTTGTTGGAATGCAGATGATGAAAAACTCACACTGTCTTCAATACCTGATCTCTCAGTCGGAAAATTCATTTTTTGTGACGACAAGACTTTCATTTGTCCTGACCTCTGATTTTGTTCCACACGTTCCTCTTTTTTTGCACACGGAAGCTAATCCAACACACAAGGCAAGTCCTCCGGCGGGATGTGAGGGCCTACCCCTCGCCTGCCTATCATGCTTGCCTGAGAGCTGCAGCGAGAAGAGATCTGAAGAACACAACACGCCACACTGATCAAACCTGTACTCTGCCCTCGACCATAAGGCATCTTTTGTAGGAAATACAGGGCAACTGTGTGCGCAAGACTTTCACTCACGATGTGTCCAAACACCTCCACAAACACAAGGCAAGTCCTCCGGCGGGATGTGGAGGGCCTACCCCTCGCCCGCCCATCATGCTTGCCTGAGAGATGTGCACATCTACCTTCGTAGCCTCTTCTACGATGCCGCCGCCTGCACTCCGATACAACCACACACATCCCCACGAGAGGGATTTTCTTTTGTACTTCACGTCAAAGAAAAATTGTTTCACTGACTTTGCTTTCACACTCTTCACGATTTTCACTGTATAGACTCAGCCCTACTGAGTCTCATTCACTTTACTAAACCACAGATGTCATTTTTTTTCCACCCCGATACAGCCGGTCATTTGTACCAAGGTCCGCTGTCCCCCCCTCCTCACTCCACTTTCCCTCCACGCTCCACACCGACAACAGACCACACATAAAGGATGGCGGATGAATATGATTTTACGATTGGATTTCAAAACTTGACAGGGCTACCTGAAGAAGGGGTGTATGGGGTGTCTTGGCGGAAGGGGGACAGCACGGGGCGTTCCGAGCAGCTGCAGTCCTCTGGGTGCGAGGTGGACTTGAACTACTCCGCGGATGTGACGCAGCTGCGTGAGGAGGCTGTCGCATCGCAGCCGAAGAAGCTCTTTGAGGTTTACGTGACGAGGTTTGAAGCGGACGGGAGCAAAACGACTCTTGGCATGCTGTACATTAACCTGCTTCTGCATATCCCCAAACACGACAAAACCAACAGCAAGCAGATCGCCTGCTTACAGCTCTCTAACTGCACCCACCCCTCCGTCCGTCTCCGCCTCACTGTACAATGCACGCTGAACCCACAGCACACTGTTCCACACAACAGTGTGCAGGTCAGCAAGGTAAAAGAGTTGACAGACGAGGTCCGTCGGTTGAAGAGAGAGAACGACCGTTTAAAGGAGGAGGAGTCGTATACGTACACAAACCAGCCGCAGGTGCGTCCGTCGGTGAAGGCGTTGGAGTCGCAGATCGAGCGTTTGAAAGAGGAGTTAGGGATTGCGAAGAAGAAGGCGGAGGAGAGCGTCGTGCAGCACCAAGAGAAGTTGGAGGAGGTGCGCGAGGCAGCGGCGCAGGAGCGGGAGAGGGTGCGGCAGGCTGGGGAGGTCAAGGAGATCCGTCTCAAGGCGGACCTGCAGGACCTCAGAGACCGTTTCGCGGCGTTAGAGAACCAGCGCGACGACGACGTGGCGCGTGTGCGTGATGAGATGAACCACAGCTTCCGCACCACAGTCGAGAACAACATCGTCAAAGGTGAAAGCTGTCGCTCCGAGCTGGACGGCCTCCACAACGAAGTAGTCACCGTCAGGAAGGAGAACGACACTCTCAGGAAGCAGGTATGAGTTTAAAAACCGTGGAGTTCACACGAGAAAAAAGCGAGGTGTCTACACGTCATCAATTTATCAATTTATCAAAAAAAAAACTAAATCATCTCCCCCCCTTTTTTGGCGGCACTACCAACTTCATCCTTTCCCCCCTCTCCATTATTTAAGTCAAGGTTGACTACGCGCCACATTCAGATCTTATAAAACCTTTTATTGTCAAACCCAACAAAAAAACAGCTGAAGCAGCAGCAAAGCAACTACGACCAGATGCATGGTCTTTATGAGGATAGTGTGAAGGAGGCACGCGAAATGCGGCTGAACTGTGACGCACTTGAATCACAGAAGACATGCCTCTCACAGCGCCTTGAGCAGATGATCACAGACCACAAGGAGCTGGTCTCTCGCTCGCAGGACGAAAACAGCGCGACAGAAGAAGCAAAACAGATGCTCTCCGAGCTTATGGGCCGCGTTCAGGAGGCGCAAAAGACCGAGGAAGCGTTGCAGTCTGCGCTGTCTGTCTGCGACGAAGAGAAAGGGGCAGCCATCATAGAGCAAACCCGCCTCCGAAGCCAGGTATCAGCCCTGCAGGAAGCGCTTCGCACTGCGAGGCAAGAGGAGAAATCCATCGCGCATGCGAATTTTGAAGCGTTGTCGCGAGAGTTGGATACACACAAAGTGGAGACAATGAAGGTGCAGCGTGAAACCACGTTGTCTCTAGAGAAGGTGACCAAGGAGCGTGACGAGGCTGCCACTGTGGTAACCCACCAAGCGGCGCAGATTACCCAAAAGAAAAGGCGCATCACAGACCTGAAGAAGATTCTGACACTGCACCTCAAGCTTAAAGAGGCACAGATCATGGCGTCGACGGACGCAGTGGCATTTGACATGCTTATATCCTCACAAGACCAGTCCTGTGTTAACAAAGGGATCTATATTGATGCACCTTGAAGCTTTTGAAACGAAAGTTGTTGTTCAATTATGTCTTCTTTTTTTGAAAAATTGAGGTGATCCAGCGCACACTTTTCCACACTTTTTCACACCGTGAAAATGTGTGAAACCAAGTGAAAACATGTGAAACCAAGTGAAAACGTGTGAAAAGGCGTGAGACTGGATCACCTCAAAAATGTTTTTGTTATAGATGTGACTGTGAGAGAGTTCATTCTTCAATCGTTCTTTGTTTTTTTTTCCCCCTTCTTTTTTTTTATTCCTACAAAGCACAGCTTACTGGGGGGTCGAATAGTAGATCCCCCCTTTGAATAGCAGATCGTAAAGGAGAAATAGTACTCTCAGATACGGTCTCCTATCACCCCACCCCTCCAACACAGGGGTAATTGAGCAATCAACGGGAAAAAAAAAACCTTTCTTTCTTTTACCCTGCTAGAGTTACTATTTTCTTTTTACCCCTTTCCACTTTCCCCCCTTTATAGGAAGAGGGAGAGAGATGCATCATTTGCATCTTTCAAGCCTCTAGTCTTCCATCCCACAACCACTAGATGAGGGTCGTGTATTTCATTTTTGTTTTCTTTGCTCTCTTTTATTGGATCCTGTGAAGAAGAAAAAACGTGCCTGCTATCCCGTAAAAGTAGTTCAAAATCAAACATTTTTAAAAAAAACTTGTTGTCAATTCTAAAAAAATTGGAGGCAGCGCTGTGGCAACGGGATTGAAAAAAAGACAACGAAGCTCAGCTTGTTTTCTTTGAGTACTCAATTTAACCACAACAACCTTCAGTTTAACACAATTTTTTTTTCCACCTTTTTGTTTTCCCGGCTTTGAGCGCACAAACAAAAGACCCAATATTTTTTTTTCCCTTTTGAAAATCCCTTTTGATATTTCTCCCCTACTTTTGGGTGATCTATGGACGGGGAGATAATTTTTTTACTAGCTCTCAGTAGCGTCTCACAGGCTCTCACAAGCTCCCACCAGCCTGTTGCGTGTCCCACGGAGACGATCATAGATCACCCAACTTTCAACAAAC
The DNA here is from genome assembly GCA_964035575.1 of Rhynchopus sp. YZ270_cl-10. NCBI lineage: Eukaryota > Euglenozoa > Diplonemea > Diplonemida > Diplonemidae > Rhynchopus > Rhynchopus sp. YZ270_cl-10. The sequence goes on along the minus strand of OZ037923.1, from coordinate 757,571 downwards.
TCTTTTCTAAAGAAATCCATATTATGATGTGGTCCGGGGTATGGGTGACAACATCTTCACAAATTTTCATAATTCTTCACAACACAGAAAAATGCCATGTTTTTTGTGAAGAGTTGTGAATTGAAATGAAAATTTGTATTTTCCGATACCCCCGGAACACACCATAAATACACATCACAATACAGGCTGTATTGGTGTATTATGTTATTATGATGGGTATACTATCGCGCCCACCACTCCCCTCCCCTCCCCTCCCCATTGTTATTTAGGAATAGAGTTATACTAGATTAGCGACTGTACAAGAAGAAAAAGAGAAAAAAAACGGCCTGAAGCCACCCCCCACCACCCAATCTCATCTTATAAGTATACTGACACATCATCCGTTGTATTTCGGTACTTTTTCCCTTTTTTTGCGAGGTTGGATACTCCAGTTTCCTAACTCCCCCTCTCCACCCAAACTACTGCAAGAAATTTGCGTTTTTTTTTCCCCCATCGCACAGTGCTGCGATTTCGTAGTGCAATACAGTCTCCTCAGTTGACCCCTTTTAGCACAAAAACCCACACCTCATCAGGAAGACAGCGTACGACACAACAATGGAAGACATGGGGTAGGCGTGGCGGAGGAGTCAACACGAACACGTTTTGTTGTTTTGCTGTTTTGTTTGTGACCAATGTATCCCATGCAAGCGTCTCTTGGCTATGTTCCTCATCATCATCATCACCACCACCACCCGGCATTTGGGTATCTCACCGAGCTGGAGCACCTGCGACAAGAGAACCGGATGCTGCAGGCCACGCAACAGCAACAGCAACCAGCGCCCCTGTGGGTTGATCCCCACCAGCACCACCACCACCACCACCACCACCACCAACACTCAACACCTCTCCACGGAAGTTCCAAATGGGTCACCGAAATGAAGGTTGCATACCCCCAGCCCGTAGGACAGCCCGTAGGCCAGGTGCTGCAGGAGGTGGACTGCAATAGAAAGCTGTCGCCGAAGCGGCAGCGGCCTGCAGTGCAGGGGGGCCAGGTGCTGTCGCCAACGACGCAGGGTGTGATCAACAAGGCGGAGTCGTGGCTGCAGGCAGACAAGGCTGCCACAGACACAGAGGCGCTGTTCGTGCTGGAGCAGCTCCGTGATGCAGTCACAGCAGAGAAGCGTCGTATCGCAGACAAGGCAGGCAGCGTGCCCGTCGCACCCACACAGCTCCCAGACGTCCTGTCACCCTTCGCTGCTGTGCGTGGCGTGGAGGTCACAGAGTCGCCGCGTGTGGCGCGCACGAGCCCGGTGCCGCCGTTGGTGCAGCACGCAGCAGCTGGCCCCGTAGTGCCGAGTGTGTCACCGTCGAAGGCAGGTAGGCAGGCACGCAGCAGCCCTGCCCCGCCTATGGTGGGCTACTACGCAGCAAAGGACGTGAGGGACGTGAGGGACGTGAGGGACGTGAGGGACGTGAGGGACGTGAGGGACGTGAGGGACGTGAGGGACGTGAGGGAACCGCTCACCGGGCTCCGTGAAGAGCTCGACAGCACATCGCAGCAAGTCCGTGGAGGTGTGAATACGGGTGGGCGGGCTGCACCAGTGGCTGTACCGTCTGTGCAGCAACAACAGCAACAGCAACAGCAACAGCAACAGCAACAGCAACAGCAACAGCAACAGCAACAGCAACAGCAACAGCAACAGCAACAGCAACAGCAACAGCAACAGCAACAGCAACAGCAACAGCAACAGCAACAGCAACAGCAACAGCAACAGCAACAGCAACAGCAACAGCAACAGCAACAGCAACAGCAACAGCAACAGCAACAGCAACAGCAACAGCAACAACAACAGCAACTCCAAGAGCGGCAGCAGCAGCAGCACCAACAGCCTCCGCCGGTGCTGCAGCTGGAGCGGGTGAGTGCGCCGCAGATGCAAGTTGCGCAACTGTCCTCTGTGCAGCAGCCACCTTCGCAGTCGTGCCAGCAGGCACAGCAACCGCCATCGGCAGCGTCTGCAGCATCACGGCTACGCTCACGCGAGTCAATGCGACCTTCCCCACTAGAGATGAACCTCCGCACTAGCGACGCAACACAAGAGGACGAAGCAGACGCACGCAGGAGGCCCGCCGTGTCGGAGCCCAAGCCAGGGGTGCCGTGGGACGTGCAGACGCACCACCTCTTCGCACCTGACGCAGCGCACATTGATGTGCTGCACCAGTCGGGCACGATGCGTGGGTGCAGGCAGCCGCCCCCGAGCAAGACGTCCACCATCGCAGACAGCGCCAACTCAAGTGTGCGCCAGAGTCCACGCAGCTGCCTCCTCGGCAGCAGGCGTCCTGAGAACACACGTCTCGCAGAGTCACGCACGTCTATGGTCTCCTTCTGCAGTGTCGAGGATGTGCCCGAGCAGACGAGGTACAGTGCGCAAACGTCCATGCAATCTGGTAGTGACGGCCCAAAGATGCAAGGGCGGTGGATAGCCGAGTCACCCAGCACAGCTTCCCTAGCGGCGCCAGCCTCGAAGCTGCGAGGCTCGCAACACACGAACCATCGTTCCGAAGCACGTTCTTGCAACGATGATATGTCTCGTTCTGCCTACACCGACGTTTCTTATGGGCAGCCTCCACCTGTGGATTACGGGACAGAGCCCAGTTCAAACAACACAGACGCACCGAGTGCACGTACACTTGACAGCGGCTTACGTGAGTTACAGGTACGTGCACAGGACGTGAATATTCAAAGTTGGGAATCAGAACGTGGCAGGAGTCAGGGATCAAAATCATTTAATCCTCACTCTGGCAAATTGTCTTCTGTTGCTTGCACCGACGCTTCTTATGGGCAGCCTCCACCTGTGGATTACGGGACAGAGCCCAGTTCAAACAACACAGACGCACCGAGTGCACGCACACTTGACAGCGGCTTACGTGAGTTACAGGTACGTGCACAGGACGTGACCATTCAAGATGCGAGACGATTTAGTGCTAACTCCGACAAGTTGTCTGATTCTGCTTTTATCGACGCTTTTTATGGGCAGCATGACGTGAATATTCAAAGTCGGGAATCAGAACGAGGAGGAAGGAGTCAGCGATCAAAATCATTTAATCCTCACTCTAGCAAATTGTCTTCTGTTGCTTGCACCGACGTTTCTTATGGGCAACCTCCACCTGTGGATTACGGGACAGAGCCCAGTTCAAACAACACAGACGCACCGAGTGCACGTACACTTGACAGCGGCTTACGTGAGTTGCAGGTACGTGCACAGGACGTGAATATTCAAGATTCGAGACGAGCGAGCGCAAACTCTGATCAATTGTCTCGTGCTGCTTTTACCGACGCTTCTTATGGGCAGCCTCCACCTGTGAATTACGGGACAGAGCCCAGTTCGAACAACACAGACGCACCGAGTGCACGTACACTTGACAGCGGCTTACGTGAGTTGCAGGTACGTGCACAGGACGTGAATATTCAAAGTTGGGAATCAGAACGTGGCAGGAGTCAGGGATCAAAATCATTTAATCCTCACTCTGGCAAATTGTCTTCTGTTGCTTGCACCGACGCTTCTTATGGGCAGCCTCCACCTGTGGATTACGGGACAGAGCCCAGTTCAAACAACACAGACGCACCGAGTGCACGTACACTTGACAGCGGCTTACGTGAGTTACAGGTACGTGCACAGGACGTGAATATTCAAAGTTGGGAATCAGAACGTGGCAGGAGTCAGGGATCAAAATCATTTAATCCTCACTCTAGCAAATTGTCTTCTGTTGCTTGCACCGACGTTTCTTATGGGCAACCTCCACCTGTGGATTACGGGACAGAGCCCAGTTCAAACAACACAGACGCACCGAGTGCACGTACACTTGACAGCGGCTTACGTGAGTTGCAGGTACGTGCACAGGACGTGAATATTCAAGATTCGAGACGAGCGAGCGCAAACTCTGATCAATTGTCTCGTGCTGCTTTTACCGACGCTTCTTATGGGCAGCCTCCACCTGTGAATTACGGGACAGAGCCCAGTTCGAACAACACAGACGCACCGAGTGCACGTACACTTGACAGCGGCTTGCGAGGCTTGCAGGTGCGTGCAGATGACGTGGGCCTGGAGCAGTCGCGCTCTCAAGTGTCTAGACGCAACACTACAGAGTCGCTTCGGGGCAGTGAGTGGCACAGTCGGAGCAATGTGGACACGTCTCGGGCACCGTCGCCGCAGCTTACCTTGCCACCATCCACTGCAAGGACGAGCGACGCACACGAGTGGTACGACCTGCAGCATGCTGACGGCGTGTCGAACGCAAGCGACGTCACACCACACTCATCCACGCAGGCAGCGCTCTCCTCTGCCCACATGTCGGCACCACACGTCGTGCACAGACCTGCACAGCACCTGCGGATACCCTCTGCAGAGTGTTCGTCTGCGGCAGTGTTGCACTTCCTCCAGGAGTTTGAAGGTGGCGCCTTCAGCGACGTGGCAGGGCAGTTCAAGGGCCTCACCGGACGGCTGCTCCTCTCCCTCACCAAGGAGGACTGCATGCGGCGTGCCCCGCTTGTGGGGGATGCGCTGTTCGAGGTCTTGCACGGGGCTGATGGGCCGCAGCTACAACAACTACAACAACAACCACAGCCAAAGTCGCCACCACCAGCGCCGCCAGCGCCAGCGCCACCACCACCACTGCCGCTGCCCCTGCCACCCACACCCACAGGACACTCCATGAACGGCTCACGTTGGTGTGCGTACACAGCACACTCACCTACACAAGCGTCGCGCTGTGTTAGTCCAACACGCCCAGCCGGTTCACCAGGTGAGCACAGTGTCCACCCACCAAGCCCAAGCCGGCACATGGGTGCGAGGGCTGTGGGCGACACGAACGCACCTATCCTGCAGTACTCTAGGATGAACGACTCACATACGGTGTCGGGGCTGGGCCTGCAGCCCCCAAGGGAGGTCCTTCGTGCACAGACGGTGCATGTGTCGCCTGTGCGGCAACGCAAGACAAACGTGACTGTGCATAGTACAAGCCCGCTCACGAGGATGGTGCTCGCCATGCGCGCCTTCGAGGTCGCGTAGTAGAACAGTAGAACAGTAGTGTCAGTGTTTCGTGTTAGATTCTGTACTCGTTTGCTCTTAGATATTCAGAAACAGAACCCCACCCACCCCATTTTTGTTGTATTTTCTTACAAGTGAGGCGGGGGCGGCAACCAGGAGTATGATGATAAAAGTAACTCTTCACAGACCTGTACGCGAGGACCTTTTTCCCAATGTCGATACTGTTATATCTATTGGCTCTCTGACTGCTTTCGTGTTGTCTTGCCTGTTCGTTTCTGTTCTCTGCACCCTTTTCTCACTCAGCTCTTTGTTGGAATGCAGATGATGAAAAACTCACACTGTCTTCAATACCTGATCTCTCAGTCGGAAAATTCATTTTTTGTGACGACAAGACTTTCATTTGTCCTGACCTCTGATTTTGTTCCACACATGCCTCTTTTTTTGCACACGGGAGCTAATCCAACACACAAGGCAAGTCCTCCGGCGGGATGTGGAGGGCCTACCCCTCGCCCGCCCATCATGCTTGCCTGAGAGATGTGACCGAGCGAGGTTCATAGCTGTATATACACATGTTCTGAGCATGTGTGCTGATGATGATTTTATTTATGTGTTTCAAGACCTGATCTTACGATATGAAGCTACCTTTCATCGGGATTTACGACTGAAGAACAGAACCAAAGCGAGCGACACACAACACCACACATGATGACAAAAGTAACTCTTCACAGACCTTGCGCCACCCACGCTCCTCAGCCCCACTCACACTCACACTGCGACCACACACACCCAGGTCATACCAAACACAACCAAGTCTGTGAAACAAACATGCTGCGCAGCATCATAACCCTCTCGCTTGCGGGGCTCTGCACTGCTGCAGGCCACAAGGGCACGGTGTCGTGGGTGGCGGGCACAGGTGCCACACCCGAGATCACAACTGTGACGGCAGGAGAAAGCCACGTGTCGACGGGACAGGCGTGGGTGAACGTGCCCGACTGGCTGGCAGATGCGAACGTGCACACGCTTGTGGGACACACGACGGCAGGCAACACGCTGCGCCTTGACTGCCCTGCGACGGCAGACGACCGTCCGTGCCACTTCACCTTTGTGTACTACTTCTGCCCGCCGTGTGGTGTCAGCACGAACGGAGGACTTCCGCCGCTGTTTGGTGCGAACGGGTTCACCGGTGGGTCGTGTGCTGCACGCTACGTCGCAACGTCAGGTGGGGACACGAAGGACACTGTGTTCTGGACGAAGGTTCTCACGAGTGGGTCGTTCCTGGAGTTGGAGCTGTCGGGAGGGCTTGAGCACGCGTCTGTGTGGGATGTGTCGAACGGACAGTGCATCACGCACAACACCCAGGTGACACCCACCCTTCTGGCTGTGAACGCTTTCCATGCTTCTGGTCCCGGATCGAACGTGATTGACGGGAGTGTGGCAACCGGCTGGAACGCAGGGGATGTCACTGGGTGGAACGTGCCGAACTGGGCTTCCTTCGACTTTGGAGCACCTCAGCTTGTGACAAGCTTCTCGTTCTACTCTGCCGGAGACGTGACACACGACGTGAAGAACTGGGAGCTGCAGGTGAGTGCGACAGGCACTGGCGGGTGGACCACAGTTGCGTCTGGTGTTGGTGTCTCTGGGTCTGATGCTGAGCAGACCACCACCTTTGACGGCACTGTGTCGCAGTTCTGGCGTTTCTACATCCCCACCAGGTACACTGGTTACCAGGCATACGTGAGGGAGGTTGTTTTCCGCTCGAACGTTGTGACCCCAGCTCTTCTGGCTGTGAACGCTGACCACCCTTCTGGCCCCGGCTCGAACGTGATTGACGGGAGTGTGGCGACCCACTGGAACGCAGGAGATGTCGTTGGATGGAACGTGCCGAACTGGGCTTCCTTCGACTTTGGAGCACCTCAGCTTGTGACAAGCTTCTCGTTCTACTCTGTTGGAGACGTGACACACGACGTGAAGGACTGGGAGTTGCAGGTGAGTGCGACAGGCACTGGCGGGTGGACCACAGTTGCGTCTGGTGTTGGTGTCTCTGGGTCTTCTGCTGAGCAGACCACCACCTTTGACGGCGCTGTGTCGCAGTTCTGGCGTTTCTACATCCTCACCACGTCCATTGGCTACCAGGCATACGTGAGGGAGGTTGTTTTCCACTCGAGCCATGCCTGCAACCTGCCTGTGTGCGTGAACAGAGGCCCTGCACCTCCTCGCGTGTGCCTGCCGTGTCTGCCGTCTCTGATCTAGACGAAGGATGGTGACCTTAAGTGGTTACAGTTCGGTTCCGTTACAGTTATGTACGTATTGACACGTTTGTCGTGAGCAAGTGAAGAAAACTGCTGTGCAGTAGGGGGGAACGCGGTGCTTCGCTAGAAAGTGCGTACGTCTCCTCCCTTCGTTTTGTTGCTAGAGGAGCACGCCATGGGAAGACATGGCTGCTTCCTCACCTCTTTGCTTCCTCTTTTCCCACTCCTATTTTTTCCCCCATACCCCCTTTTTCTTTTTTTACACGAACGCACCATTTCACAAAAAGTGCAAGGGAAATGTTCTGACAAGTATCGTGTCAGAATATTGACCTTTTTGTACTTGTGTGAAAGCAGTGTTTGGCTCCACAGCTCTCAATGATGAAAATCTAAATTCTGATTACAATTGGTTTTTTATTGTGACTTTTTGGTGCTCTCAAAAGTTGTGAAACCCCGCCCTCCGTATAGCACCACTTTTACTTTTACTTTTACTTTCCCCCTTACCTCGGTGTGTCTTGCGATTGTAGCAAACTCGATTGTTGCAGAATTACGTAAGCAAGCATGCACCACCCCAAGCCCGCTTGTGGCAATGGCACTTCATTCGAAAGTGCCAACCCCATACCCTTTGATAGCTGTCGAGACGGAAGTACAGTACACAACAAAACAGCCCCTTTCCCTTTTTATATCTTGCTCTCACACCTCACTCTCATTTGCGCTGCCTGACCTCTGATTTTGTTCCACACGTTCCTCTTTTTTTGCACACGGAAGCTAATCCAACACACAAGGCAAGTCCTCCGGCGGGATGTGGAGGGCCTACCCCTCGCCCGCCCATCATGCTTGCCTGAGAGATGTGACAGAGCGGAGTTCACAGCTGTATACACATGTTCTGAGCATGTGTGCTGATGATGATTTTATTTATGTGTTTCAAGACCTGATCTTACGATATGAAGCTACCTTTCATCGGGATTTACGACTGAAGAACAGAACCAAAGCAAGCGGCACACAACACCACACATGATGATAAAAGTAACTCTTCACAGACCTGTACGCGAGGACCTTTTTCCCAATGTCGATACTGTTATATCTATTGGCTCTCTGACTGCTTTCGTGTTGTCTTGCCTGTTCGTTTCTGTTCTCTGCACCCTTTTCTTCACTCAGCTCTTTGTTGGAATGCAGATGATGAAAAACTCACACTGTCTTCAATACCTGATCTCTCAGTCGGAAAATTCATTTTTTGTGACGACAAGACTTTCATTTGTCCTGACCTCTGATTTTGTTCCACACATTCCTCATTTTTTGCACACGGAAGCTAATCCACCACACAAGGCAAGTCCTCCGGCGGGATGTGGAGGGCCTACCCCTCGCCTGCCTATCATGCTTGCCTGAGAGCTGCAACGAGAAGAGATCTGAATAACACAACACGCCACACTGATCAAACCTGTACTCTGCCCTCGACCATAAGGCATCTTTTGTAGGAAATACAGGGCAACTGTGTGCGCAAGACTTTCACTCACGATGTGTCCAAACACCTCCACAAACACAAGGCAAGTCCTCCGGCGGGATGTGGAGGGCCTACCCCTCGCCCGCCCATCATGCTTGCCTGAGATTTACAGCGAGAAGACCCTACTCATAGAATCAATCCCACTTACCCCCCGTTTTTGTGTCCACGTAACGTCTGTAGATCTCCATCTGGTGGAACTTGGTTTTCTCTTCAGAGGGGCCAGAGAGAGCAACAATCGATACTATTTACTCGACAGCCACATTGTGATAGGTGGGCAATCCATTGTATTTTATTGCTTGATTTTCAATTCAGTAGTTCAAGAGTACTCTCTGCGTCACCATACACACGATATGTTTTTTTTGATAGATTCTGTTACACGAGAGGCACATTCATATTGCACGCTTTTCTCTTGCTTCAAACCTACAGCCCTTCTATTTGCTCTCTTTTAAGGACCTCCTGCCAAGAAAAACCGTGACTGCTATCTTGTGATCGTCTATAATTGAACAAAAAAAATTTCTTCAAACTAACGCCACACCCCTCCGCTCTCTCCCCCTCCCTCCCTCCTCCTCCTCCCCACCCCAGAACAGGCCAGATCGTGTGTGGACACGGCTAGTTTAAAAAAGTGTCAGACTCCAAAGAAGTCTTTTATGCTATGGATGCAGATGGTGTGAGAGAGGAGGCTGGTCCTGATGACTCTGTCAGTGCAGTCGACATCGAGGCGGGCGAGGACGGCCCGGTTACAGTATTTCTAAACTCTTGCACGGACGAGAAACACAAGACAGGGTTTCTCCAGGCGGCAGACCTTACCAAGAAGACCGACGAAGTAAACTGCAACGATGCTTCTGCCTTGGCTATGTCGGTTAAGAGTTGGCGCAAATCCCGCGACCACTTTGTCAGTGTAAAGACCACCGGAAAATGCCTTGCAATCAGCCTCTACGATGGCTACAACGGGAAGAAATGCGCTGAATACATCTCCGCCGAAATGAACTTCTCTCTTTGCGCGGCCGTCTGCGACAAAATTCCTGAACTCCGCAAGAAACCCGCTGCCCTCGCCCTCGCACTAAAGGAGTCCTTCACCACAGTCGACGCCGACTTCATCCTAGGTGAGCTCGAGGAAAGCACCACAGGATGCACCGGAGCGGTCTGCCTCGTCCACGACAGCTTTTTTGTCTGCGCCTATGTTGGTGACGTCGCGATTTTTACTTGCCGTAATAAAAAGGCGGTTCCACTCTCACATACACATTGCCCCGAGAATGAGACGGAGAGAATTGATAAAGGAGTATTCGAGATGGTACAGCCGTTTAAGAGCACAAAGCATCCGAAAAAATATATTAAAGTGAAGAGTGGAGGTCAGCTGCTTGGTGTGACAAGGACCTTTGGGAATGCGCTGTTTAAAGAGGCATCGGATGAGGAGAAGGGGGTGATTGCTGTGCCGGATGTCACGTTGTTTGAAGTGTCTGAAAACGATGAGTTCGTCTGCGTTGCGTCTCGCAGTCTGCAGGAGCTCATGCCGCCTCAGCAGATTTGCGACTACATTGGAGGCAAGCTGAAATTCAACCAAAGCCCTGCCGAGATCGTTTCCTCGCTTCTCGATTCCGCGGTTGCGGCGAATTCTGAAAAGAAGTACGGAGTTGACAATCTCTCCCTGGAGCTGATTATGCCTAAAGTACGGTCCAAATTCTCGAATTCTACCCTCAAAACCACTTCACAATCGTTGCTTGACGTATGGGAGCGGGACGGAACGGAGGAGTGTTTTGCGTTCTCGCTCATCACCGACTCTGATGTGGCAGATGACAGACGCTCCAGCACCACCGAATACGGTTCAAAGAAGCTTTCCCGTTCAGATCATCGACCGCGTACAGACCGGGAACTCCGCAAACTCGCCTCCCGCTCTGAGCTTGGAGAGGTTGCGAGCGGTGTGACATATGCAAGTCATATGCTGCGTATCAGAGCAGCCTTTTTGCTTAAGGTTGCGCTTTGTATGACCATAGCGGCAACGATTCTGCTGCTTGCGGTCGTAGCTACGGAGAACTACGTATTTGCCGCAGGCATTGGACCGGTGTTGCTTTTGTCTCTCGCAGTGGTAGGGTACTACTGGTACAGCATGTCTATCGCTAACGATTGTAGCAGTGGCGCCTTCGCGGTGCTGCAGGGGCTTATTATCTGTGTAGGGTATGATATCTTTACGGGGTGCTCGCAGGATGGCTGGGCTCTCGCAACGATAGCGTGCATCTCCATGGTGCCGTTTCAGGTGAGGTGTGAATACATCATCGCGTTTACACTGCTTTCCGTCATCTGGACCATCGCGAGAACGATAGATGAAGGAGAAGATTTTGGACTCATCAAGGCGTTGCCCCAACCTGATGTGCTCAGTGCAAACGGCGAGACCGCGGCCTTAGTGGGAAGGGGGTCGGAATGGATGATACCAGCCCTGGCGGGGAGGGTCTTGCTGGTCTCGGGGGTGGGGGTGCTGAGTGCGTATCTCTCCTGGTGTGTGCGGACGTTGAGCAAACGGGTGGAGACCTCTGTGCGTTGTGTCGGGCTCTTCGCAGAATCTCAGCGTCGTGGGAGTAGGGAAGGGTGTAAAGAGGCGATTCTCGACCTTGCGGTCACGGTGGACAGCTCCGGGGTGTTAATGGGGCATTACACTGAGCTGCTTGCGACACTCAAGAAACGGCAGACCTCTCGTGTCGTCGACACTGCGTCACAACTCCCTGCAGGCTCGACGTCGGAACACATCATCGAAGTTATGTCACGCACCAATGAGTCATCTGGGGGCGACTGTGAAACCCTCTATGATACGGAATCGCTTTACTCCGATGCCGCCTCGCGTGCAGGGTCTCCTACCAAAGAGTCGCTCCTTGCGGCACAGAACTATATCCAAATTCTCAAATCCAAAAACGTGACTGTGGTTGTCCTGCTCATCTCCTCCGAGACAGAAGTCATCGAGATGCGTCACCTGGCAAAGGCCATTGCACGCGCCCTGGATACCTCAGAGGGGACGCTCATCTCTTTTGGAGGGAATACCGCATTGGTCACATGGAATGCCACAGAGCCTTGCCCCTCGCATCAGCAGCAGGCCCTGACCTTTGTGCAGGCGATGGCGGACCAATGTGCCGGAGCATGCGAAGTGTTCATGGCAATCACAAATGGGATGGTGAACGTCGGGCAAGACTCATTCGTGAAGGGGAGGGCGACAAGCTTTATTGTAGGAAAATGTGTGTCATCTGCGTATCTGTTGGCGACCTTTGCACGCAATGTCAAGGCGCATGTTGTCATGACGGAAAAGGTGTACGAATCCATCCGTTCGCAGATCTACGGCCGTCCGATCGATTCATTTGTCCTAACAGACAGAGACCGCCCCGAAGTGATATATGAGCTCAAAGGTGTCAGAACCGACCATCTCCCGAAGAGCTGTCTCCCCCTATTTACTGAAGCTTTTTCTCATTTACAACGTCTCGAGGTAAAGGAGGCACGCGATAAATTCCTTGAATTCTTGGAGGCAAACACCAAAGACGCGCAAGCACGCAGACTCGCTATTATGTCAAACTGGCTTGACGAAACCGACAACCTCTTTGTACAGACACCACCAATGTATTCTCGCCTTTTAACCTCAGAGCTAGATGTCATTGCCGATAGGGAAAACGAAATGAAACTCCCAGGGGATATGAACCACCCGGTCTCTCCCTCTGGAAAGAAAAAGCGTGAGCCCATTGGCTTCGACCCTTTGGTCAAAAGAGAGTCTTTAAATCACGATAAGATCCTGAGACGGCAGATCCGTGATGCTGAAGCAGAGGCGAATGCAGACCAGCTAGAGGCTTGGGGGCTGAGCGTTCCTGGGGGGAAGACGAAGGATAAGGGGAAGCGTGGTGAGACAACGCCAGAGCCCCCGAAGGTGAAGGTCCTGCCTGCACGTTTTACGGATCATAAAAACCGTCTATGGTGTCGCGCGGCGAGGTCGTTGGGCAAAGGAGCCTTTGGGGAGGTGTGGTTGGGGATGTCCTCGGACGGCAGTCTCGTTGCCATGAAGTCGATGCGTCTGCCGACCATCAACACTGCGCCCACCCCTGCAAGTGACGGGCCCGCCACAACGCAGATCTCTGCGGCGGCGAAGCGGCGTCTCGCACGCAAGCAAGGTGGTGGAGGGGGTGGGGGTGGTGGCGAGCCGAACAACAACAAAGAAGCCAACCTGCAGCAGATTGAAGACCTCCTTTCGGAGGTGGGCCTGATGCACAAGCTGCGACACGAGAACATCGTATGTCAATTTTTTTCTTTAAACGGCCGACTGAAGTTTCAACTGTGTGTGAGTATTATGTTGAAATACTCAATAAAGGGCATCGGTATTCATAAGGCTCGCTGTCCACGTTGTCTTAACCTATTCCCCATGCACCCCCTTCCTTTCCTCCTCCGCTGTGCTGTACATAATATTATTGATCTAATGAAATAACCCACACCATCCCCTCCTCCTCCTCCTCCTCCCCCAGGTATCGTACATGGCCTCTGCAGTGGTGGACGGCTACATCCTCATCGTGATGGAGTACCTCTCAGGGGGCTCGCTCCACGACATGCTCACGAACTTCACGATAGGCACCATCCCGCACTCCTCGATCCAACGCTACGTGAGGGATATAATACGCGGGCTCGAGTTTTTGTATGTTCAACATAAAAACAAAGAACGTGGATATTCGCCTCCAACAGAGGTAATTGAGCAAATCAACGAAAAAACCTTTCCCCTTTTACCTGTCAGAGTTACTGTTTCCCCCCCTTTAATTGTAATGAGACATCATTCCACTGCCTTCTTTGATCCAAACCCTCCACTCTCCACAGGCACAGCAGAGACATCATCCACCGCGACATGAAGCCACACAACGTCCTGCTTCTGGTGGACGGGCAGTGCAAGCTAGCAGACTTCGGAGCCTCTGCAGGCCTTGCGCAGCTTGCGAAGTCGAACCAGGGCGTGATCGGGACACCCCTGTACATGGCACCCGAGGCATGCAAGGGTGCTGCGTGCAAGGCTTCTGACATATGGGGTGCAGGCATCATCATCTCACAGCTCTTCTCTGGTAAGGTCCCGTACACCTTCAGGGACGACGAGGTCTTCAACCCGCACACCTTCCTGTACAGGGTATGGTGGGATGTTTATTTTTCTCTTTTTTTTGGCCTCGAGGAAATTCCTCTTGGCCAGGTAGTCAGTGGGGTGCGTGTTGCATAAAAAAACAATATCAACACAATAATATTTATTACTGGTGCTCCTGAAATAAAAAATACCAAGTACGCAAGAACTACGCACTAAGTACGCAACAAGTACGCAATATAGGGTATTCCTGTATTTTTTTTTCGTGCACAAAGTGCGCAACAAGTACGCAAAATGGGGTTATCAGGAGTACCAATTACACACTTTGCAAAGGAAGAACGTTTCACTGAATGTATCTACAATAGTGGCGTCTTAGACCCCCCGACTCCGTTTCTTGGAGATTCCAGGGCCCTACATACTACGTTCCAAAAGGGATAGGCAAAAAGTTTTCAAAAAAATAAATGAGACAGTGAAGCTTGCACAACACTATTCCAACAACCTCCTCGTCTGAGGACAAAGAACCTGTTAGTAAACGTCATAGACACGACCAGTTGGGTCTGTGGAAACACAACCGAGGCAACTACACTACTCCAACAATTTATCAAACAAAGTAAAAAACCTTTCCAGTGAGTCTCATTTACGTTATCTGCCCTCTTCCCTCTGCCCTCCTCCCAGACCTCCCATACCTCCCCCGAGAGGGGTCGTTTCTCGTTTTTGTAGTGCAATTCCAAAAATAAATAAATTAAATTCACAGCTTGGAAACGACGCAGCATTCATGCCTACCGTTCCTGCGACTCTCCCACCTGAGGCACGTGCTATGACTACGGCTTGCCTGAACCGAGACCCCGAAGCACGTCCTACAGCAACCGAATTAGCCAGCCACGCCTTTGCGCTGAACTGAGTTGTGTCTGTTTTGCGGGCCATATCCAATCTACACACAGAGACACCCCCTCTCCCCCAAGAAAAGAGAGTATGTGTTTGTGACGTCAAATTCGCATGTGCTCTTTTCCCCCTTTTTTTGAGAACATCATTTCAAAAAAAAAAAGCTTTTTCACATCAGATACATCTGATCTTGCCGGAAGTGGAAACTAGAACCCTACTTTCGTTGCTTATACACTTTTACCAAAAAAAAAAAAAAAAAAAAAAGGCTCCATTTTTCTTGTGCGAAAACAAAAAAAACAACAAAAAACAAAACAAAAAAAACAAAACTTGCGATACATTTGTGAAAGAACTAGTTTTATTTTTTGGCCGCGGATGTAAGAGGCATTTTTTTTTTCTTCAGCGCCTGCGTTCCATCTGGTGTCCACTCCACTGTGAGTTGTTTTGCTCTTCAAATTGTCTTTCTTTATTTTATTTTTTCCCTGGTACACTGTCACGAGAGGGCTTTTTGTATTTCAAATCACATTTTTTTCTCTTTTTTTGTCCCCGCTCTTATCGATACCTATACAAAGGATCGCCACATCCAAGAAAAAAGCGAAAGGATTGTGGAAAGTTTTGGTTCTGAAAAGAACGACTGCGTGGTGTGTGACTGATGCGACAGAACTATAGGTTTTGACAAAAAAAAATGAAAAAGAAAAAAGCGTTCACATGCCTCTACAATGCCCCCTGTTTCTTGGGATAACCCGCGGAGTGTGCAGTGCCCTGCGTCCCAGAGGCGTTTTGCACTTCAACTTCACCTTTTTTTTTTCCAGATCACAGAGAGGTTCACACACACACACACACACACAAAACCCCTTTTAAGTTGGTGTGGCTGAATGGGGGGGCGCAAAAAGTGCGCAGAAGTGCGCAAGAAGTGCGCATCAGCCCCCTTCAGCCACACCAATTTCTTTTGATTTTATCCAGTGTCCTGCGTCCGCCGATGAACGGTGAGGCGTTTGCACTTTCAACTTCTCTTTTATTTTGGTATATTTTGCGATAGTTACTTCCCCCCATCGTCCCCGTTTCTGCATCAGGATTTACAAAGACCACACTCAGATAACACCTAACGGCACATTTAAGGAGAACCGAGAACAACGGCAACTGTCTGAATGCGGCTGGCGGTCAAACAAACAAACAAACAAACAAACAAACAAACAAACAAACAAACAAACAAACAAACAAACAAACAAACAAACAAACAAACAAACAAACAAACAAACAAACAAACTGATCAACCCCACTGCGGTAAACTGAAAAAGCAGAGCGTGGAAGTGTAGGTGTAGTGTTCATTGTTGATTTCTTTTTCCCCCTCTCTCCTTCTTCTTCTTCTTCTTCTTTTTGCTGTGATTCTTCCCCCAAGGCTCCCCTTCTTTCCGAACTCTTTTTCTTTTTTTGATCTTTCCCTTTTTTGTAAAGGTGACAACGAAGCATGAGGCTTCCATCTTCCAGCTCTTCCCATGGTGTTGTGTGTATATTTTTTATTTTCTTTGGTACACTGTTTACGAGAGGGCGTTGTATCTCAAGTCACATTTTTTTTTATGCTGAAAGTACACAGTACACGACAGTGAAGTAAAAATGACTTTGTCTATGTTATATTTCTTGTGATTTCCACCTTTGTTCGCTTAACAGTGGAAAATCACGAAGTAAAACTACAAGGCAAAGTCATTTCCTTCGCCGTTGTGTTGGTTAGCCATCCCCCCTTTTTTCTTCTCCACACTGTCTGCAGGCAGGCGGCTTCTTTTTTTTGACCCCCCCGCTTATTTGTTATTGAACACCCAAAGTACGTTATTTTGATCTTCTTTCATTCGCCACCGGTACAGCTGGTCATGTACCAAGGCACACAAATTTTGTGGGGGGGTACACTGTTCACGAGCGGGCTGTTGTATTTCAAGTCGATTTTTTTTTCTTACCCCCCTCCACACGTAAGTGCACCAACCTTTCCAGACCCAGTGCACAAAGTACCTTTTTCAAGAGGAGGGAGAGAACGGGTGCTTTCCTTCAGGTGACTAAGCATGTCGGAGGGGGCTTCAGCATCATCATTATCATCTCAACAACCCCCTTCTTCCCTCCCCTGAGTCCCCACCCCACACCCTGATGTTTGGTCTCAAAAAAGCGGCAAAAAATACAAAAGAAAGAAGGAAGAAAGTATTCAAAAAAAAGGAAGGGGGTGTGTAAGGGTTTCAAACGCAACCAAAGCATATTGCCCAGATACAGATCTCAAAGTTTTTCTTTTTCAAAGGGATTCCCGCTCCCTTCCTGAGGACTGGATATGGAGGGGGGGAGGAATGAGTGCACGACGGGACCCAGTGACAAGTGACAAGTGAAACACATGTCATTGCGCTTGTCATAAACATGACAAATAAGTCACTTGTCATGACAAGTGACTTTCCACTGGGCTGTAGGTAAATCACTTGTCATTTTCACTTGTCACTTGTCACTGGGCCGTCGTGTACAGTAGCGGAGTAGTCAGTGAACCTATCTTTATTTTTTTTTGGGGGGGGGGGGGATTTGTCGGATACAAAAGGAAAAAAAAGAGGGTTGGCGCACAACGCCGAGTTGCCTTTCCTTTCAAGGGGCTGACCACTGCTTTTACAAGGGTGGATGAACGAGCGTTGTGAGTCTGGGAGAGAAGGCGTGATACCAAGGTGTCTTATACTGGGGGGTTATGAAAAAAAAAGCAAAACAAGACAAAAAAAATGGTGGCTGCTTCTGTGTGCGTAGTCGAGGTACAAACAAAAAATGGTGTTGTCTTCTCTATCTATACTTCCCCTTACCCTTACGTGCCCATTCTTTGCTCTCTCAATATAAAAAAAAAGTTGTGTTTGTGTCGCTCGTGCATTCCCATTCCCTGTACCCCTCCCCCAGCCCCTCCCCCATCCCACACCTGCCTGGGTGCGTGCAGCATGAGAGTGGCACAGTCATTCAAAAAAAAAAAAAAAATGTTTGTTAAAAAGCTCGTAGTTGGATCCAGAGCTCAGGTTGTAAGGTGCCACGGGTTTTCGTGATGGCGTAATGTCATAGCGTTGGCTGTGGGTCAAACATCTTACATCAAGACCTGTGCTCTATCAACGATGGTAATGGCACCCTGTGAGTAGGTTCCTTCATTGGTGCCGAAAGCGTCTACGCGTATACCATGCGTACGCACACAGAGTCGACCATCGGGGGAGAGGAAAGAAGAAAAAATTAACGCGGTTCCCCGTGTCACAGCTGTGCTTTTGTTACCTGCGTCTGCCGATTGAACAGGCGTTTTGCACTTTTCAATTTCTCTTTTATTATTTTGTCGTTCTTTCCCAAAAAGGTGACCTCAACAAGCTTAGGTTCATGTTAACCAACTTTCGTTTTTTTTCCTTCTTATCTTCTTCGGAAGGGGAAAAAGGAAGGGGGGTACATGTTACACCATTTAATGCTTACTGTTTGCAGTAGTAAGCCATACTATGCATACGGGCCGGCTCAGCCTAAGTTTTGCCTGAGCCCAGGCTGAGTTATCTTTACCGGACCTGAGTCGAAGCTGAGTCAGTCAGTCCAGACTCAGTCTGGAGTATTTATTTATTCGGGAGTATTTTTCTGCCCGACTCGGGCCGTATGCATAGTCTAGTAATTCTATGGATTTGCTTATGCGTTTAAAGATGAATGTGCACGAGAGGCACATTCACCTTTCAAGTATTTTTTTCTCTCTCTTCTTTCCACCCTCTTTCATGCAGTCTGCCTGCCCCCATATTGTCTTACGAGACAACGCGCTCCCCCATTCTTTCCCAAACTTCTTCTTCTTCTCTTTTTGATTTTTGCTTGAACAACAACAAAAAAAAAAATAGGCAATTGAAGGGAGATGCCTCACGTTGTTCAAGCGTTTACACCGTTCCAACCAAAAGCACGCAAAAAAAAGCAAAAGGGTTTCTTGTCCCTTACCCCCATCCCCCCTAGTTGTGGTTTGTCCCCTTTTTCTGGTTTGGGTGAACGACACAGCAAACAGGAGAACATTCAGCACCCATTTTTTTTTTTCTCTTTTTTGTTTTTTTTTTGTTTTTTTTTTGTTGGAAATGGTCTTCCCCCTACACGGTGGTCTTTGTTACTCAAAGTATCATGCTTTTTTCTTGGTTACTTTTGTAGCTTGTTATAACAAGCTTTGAGCTTGTTACAGTTTTTGCTTGTTACTATGGTAAACGAGGTCACAGTGCAGGCAAGACTATTTCCATGGAACAAAAAAGGTACAGACAAGATTCGATATGCAAGCCAGTAAGGGGGGAAACGGTGGGGGGGGTATTTTTTTTTTGAGTACATAATCGCCTCTCTTGTTGGGAGGTGATGATACAATACACAACAAATAGAAAAAAAAAGAGATTATTTTCACAAAATTCTACACCATATTTTTCGATACTTGCAAAAAAAAAAAAAAAAACAAACTGTGGGAAAAACAGAGTCATGCATGAAGAACACAGAAAGAAAAAGCAAAAAATATGGGATAAAAAAAAGACTGCTACTTATATGTACACAAAACACAAAAAAAGCGGACCCCTCCCCCTTCTCTCTTCCTATCAACCTTTTTAGGTTCTTTTTTACATCTACTGTTGTAGGCCGCAGGGTACTTTGTGCTTTCATCCGGATGGCTGGCATCGTACAGTGGGTCAGTCGGAGGTGTCTGCATTAATAACCACAGTTTCTTTTTTTTTTGCTCCCAAGCGCAACACGGGGTTCGATAACCCACGGAGTGTCAGTGCCTGCGTCCCTGAGGCGTTTGCACTATCAACTTCACTTTTTTTGCAGACAATAACGCAGCGTAACGCAGTGGTCGTTAGGATGCGTTCCAATGAAATCATTTGTGTAGAAAAGTTTCGAGGATGTAGGTTATATTATTTCCAACTCCCCCTTTTCAACCCCTCTCTCTCTCTCTCTCTCTCTCTCTCTCCAACCCTCACTAGGTATCCCCCCCTCCCCTCCCCTCCCCTTCCCTCCTCCCCCCTCCCTAATGGGCGCAGATGTCCACTATCTATGGCCTACCCCAACGATAGCCGCTAGCGCTGCTGCTGGGGTGTTAGCGAGGATACCTTGCCACCCTATAGATACTGTTAAGGCACGTGTCCAATCAGCGCCTGGTGGGGCAGGGGTAATGGCGACCTTCCGGAGCATCGTGCGAGCAGAGGGTCTGTCTGGGTTGTACCGTGGGATCGGTGTTGCGAGTGTCGGCAGCGGGCCTGCTGCGTGTATCTATCTCTCTTCTTATGAGTATCTGAAAAAGGACCTTTCTTCACGCCGTCCCGACCTTCCCACCTTTGTTACCGAATTCCTCTGTGGGTTTGGCGCAGAAGCCTTCTCCTGTTGTCTCTGGGTTCCCGTAGACGTCACCAAAGAACGGCTTCAGGTTCAAGACCCTTCCGTTAAGGGACGCTATCGAAGCTCGTATGATGCGGTCCGGACGGTCGCGAGGATGGAAGGGGTGACCGGGTTGTATCGTGGGTATTTTTCAACGTTGGCGAGTTTTGGGCCGTTTAGCGCATTCTATTTTGTGTTTTATGAAGAAATAAAACGGGGAATGGTTAGGATGCGGGGCGGGGAGGAGGAGGGGGTGACCCCACTGCGGGTATTCTGTGAGGGGATGTTGGGTGGTGGGATGGCGTCTGCGATGTCGTCGGCATTAACCAATCCGTTGGATATGGCGAAGCTGCGTCTGCAGGTGCAGCGTGCGAAGCTCCTCGATGGCGTGCACTCCACGCAGTTTGCCTACCATTACCCGTCCTTCCTCTCCGCGCTGGCCTCTATCGCAAAGGAAGAGGGTCTCCTCGCCCTGTGGAAAGGTGCCTCAGCAAGGGTTCTCTTCGCAGGACCACAGGCGGCGATTACGTTTGGATTGTTCGAGTGTTTTAGAGCGTGTATGATGTGAGTGGTGGGGGAGGTGATGGGGAGAGAATTCTTAAGCGGGGTTTTTGAGTAGATTCTATTCTATTATATTTTGCAAAAAAAATATTTCACAGATTTTTTTTTCAAATTCCCGTAATGGCGGCGCTAACCCTAATCCTATCTAAACGTTTTTTTCTTCTTCTTTTTTTTGCTGCCTTTTTACCACTCCAGCCAGGCTTACTATAATAGCAAACCACACCTACGCCCAACCCCCTCCCTTTTCCTTCAAACCTCCCTGATCTTCGTCTTTTTTTTTTTTTTTTTTTTGGCTTTTTGTATATCACCTGATTTTTACCCCGCGTATAGGCGCGTAAAGGCCCGTATAGGCCAAACCCCACCCATTTCCCCCAGCCTTTACGCGCTATACGCGCCTATACGCGGGGTAAAAATCAGGTGGACTCATCTACGTATACTGAAAGATGAACATTTTTTGTTGCTCCCTATACCTAATAATTTTTTAATCGTGTCGTCGTTGGAAGCGGCTTTGGTGAGGTGTTGTTTTTCTCCCACGACAGCCCCAACTCCCACAACCCCACCACACAACAGAGCAACACAAAGAATAGAAGACAAAATGGAAGTAGTTATCAAGGACTGTGCAGACAACTCGTATGTGATCGAGGTGGGTGTGGATGACACAACGGAGACGATGCGGCAGAAGGTGGCGTCTGCAGTGGGGTTGGCTGAGGACAGCTTCCACATGGGCTTCGGAGGGAAGGACGAAGGAGACGACATCACGCAGCTGAGTGCTGGAGACACAATCATCCTGACGAAAAGTAAGAAGTTCGTGGCCAGAGCAGCACTTCATGCGTTGGGTGAGGACATCACAGCGGAGCGGCTGGTGACTGTGGAGGATGCTGAGGTGGCGTGTTTGCTTCTGCAGGCGGAGGTTGCGACTGTCATTCCGAATAGGTTCCTGGCGCGCACACCATTGGCACAGACGGCGTTAACAGCACTTGATCTGAGTGCTGTGTCCTGTGTGACGGAAATTGGCGATGAGTTTCTTTACCAGTGCACATCGTTAACAAGCCTTGACCTTTCTGGGTTGACACGTGTCACGCGGATTGGTAACAGCTTTCTTTTAAGCTGCAGCAGCCTCACAGCAGTGGACTTATCACCACTCAGCAATGTTACACACATTGATGACTGGTTTCTTTTTTTTTTTTTTTTTTGTACTCAGGTAGCTACGTAGCCTTTCTTGCCTACTGCGCGAGCCTCACATCAGTAGACTTATCACCACTCAGCAATGTGGCACAAATTAATAGCTGGTTTCTTTACTACTGCAGCAGCCTCACAGAACTAGACTTATCACCACTTCGCAATGTTACACAAATTAATAGCCGCTTTCTTGCCTGCTGCAGCGGCCTCACTGCAGTAGACTTATCACCACTCCGCAATGTGGCAGAAATTGATGACCGCTTTCTTTACAACTGCAGCAGCCTCCAAGTAGTGGACTTATCACCACTCAGCAATGTTACACAAATTGATGACCAGTTTCTTGCCTGCTGCACCAGCCTCACAGAACTAGACCTATCACCACTCAGCAGAGTTACGCACTTTGGTGAGCTTCTTCCTGCTGAAGGTTACACTTCGTTGAGGAGCATCCACCTTGCCGGCTGCAGCAGTGCTGTGTCCAGTCGAGTACGTGAAGGCGATCTGAAGAAGTATGTGGTTGACGCACCTCCACCTCCGACACGTGGCAGAAGCAAGACGAAAGCAGCCGTGCATTGCTGCAGTGTTTCGTAAAGAGCGACAGGAGAAGCTAGGCAAGGAACGTAGAGCAGCTCTACTCCAACCCGCACCGGATTAGAAAAATGGAAAAAGGATGGGAGTAGGGTACGGTGTTCAATTTCCTTTTGTACGAGTATGCAATACGTCTGGAAATGAAAGACGCGCTCGTCGATTGTCATGAGTTTTACCGTTTTCGTCTTCCCCCCTTGTGCTCCACCTCTCCACCGTACTTCAGGACGCGGGTTTTTCGGGGTTTTCGGGACTTTTGGGGTTTGAAAATGGATGGATGCGATCAACAAACAACAAACAACGAATAAATAAAGAAGGGGGGGGGTTAGGGGGCGCAGTGAGAGCCTTTTTTCTGTCACACCCCCCAAAAAATCATGAAAAAGTGTAAAAAAAATATCCGAAAACACAAAACCACCCCAGAAAACACATTTGTGGGACTATTTCTTACTTTTTGATGCTTTTTTGGCACTTTTGGGAACTTTTTTTGACACTTTTTGTAGCGTTTTCACCCCATTTTCACCGTTTTCTAAGGGGGTTTGATACAGGGCGATTTATCAAAAAATTCAATTTTTTTCAATAGTCCAAAACAAGAGGAAAAGAGGTTTTTTCCACTCAGATGTGTCCACAGAGCGATTTCTGGGGGGTTTTGGGGCCAAAAGTCTATTTTTTTGTACACCTTTGCTGAAAATTTTGAATTTTTTTTTTGCCGTAAAAACCACATTTTAGCCGGGATGAGGAAGTGTGACATAAGTGTGACATTGGAGGGGGGCATCTCATAGCCCAGAAAAAAGCGTTTTTTTAACTTGGAAGTAGGGTTTTCTGCCTATTTGGGTGTCCCCGCATCCATTCCGAGCCGAATTCTGGCCTTCTGTGACTTTTTCGGCGGCCCTTTTGAGGTCGGCATTTGGTAATCATCCCAAGAACACCCCAAAGAACAGGTATTTTTAGGGTAACATGAGTATTTTTTTTGAAAAAAAATATTTCTGGGGGTGCCAAAAAAGCCCCAAAACTATATTTTCCCACCCCCGGACCTCACCCAAATATGATGGGAGTGGTTTTCGGGGCTTTACAGGTGCTCCGTGGAACCAGAAATAGTAATTTAGGAAGTGTGACAGAAGTGTGACAGAAGTGTGACAAGAAGTGTGACAGAAGTGTGACATCGGAGAAATTTGGATCTGGGGTCACCAAAATGGGCAAAAACCATCTGAAAACAGTCTATTCCACCCCCAGTGGGGTCCGGCAATCATTTTCGAGTGGTTTTGGGGACTTATGTGGACCTGTGGACAATTTTTTGGGGGTTTTAATGTGTGTAAACATGCTAAGAAGTGAGGGAAATGCTGCTTTTTTAGGCGTTTCAGACACTGCAGAATACATCTGGGGCCCACACAGGACCCCTAAAAGCTGCAAAAACCATACATTTCCACCCTGGGACCCCACCGGATGTGGACCGAGGTGTTTTTCGGGTGTTTAGAAGGCATAATGTCTCCTTAGAATTTTTTTTTGAAAAGTGTTGAAAATTGACCCAAAAGCGTTACACAAGCGTTACACATTTTTGGCCATTTTTTCACAAAAAACCAATTTTTTTTAATCAGGAAAGTATCTGTAGAGGTCGTCAGGTGGTTTAATGGGATATTTGGGTGATCCCCAGGGCGATTTGCGGCCAGGTACGACCTTTTTAGTGGGTTTCTTCACCTAAATTTCAAAAAAATGGGTTTGTGACAGTATTTGTACAGGGATTTAGACACCACTGCGCCCCCTAAGGGGGGGGGTATTTCATTTTAGTATTGCATGTATGGTGTGGCTGAAACCAGCAAATTTCACTGCTAAAGAACTGCTAACAAACTGCTAAATAATACCCTTTTTTTAGGAGTGGTGTATAAAAACATTTTTTTACCTTGGTTTTTCCACTCCCCCTGTTGGCGCGCCTCCACTCTTGCATACCCATGTGTGACCCCACCGTTGAACGCAATCGACTCGCTGAGTCAAAAGAACGCACAGAACGGGGCTGGAAAAAATCACGAAAAACGCGTACCGTGCGCCTGCGGCGCCCACAAAGTGAGTTTCCCCCCTGAGTATGCTGTGTATACTGTGTATACTGTGTATACTGTGTATACTGTGTATACTGTGTATACTGTGTATACTGTGTATACTGTGTATACTGTGTATACTGTGTATACTGTGTATACTGTGTATACTGTGTATACTGTGTATACTGTGTATACTGTGTATACTGTGTATACTGTGTATACTGTGTATACTGTGTATACTGTGTATACTGTGTATACTGTGTATACTGTGTATACTGTGTATACTGTGTATACTGTGTATACTGTGTATACTGTGTATACTGTGTATACTGTGTATACTGTGTATACTGTGTATACTGTGTATACTGTGTATACTGCGGAAATTGACCAAAAACGAGAACTTGTCCATTTCGGCGAATTGACCCCACCACTGGCCGGGCGGATTCCGGAAATGCAAATGCCGGCGTTAAAAAGCTCACCACAGGGCTATTTCTAAATATGGGGTCCGGGGGCCCAAAATCCAACCCGGGACACAATTTTTTTGGCAGATTTATTTCGTGCCAAAAACGTCCTTATTTGCATTTTTGGGATTCACCCGCGCAGTGGTGGGGTCAATCTCGAAAATTGGACAATTTTTTGACCACTTAAATTTTTGAAAATATGAGCCCGGTCACTAATACGTGGGGCCCATTTTCGGCCAAAAAATGCTGCTCAAAAAAATTTTACCCTGAAAATTTTTTCAGCCCCAAAACATACTGCGATTGGAATTTCCGGAATCTGTCCGCGCTGTGGTGGGGTCAATTTGCCGAAATGGCCAAGTTCTTGGTTTTGGTCAAAATGAGTGTAAGGTAAAGGGGCCAAGGTAAATCCCACAACCCAGATTTTCTCTCCCAGATGCTGAAAACATGAAAATGCCCGAAAACACCGGCATTTGCATTTCCGGAATCCGTCCGTTCTGTGGTGGGGTCAATTTGCAGAATTGGGCAAGTTCTTGGTTTTTGCTAAAATGAGTACGGTGCCAGTGTCATGTTAGTGTAGAGAACAAGTTTTCTAAGAAATCCCCTCATAGTGCCTCCGGCACGCGGCCTGGTGCGCCCTCTAGGATTTTTCAGAATACACCAAAACCCCCGTTATTTGCACAATCCGGAAGAAAACTTTTCAACAAAAAAAAAAGGGTGAAAGTCAAATGTATACACATATACACAGGGTTATAGTCAGATCTATACACTCATTGTATATACAATTGTCAATTGTACATACAATTGTATAGAAATTGTATAGATCTGACTATTTGATGTACAATCCCAACTTTTTTTATAGTCAGATCTATACAATTTATGTACAATCCCAGTATACACTAGGTCGTACACAAATTGTATAGATTTGACTATACAAAAGTCAGATCTATACAATTTTTGGATTGTACACTCGAGGGAGATTGTACACGCCATACCCAGGTACCCAGGTACCCAGGTACCCAGGTACCCAGGTACCCAGGTACCCAGGTACCCAGGTACCCAGGTACCCAGGTACCCAGGTACCCAGGTACCCAGGTACCCAGGTACCCAGGTACCCAGGTACACTGGATACAAGGATAAAAGTCGTGAAAGAGCAACCACAGCCAACCCGCCAGTCACTGAGAAGTGACCAGACAGTCCACTTGACAAACACAAAAGTGTCCGTCGCGTGGGGCATTCATGCACTGAGGAGATAATGATCCAACAATTCACAAGAAAACATTACTTAACCTACTGCTGGAAATTGCCAGGTCGTAGTAACACACAAAGTGTGCCTCCGTTCGGGAATATCGGAGTTATAGAGTCCTAAAAGGCCTCTGCCGCTAGTCAAGGTATAACCGAATGAACGGCCCAAGACCCCCGTGGAGAAGTTAAATGTTGTAATGATTTCAAGTAAAATGCGAGCACTGTCTTACCCTCCTCAATGCATGGTGGAAGATGTCTTTCACAACAAATATCCTGTACCCAGGTACCCAAATTCCCAAACCCACGCAGTGGCACATGACCGCAAGTGTGAGTGACCCACACATGAGGGAATGCGACACTACACAAAATTTACCACCAGACCCCGTCTTCGTGCACCTGAAGTACAACGCCGCAGACAGGCCAAACATGCGTTGGACTCAGAGGAATGCCCGCTGTGCAGGTATCAATGAGAACCAACTCCCAGCAACAAGGGGCGCCTTTTGGCGGGCGTTGTTGAGGGTGTTTGGGGTGCAAAGTTTTCCACAATTTTGATGCGCGGGTACAGAAGTGTTGTCTTGTTCTTTCATCTCTAGGAAATGTAAATGTCAATCGCGTTTAACTACCACGAGGGCTTGTTCAGTGAACCCACAAGGGGTCGAAGGGGGTTGGTTATCCCGTATCTATCAAAGGTTGTGTCGACCAGGCTAAACCACTATGTTACGCTGTACGTTGTTAAATCCGAAGAAATAACACTTTAGCAGCCGCAGGAAGTTTGCTAAAAAGAGTGCCTCACGCTACACAAACCACCACCCGCGATTGACTTAGATGTTATAACAAAGAGAATTCAGAACAAAACAACACCCTGCCCCATACACACTAAATTGTCATGCTTTATGAGCATGCCTGGGCCAAAATTACTATGACGAAAAGGCAACAAGACCACCCACAAGGAGTGTGAAATGTGCGCTGGTTTTCTGGGGGAACGCAATATTTTCTTGTGCCTAGTCCTCCGCAAGCAGAGGACAGACTTTCCGGAAGGTTTCCAAAGTCGAATTTCTTGCACTAGCTATGCTCCCTGGGTTAAATGGCAATAGCAGTGACTGACTTCTGAGAAAAATCGGGTGTGCGAAACCCAATTTCCATTTTTTGTGTATAGTCCTGTAGGGGTGGGTGTGTGTGTGGGTAGGTGGGTAGGTGGGTGGGTGTACTCTAAACTGTTTTCCACTATGGGTAGGGATTTGTGTACGACCTAGTGTATACTGGGATTGTACATAAATTGTATAGATCTGACTATAAAAAAAGTTGGGATTGTACATCAAATAGTCAGATCTATACAATTTCTATACAATTGTATGTACAATTGACAATTGTATATACAATGAGTGTATAGATCTGACTATAACCCTGTGTATATGTGTATACATTTGACTTTCACCCAAAAAAAAAAAAATCGGCAACTTTCTTCAATCAGAAAGCCCATCACCCCCCTCTTGGTAAGTACTGTAGTACGTGCAAATTTTTTGGCAGCCCTGTATATAAGCCCCGTGCAAATTTTTTGGCAACTTTCATTTTCCAAAAATCAGGGACAGGGACAGGTTTTTAGAAATAGCCCTGGCTCACCAACGAAAAAAAAAAATTTTTTTTTTTTCCAACACCCGTGCAGGGCGCGCGCTAAATCCACACCCTCACACCCGGTTTTTTCGAGGTTTTTTCGCGGTACAAAAATTTTTTGATTACACGATTTCCTTAAGAAAATCAGAGAATCCCATATTATACAGTAAGGGCACTTCAGATAGTTTTTGGACACACATGTGACCCCACCGTGGAGAGCAATCGGCTCGCGCAATCAAAAGAAAGCAGAGAAAAGGGGAAAGAAAAAAGAAAAAAGTTGGGTACCGTGCGCCTGCGGCGCTACCTGTTCCCTACCCCCCCATGATGTACTTATGTATATTCCACCTGATTTTGACCATGTTTTCCGGTGTTGGCCGGTGAAGTCACGGTACTGTGTACTGTGTACTGTGTACTGTGTACTGTGTACTGTGTACTGTGTACTGTGTACTGTGTACTGTGTACTGTGTACTGTGTACTGTGTACTGTGTACTGTGTACTGTGTACTGTGTACTGTGTACTGTGTACTGTGTACTGTGTACTGTGTACTGTGTACTGTGTACTGTGTACTGTGTACTGTGTACTGTGTACTGTGTACTGTGTACTGTGTACTGTGTACTGTGTACTGTGTACTGTGTACTGTGTACTGTGTACTGTGTACTGTGTACTGTGTACTGTGTACTGTGTACTGTGTACTGTGTACTGTGTACTGTGTACTGTGTACTGTGTACTGTGTACTGTGTACTGTGTACTGTGTACTGTGTACTGTGTACTGTGTACTGTGTACTGTGTACTGTGTACTGTGTACTGTGTACTGTGTACTGTGTACTGTGTACTGTGTACTGTGTACTGTGTACTGTGTACTGTGTACTGTGTACTGTGTACTGTGTACTGTGTACTGTGTACTGTGTACTGTGTACTGTGTACTGTGTACTGTGTACTGTGTACTGTGTACTGTGTACTGTGTACTGTGTACTGTGTACTGTGTACTGTGTACTGTGTACTGTGTACTGTGTACTGTGTACTGTGTACTGTGTACTGTGTACTGTGTACTGTGTACTGTGTACTGTGTACTGTGTACTGTGTACTGTGTACTGTGTACTGGCTGTCCGAAAGACCTGAAAATGACCCTTGTTTACGAGTATGGGTTCATATTTTGTGAAAATTTAAGTCACCAAAATTTTGTCCATTTTTCCGTATATCCCCCACCACAGCCCGGGATTTTCTCGGAAATGTAACATGACCCTGATTTTTCTGCCCCCCTTCACATACTTCCTGTAGGTACATTTTTTTGGACCCGATATCCATTTTTTCGGGAAATTTCCGAAAAGTTAGCGCGCGCCCTGCACCCGTGGGGAAAAAAATTTTTATACACCACCCCCCCAAAAATGCATGCTAACAAAGTGCTAACAAACTGCTAAATAATACCCTTTTTTTTTGGGTTCAGCCACACCACCTATGCTATCAATTTATTGATTGCACATGTTGAAATACTTGGCGATAGTACACTCATCTGCACCCTACCACAACTCACCCAACACCACAGATAACACTCTCGTACAAAAAATGCAAGCCATACACAACACCCACCACACAATACCTCAAAAGCGATACCACACCACGCACTAAACCCCAGCTCTAATACGCCAAAAAAGCTCCCAGCTTTTTGGGGATACTTTCAGCGCCCCTTTTCCCCCCACAAATAAGATGTCTTCTTCACTACGCCATGAGCGCCCCCCTATGGGCAACCCTAGTGAGAGCTCCGATTCAGATGGCGATGGGGTTACGTGGTTCGCGGTCACAGAGAACGTCCGGGTGTCGCAGACTGGAGGACCGAAGGGTGTGTGCTTTAAATTAACAAGGATTGGCGATGTGACGGAAACCTTAGATGACCGTGGGGCAAGAGTGTTGGTGCCTTCTGCCGAAGCTTTCTATGATTTGAAAATGCATGAAGCGCACTGCGAAGAGTCAAGAGAAAAGGCGCGATCAATTATGCAAATGATGCAAACCAGCGCTTCGCACTATCTCGAACGGTTCAACCATTTGGAGCAGGAGGTTAAACTGCTTGAAGCCGGATCTGAAAAATACAACCAAACCACCGAACAGCTAGCACAACTCAAAAAAAGACTTTCCGAGAGAGAGCAATGTGAGCGGATGCTTAAAGAGCAGGCTGATGAGGATGCGGTGGAGGAAAAACGGTTGAGACATAAACTTCGCGACCGGATGAGGGATGCGAAGCTGCATATTGTGAAAGGGGGGAAGGAGAAGAAGGTGGAGGCCGCACCACCAGCTCCTTTGGGAAAGCCTCCTCTGGTAGAAAAGGCGGAATCGAAGTCCAGCGAGTCTGGCGCAGAATCACCTTCTCAAAAGAAACGAAGAAGAAAGCCTTCCCCTCTTCATCGCCCTTCTCGCACGCCACGGCCTTCACATGACTCCAGACAATCTCATACAAGCACCTCCTCTGCACGCAGCCGCCGAGCATCTCGCCATTCCAATGCATCTACCTCCAGCAAATCTACACTCAAATCCCCTAGTGACGTCTTCCAACTCCACAACGAACCCTCCCTAGGATGGTCAGAATCCGCCAGCACCCACACCCTCAAATCCTCAGGCGTTGCATTTCCATCCAGCTCGGAGCTGTCAGACCGCAAACAGTTCTCCTTCCCCAACCGCCGCCCTTCGACAGACAGCTGCTCCCAATCTCTCATTTCCTCAGACTCTGTAGTAAAAACATTTTCCGACGTTTTTGGGCGGGTCTCTCAACGAGAATCTATCTTCACCTCTGATTCCAAAAGGCCTTCGACGGTAATACAGTCACAATGTTCTTCAGTTAGATCTATCATAGAAATGAGAGCGCAGGGAATGCAGGGTTCACCTGGAAGGGGTTTTCCGAAGAAGGTGCGGAGCAATAAAAACGACGAAATAGATTCGCCATTGTCAATGAGCGCACATTCAGCAAATACACCTGAGACAGAGGTAAAAGAGGAGCATGAAAACAACACTGCGGACAATGATGACATCTGCTCCGAAAGCAGCGACGAAGCCGGTGTCTTTGGGGGTTTATTCCTTAATATGAAAGCACTCTGGCCGCAAAAGGTCTCTCACTTTCGTGTCTTAGAGAAGCACGAAAGGGATTTAACCGCTTTCGATCCTTTTAAAAGACGGCTTCTTGGTCAGACCCCTTGCTTTCATAGATCCCGTTTTGGGAATCCGAAGAAACCGTTTTATCATTTTCTGCTTCCTAACCAACCGCAACCGCAACAACATCGCAAAAAGGAGAGCGCACTGTACCAACCAGTATCCAACACGATAATGGGACTACCGGAAACAGCGAAGAGGGTAGGCTACAACGCTGTGACCTCTGAGGGCTGTAAGGTTGACTCTAATATAGCAGGGGCAGTGTTGTTCGAGAGAGGGGTAGAGAGAGAGGAGGGCGTTCTGTGTGGGGCAGGAGGAGGGGGAGGAGGGTCGCCGCGGAAAAGGATTATCGCTCGAACGCAGAGTGCCCCTACTAAACGGCAGGCTGTGAAGTGCCCTTCCCCAGCCATCACCGTGCGTCTTCCGAACAACGTCGAAATTCGTCCCCCCAGCTGCCGACAAAAGGCTCGTACAAGGCAAACCCAAACGGCAAGAAAGGGGAATGCCTTCCCTAGCACCGCCATCACCACAACACTCCCGGGGGCACTCACAGGGGAATCTGTTGATGCAGTGAACGTGGAGCCTCCATGGAAAACTGTAGGTAGTGAGGTGGGGAAGCCATTGGTTTATGTTCGGGTGCCGTTATGAGGAAAAGAATGGGGGGGGAGGGGAGGGAGGGAGAGAGAGAGAGAGAGAGGAGCAGGAATAATTGGCGCTGGGGATGAAAAAGAGTCGGTGGTGAAGACGGTCTTGTGTATGGAATGGATTGGGTTTTTGAATCAGCTATGTTTTGGGTGTTTGTTGAGAGCAAACCTAGGATAGGGGGGGGTTGGTGGGTCGATGGAGCAAAAGGTGGTGAAGGTGCAGCGGTTTTTTTTCAAAAACTGTTTGCAACCCAAAAAAATGCAAAAAGTTTCAGAACCAATTGACGGTGTAGGCTGCTTTGGCAGCTGCACGAATCTTTTGGGGCAAGAAGTCATATGTGGTTGGATGTAACGTGTTATCCCCCCCGTTGTGTTTTTGTTTATTTGCCTCCACTCCACTCCCCGCTCTCCAGCGCCACAACACTGCAACCCACAGCAGAGATCAAACAACAACACAACCATGGATCTGAATGTGAAGACCCTGTCCGACGAGACGCACGTCATCGAGCTGGGTCTGAGCGACACAGCTGCGGACATGAAGCGGAAGGTGGCGTCTGCAGTTGGGATCCTTGGAGACAGATTTCGCATGAATTTTAGGGGCGAAGTGGTGGGCGAAGGATACGACATGACGCAGCTGAGTGCTGGGGATACAATCGTGGTCGCGAAGGTGAAGAAGTACGAAGCTCTTGAAGCACTTCATGCGTTGGGTGAGAGAGACCTGTCGCTGGAAAGGCTGAAGAATGTTACTGATCTGGAAGTGGCGTGTTTGTTTCTGCAGGCGGAGGTGTTTGATTTTATCCCTGCCAGATTCTTCGCGCATAAGGGTACGCTAACGCGAATTGATCTCGGTGATGTGCCTGCTATCACCGAGATTGGGGACCACTTTCTGTTTGGATGCTCCAACTTAACAGCTCTTAACATGTCTTCATTCAACAGTCTCACGCACATTGGATCGGACTTCGGTTCCTATTGCAAAAAGTTAACAACGGTGGCATTGCCTACACTCAACAGTGTCACGCAGGTTGGGAACAACTTCCTGAGCGGATGCTGCGCATTAACAACACTGGAGTTGCCATTCAACAGTCTCACGCAGGTTGGGAACAACTTCCTCGCGAACTGCTCTTCTTTAGCAACCCTCGACATCTCTGCGCTCATCAGTCTCAAGCGGATTGGGAACGACTTTCTCGTCGGTTGTACCTCTTTGTCAGCGCTGAACCTGTCTTCATTCAGGAGTGTCACGCACACAGGTGAACGCTTTCTCAGCAGCTGCCCTTCTTTATCAACCCTCGACTTCTCTTCGCTCGGCAGTTTGACGCAAATTGGATACCGCTTCCTGGAGGGAAGCGATCGCTTGACAACTGTAGACTTGTCTTCGCTCAGCAGTCTTACGTGCATAAGGGACGGCTTCTTGAGCGACCACTGCTGTTTAACAACGTTGCGGCTGTCTTCACTCGGCGGGTTGACGGAGATTGAGGACAACTTCCTCAAAGGATGCGAGCGCTTGGAATCCGTGGAGTTGTCTTCACTCAGCAGCCTGACGCATATAGGCGACAGCTTCATGGAAGGATGCAGCAAGGTGACTGTGCTCGATGTGTCTGCACTGTGCAGTCTTTCGCATCTTGGGGATTTTTTCATGGAAGGATGCAGCAGTTTAACGACCCTCAATTTATCTTCACTCGGCAGCATGAAGCAGATTGGGAACTTCTTCCTGCACGACTGCTGCAGTTTGGCAGAGCTCGACTGTTCTTCACTGAGCGGTCTTGCGCGGATTGGGAACTGCTTCCTCAGGGGATGCAGCAGTTTGAGAGTGCTGTGTTTTTCTTCGCTCAACAGGGTTACGCATATTGGCAGCGCTTTCTGCCTGTTGCGAGACATGGAAACCATCTACCTCTCTGGGCGCACCGCTGTTGTGTCACGTGCTTTGGAGAAATCGAGGCTGAGTGAATGTGTGGTGGAGGCCCGTCCGAAGCGGAAGCGTGACGAATCGCTCAACGAAGACGAAGACGAAAACGAAGACCACAAGCGGCCGAGACTGTCGCAATAGCCTGTTGACGAAGAAAATATACGGGGTCAACTGTTGTGGGGTGGTGGAGAAGTCAACACAAATTCTGCCTCTCTGGTGGATGATAGTCGATACAACAAAAAAACAACAACAAAACATAAGGCGTGAGGATGATGTGTATCTATACCGACATACAGAGATAATACTCCCCTCCCCACTTAAAAAAAGAGCACAAAGCAAAAAAAAAAAAAAAAAAACAACAACTTTCATTCAATCTCCCTCCCCACATCCACTCTCGCCACCCAAACAACCCTTCATCCTTCTTCCAGGGGGCTTTACTTCTCACAGAACTACCGCCACACCCCACCTTCCCCTCCCTATTTTTTTACACTAGCTTTTTAGGGAGTGGTTTTTTGTTTTTCTTTATATTGGGAACACAGAGGCATATTCCCCCAATAAAAAAAAGGTACACTAATCACAACATAAGAGGCTTAGTTAGGTTCATCTCCAACAAAACCTTTTTCTCCTCCTCTCTCTCTCCCTCTTTCTCTTCTTTTCCAATCTTTGGGAAATTCACCTTTTTTCTTTTTTTCTCTTTTAAATGTCTGATAATAATCAGAAATTGTTTGATCCACAGAGTAATGAGTTTAAGGAACTTGCAGCAGACGTGCTCCGCCTATGCAAACGAAAACTCTACATTGCCACATACGCGACACAGAAGGTGAAACGCACCGGATCCTCTACTACCCTCAAGGTCCGCATCATCGCCGTCACACACCTCGACAGCGATTCACAATGCCATCTCGCGATCATCAAGCCTGCCCACTCCCACGGCAAGGAAGCAGCCGCCCTCAAAGGACGATACCAATACTTCAGTGGGATCCTCCGAAGTTCGACCAGAAGTGGGACGCAAATTGACGTCCGTCCCAGCTCTGATGAGCACTTCGCGTTAACGATGCCTACAGAAGCGGAAAGGGACCTATTCATTGCAATGTGCGAAAAAAACTTTAAGGGGAGAAGAGGGACCATGGGGACCGGGATTCGTATAGCCTCGGTAGACCCTTCACCGCAGAGGCACGATAGTGAACGTCGTGCAAGCGAAGCAGTAGAGGAGGCAGCATCGCTGCTCTCCAAAGATGACGACGCTGCGTTGCGGGTTATCATGGACAAATATGAGATTGCGTCTGCAGCGTCTCCGGTTCGTGCGCAAGATGGACCACATTTTTCAGGCGCTGCATCTCCATTAATAAAAACCACCCACGATGCTCGGTTATTACGTGAAAGAATCGGGCATATGTCAAAAGACCTTCAGGCTGCAAATGAATCTGCGATTCTAGACTCAGAGAAGAAGTGGTCTGAGATTGTCGACTCGTTTGAGACAATGGCGTTGGAGCTGTCGAATGTGCAGTTGAGGTTGATGGATGTGACGAATAAGGTGGGGAAGAGGTCGGACAAAATCGATACTGTGGAGCGGGAGCGGGCGGTGCGGGAGCAGCGGAAGAAGAACTACAACGCGTTGATCAGGGAGCTGAACTACGTGAACGACCGCATCGCAGACGTTGCGGGGCATGTGACCATGCTGGACAATGCCTCCTTTGAAGTGGGTGAGCGTGCCAGCCTGCACACTGCCCTCGAGTTCTTTGATGAGTTTGCAGCAGAGCAATTAGACAAAGACTACGACATCCGAGCCCTCCATGACGCTAAGAAGAGCATCGATGAGGCACGTGCCCGAGCTGCAGAACGCCTGGTTGTCTACCTTGAACAGTCCTTTAAGCATTCAGGTACGTCTTTTGTCATTTTGTCATTTTTTTCGTTTTTATTTTTGGAATTTGCTAGAAGGCATTACTGAGTCTATCCAAGCCCAACGCTCACATAATCCCCCGAAGGTAAAATGTGTCCATACTGGTGCAAAACGGGGGGCGGGGTGTCACAACTTTCCACACTTTGCTTGATTTATGTGGGTGTGAAAAGTCGTGAAACCCCGCTCCCTGTATATCACCACATACATCTGATTTTCAAAACACTGCACCAATCCATCCACAACTCAATAATAATAATGTTACACTCTCACTACCATCTTGCTATATTATCTCTTCACAGGGTCTCGCTTGAAGGCGTCCTCTGCCAGAAAGAAGGGCCAGCTTACATGGAAGACACACGCCACTTCGCATGCTAAGTGGATCGAACTCTCTGGGATGATGCCTTTTGTACAGCGCCTCGGCATGCGCAAGGTGGTCGAGCTGTGCCGGGTGTACACCCAATCCATGAAGACACCATACCGGCAGGAGATCGCCAACTACTATAAGGAGCTGAAGTCGCAGCTGCAGAAGAAGAAACACAAGCCGACGTTTTATATTGGGCAGGACTTGAAGGATATTAAGGGGCTCGAGTTGTTGGATGTGCAGCTTGGAACGTCGCAGGCGGGGTCCACACGGTACGGAGGATCTGATAGTGGGACCGTCCTTTCTGTTGGAAAGTCAAGCAATGGGTCGGATGATTGCGAAGGCGCACCCAGCCGCCTAGAACAGCTTGGTGTAGTGGTCTATAGTGAACGAAACGCATTTGGATCTGAGTCAGGCTTCTCTCCCTTAGACCGCACCTCCGTTGGAAGCGGGTCGCGCGGGTCGGACCCCCGCTCCCGGTCTTCCTATCAACACTCTGACGACGCAGTGTCTGTGACGCATACCCATAAAACAGCGTCAGGGGAGAAGGAAAAACTGTGTCCACATTCTGCATTGATTGCGTCGGTAGTGATGTCTGTGGAGGTGATGCTTGGGGAGCAGGAGTTTTTGCACAGTTTGTTTGGTCTAAACGCGACGCCAGGAAGTGATGACGACCTGGTCCGCATTCTGGATGAGCTTTTCTGCGATGAAAAGAACTTTGGGAGCACCACGTCTCTGCACATCATCGTCTCGGAGCTCTCGAGGACTGTTGCGTACATGCATTCGAAGTGCGACATGCTGGCGTTGCTCCCGGTCTCTATTGTGGTTGCGCAGCTTCAGGAAGCGATGGAAACTAGGTCAACCTTTATTAACGATTTTCTCAAACACACGCAGCAAGAGGTTGCCACACAGACGCTGGTCTGGCAGTGCAAACAGCAGGCAGCCATACAGAAGTTTTCCTGCGATATCAAACACTGTGTCATCCTGCCTGCATATGTAAGGTTCCCGGTGTTCATCAAACGGCTGGAAGAGATGTGCCGGCCATTACCACGTGAAGCAAGCTATTCAAAGATTCAAGACATAATCAGCGAGTTGTACAAACTGATGCGTGAAAACCTCGTCAAAATGGTGACCAAAGACAAGAAGTACGGCGACTTCTTCTACTATAAGAACGCAGCCTACCATCTCGACTATCTACGTGACGTCCGCAATGGGAACAACTTTCTTGTCAAAAAGCTTCTCGCAGGGCAACTCAGTGAGTTCGACTCCTGGGTCACCGTGCGTGACGAACGTTGCCAGGCATACATCCAAGAAGCACTTCTGCAGGATTCCTTCAAATCCCTCTTCGAATTTGTCGAAGGCGTGCAGGTCTGTCTTCGGAGCAGAAGTGTTGCAGAAGTTCCCTTACAACAACGGTTTTCACGCCAAAACGCGCAATCCGTCCTTTCAAGCACAAAAATGAAGCACGTCAAGGCGCACATCGATACGGTCTTCAAACGCCTCCACAAACACTTCTTTGAGCACTCCAGTACCCGCAAGATGGACTCCTTCCTGCGCTCGCTCTACCCCGTCACCCTAGAGGCGTTGAAGCACCATGTTGTCAGCAGGTGGGTCATGCTCGAGGGGCAGCTGCAAAGCTGCTACCAAGGCCTGCAGGTCGACTGCACCAGCAAGCAGCTCAAGGAGGTGCTCGCAGCGTGCAGCCCCCCTGTGCAGGCGAGGGGCTTGGAGTTCTTGCCTCCGGGACCACAGTCATCCTTTGCTAGAGGCCTGCCGCCGACTCCGAGGGGGTAAGATGGAGCTTGCCGTGACGTCATACACATAGATCATCTTAGCAATGAGAGAGACAACACAGGTTATGGTTCAGGCATTTCTGCGTTCCCTCTACGGTGTTGTGGTCATAAAGCATGAGTGGTGGTGTGTGCTGCGGTGGGATGGAGCGTGTGTGGTGTGGCGTGTAGTAACATAGAATGATGAGGACGAGTGAGAGAGAGCGGGGGGGCTTGCATGGTTCCTTTCTAACACATGAACACTTTAAAAAAATGCAAATATAGATGGCTGTGGGTGAAGGGTCCACTGGGAGGGGGAGAGGGGCTCAGGGGGGGCCCGAGGAACACACCCGCTAGCTTCCAAAGGGGTGGTATAGAGGTGAGTGGTGTAAAAGAGAAGTCTGACTTCCAAGAGTGAGTAATCGGTGGGGGGGGTTTTTTTTTTTTTTTTGTGCGCCTGTCTCCCCACTCACACTGCGACCACACACACCCAGGTCATACCAAACACAACCAAGTCTGTGAAACAAACATGCTGCGCAGCATCATAACCCTCTCGCTTGCGGGGCTCTGCACTGCTGCAGGCCACAAGGGCACGGTGTCGTGGGTGGCGGGCACAGGTGCCACACCCGAGATCACAACTGTGACGGCAGGAGAGAGCCACGTGTCGACGGGACAGGCGTGGGTGAACGTGCCCGACTGGCTGGCAGGTGCGAACGTGCACACGCTTGTGGGACACACGACGGCAGGCAACACGCTGCGCCTTGACTGCCCTGCGACGGCAGACGACCGTCCGTGCCACTTCACCTTTGTGTACTACTTCTGCCCGCCGTGTGGTGTCAGCACGAACGGAGGACTTCCGCCGCTGTTTGGTGCGAACGGGTTCACCGGTGGGTCGTGTGCTGCACGCTACGTCGCAACTTCAGGTGGGGACAAGAAGGACACTGTGTTCTGGACGAAGGTTCTCACGAGTGGGTCGTTCCTGGAGTTGGAGCTGTCGGAGGGGCTTGAGCACGCGTCTGTTTGGGATGTTTCGAACGGACAGTGCATGCATCACAACACCCAGGTGACACCCACCCTTCTGGCTGTGAACGCTGAGCACTGGTGGGGACCACGTGCAAACGTGATTGACGGAGAGGTGGACAACTACTGGAACGCAGGACACAAAGACGGATGGGATGTTGTGAACTGGGCTACCTTCAAGTTTGAGGTGGCAACACTCGTCACAAGCTTCTCGTTCCACTCGTACGGAGACGTGACACACGACGTGAAGAACTGGGAGCTGCAGGTGAGCGCAACTGGAACGGACGGATGGACCACAGTTGCGTCTGGTGTTGGTGTCTCTGGGTCTGATGCTGAGCAGACCACCACCTTTGACGGTGCTGTGTCGCAGTTCTGGCGTTTCAACATCCCCACGAGACACACCCGCTACCAGGCTTGGGTGCGTGAGGTCGCTTTCCACTCGAACGCTCTCCGCCCTGCCCTTCTTGATGTGAACTCCGAGCACTGGTGGGGCCCCCGCGCAAACGTGATTGACGGAAGCGTGGAGAACTACTGGAACGCAGGACACAAAGACGGATGGGACGTGCCGAACTGGGCTTCCTTCGACTTTGGCGCACCACACCGTGTGTCCGGGTTCTCGTTCTACTCGTACGGCGACGTGACACACGACGTGAAGAACTGGGAGCTGCAGGTGAGTGCGACAGGCACGGACGGATGGACCACCGTTGCGTCTGGTGTTGGTCTCTCTGGGTCACAGGAGAAGCAGTCCATCATCTTTGACGGCGCTGTGTCGCAGTTCTGGCGTTTCTACATCCCCACCAGACACACCCGCTACCAGGCGTGGGTGCGCGACGTATCGTTCTCGAACAATGCCTGCGACCTGCCTGTGTGCGTGAACAGAGGCCCTGCACCTCCTCGCGTCTGCCTGCCCTGTCTGTAGGCTATCGGTTTTTTCCCGACACACAGCTTTCACTGATTTGCTTTATCTTTTTTCATTTATTTTTTACCTGAATGCAACAAGACAAGCCATGGCTCAGGTGAAGGGG
Organism: Rhynchopus sp. YZ270_cl-10; assembly: GCA_964035575.1. Classification (NCBI taxonomy): domain Eukaryota; phylum Euglenozoa; class Diplonemea; order Diplonemida; family Diplonemidae; genus Rhynchopus; species Rhynchopus sp. YZ270_cl-10. Next base: position 718,081 of record OZ037923.1, on the reverse strand, counting down.
TAACCATACCCACAGAAGGGCTCATAGCACGTAGCTGTGCCACTATGGGATGAGGCGTTAATCTGCCTCCCTCTCCCCCCCCGATGTGTTCTTTTGTTTATCCCATTTCCCTATTGTCCAGGCTTTTATTTCTTCTTGCTTGCACACCCTCCCCTTCCCTTCTTTCAGCGATACAGCCTGATGCTACAGACGAACGCATATATTACAATACCGTCTTTATGTTACGCTACTGCGTTTGTGCTGTATCCTGTGGGTTGGGGGGTTTTTTTTTTTTTTTTGATTTGTGTGTTTTTTTTTTTTACCTCTTTTTTACCTTATTTTTCTGGCTCATCCCATAAAAACGTTACCAAACAAACCAAATCTCATCAGAGTACGGTATTATGATGCAAACGATATTGCCAACTGAAGCACTGCAATTTTTTTTTATTTTGACGTCTGAATTTTTTTTTCCCCCACTGGAATAATGGGGGGCTGAGAGGTTCTGGTTGGAAAAAAATCATCAGGCGTTCTTTGTATGCTGTGGTCTCGTATCATTGTTATCGTTTATTGGTTTTTTTTTTTGGTTTTTTCTTCTTTTACCGAAGTCTCTCTTCCTTCTTATGCTACAGACGAATGACAGCGCTAACCACAACCGTCTAAGCAGAGTGGGGTCCCAAACAGTTCATCAGAGGGGGGGTCCTCATGAAATAAAACAAAATTTAAAAGACAAAAGTCTTAGAGAGGACAACGGTAAAATAAAAAATATGTGGAGCGCATCCCTCGGGTGTCTACACTGATATCAAATTTTCAAAAAAGAAGAAAAAAAAATTCTCCCGATTGGTTGAGTACAAATCTTTATACCGTAGGTGTAAAGGTAAGGGTCGATACAATGAAAAAAAAATATTTCTCCAGTCTCCCTCCCCCTCCTTCTCCCCATATCGTGAAATAGAATTAAAGTTCTATTTTATCAAAACAATTCCCCTTTTCCCCCATGGTGGTGCAACATAGTGGTGGGCTGTATTGTGATAATTTCCCATCATAATACATAATACACAGCACAATACAGCCTGTATTGGTGTGTTATGTTATTTATGATGGAGCAATTATCAGTATACAGCCCACCACTACCATTACAACACAGTCACCACTGCAACAGGATCTCCCTATCGTAGTTGCTTTTTTTTTTCCCTTTTCGGGTCAGACTCAAAACAGAAGCACACCTCGCGTAACTGCGAAGCCTTGTTTTGAGGAATTTTTTTTGACCTGCCCTTTCTTTTTGCTATGTGCGGGTTCAAAGAAAAGAAAAGAAAAAAGTGTCACAGTGCAAAATGAATGCATCTTCCCGTCTTATTCTCTCTCGCACAACCACCCTCTCATCAGCAGAGTGGAGTTATTGCTCCCCTGTTTTATTTTGCCCCTCTTTTTACATAGGTTTCGAACGCGCGTTCGCGTTTTTAGGGCGTTTTCGAGTGCGCGTTTGAAAAACGAAAAAAAAAACGCGCGTTCGGAAAAAACGAGAAAAAAAACGCGCGTTCGGGAAAAGCGAAAAAAAAACGCGCGTTCGGAAAAAACGAAAAAAAAACGCGCGTTTGAAAAACGAAAAAAAAACGCGCGTTCGGAAAAAACGAGAAAAAAAACGCGCGTTTGAAAAACGGAAAAAAAAAACGGGCGTTCGAAAAAGTGGAAGCCTCATGTTTACGTGGGGAGGTTTTTCGAACGCGCGTTCGAAAAGTGGTTTTTTCGAACGCGCGTCCAGTTTTTCAAACGCGCGTTCGAAAAAACCACTTTTTCGAACGCGCGTTTGAAAAAAAAAAAAAAACCGCCCTTTTTTTTTTTACGCGCGTCCAGCTTTTCGAACAGTGGTCGCGCTAATTATGGGAAAAAATGGGGAAAAAATGGATTTCGGGTACGGAAAAACGTTCCTTGAAAAGGTTAGCTGGGGAGGCCCGGAAACCCCGTTTTGTGGCATTTCCGGGCCAATCCCGGCTTGTGGTGGGGTATATACGGAAAAATGGACAAAATTTTAGTGACTTAAATTTTCGCAAAATATGAACCCATACTCGTAAACAAGGGTCATTTTCAGGAAAATTCGGAAAATTCCGAGATTTGGAAGCAATTTTTCTCCTGAAAATCAGTGGGTTTTCAGCCCCAAAACATACCGCGATTGGAATTTCCGGAATCCGTCCGCGCTGTGGTGGGGTCACTTTGCCGAAATGGCCAATTTTTTGGTTTTGGTCAAAATCCATGTGGGTAAAGAGGGCCAAGGTAAATCCCACAACCAGATTTTCTCTCCCTGATCCTGACGTCTTGAAACATGAAAATGCGCGAAAACACCGGCATTTGCATTTCCGGAATCCGTCCGTTCTGTGGTGGGGTCAATTTGCCGAAATGGACAAGTTCTTGGTTTTGGTCAAAACCCGTCAGTGTAAGGTAAAGGGGGCAAGTGTTTGCCTGTAGAAACTGGAAGGGAACAGGCAGCGCCGCAGGCGCACGGTAACCAACTTTTTTTTTTTTTTCTCCTCTTTCTTTTGACTTTCCGAGCCAATTGCGTTCCACGGCGGGGTCACATGTATATGCAAGTCCACTATGTGGTGGTCTTACTCAACAATATTAGAACTTCTGGTTTCTTAATGAAATCCCTGTACTGCAAAAAAAAAACGTTCCTACCAAAACCCCCAAAAATCCCGGGATGAGGGATGGACTTTAGCGCGAGCTCTGTTTTCGAACGCGCGTTTTTTTTTTTTTTTTGCGCGTTTTTTTTTTTTTTTTCATGTGCGCGTTTTCCGATTTTGGATTTGCGCGTTTTCGATTTTCGAACGCGCGTTCGAAACCTATGTTTTTAGTGCAGATTCTTAGATTCGAACCGAAAGGTAAAACACTGTTTTTAAAAAAGCGGGCCAGGTTATTTTTTGAGAGTTTTGTATTGGGGGATGGGTTTAGGTGAAAAAAGTGTGAGGTCGTGAAAGACACGGTAAGAACGCAGGCTGTGACAACTGTTTTTTATTCTCTTTTTTTTTTGTTTTGTTTTTCTTTTTTTTTTCCACTATGTCAGATCGCTTTGCTCCCGGAGGGGCGGGGGGGAGTGCAAAAAATTTCTTCGAAAAAAATTGGAAAAAAAAATAAACTTCCAGGTTTCCGGAGTCAGCTCCCCCTCCCTCCGTACGGTAGAAAAAAGAAGCCCTGATATTCAAATATCTTTTTCTTTTGATTTCTTTCATTTTACCAAACATTTTCTTTTCCACTGAAAAAACTGTATCATGATGCTGGTACGCAGTTCGAGGTTTTTTTTTTTCTTCTTTTGTTTCTGACAAAACAGAAACAAAGCGAAAAAATAATCCTTCCTTTAATCTATGCGTGCCGCATGCAGTATCCACAACAAAACACCGGTTGGGTAAAAAAAAACTACGATCGATTTTTTTGGGATTTCAAAAACTCTCAGGGGGGGTTTTTTTTTTTTACCCGATGTTTTTGTTGTGTTTTCTGTAAGGTGCAGAGAGAGAGAGTTCTTTTGTTTATTTCTATACAATATCGAAAATTGTTCTCAAAGGAAACCTTCAGAAGAAAAAAAAGCAAATCTACTCTTTATTTTAATCACATCACCGCGATACTCACATCACTCTGCAACACAATTCAATACATCAAACGAGGGGTTGCACAACCAAAGGGGCCCTCATGTATTCAAAGAATGAGAATGTTTGCGTATTCATCAAGTCAAAACCTTTCAGATGAACCGCGAAATTGGATTGTAGGACTCCCATGGTTGGGAAATCCACCCCCCAGTTATAATACCAAGGGTAGTGTTGTATTTCAACCCTTTCCCCTCCCATCCCGGACAAGTTCTCGTTTTTAATCAATTTCCTCACAGTACACAGTACACAGTACAGCACCAGAGGTCGGGGGTTGGGAGTCCAGGAGTCGGGAGTCGGGAGTCGGCCTTATAAACACCCTTGCCTCCCATCCCAACACACACCATCTCACCTTAGTTATCACATCACCGCGATACTCACATCACTCTGCAACACGATTCAATCCATCAAACAAGGGTTGAACAACCAAAGGGGCCCTAATGTATTCGAAGAACGAGAATGTTTGCATATTCATCAAGGCAAAACCTTTCAGATGTGAACGAAATTGGATTGTAGGACCCCCATGGTTGGGGAATCCACCCCCAGTTATAATACCAAAGGTGGTGTTGTGTTTCAACCCTTTCCCCCCCCCTTCCATCCCCCAACACATCACCCCCCCTCAGCTCTCTACACAAAACAAGACCGTATCCTTCTTTGTTTTCCACTATGAAGTTGCTTTCCACTATTAAGTCACTGAACCCTTTTGCACCGGGGCACTGGACTGTCCGGGACAGCAACGGCGAATGGGTTGAGGCGTTGTACATGGGAAAAGGCACTGCGATACGAGACATGGTTGAGGACCCCAACCAGAATGCGAAACGCGCCTGGGACGGGGTGACGATACCCGAGGCTGACTACACCCCTGGGAGGTCGCGGTTCGACCAGCGTGCGATGATACATGACCTGCGGTACCTGCACGCGGACAACGTTGCCACAACCCCTGCACAAAACCTCAGGATGCGGCACGTTGCCGACCTCAAACTCGTCGGCACAAACCTGTACGACCTCTTCGATATGACAGACCCCTCCCTCTACGATAAAGTACAACACTTCTTCAGCATCCCAGCCTTCCTCTTGAAGATCGCTGGTCAATTGGCTGGTCAAAAGGGTGTGAAGTTACTTCTAATTTGCTTTTTTTTTTGGGCGACGAAATAGTGGTTTTTATGGTTGCGTGTCACCAGATGGAAAACCATGTCGGAGGTGTGCATGACTTCTCTTTTGATCTTGTTTTTTATGATTTTTTGGATACTATGTTGTATTCACGTAGACATCCGAGGATGCGCTCCATTGTTTGCTTTTGGGGGTGGAGGGGATGTAGCGTCCCTGTCCCTGCCCTCGCTAAATGAAACGTTAAGTCTGGCATGACTTGAAACTGCTGGGACGGCTTTCCCCACACCATGATTGGGCCTTCGTGCCAGGAGTGTGAAAAGGTTATATAGGTGTCGGCCGAAGCCCACCTTAATTGTTGTTATTTGCCCTTTTCCTTTTCCTTTTCCTTTTTCTTTTTCCTTCTTTTTCTCCGCAGAGTCGTTTACACTTCAACTATCGTTTTGTAACGTATAACAAAAACACAACGTCATTCCACCGTTCAGACCATTTAAAGGCACTGAAAAAAAAAGAAATTGCACCACCTCCCTATTATTGTTCTTGTAAATCCACAACCCCAGCCGCCATATCACCGCGATACTCACATCACTCTGCAACACAATTCAATACATCAAACAAAGGGTTGAACAACCAAAGGGGCCCTCATGTATTTGAAGAACGAGAATGTTTGCATATTCATCAAGTCAAAACCTTTCAGATGTGAACGAAATGGATTGTAGGACTCCCATGGTTGGGGAATCCACCCCCAGATATGATACCAAAGGTGGTGTTGTGTTACCCTTTCCCCCCTCCCTTCCATCCATCCAGAACCCTTATCCTTGTGAATCATTATCCTTCTTCTTTTTCCACAATGAACCCTTTTGCACCGGGGCATTGGACTGTCCGGGACAGCAACGGACAGTGGGTTGAGGCGTTGTACATGGGAAAAGGCACTGCGATACGAAACATGGTTAGAAACGCCAACCAGAATGCGAAACGCGCCTGGGACGGGGTGACGATACCCGAGGCTGACTACACCCCTGGGAGGTCGCGGTTCGACCAGCGTGCGATGATACATGACCTGCAGTACCTGCACGCAGACAACGTTGCCACAACCCCTGCACAAAACCTCAGGATGCGGCACGTTGCCGACCTCAAACTCGTCGGCACAAACCTGTACGACCTCTTCGATATGACAGACCCCTCCCTCTACGATAAAGTACAACACCTCTTCAGCATCCCAGCCTTCCTTCTAAAGATCGCTGGTGAACAGGTTGCGTATTCCTTCCGCCATATCGGCCGCCTGCTCGAGCCTCCCGCCCCCGGTGTGCGGGGCAGGTTGTGAAGTGACTCAGATGCTGGGACCGAAGTCGTCGTATGGGGAAGTGAGATCGAAAGCAGTACCAGAAATTTCTTACACTACTATTATTCTTTTTGCCGTGTCCTTTTTCTCAAAAGGACGGGCGTTTTTCCCCAGGGGGAAACGGCGGCAGGAAACGGCGTTTTGTCGCGTTTTTTTCCAGGCAAAACGGCACTTAACAATATGCCTGCACTGTATTTGCCCTTTTTCTTTTTCTTTTTCTTGCTTCTTCTTCTCCGCAGAGTCGTTTGCACTTCAACTATCGTTTTGTAACGTATAACAAGAACACAACGTCATTCCACCGTTCAGACCATTTAAAGGCATTGAAAAAAATTGCACCACCTCCACCCCTCTATTATTGTTCTTGTAAATCCACACCCCCATCCGCCACGGTCACCACATGCAACCCCAGTTGCACCATGCTGTTTTCCTTATCACACATTTTTTTTTTTTTTGGCCTCTCACCAAAAGCACACTAATCACAAACCGACCATTTACTCCTTTACCATATTCCCTGGGGACACATGGTCGCGCGCCATTCCTCTTCCTCCTCCTCCTCTTCCCCTCCCCCTCCAGCGTTTTTTTGTGTGGCATCGTGCCTGAAATAATAGAATTTCACTTCTATTTGATCAAAAAATAAAATATTCCCCTCCATCTCTCTCTCCCCCTCCCTTCAAAACTCCACCAGAACCACGCGATCTTTTGAATTTTTTTTCCCCCTTCTATTTAACCATGGACCCCGAACCCACCGAGACCACTTCTGCTGAGTACATCATGCCAGAACCCACCGCCGACGAGCTTTCCCTCATCGCTGCCTGCGGTGCCGGCAACCTCACCGACGCCAAAGCCCTTCTCGACAAAGGCACACCCCCATACGCCACCGAGCTGGAGGGTGGGACCACAGCGTTGATGGCCGCCGCAGGGGCAGGGCATAAAGACATTATTTCTCTTTTGGTGCAGAAGGGTGCACCGTGGAACGCAGTGGACAGAAAGGGACGGTGTGCGGGAGATCATGCTGTAGCAGCAGGGGATCAATCGGTGATTGACCAGCTTGTCAATGTTGGAGTCCAAGCGGAGCTTCTATTTGCCGCAATGTCGAAGAAGAATGAAGACGGTTCTCTTGCCTCGAAGCTTCCTACCCCGAAGGACTTTCTTGACCGCAACGTTCGTTACGAAGGCGATGCGCTCCTTGACGACGAAGACCGTGGTGTCATGATGCAATGGGAAGAACCCCTAATGGACATGCACGCACAATACCTCTGCGAATCCAAAGGGGATGTACTCAACGTTGGGTTCGGAATGGGGTACATTGATACCGCGATTCAAAGGCACTCACCAAAGACGCATACCATCATTGAAGCGCATCCGCAGGTTTACAAAAAAATGATTGCAGACGGATGGGACAAAAAGCCTGGTGTTCGTATTGTCTTTGGGAGGTGGCAGGATGTGATAGGCGATCTGGGTCCATTTGACGGCGTCTTTTTCGACACATTCGACGATGTTGCGCACCTCAGAGAGTTTCATGAGCATGTGCCCCGTATTGTGCGTCCTGGAGGCTTATACTCATACTTCAACGGTGTATCCGACAACGTTTTCTTCCTCGGCGTAGCCTGCGAAGTCGTTAAAATTGAGTTAGCGCAAATGGGGTTTTCCTCAGAATTTCATGCCGTCGATATCGACGTCGCAGATGACGCAATCTGGGAGGGAACTGCCTTCAGATACTTCCAGTCTAACCAGTACTATCTGCCGCTATGCTACAAGGCAAAGGAGGGGGAGGCAGAACAGTAACAAAGTAATGAAAAAAATACCCCAAAGGTGTTGCTACCTAATTGTGTTGCAATTTATCCTATAATTTTGTTGACGAATGAGAGCGGGGGTAGGAGATCTCAACGTAGACCTGGAAAAAAAAAATAGTTGAAGAGCGAAGAATGAATTGTGTGTGTGTGTGTTTGATAACTAGTAGGGGTAATTCTTGCTCAGAATATGGCCCCAATGTGTGTGTGGGGAATTTTCCTATACCCCTCTTCCTTGTAGAGCATTGGTTCTTGTAAACCAAGAGTCGGGGGGGGTTCGATCCCAGTGCCCGCGTCCCAGAGGCGTTTGCACCTTCTATCAGCCGTACTTTTTTTTCTTTGAAAAGGGAATTGAAAAGGGTACATTTTTTTGCACCCTCTTTGCATTCTTTTTATTTCGCTAAGAAAAGAATGTATATGAATTCATCTTTGAAGGAGGAAACAGTACTCTCATTGTCCCATGGCATTGCTTGTAAGCATTGATATCAATATTTTATCTACCTAGTGAAATAAAGTTCTCGTGCAAATTCGCGATTTTGGCTGTGCGGAAGAGTGAAATAATATGGCCTTTATTTCACTCAAGTTTGGCCTACAATTACCCGGGAGAGTGAAATAAAGTGGAAAAAGAGTGAAAAAAAGTAGTTTTTTTCACTCTTTTTTCACTTTATTTCACTCTCCCGGGTAATTGTAGGCCAAAAATGGAGTGAAATAAAGTGAAAAAGAGAGTGAAAAAAAGTACTTTTTTTCACTCACGAGAGTGAAAAAATAACTATTTATTCGAGTGAAATAAGAACTATTTTATTTCACGCGCCACTAAAAAGGTGCCCGAGTGCGTTATTTCCCGAGCGAAGCGAGGGGAATAAGAGTCACGAGGGTGCCTTTTTAGTGGCAAGTGCAAGAAAATGTTCTTATTTCACTCAATATGTAATTTTATTCCACAAGTGAAAAACGTATTTATTGGAGCGTTTTAGGGTTTGTGGGATGACGCCCGATGACGGCTGATGACGCCCGATGACGCACGATGACGGCCGATGACAGCACGATTACGTTTTTTCTTTTTTTGGGTACTGTGTGTGCTGTGTATACTGTGTATACTGTGTATACTGTGTATACTGTGTATACTGTGTATACTGTGTATACTGTGTATACTGTGTATACTGTGTATACTGTGTATACTGTGTATACTGTGTATACTGTGTATACTGTGTATACTGTGTATACTGTGTATACTGTGTATACTGTGTATACTGTGTATACTGTGTATACTGTGTATACTGTGTATACTGTGTATACTGTGTATACTGTGTATACTGTGTATACTGTGTATACTGTGTATACTGTGTATACTGTGTATACTGTGTATACTGTGTATACTGTGTATACTGTGTATACTGTGTATACTGTGTATACTGTGTATACTGTGTATACTGTGTATACTGTGTATACTGTGTATACTGTGTATACTGTGTGTACTTGTCCATTTCGGCAAATTGACCCCACCACTGGCCGGACGGATTCCGAAAATGCAAATGCCGGTGTTTAAAAGCTTCACCAAGGATTTCACCGAGGAAAAAAAAAAATTCCCCTAGCACGATGATTCCCGATTATGCACGATTACTCAGGATTACGCACGATGACGCCCGATGACGGCCGATGACACCCGATTTAGCGCGATTCACCCCCCCGGAAAACGCTCCATTTATGGTCGTAACTGGCCTAAACGTTGAGCCTAGCACCCACTTTTCACTTTCACGCTTTTTGGGGTAAAATTACGAACAAAAACAGCGTGAAAAAAAAAATATTTTATTTGCAAAGGGAAGGCTCGTTTTTCCTTTTAATGTTACAAAGTAACAATAAACCATTTTTCCCGGTGACCCCCCCCTCCCCACCCCCTATGTTACACGGAAAAACCGTTTTTCCGAATTTTCATTTATTGTAACAACAAGGCGCAGTGGACGTGCACATCCGAAAACACCCGCATTTGCATTTCCGGAATCCGTCCGCACTGTGGTGGGGTCAATCTGCCGAAATGGACAAGTTCTTGTTGTTGGAAAAAGCCACTTTTTCCCGCCATTGTTACAAAAAAAAAAGTTTTTTCCCCGGATTTCGGTCGGACCCCCTCCCCCCCTTTATTGTTACTTTGTAACATTAAATGGAAAAACGAGCCTTCCCAAAGGCATTTTGCAGGCATTTTTTTTTTTTTTCACTCCGTGATATTTTATTTCACTCTCCGGGTTACCCTAGTGCAATTTGCGTGAAATAAAACGAATCTTATTTCACTCACTTTTTAGGCCAGTTACGACCATAAAACGTTTTTCACGCGTGGTATAAAAGTACTTTTTTTCACTCACCATTTCCCACCAAAAATTGACCACTAAATATGGTGCAACACTTTATTTCACCCAAGTTTGGCCTAAAATGATCGGGAGAGTGAAATAAACTAAAATAAACAGTGCCTACAAGTACTTCATTTTACCCACACTTTTCCACCTATCAAAACAATGCCCCGTTCGAAGAAGAACCAGATGCAGGAGATACGCTCCTAGCTCTCCGAGATACAGCTGGTAGTGCGCCACGCATGAAATGGACTGAGTTCCTTTCGTTTTTGGACATGAAGAGGACAACATCCCTGCGTGAGGAACCTTTTGTGTGATACCCTTTGCTTATTATCACTTTACCTCGCTCTGCCGGTAATTGTAGGCCAAACTTTCGTGAAATAAAGGCCATATTAATTTCACTCTTCCGCACAGCCAAATATCGCGAATTTGCACTCGTTTATTTCACCGGCAGATAAAATCTCGTATCTGGCACAATAAAGCGCACTTCATTTAACTCGTGAGTGGATCTGCAGATTTGCATTCTCATTTCAACTCGCTGCGCTCGTTAAAATGAATACTTTTCGTGACTCGCTTCGCTCGTCACGAAAAGTACGCAAATCTGCAGATCCACTCACTCGTGAAATAAAGTGCACTTTATTTCACCAGATAAATAGTTATTTTTTTTTTGTGTGGATGATTGCAAAAATGGTCGCATTTTTTCCTCTATGTTACGTTTCAGATATGCATCAATCAAATGATCAATAAAATCCCCTTCCCCCCAAAACCCATTTTCTTTATCCACACACACCCCTCCCAAAAAATCTACAAAAAAAGGACCAAAAAAATGAACCGTTGTGCGAGCCCTTTTCTTTGCAGACGTTACTATCAAAGCCAGAGTAGCTCTACACCTACAGGGCTTCCTACCACCACGGTTCGTGTGAGTCATGAGGACTACCCTCACGTTCTTCCTGCGCGCACTGAGGTAGATGATACCATGGAATTCTCAGACCCTATGATGAGGCATGAGAAGTACAGTAGTGGAATGCGGATTGTCTCGCGAAGCGAACGACTCTCGGAGCAAGGTGTGACCCAGGCGCAGCAGAAACTCCTTGAAGAACGTCTTTCTCGGCAGCTTGCAGGAAAAATCCGGGTCGACGAAATAGCGGCCGCAATCAAACAGGACCTTCCTGACGCTGTAAAGGAGATGAAGGAAGCGATTTTGGTCTCCGATGAGATTCCTGAGGTGCAGAGTGTTACGATAACTCATATAGGGACACTGGATGGGCATGATGAGCCTATATACCCTCATGTTGTATTGTCTAGGGCAAAGGCGTTGCAATATGAAAAGGAGTTGGAGATGACACTTTGTGTTGAAGATATGAATGAAGAGTGCAATGCGGTGGTATGCAGGATGAGGCATTTGGATGCGTATGTGACAAGGGTTTGTCGCGCAAAGATTGCGAATAAAACTGCGCAGATGCAACAAAATACGGATCAAAACACTGAAATTGAAAGTGTTATTATTCGAGCGAATATCGCAGATTACGCACTTGTCAAAAAATGCAAACAAATCTGTAGTCGCCTCTATGAAGGAAGCAAAGTCCGCATCACCGCAAAAAACTGCATCACCGCGCAAGACTCTGCCTACCTCCTCCAGTTCATCTGCCAATCCGTCAAAGAAACCTCCTATGGTGCTGCCTCCACCCCGTACGTCTCATTCCACATGGGAGTCCCAATGTTTTCAAAGCTCGCAGCATCATGTATTCTTACCCCTCTCGAAGAAGGTTCGACCCAATTAATTGAAGGAACCACCATGATGCAAATGGCAGTGGCAGTGGACCGTGCGGACGATGAAGACTTTGAAAGAGAATGTAGTGGGGAAACTGCGAGCAAGAGAGTGGCGATGGAAGAGAGCAGACGGCGCATGTTCTATGGTCTCCAGGAGGACTTCTTGAGCAGAAAGCAGCGTGACCCAGATTTGATCGAAAAATACATGCCATGGGAGGAGCCGACCGATAATAAAGACGCCCAGCAGCTTGAGTACGACGCAGCCATGCAGCAGGCCGGTGAGAACAAAGCACAAAAGGAGACATACGCCGGAAACCTCTTCGGCGGCGCGCAGCAGTACCAAAGCCCGCAGGAGTACCTCGACATGCAGGAGGGCACCCCGCAGGACGCGGAGATGGACCTCTCGCCTGGGACACACAGTGCGCCAAGAACGTTCTTCCACGCTGCATCGCCATTTTAAGAAAAGAAAGGAGTTTAGTATGGCAGGTGGGAGAGAGGGAGAGAGAAGGGGCTTATGATTTGTCCTGATGAGGGTTGCACTGATGTGCTTATGTTGTGGTTTTGTTGTCAAAAAAAATTCTCAAAAAAAAATTCTCAAAAGAATAAAACAATTTGTTGTTTTAAGATGTTAGCTTTTTTTTACTCATTATTCACTACAGGGATTTGTATTAAAAAAGGGGGGGAATATGACACTCCCTTTTGTGCATATCGTGGATCAGAAGACAGTGCGTGTTTTGACTGAGGGGGGAGAGGTGAAGGTGCGAATAAGCTTTGCGAGTTCCGTTGGGGTGCTGCGCGATGCTGTGGAGCGGGTGACGGGGCAGCCTGGGGAGAGGTTGCGGCTGATCGCGGCGGGGCGGCCGTTGAGGGAGGATGTGACGCTGGAGGAGAACGGGTTGACGCAGGGGTGTGTCGTGCATGCGTCGCTGCGTGCTGTGGATGTCACGTCTGCACCGTTGCCGGCGCCGAACAGTGCGCAAGAAGGAGGAGGAGGCGAGACACAGGTGACGGCCACCATGCAGATCATCGACGGCCCCGTGCCTGCAGTGCTGCAGAACCTCATGCAAGGTGTGCTCGAGAGGCAGGGCCAAGGCGCACCCGGCACGTCGCAGATCATGATGGGCTTCAGTGGCATCCCCATGCAAACGATGTCAGGGGCAACACCGCCGCCGCCGCCGAATGTGCAGGGGATACCGCGGGCAGGGGTGCCGCAGCAAGGGGGGCAGGGGCAGGGGGTGCAACAGGGTGTGCAAGGGGTGCAGGTGCCAGTGCAGCCGCAGATGCCTCAGGCTCAGCCAGCACAGCAAGGAGTGCAGAGGCAGGTGCACCTCGGGATGTTGCCCATACAGCTGCAGCACCACCATCAGCACCATCTCCACCAGCACCAGCATCTCCACCAACATCAGCACCAGCATCAGCACCAACATCAGCACATTCATCAACACCTTCATCAGCAGCACGTCCACGTGCCACGCCCCGCACAAGCCTTCATGCCCTCTGTCCTCGCACCCCACACACTCTTCGGCGCCAACGCACCAGGGGTTGGTGGCGTCAGTGTCGTGGTGCACGCGTCGCCGAATGAGCTGGGTGGCCTGGCGTCACGTCTGGACAGCTTGCGGGGGCACGTGGCGCAGGGGGGACAGGCACCGGAGCCTGATGTCACACAGGTGCCGACAGACATGATGCAGCGTATGTTTGCACAGCTGCAGGCACAACGAGCACAGCCAGCTGCACAGCCAGCTGCACCGACAACAGCACCTCCTCCAGCAACGTCACCAGCACCCACACCGGCACCCCCGACTGCGGCACCAGGACCACCTACTCCTGCACCCACACCCACACCCACACCACCACCAGCACCATCTGCAGCACCACCCGCACAGCCGACCCTGCCCCTACCACAGCTCCCCACAGCACAGACAACGTACCCAGAGATGATGCGGGTGTTCCACAGCCAGCCTGTGCAGAGCTCTGCCCTCATAGCAGCAGAGGGCATGGCGCCAGCACAGCGCATGCGGGAGCCGCTTCTGCCGCGTCTGGCGCACAGCGGCGGCGAGGTGCTGACGGAGGTGATGCGGCGTGTGTGCGAGACGACGACGCCGCAGGACATTATCTCGCTTGCGGTGAACGGCGACTGGCGCATTGTGGATGTGGTCTTCCCTGTTGTGGCGGCTGCGATCAAGCGGCGTGGGGGGGTGTTTGCGAACAGTGTGCAGGCGGTGCGGCTGGCCTTTATGGAGCGCGTCAGGGCCATCCTCAACGAAATAGTGACGGCAGGGCGCTTCAAGCTGAATGCAGTCGACGCTACCACTGCCAAGACGAAAATGATCGAAACCATCGAAGTCTTTGCGGCACGTGTCAACGTCCTCCTCGTCACTGGCGACGTGCAGGCAGGGTTCCCCTACTCCTCACACCTCAGACGGGCGTACCACGACCTTACCCTAGGTGTAGCACGCGCCTTCCCCACATCCGATAGGATCGAACACACAGCAGAACTCTTTGCACTCTGTGCCAAGCGGATGCTTGGTGAAGACAATGAAAGCACAGCAGACCTGAGCATGCTTCTCAAACACGCAGCACAAAGGCATATCCACGGTGTAGTGACCGGTGAGACCCGTCAATGAATGGATGCACGAAATTTTCAAAAAAAAAAAAAAAAAACAATTCAAAATTCAAAATGGATGACGTCTTGCAGTGTAAAGTGGAAACTCACCTGATATACCGCTAGGTCTGAAGGCCAATATGGGTGGGTACTTTGTCACTTTATAGGGTCTTCTTCACCCATTGGAAATGATGCATTCTCGTGTGGCGTTAGTTGTGAAGGCACTGTGAGGCATATTTCATCGTTCAACTTTTCTTTTGTTTCATAAAGTGGAAAAAACATGTCTTTTGACGTGTGTTTAGATGAGAGACGGCATAGTGGCTTGGGATCATCCTTCCAACAAAAAATCTACTTTTTTTTTTGATTGATTCAGCAAAAAACCCGGTCAAAGAGAACTGTCTTTTTTCTTAGAAAAGTTCACGTGGATATCTCGGCTCATCCTTCCCAAAACTCTTTGCTTTTGTTTCAAATTTTTTGTCTCTTTTTTTGCATTGAGATTGGGGAGGTGGCTTGGGGTGTGTGGACATACAGTAACACAACAAACAGCTCAAAAACTAAGGTAGATTTTGGGATTTCAAAAGACTCTCTGAGGAGGGGGGGTTTTTTTTTCTGGTACACTGTTCACGAGAGGGCTTTGTATTTCACGTCAACTTTAAGTGTTGTAAGGTGCCTAAGCACGAGATTAGGTTCATCTTATAAACTTTTCTTTTTTCTGTTACCCCACTCGATATTTTTGTTGTGTTGCTGTGATTGATATTTTCTGTTCTCTTTTCGATCCATATGATGAAGTAAAAAAAAAACTATTAAGGTGACCAAGCAACGAGACGGTTAAGGTCATCGTATAAAACCTTTCTTTAATTTTAAGTAAACGTAGAGCAAACGTTGGCCCACGGGGGGTTAACAAATATATCCAAAACGAAAAACAAAAAAAAAGGCGCATTTTTTTTTCTCTCATTTTTTCCCCCCATAATTTTGTCGATTCCTTTTTTTTTTATTTTTCACAAAAAAAATACCACCCAGGGGACCCGCACCGGGGGGTCCATCTTCAAATTTATTGTTATTTTCTCATACACATTTTTTTTAAAAAATCACACCATGAGATTTCTCCTTGGTCTCCTCTCTGTGTTGTTGTGCAGTACTGAGGTCAACGCGAAGCAGTATGGTGAGGGGTTCATGGTGTTTCTGAACAAGGATGGGGTCAACCGTGCAGAACTGGACAAGAACGTTCAGGTCCACTTCGGCGACCACATCGAGCTGAGCACGGACAACCAACTCGGGGAACGCCACGGGTGCGCAATCGACCACCACGCACAGATCCTCTTCTACACCACCAAGGACCCCGACTCCACGAAGCTGCTGATCTGGTCCTTCCTCTTCCACGAGGACCCCAACTTTCCTGAGGCCCCCGTTGCCATTGCGAAGATGAGCAACGGCGGGGACATCCAGGGTCTCGCTGTCGACGACCGCAACCGGAACATCTACATCTCGTACATGGACGCAGGCAAGGGCATGGTACGCATCCTCAAGCTAGAGGACTACGCCATAACCGGGCAAAGCCTCACCAAAAGCAAAAACCAATTCGGGACTGTCGCCTGCACTGCTGGCCTGGGAGGTGGCTCCATTGTCATCATCGACAACATCATCTACGTGCTGTACATGAACCCCGCTGGAAACGCGGAAGTTGCGAAAAACGACCTGGACGCGCCATCAGACACCTGGGAGGTCCTGTCGCAGTTCTCCGTCACCACGCAGCCCCTCCTCGTTGGGGAAATGGTTTTGTCCGATGCCGACGGCAAGCTCTTTATCTCAATATCCGACGGCACCTTCCCCGCAGACCTTCACGTTCTTGACCCTACAAGCGGAGGGGCAGACACAGTCCACAAAGGGATTGTTGAAAGCTTTGTGCAAGGCAACCGGCCTCACATCTCCTCGGTAGGTGATCTTCCTGGTGTGCTTGCGACGACGGACAGCTCGAAGAGCGACCGGGCTGCAGCGTACGTCCGTCTGCTTGATGGGTCAGAGGACCACAAAATCGCAGAGGCAGGGCCTAGTTCAGGTCCATTTGGCCCGCTCTGCTGGTCAGACCCGATTAATTCCAAGACAGATCCTCCACCTACTCCGATGCCTATCTCCGCAGCACCTACGGAGGAGCCTGCTACAGATATGACCACTGACGCACCGGTGGTGGATATGTCAACGTTCCCACCGGGTGTGCCCGAAACAGATGCTCCCGTTGTGCCTGTTACGGATGCTCCAGTGGACTCAACCACAGGGGTGCCGAATAAAGAGACGCCGGCGCCAGCGGGACCCACGTTGGTCCCAGGGGAAACGCTTGCCCCGTACACAGTGATCCCGCAGGTGCTCGTGGCGGCGCCCGCGGAGGAGGACAGCGACAGCATGTTGATCATGATTATCATCATCTGTACGGTGGTTGTGCTGCTCTGCATTTGTGCGGCGGCAATATGGGCGTATCTGCAGAGGAAGAAGGAGAAGGAGGCCTTGCTGGCGGCCATGGCGTGCCGTGATGCGGATCTGCATGTATGTGCCATATTTCGTTGTGCATACCAAAAATGCTCTCTGGGGTTCGATAACCCCCGCGGAGAACCCTGCATTCCGATGAACGGTGAGGCGTTTTTTTTGCACTTTCACTTCTCCTTTTTTTAAGGGTACTATAGCTTCATTCAAATGACCACCACCACCACACAGAGAGCCATCGCAGCAGACAGAGATCAGAACATGCTGAAGCTTGAGGAGTTTCAGGTTGCAAACCCACCGCGTGAAGTGTCGCTTGAAGAGGTGCCTGAGAGTCCACCTGTAGAGCCGACACCGTCGCCGCGTGCAAGGAAGGAGCACTCTGAATTCATCCACGACCCTGACGATGGCTGGAACAGAGTTGCTGCAGGGACGATCCAGTCGCCCGTAGCAGCGTCCCCGTCGCTCTCGCCTGCGTACTCTCCTATTGGCAAGAGTTCTTCTAAGTATGTTTTCAAAAAAATATACCGTATTCGTAAATATGTTCGACCGTACTAATGTTCGACCGTAATAAAGTTCGTCATTTTCCTGATTTTTCTGGAAGTTCGTCATTTTTTACGGTCGAACATATTTACGAATACGGTAGTTTAATTTGCAACGAGGAAAGAAGGTAGAGATTTTGTAGTGTGGCAACACAAACCGAGGCAAACTACACCGGGTCAACAATTTATCAAGAAAAGGGAATACCACGCCACACTGATCAAACCTGTACTCTGCCCTCGACCATAAGGCATCTTTTTGTAGGAAATGCAGGGCAACTGTGTGCGCAAGACTTTCACTCACGATGTGTCCAAAAACACCTCCACAAACACAAGGCAAGTCCTCCGGCGGGATGTGGAGGGCCTACCCCTCGCCCGCCCATCATGCTTGCCTGAGACCTTCATTTTTGGTTACTATTTTTTTTCTCTAATCTCTCTTCTTTTTTCCCCTCCGCACAACCAACACCATCACCACAGACACAACAGCAGCCGCATGCACTCGCAGAACCTGAGCGGGAGGTGGGAGGAGGCTGACCCGTCCCAATCCTTCAGAAGCGGGCGCAGCAGGCTGAGCAGCAGCCCACGCCACTCAATGGTCTTCCCTGAGGCAGGTGCTGCAGCGCCTATGGGCACAGAGCTGTCCCTCAGACGCAGGATCGAACTCATCTACGAGGCACACGCCCCTGATAAGCTAGACAAGGTGGACGAAATGATTGAGCGGTATGCCTTTTCTATAAAAAAAATATACAGTGAAAAGGACTGCCCATTACGACAAAATTCAGAAGTACAAAAATAAAGTGAAAATCACTAATGCTGTGATCCCGTATTTGGGGGGGGGATTACTACCCTCCCCGAATTCCATTTATTCCTCCATTGTACTTTTCCCGTCTGGTTCCGCACCACATCAACCAAGGTTCTTCATAAAAATTGCTCTATAGGGGGGCAAAAAGCGTTCCGAGCCTTCGTTTCTTCGCAGAAAGCCACAAAAGAGAGGGGTCCAGAAATTCAGTTGCATTCTGTGATGGTGCTGACGGTCGGTGTATCCACCTTCTCATTCAGTGTTCTGATCTCATCCTCCAGATGATGCACTCTGTCATCTTTGCGGAAGATTTTTTGGTGTTGGGCTGACACCTTTCTGCTTGCGTTGCTCCGTCGTGTGGGAGGGTCTACCTCTCTCTCCTTAGTCGCGGGTTTGCCCAATGCTGGCGAGGAATCGCCGAAGAGATCCTCGGATTGCATGTTTATGTTTATTCTTGCTCAGGCACCTCAGCAAAAAAGGTAAAACATACACCACGCGTACCACTGTTTTAAAATAAGTCCAGTTCAATCGTCTTCGTCTTCGCTTGTGTCTTCTCCGTCGTCTCTTCCTTCTTGCTCGAGCTCCAGTAAGTGCTTGCGGAGCTCGCTCTCGCCAAGATGCCCTAGTACATCCCTGTATTTCTCAAAAGCAGCTTTTGGGTGTATGTCTCAGGGGAAATATTCGCCCGGCGTTTTTTTCTTCCCCGCGTTGGCCACACTGAACACGCTGTCCACGGCAGTTACACTTGGAGGGGTTCGCAGGTAGGCGAGCACAGAAGGCGCGAGGGAGCCCAAGAGCGGCTTTTTGGTGATTCTCTTCGTCCACCACTGGAGCGGGGTGTCATCGGTGGTGAGCACTTTCGCGGTTCCTCCCTTTATCACCCTCCTTTTCTTGTAACATGGCAAAAAATCCAAAAGTCTAGTAAAAAATGGGGCAAACAACTATATATAATTATTGGGTAATTATTACCCCATAATTACACGCAGGTGTGTTTTTTGTCACGAGTGACCTAAACCCACGAGCGAAGCGAGTGGGTTTAGGGAACAAGTGACAAAAAACACACCTAAGTGTAATTATCTGGTAATAATTTCACATAATTAGTTTTTTTTTTATCGTGCAATTTTTGACGAGTGTACAAATCCGGCGAGTCCCCGTCACCCTCCAGTCACTGTGCATGTCGATGATGGGAGGGTGTATGTGGGGTGTGGGAAATGTGCCGAAGTATGGATGTTGAACCGAAAAAGTGGGAGAGGGTATAATTATTTGTGATCATTTTTGGTTTGGGGTTGGGAATCACATTTCAACAAGTTGGTAACAACTGTCTATCCTTGGACGATGCGAAGCGTGAAGTTGAGGTTTCCGGTGTGTTTTTCCGGGATTTTTTTTTTTTTGGCGGATAATCAAAAACGTGTTTGAGGGGCCTAGAACTGCTCAAATAGGTCAAATTTTGCTTTGAATGGGCTCAAATCGTCGAAATTAACCCTTATAGGGGGGGGAAAAAAATTTGCAGAGTCCCTTTCCCTTTGGCGACTTAGGATCACCAAAAGTGGGTTTGAGCGTGTAATTATTACCCATAATTACACGGCTGACATTTTTGGTCGCAAATCGCTAACGATTCATAATTACACGCTTGGTAATAATTACACGCTCCCAGATTATAATTTTTGGTTCTTCCTGAAGGATTTGTACACGAGTCAAAAATTACACGATAAAAAATAACGTTTTTTTTTTAAATACAATGTAACGCACCCCAAACACAGATACGGCGACCGTGCCCTGCTCGACTCTCTGATAAAGAAGTACGGCGAGGACAACGACTCCTCGAACAACTCACAGCCCACCACCAAGGACCTGTCCACGCTGAGCTCGCATTTCGATGACAGCCCGACGTATGCACTCCTTTTTAAACCCCATTTACAAATCTATATCATTGCTGTGCGTGCATGCACATTGTACCAGCATTTCTTACATTTTGTTTTTGAAAGCTTTAAGTTGTATTAGTGTCGACACCCGAGGGCCTACACTGTATTTAAACACATTTGTCAAAACCCTCTCTATGGCAACTACACTGCACGATGGCCTCGTAAAGACATTATGTGACCGAGCGATGGCTAACAACAATTGAAATACGTGCGTCACGTCCTTACGAGACCACTGTGGTGATACTACACAGTATCAAAAGAAAGTAGATATTTGCAACCAACTGTGGTAACACAAACCGAGGCAACTACACTACCCTAACAAATTATCAAACAAACGAACACATTGCTACACCACCAACAGAGGCCTTGGCACACCGCTTCTCCCGCACACTTCGCACTCATCGCAGAAGGGGAACCGCAACTCTCTGCTCTCGTATGGGAAGCGTCTGTAAGGGCTTCATTCGCTTTACGCACAAAACAAAAAAAAAATCACGAAGTCCTGTCCTCCATAGGTTACGATAATTCACGAAGAACCAGTGTTGAGGTGCATCAACGGAGACTTTCTATTTTTCTTTTTTTATTTCAGTAAGTGCCTGTGTCCGCCGATGAACGGTGAGGCGTTGGCACTTTCAACTACTCTTTCCCCCTTTTTTTAAAAATAAAGTGTGTATTAGGTTCGTGTTTGGTTTTCTCTGACGGAGTTTTAAAAAAAACGTATGGTTTGTTTCTGTGTCCTTCTTTTTTTTCTGTTTTTCCCCCTTCTTTTCTTCTTTTTATCTTCTTTTTTCTACTGTAACCTATCGAGGTAGGCGAGATGCTACACAGTACCTTTTTTTTTTTGTTTCTTTTTTCTTTTTTTTTCGTCTTTTCATCCCCCCCGTTGCACAATCTCAAATAGGGTGCTGGTGTTGTTTGGCCACTATCTTCACGCGGGGGAAGGGGAAAACAGCTTGCCCGACATTGAGTACAGATCTTTATATCAATAGGTAACAGTGAGTGTCGACTCTCGTTGTGTTATTTTCTATAATGTACTCGTGTGGATGTCGAAGAGGTGTGTATGCCCACCCTCCTATACGAGGGCACCCCCTCGTAATTACCTCGTCCTGACGCGCGTAATGTCATTACGAGTCCATGGTGCACGGGTTAGTGACTGATGCATCTATGTTTCAAACGTTTTTTTTTTTTGGTGGATCGAGGTGACTAAGCACACGAGGCTTAGGTTCATCCTACAAACCATTAGTGCGGAGTGCATCCTCGTTGGTTGCGTACACCACTGCAAATCAAAATATTTCAAGAAAAAAAAAGAGGAAAAAGCCCCCCCATCGAAAGAATCAGTATGATGCCTGTCACGTCTTTCTCGGCGCCACTGAGAAGTAGTTTTATTTTTTTAGAATAGAAAACACAAAATAAAAAAACGAAATCTACTTTTCTCGAGTTTGACGATCCTTGCGTCTCTAGGTTTGTGCTGTGTGTTTGATGTATTGTTTGTTTTTGTTTTTTGTTTTTTTTTTGTTTTAAATGCCAATCGGAAAAAAATACATCAAAATTCGCAAAGGTACCGTATTCGGGCATACTACTGGTCGACCTTTTCAGGATTTTTTATGGAAGTTCGATCCTTTTTACGGTCGATAATTTGTACGAATACGGTCCATCTTTGTCTATTCTTTGATTTTTCTACAGTGGTACAATTCATAGAAATCCGCAAATACAGTTCACACACACACACTCACATCCATCCCGACTCTCCGGTTCATTCCGCTGAAGAGAGAAATAAAAAAAAAACTTCAGTTTTGAAAATAGCTACTTTTTTTTTTTGAAAACACCGGTGGGGGGAATAAAGGGGGGAAAAATGCACATCCTTTCAGTCGTAACCACCCTGATTTTTTTTGACCCATTTTTCTTGCAACCTTTTCTTCAATATCATCTCATTGCCCCAATATTTGCTACTGTGAATTGGTAAATCGCATAGCCTATGTATAGGCTTGCGCATCGCTTTCGTCATGGATCCAAAACACAAAAAAGCAGCAAAAAAAAAGAAAAGAAAACTACAGTGGAGATTTGCACAACTGTGGCAACACAACCGAGGCAACTACACTATTCCAACAATTTATCAAAATAAAGCAACAAAGCAAATAGTCCATTTTTAAAGACCACTTAAAGAGCGCAACGCAAAAAACGCAACATTTCATTCATTCTCCCGGTATTTGCAAAATACAAAAAAACGACGTATGGTTTATTTGGTAGCCGTCTGCAGAGGCGTTCTGCAGACGGTACCCTTTTTCTTCTTTTCAATATATTTCACGCTCTTTTTATGGATTCCTATTTAAAGTACCTGCATCCACATCATGTACGAGGTGTCTTGTACGTTCAACTTTTTTCTTCTTCATTTTTCGTTATTTATTATACCTTCTATTCAGTAGAATAGGTAGTACCTCCCCCGTGAAATTGTCCCCCCTGGGGGAAAAAGTGAGGGAGGGACAATATCTCGTACGGCAAAAGGGGGGGGACAATTTCTCGTACTGTAGGGGGGTGGCCGTTTTGGTGCGAAGAAGGGAGAGCAAAGGTTGTCCCCGGGACTCCCTTGAAATTGTCCCCTCCTGCCTTGAAATTGCAAATTGGCGGCAAAATACCGGTTTTTGGGGAGGGGGGATAATTTCACGGGGGAGGGTCGGTACATGAAAATAACTTTTTTTTCGTCTCTTTGTTCAACCCTGCCCCTTTTGTTACTAACTGGGTTGCATTCATTTCGTTTAGGTAGGTGTGCACGAGAGGCACGTTTCATCTTTTCACGTTTTCCTATCAGATGTAAACCTCAAAATGGATGTAGTGGACTGCGTAGAGGTGCATCGGTCATACACCCAAAAAAAAGGTACACTGTCACGAGAGGGCTTTTGTATTTCAAGTCAAAAAAAAAATTTTTCAACGCTGATTTCTTTCCCATTAACGATACCCTTTTGGGGGGTGAATCAGCTCGGATTAAGTACCTTATGATTCCACTGGGGGGGTTTTTTTTGCGGAGTTTTGTAGGGTTTACGAGGAAAGAGTTTTGTAAAAAAAGAAAGTGGAGATTTTGCACCAACTGTGGCAACACAAACCGAGGCAACTACACTACCCTAACAAATTATCAAAAAGTAGACAATATCATCCGCCGACTGATCTTTATAACAATGAAAATATAACAGTGTTTTTTTTTCGTTGAACGCAGCCAAATAGGGGTAAAAATCTTGGCGCAAGGTTGAAAAGGGGAAATACTGTTATACAAGATCTGAACTGGCTTTCTTTTTGTCTAGTTTCTTAATACACTACGTGTTAGGGGAAAAAATGATTGTGTCGTGAGGTCTGTTGGGCGTATGGTTGTCTGCTTACAGGGACGTCATTCCACACACTAAGCACACTGTACCCTTTGCATTGTCGTAATCTCATACAAAGTAACGCGCCCTTCCTCTCCAACCCCACGTCTACAAAACTATCAAGCAAAAATAAACAGAGCACAAAGCACTTTCAAAACATACAAAAAACATTTGCAAACTACCCTTTGCATTGTCTCTTTGCAACCCGATGTGCAAAAGCTCCCCGCCGATGATAAGGTCAATCCAGCGCGATAACGTTTCATGAAGAAAAAAAAAAAGATGTATTTTGTGTACGCCCGATATTTACATTCATCTTGACATTTTTTTTGGTATGTTTGGTTTTGGTTTTGTATTTTTTTTTTTTTGGTTTTCGATGTCCAGTGAAAAAAAAACGTAGTGCATCAAAAAATAAATGAGGGGAAGAAAGGGGGGAAAGAGGGTACTCCGCATTTCCCAATGACCTTCCTCTTGAAGCAAAAAAAAAGAGAAAAAAAAAGCGCGATAAAAATGGTGTGGCGTGAATGGGGGGGATATGGCAAAGAAGTGCGAATCACTTCCCGTCAGACCACACCAAAAAAAAGCCCCCCCTATAGAAACCTGGACCTCTGTGAGAACAAAAAAGGTATCTAGTGGCGTTTCACCCTCGGATGGCTACACTAATACAACCAAGTGTTCAAAAAAAAGGTATCTATCCTATCAAAAAAAGGGGTTTTGAAAGAGTGCTACGTTGTTGTGCCTCCCCCGAGCCTGTCTTTCTTGACATGGTGGTCATGCGTGTTTCAACAACAATCCGTTTTTTCCCCTTCTTCAAAACAAAGATACCATCAGACAGTAAACGGCAAACTACATTATTCCAATACATTTCATTACAAAATACATCCAGAGATTTATACACCATAGTAGAACTGAGGCTGAACCTCAGTTTTGAAGAAAAAAAAAAACTTTTGCAGATTTGGAGAAAAAGTTTTTTGCGTTTTTTTGGGGAACTGGGTTGCTGACCGCACCATGAAATCCCGTACCATACAGGCTGTACCCAATTTTTTTTGCCTGCGGCGCCATTTTTCCTTTTTTGCTCCGCAAAAAAGGGTTCGTTGAGTGACTCTGTCGTGTAAAAGGCTAGATTTTTACACCGTACCCCAATTTTTTTTCGCCTGCGGCGCCATTTTATATTATTTTCTTTTTGCTCCGCAAAAAGAAATAGAGCCACGTCCTGATATGGATGTGGAAAATTGCATCCGGGTGCCCTTTGTGGCACTCCTCCTGAAGGGGTGAAAGGTGCTGGGAATGCTACCCTGGGTGCTGAAGTCAGGCACGGTACATGTGTGGAGGGACCTGCAGGAGCCCTAGCCAGTGAAGCCATAAGGCCCTAGGAAACTAGCCGGTGGCCGGGAACCCTCCCTGGGCAGTACAACGATGATACTTCAATCTTAAGTTCATTTCTTCCAAAAAAGCCCCTCCGTGCCTCCAGCCCCCCCAGGAACAGCAACCTCACTTTTTTTGCACTTTTGGTAAGGAAAAAAATCGTATATAATAGCCTGAATACATCAGCCAAAAAAAAAAAAAAAAACGATACAGATATTCTTAAAGAGGTTGGATACGATTTTGCGTCTACATCTGTTAAGCGCAAATGCCTTTTGGGCGACGCTGTTGTGCAGAATCCTAGATCGGTAGGCCGATTGCGGGCTGATTGTCGATACAACAGCAACAACACCAAAGCAGTCCCTCCGTTCATGTGGTAAAACCCCTCTCATCCCCTTTTTTTCTTTTTTCTCTTTTCATTACTTCTATTCAGTAGAATAGAAAGTGTATGAAATAACCTTTTCATGTACATCGTGTGTACATTAGCGGTCTTTTTATAGCAAATACCAAAACGATTCACGTACAACAAAAAAACAACAAAAAAAGGGTGTTTAGTATAGTGGAGCGCAACTCTAGGGTGGCTACACTAATACAACCAAAAGTTTTCATTTGTGTATATTGCAAAGCGGAATCGTTGCCGACCCTGCACATCTCTAATTTTCTAACTTCGTCCTTTTTTTTTTTCTTCTTTTTGTTTTGTTTTCTGTTTTTTTCATGTTCCTTCAAAAGGATTGACAACATAACGAGTTTTTTTATTCTTTCCTATCCTGCTTCTCCCCATCCCCATGCCTTTTGGTCTTTCCACGGTTTCCACCCCAACCCACTACAGAGATAAGAAAGGTTTATTTCACCCCCACAGTTTAAAGTTCGCACAGGGTAATTCTGTATCGGTAATTACTCTTGACAGATTTTTGTTTTTTGTTCGTTGTCTGCAGGGAAGCAATACCACATTGGTACACTGTCATGCTAAAGTCCCCTGATGCAGGGTAATAGTAGGTTCATCCGGATGGCAGGCATCGTATGTGGGTCAGTCGGGAGGTGTGCCTGCAACAACTACCATGTGTCTGTTTGTTTTTTTTGATACAGTAAAACACCTGATTTTGACCCATATTTGCTTGTATTTGCCATCCGTTTAACACCGGCAAATAGGGTCAAATCAGGTAGCAGTCGAGAAGAAAAAAAAAATGACAGTGAATCTGGCAACTACACTATTCCAACAATTTTTCACAAAAAAACTACAGTGGAGATTGCACAAACTGTGGCAACACAACCGAGGCAACTACACTATTCCAACAATTTATCAAAAAAAAAAAGAAAGAATTGAAGTCCAAAGAAGGCGGATGCGGATATTTTTGGTAATTTTCCGCCGCCTTTTTTTCGGATTCCAAATATTCTTGGATGACTGTATGTTTTTTATAAAGGTGACTAAGCAGCATGAATAACCAATGTTCAAAACATTAAGTAATCTAATCAGACTAAGCAGGAGAGGCTTAGGTTCGTCTTACAAACACTTTTTTTTTTTCCTCTTCGTCGCTCCCTTCGATGACAGTTCACTTTATAAATATTACAACATTTTCCCCCTTTCTATTTCAATTGAGGGGGAAAGCCGTTGATAGGGGGCACAGCCCATCTTAACTTTCCAAAAAGGGTGACTGTATTGACAAGGTAGCTGCAACTGAACCAACAGGGTAATATTATAAAAAAAAAGTGGAGATTTTGCACCAACTGTGGCAACACAACCGAGGCAACGACACTATCCCAATATTTTTTTTTTTCAAAAGAAAGAAAATTTCGCCGCTGTGTGTAAAGAAGACCGTACCAGAAATCCGATTGTCGATAACAAGAGGTAGTTGAAGGATCGTCTGAATTGACGTTTCCTCTAAAACCGATTATCAGAGGGAGGGGGGGGAAAAAGTTTTCAAATAAAAACTTTTTGTTACAACGCTGCTTTTGCAGTGATGTCTCATGTTCTTTCCATTGTTTTTTTTTAAATACGAATGATCACAAAAAAAAAAAGTATAGTGGAGTTCATCCTCGGGTGGTCTACACTAATACAACCAAGTTTTCAAAAAAAAAAAAAAAAAGACTTTTGTCGTTGTTAGATGTTTGTGTGCGATAATATTATACACATTCATCTCGCAATTATTCTCTATTTTTTTTCTCTCTTTCCTCGTTCACCAAGGGTAAATACATCTCCCGTTCTGTACGCGGGGTGTCACGGGGTGTGACGTGGGGGGGGGAGTATACGGGGTTTGCAGGAAAACAAGGTGTTAGGTCTACTACGTGCATTCGTTTTTCCAGTCTCATTTTCATCTCTGTTTTGTCGTTTTAGGTACACTGTTCACGTGAGGGCTTTGTATTTCAAGTCAACTGTTTTTTTTTTTTTTTCTTCTTTTTTGCTACATTTTTTGCCACATTTTTTTTTTTTTGCCACAGCTCTTATCTCTCTCAGGGTCCCATACATTTTTTGATATGGCGGTATATCAAGTAACCAAGGCATTGCGAAGCTTAGGTTCATCCTATAAACTTTTCTTATTGGCGAGGCTCATATTTTACCAATTTTTATCTTTTTTTTTTTTGTCGATGGGAAGCCTCTTTTTTACTTTCAACGGATGTCATCCGGGGGGGGGGGGGAGGGGGGGGGTCTCCGGGGGGGTGAGAGGACAAGTTTGGTAATTTGGCAACGGGGGGGTCTAGTACAAAACCGTGGTCACATGGATTTTATGAATTTTCTTCAAAAAATTTTTTTCGGATATTATTTATTTGGAAAGATCGGTTACGAAAACGTTCAATTCCGGGGTCGCACGATTTTTTTTATGCCTCTGTGGATGGTTAGGTGATTTTTGGCTGTGGTACCCCCTTTGGGAACGTTTCTACGCAGGTTTCTTAAGGAATTCCTTAAGAAAACCTCCTCTTTGGGTCGCAGCACAGTGGCGTCTCTAAGTTGGATTTCTTTTGAAGAAGGTTTTCGATTTTTTTCCTTTGGATTTTTTTTTTACGAATCTTTCAATTCCGACCATTTTTTTTATTCTGGAACACACTCCACGGTACGCAACTTTTGGTGGAGCCGACCCCTATACGTTACTGTATAAAGACCCATGGAGCCTTTAAATTGACTTCACTGTACTGTGTACTGTGTACTGTGTACTGTGTACTGTGTACTGTGTACTGTGTACTGTGTACTGTGTACTGTGTACTGTGTACTGTGTACTGTGTACTGTGTACTGTGTACTGTGTACTGTGTACTGTGTACTGTGTACTGTGTACTGTGTACTGTGTACTGTGTACTGTGTACTGTGTACTGTGTACTGTGTACTGTGTACTGTGTACTGTGTACTGTGTACTGTGTACTGTGTACTGTGTACTGTGTACTGTGTACTGTGTACTGTGTACTGTGTACTGTGTACTGTGTACTGTGTACTGTGTACTGTGTACTGTGTACTGTGTACTGTGTACTGTGTACTGTGTACTGTGTACTGTGTACTGTGTACTGTGTACTGTGTACTGTGTACTGTGTACTGTGTACTGTGTACTGTGTACTGTGTACTGTGTACTGTGTACTGTGTACTGTGTACTGTGTACTGTGTACTGTGTACTGTGTACTGTGTACTGTGTACTGTGTACTGTGTACTGTGTACTGGAGCCACTTTAAATTAACTTCTACTCCACTAAAGTGGTCGATTTTTTTTGTGGTGAAAAGCGGGGAGCTCGGAAATCCACTTCCGCTGGTTTTCGAATTTTTTTACGTCTGTCCTAAAGCCGAAAACTTCAGGTTGCCAAATTTACAATCTTCTCCGGGGGGGGAGGGGGGGGGGGGGGTTTCTCAAAATCGGACGGATGACATCCGTTGAAAGTAAAAAAGAGGCTTCCCGATCCCAAAAAAAAAAAAAAAACGCACACACAAGAGCGCCGTGGTGGTGGATCACCAGCAAGGTGACCACGTTTCGACTACCCGCTTCCTTTTTCTGATATAGACAATCTCTTCCTTAGTGGTTCAGGTGAACCAAGCACTGCGGAGCTTTAAGTTCATCTAATAAAACTTTTGTTTTTTTTACGAATAAACCTTTCAAGGGAGACACGTCTTTTTTTTTTATTTTTCATTTTTTTTTTTTTTTTTTTCTTGCAATGAGCTCGACTACGATGCGTTTTAGCACAAAAAAATGTCAACTACTCTTTTCCCCTTCTCCATCCAATTTTGTTTTGTGAACGAAGTCATTCTACTATAACACCGTACTGTAGTGATAAAAGGACTTGGGGGTATCATTTTTTTTCTCCCCATCTCTCTCCCTCTCTCTCTTTAGTACTGCTACCACCGCTCTCTCTGTCTGATGTTCTGCCGCATCCACCCGTTCCTGAGCCTGGGCATTCAGTTCTGCCCTTGCTTTGACCAGGTCAAGCTTGGACTAAAGGCAGCTTGATCCACGGAGTTTGACCTGAAAGAGATTTTCTCTAGCTGCTGCACGTTGCTGTGTTTCGTGTGCGCGGGCATCAGCCTTCAGTTCGGGTTTGTTTCTAACAACTTTTAAAATCACAACAGAATTGGTTGTCACCATCAAGATTGCCATCTGAAGCTTGCTCCTCTGCAAATCCAAGAAGGAGTGCTGTAGATCACAGTGCTTATGAGCCGCTCGTTGCGTTGCAGTTCACAGTTTGAAGAACCAAAGTGAGGGGCACATAACACTACATGATGATAAAAGTAACTCTTCACAGACCTGTACGCGAGGACCTTTTTCCCAATGTCGATACTGTTATATCTATTGGCTCTCTGACTGCTTTCGTGTTGTCTTGCCTGTTCGTTTCTGTTCTCTGCACCCTTTTCTCACTCAGCTCTTTGTTGGAATGCAGATGATGAAAAACTCACACTGTCTTCAATACCTGATCTCTCAGTCGGAAAATTCATTTTTCGTGACGACAAGACTTTCATTTGTCCTGACCTCTGATTTTGTTCCACACATTCCTATTTTTTTGCACACGGAAGCTAATCCAACACACAAGGCAAGTCCTCCGGCGGGATGTGGAGGGCCTACCCCTCGCCTGCCTATCATGCTTGCCTGAGAGCTGCACTCTACAGATCTGAAGAACACAACACGCCACACTGATCAAACCTGTACTCTGCCCTCGACCATAAGGCATCTTTTGTAGGAAATACAGGGCAACTGTGTGCGCAAGACTTTCACTCACCCAGACACCTTCACAAACACAAAGACAACCTCCGGCGGGATGTGGAGGGCCTACCCTTCGCCCGCCTATCATGCTTGCCTCAGCTCTACAGCGAGACGAGCACACAAAGCACCCACTTCGCACCCCCCCCTCCTCCCCTCCCTCCTCTCCACACCCTTCTCTACACCCCCCACCAGGTTTCCCCCCATATACGATGCTCCTCTTCGTCCTCCACGAAGGCATCTCCCACGGTGTTGAGGTCCCCGAAGAGCTCTGCCACACTGCAGACGACCTGTACCGGGTGGTTGCGTGCTGCACCGCAGATGTCTTTGGAGTGCTCCCTTGGGAACACATGCTTCTCCTCACAGAAGACGGGGTCTACGGCGCGACCCGCGTCGAGCTCACCGACCTCACCCTCCGTGGCCTCAGCGAGCACGACATTGTGTACCTCACGAAGATTCCTGAGGAGAGGTTGACTGTGGCGCGCGGTGAATTCGATGAGCACTTTGCGCGCGAAGTTCGCGAACCCCTCGCAACAGCGCTTGTCTCCGAAGACGCTTCCATTGTACACAAACTCATCTCCTCCTACCAGAACCTCAACCTATACCACGACTACGACGGTACACTCCACTTTGAGCGCATCGTATCCTGCCAGACCCCTTTATATCTCGCATTGGAAGTACGCTCTCTTGACATCTGCGAAGCACTTCTCCGCAACAAAGCCGACCCTAACCTAGGCTACGAAGAAGTTGACTTCCCCTTCTTCCACGATAAGGTAAAGTCGCGGCTAATCGAAATGATGAACATAGCGCTGGCAGTAGAGGGGGATGGGGGGAGGGTCGGACGGTTCCCGGACGCACTGCGAGAGGAGTTTTCGTTGGCGCAGTGGAATGCCCTGTCTGCCGACGTTGCGCAGCCGATCACAGAGTTTGTCGGCGATATGGAGGACATAGCGAACAACACCATGAGCTACGACTACTGGACACTCCAACGGAACTACCCAGACGTCTTCCAGACCACCTCGATCACCCCTCTCTGGGAGGCCGCAGGCGGCAGCAACTCTGCCGCGCTCTGCTCCCTCCTCCTCCGCTTTGGTGCCGACCCAAACCTTGCGTCCTCAGAAGGCCCGCCCCTCGCCTCCCTCTTCACAAGAGACCCTTCTACCCCAACAGAGAAGCAAGAACTGCTCGCCACAGCGAAGGTCCTGCTGGAAGCTGGAGCAAAAGTGGGCCCGGAGCTGTGGGAGCTGGAGGTGGTGAAAGGGAAGGGGGAGGAGGAGCTGTACAGCGGGTTGGTCGCGCTGTTGCGTGACCAGAAATAGGGTGGGTGGTGGTAGTGGGGAGAAGAGGGAAAGGGAAGGGCGTCCTCTTGCAAAGCACCGAGAGGGAGCTGTGGGGGTCCCTGGAAGCTCCAAGAAAAAAATGGAGTAGGCGTTGGCTACAGAGGAAAGAGAGGAAGTTGGCCTTCCTAGATGTGTACACACAATTTGGCTAAAAGGGGGAAGGTGTCGGTAACTCACCTTGTATGCATCATTGAAATAACATTGCTTATCAATGGTGCACTCCAATACTGCCCCATTTTTAGGTGGCTAAGCTTAGGCATCTTATACACTTTTCTTTTTATTTAAAACACGTGCTTTTCTTGAATCTTTAAATCATGTTGTCCCCCCTTCCCGGTCAGGGTGGGGTAATGAATGTATACCTGCTTACAGCTTCCCTGTAAAACACTCCCAAGCGCAACACTCCGGGGTTCGATAACCCACGGAGTGTCAGTGCCTGCGTCCCTGAGGCGTTTGCACTATCAACTTCACTTTTATTTCCAGTGCCTGCGTCCGCCGAGGAACGGTGAGGCGTTTGTACTTTCAGCTTCTCTTTTATTTTTTCAACTCCATCTTTTGCAGATGGTGTTTAGTCTTCTGCTGATGGCTCACAGGGTATTTTGTACTTTCCATCCAGAGATGGCTGTCAACGTACAGTGGGTCAGTCGGGAGGTGCCTGTATCATTAACTACCCCTTTTCTTTGGTATCAAGGTAACACTGTCTGTAAAAAAAAACGTGGCTTTTTGTGATGTGATCGAGGTGACTAAGCACGAGAGGCTTGGGGTTATCTCAAAAACTTTTCTTTTGTTTGAAATACTTTTGTTTTACTTGTTTTATTGAGGGGAGAGAGAAAAACTAAAGGAAACGGGTGAAATTTTCTAGCGCAAACAAAGAGTAACCTTTTTCTCTATATCTCTCTTGAAATCCCTTCTCTTTTTCTTTTCTTGAAGATGACTGAAGCAATAGGGCTTAAGGATCATCTTACAAAGTTCTTCTATGTTCTCTTCTCGTGTTGGTGGACAACTCCATCTTTCTTTTAAAGATTTTATGGTGCTCCGGGAGGGGGTCGATATTGACAGGTCGCCGACAGGTCGTTGACCGACTTCCGAAATCACCATTTTATCTTTAATCTTTTCCCCCTGCCCATTTTTCACTCTTCGTAGATTTTCAGGCTATTTCCTAAATCCCGGAAACCCCCCCCGGATTTGCCCCCAAATAAACGTTTTCTCTCTTTTCTTCTTCTCTGGAAAAATTATCAAACCAAAATCGTTGTTTTAATAACCCATATTTAGGAAATAGCCTGGTATTTCCACCTGATTTTTACCCCGCGTACAGGCGCGTAAAGGCTGGGAAAAATGGGTGGGGTTTGGCCAATACGGGCCTATACGCGGGGTAAAAATCAGGTGGTATTTGCACAAAAAGAAAAAAAGGAGCTCATCCTCGGGTGTCTTACACTACTACAAGAATACTACACGCGACATTTTTTTCTTCTCCTCTTTGCAAATTCTCTCCCCTCTCAAACACACCTCCCCCCCCTTCCCCTCCCCACTCCATTTCCAGGTACTCCCCTCTACCCCCCTCCCCCCATTCCCCATTCCCCCTTCCCCCTTCCCCCCTTCTGATGATACAAAAGCTTTCCCCTATCCTGTTGTGCACGGTATTTCTCTTCGCACGTTCCTCTGCAAATACCGTCGTAAAGGGGAGTGGCAGCACCTTGCTTGGCCCCTTGGTGCGGCAGTGGGTGGAGTTGTACTCCCCAGCGAACACAAGTATCACCTATGATTTTGTAGGCTCCGGGCAGGGTTTGCAGGACGTACAAAGCAATGCATCGCACTTCGCCGGCTCAGAAGCCACCCTGGACGAATCCGTCTACAAGGAAACCCCCGGCATCCTCATGGTTCCTGTAGTGACCGCGCCTATTGCGTTGATCTTCAACTTAAATGGGACGACTGCGTTGACACTCTCACGCGATGTTATCGCACAGATCTTTTCGTTGGACATACAGTATTGGAACCACCCTGCAATTCTCGCGCTGAACCGTCATATTGAGCTCCCAAATGAAAAAATTAATGTGATAGTTCGAAGCGATTCGTCCGGGTCCTCCTTTGTGTTAACCTCTGCGTTAAAGGAGTTTGGGTGGACCGAAACCAATGGGTGCAGCGGTGACGGCGTGCAATGCAGTATCACAAAACGGCTTGGGGGATGTGGCCTGGCGTATACCGCTGTGTCCGGGGGGTCCACCCTTGCAAGGACGGTGCAGAGCACGCCATATGCCTTTGGCTATGTCTCTGTAGATACAGCGCTGGAGTACCATCTATCGTTCGCCATAGTGCAAAACCGTGCCGGGGTGTTGACGGTAGCTGGTCGAAGCGACGCTCAGCTAGCGGCAGATGCTTCGACATATGACCCCCTCCGTTTGACAGCGGAGCTCCACGACACCGTAGGCTACCCAATTCTGGGCATCGCGTATCTCGTCTTCTGGGAGAACCTAGGTGAGAGTGAAGACTGCGCGATTCACACAAAAATTCTGGAGTTTTTATACTGGATTTACACTGTCGATGCTGCGAAGGATGTGATAAAAGGTGCACATTTGGTTCCATTAACTGATCAAGTGGTAAACCGCGTTTTGAAACGGCTTTGGAGCGCAAAATGCGGTGAAGTGCCGTGGAAGTCTGCTGCATCTGTCACATCGGTTGCGACGCAGGACAGCATTACCGAGAACATGGTGAACCACGTGGCCATCTCCTATCACTCCCACTCATTATCCACGCACCTGGTTGCAACAGAACTACACGGAACAAACCGAACGGTAACAGTACAACGCGCGTCATCACATCTCGCTTCCTCTCCACATGGCGTACTGCACTCTGAGCACATCGGAACAACGTGGATCCCTCTCTGGTCCACCCCGCTCGCCTTTGTCTACAATATAGGTGTTCAGGGCCTCCGGGTGTCCGTCGAACTGCCTATGGCTGTCTTAGCCGCGGTACTCCGCGGGGAGGTGACCTACTGGCAGCACCCCCTCATCAAAGCAAACGGTTCGTACCTGCCGCTACCGAACAGAACAATAGAATTGGTGGGAGACCCTTCGATGTACCGCCCGGTGCTTGAAATCTTGGGGATGGAGGGGGATGTGAAAACGGAGCGTATGGTGAACAGCACTTCTGAGCACGATGTGGCGAAGTTTGTTTCGTTGCATACCGGGTCGATGGCGGTGTTGACAATGGATGTGGCGAGAAGCTGGGGGTTGTCAGAAGTGTATCCGATCGCTCTCGGGATGAGAGGTGGTGTGGCGCCTGATGAATCTGAGTATCCTTTTCTGGCCTTAACCTACCTAGGCATGGAACAGCA
Source organism: Rhynchopus sp. YZ270_cl-10 (assembly GCA_964035575.1). Taxonomy (NCBI): domain Eukaryota; phylum Euglenozoa; class Diplonemea; order Diplonemida; family Diplonemidae; genus Rhynchopus; species Rhynchopus sp. YZ270_cl-10. The sequence goes on along the minus strand of OZ037923.1, from coordinate 683,258 downwards.
CCATATTGTCACCGAAGCTGAAACTGAGGCTCTTCTCGCTGCAGTAGAAGTTGCAGTCTGGCTGTCCGCTGCCACCCCGCATGGAGAAGGGCACGGTGGTATTTTCGCGCACGAAGCCACCTCCACAGCGTTGCAACACCGTGGCGTCTCCCCTCTCCCACCAAGCTCTGGAGTGAAGGAGGCTGTCAACGCATTTTTCGAAGGGGTGACAGTCAACGGAGAAGTTCTGTACCCTGCACCTCCAGGGAGTGAACCGATCTTATCTACCGTTGAAATTGTGTTTGTTGTGTTGGCCTGCGTGGTATGCTGTGGGGTGTTGTTTTTGACGTTCACATGGTCGTATATTCAGGAGCGTGCGAAAGTACGTCGTCTCACTAATAACAGTGCCATAGCGGAGAACTCTGCAGCGTTTATAGCAGAGATGCGCCTCGAAGAGTTGGACTATCTAAAAGGAATCGCAGATCCAAATAAAATCCAGCAGAGTTTCATCAAAATCGTCGACATTCTCACAGAGTATCGCCGCTACCTGCCCTCTCACGTTCTCCTCAGAGGCAGTAGTGACGAATTTAACGAAGAGGATTCCCTCCTTTCCGGCCGTACAAGAGAGATTTTGAAGGATCCGGAGCTTTGCACCGCAGTCTCCACGACAAACAGCAATTCAAGCGGGGGGCGGTGTACTGCAGGGAAGAATGGGAAGAAGGGAGGCAGGGAAAAATTCACGTTGGGGCTTCAAAAGAAACGGTGCACCGTGGCGTGCGTGCATTACAATGTACGGCCTTCGCAGGACCCATTGGGGGCCAGCCAGAACTATTTTTTGACTCTGCTGGAGGTTGTTGTCTCGCAGGTCAATTCTACCTCCCGCAAGAACACATCGGTGCAGATCGCGAACGATGGGGACGTCTTTTTATCATGGAACACCACAACCTCTGTGGTGTCCCATCAAACAGCTGGGCTAGACGTGGTCTGCGGCCTGAAAAAACACCTTCTTGCGCTTGGTGTTCAGGACTCAACAGCGTCTGTGAGAGACCCTTCGTTTTCTTCAGATTATATTTCACAGTCGCTTACGTCAAGCTCTGGCGAGGCATTTGACCGGAGAAACATGGAGCACTATGTACACATAGGTCTGGCAACTGATAGCGCATATTGTGGCAATGTAGGCGGCGATTCGAGCCGTGTCTTTGTGATGAACGGTGCAGTGGTAAACAGTTCCCGCACTCTCATGCAGTACGCACAACAGTCAGACCTCCTCTGTGTGGCGGAGGACAGCGTCATCGGCGAACGCTCCCACCTCTACAACACCTACCGTGTCGACCTCCTCAGCCTTGCCAAAGACAAACGACGCACCTATCTGTGGTCCATCGTTGGAAAAGAAACCAGCGGGGTGTCCGAATGGATGTACCAAATGCAGCAGCTCGAGGACGGCAGGAAGAAGACCCTGCCAGGGCTGGCGTCGTTGATGTGGGAGTCCATTCGGAAGAGGGATGCAACGCGGTTGAGGGTGCAGAAGGATGAGCTTGTCAGAACCCTGGCAGCAACGGAAGACGACAGCGATACGGCGACAGGGGGGGGACGAGGGGAAGGAGGAAGCGTCGGAGCGGGGCGGATCTGCAGTGACCGTCTGCTGCGCTGTGCGGAAGACGTGCTGGTGGACAGGGAGAGGGCGTACTACATCACGCCGATGCACATTGTGGGGTACACCCCCGATCCGATGGCGCAGTCTGCGAGCAGCGGGGTGCGTCCCTGCGACATCAGCATCCACTCAGATACACACCGCTCCAATACATCCCAACGGGAAATGCTCATATCCTAAAGCAGCAACAAAAAAAATGGTACCCCAGAAATCCAAAAAAAAAAAAAAACCGAAGTACGCGACACCTACGCACTAAGTACGCTATGGGGTTGTCAGGAGCACCAAAAAAAACAAAATAGTGCAGCTCATCCTCGGGTTATGTCATCCCCCTTTTTTTTTCCAGGTGGTTTCATTAGATACGTTAGAATGACAAAAGCTTCCTCGGATTATGCACCTATGTTAAGGTGGGCTAAGCAAAATGAAAGGACAACACTTTTTTTTATCACAGTACACCCTTCTCAAATAACAATGTTTTAGCTCACTTTCAAGGATTCGTTTAGATGTGTATGAACGTGAGGCATATATGCACCTTGCAACTCTTCAGTCTTTCTTTTCATGGTGGCTTTAAGTGATACTTAGGCTACCAAAAACACCTCTTCTTTCTAATTTTTCATTATTTTGTATCATTTTCCCTTTTTTTTTTGTGATCATTTTCTTTTTGTTTTGTTTCTTTTCAGAAGAATGTTAATACATTCATCTCTTCTGTGTTCTTTCTTATCTTCAATACTTCTTGCGCACGACGGTGTAAGTAAATTTGATGGTTTTACTTCACCATGTGGTTAGCCACTTTCCTTCTCTTTTTTTTTGGCGTCACACTGCGTTCCCACCAAAAAAAAAATTCCAATTTTTTGGGACCCCAGCCATTCCTTTTCCCCGAAGTTACGGATCTAGTTTGCCGACTTCCCTTACCTTACATTGTTCTGTCGGCCAGAGGCTTTTAGCCTAGGAGACCTATTGCGGGTAACGGTACGGCCTGATGCAAGAGAAAGCCATCTAGGCATACAGTGTACACGTGTCACATTATCGGATACAATAATAATTCTCGTATGAAATGCTCGTATATTTGGGTGATCTATGAACGGGGAGAGATTTTTTTTTTGTGTTTTCAAGCATTTGGTGCTTCCCGGGGGGTATGCATTTCACAAATTTTCACAAAATGTGACAAGTTTTCACAAGTTTTCACAACACGAAAACCGCTATAAAATTGTGAAGGCTGGTGAAAAATGATGAAAAATGGTGAAAAATTGTGAAAAGTTGTGAAAAGTGCGAAAAGTTGTGAAAAGTTGTGAATTGATTTTTTTTTTTGGGGGGGGTTTTTTTGGGTTGGGTGGTGGCCCACCCATTGAGGGGTATGCTGGGATTCACAAGATAGAACGTGATGTGGTGTACCTGTGTACCTGTGTACTGTGCGGAAATGACGACATTTCGGCAAATTGACCCCACCACTGGCCGGACGGATTCCGGAAATGCAAATGCCGGCATTTAAAAGCTTCACCAACGAAGAAAAAAAGGGTGATGAAAAGTTGTGAAAAGTTGTGAAAAGTTGTGAATTGAATTGAAAATTTGTGAAATGCATACCCCCCGGGAAGCACCAGCATTGACGAATAGAAATGGAAAACGACGGATGGTGTGTGCCCGCCTTAGCGTATTGGTTTTCCACTAACATCCACATCACTCAGTGAAAAAACACAAACCTTTTGCGGTGCGATAAACGAAAAAGTGTTTTCTTTATTTCATTTAACTGTCATATCCTGAAGTCGTTTTCTATTTCACTAGCTCTCACAGACTCTCACAAAGCTCCCACCCAGCCTGTTACGTGTCTCACGGAGACGATCATAGATCACCCAATATTATCGCATACGATAATACACGATAATTTTACACGGGGTTTCCACACATAATCGTATACACGACAATATACGTGTTGGATACGATAATTTATGTCTCGGATCCCGAATACGACAATGTACGATAATACGGCTCGTGTGCACTGTATGTCTAGGATGGGATTCTAATGATACAAAACTACTCCCCATGTACAAAATGTTGGGCATCTTTCAACCTTTTCGCACCCTCTATGCCTTCTTTTCTTTCAGAAAAAGAATGCAAAAGAAATAGCCATTCCTTTCTTATTGTAAATCTCGGAGTTGTCTCTGTTTTATTTCATCTTTCTCTCCTTAAAACGTATGCGCACGAGATGCACAATTTTTGTCTGAATTTCTTTTGTGTGTTTGCTGAGGTTTTCTATCTGATACACATACAGGATGTGTTGGTATTTGTTTGGATTGGTAGCAATTATTGCACGGAATACTATACGTATACACGGCAGCCATCAAGACCAAGACTCTTTAGGTTACTCTTCCTCCTGGTGATCAGACATTACATCCAGTAAGGACAGAGAAAGGAATAAGAAAAAAGAAAAAAAAAACTTTTGTATTTTGTGTATTCCCGAAACAAAAAACTGAAGTAGAAGGTACCAAATGTTCACACGAACATCGGTTTCACGATATTCACCCACCATTTAAAGGGAAATCACTGAAGATGTCCACCCTTTTGAATACAACTGTATGATTCTTAGGACTGAAACAGGGTTAATATCAGAAACCAATCTACTGAAGTTTCAACTTGTGCACGAAGCATTTTACTTTTCTTTTCTACGTTTTGCAAAACACACAACATAAAAAGAAAGATGGGACCATTTTTGTTGATCCCTCACCATATACTATCAATTTATTGATTGCATATGATGAAAATACTTTTGTTTCAAACAAAACAACTGTGTCATGGCTGCTATCTCATGATAGTGGTCTAAAATCAAATATATTTTCAAAGGTGACTAAGCAACGAGAGGCTTAGGTTCATCTTATAAACCTTTCTTTTTTTTTTCCTCCTAATCCCACAGAAGCTTCTAAGTGCAGGATGTTTCGAACGTTTTTTATTTTATTTTCCAGAAAGAAAAAATGCAAACTGGGAGAAAGTGGCAATGGCACGTGAATGTGGATTGATTCGGACAAAAAGGTGATTGCCGCTAAACTACAAAAAAAAGGGGTGGCTACACTAATACAACCAAGTTTTCAAAAAAAAAAGGAAAGTGGAGATTTGCAACAACCGTGGCAACTACCCTACTCCAAACAATTTATCAAAAAAAAAAGAGAAAAAAACTCCCCACATTCACATGCCACGTTACACTATTCTTACAACAATTTTTTCACATGAACATTTTTAAAAAAACCCCCCCCAAGGAGAGGAAAATGACCAGGAACATTAATTCTTTAGTCTCGCGAAGGGCGTCATATTGATATTGATTAATTTTGTTTCTCTTATTATTTTAAGAAAAAGGTTATAAGGTGGACTAAGCAACGAGAGGCTTGGGGTCATCTTACTAAACTGTTCTCTGTTTTTTTTTTCCGGTATATTTTTTTTCGCACCCTCTATGCCTTCTTTTCGTGAAAAGAATGTATATGAAATAATCTTTTTTTTTTCTTTTCCCATTCCGGTCTTTTGTAATTCCCTCCTGATGAAGCTTTCCGCCTAGGTGGCATCGCATACTGTGCTGACACTGTGGGGGAGCCTTTACACTATGTTCTCTGGTATTCAGCGTCTCTGAAAAAAAAATCCGCGCTTAAGCTGCATATAATGCGTGGTGATTAGAAGGAAAAGAAAAAAAAGCATGGAGCTCATCCTCGTGTCTATGCTAAAAACAACATCAAAAAAAAAGTGGAGATTTGCACCAACTGTGGCAACACAATCCGAGGCAACTACACTACAAAAAAAATTTTTTTTTATCAAAAAGAAACCCCCAAAACCACCTTTCTAAAAAGGGTAAGTCATACCAGGGTGTGTCCAGCACTCAGGTAAGACTACCCCCTCTGGGGAAGAATTTTTTTTTTCTTCAAAAGTTGCTCTCAAGGGTTCAGGACGAATGACGTCTATACCTTGCGTAGTACAAAGGCTTCGGCCAACATTGAGTACAGACCCTATTAGCCCCAAGTGGGTTCTTAGTCTCGTCGACATTATTTTTTTTTACGCACACTACTTTGTGAGCGGAAAGTGTCACGTCGTTCACTCACCCCAACCGTGCTCCGCAACACCACCACCCAACAGGTGATTTTTAGTGTGTGTGGAAGCGTCAACACATCAAACAACTACAAGAAGGGGGGGTGAGGGAACGGCACGTGACACTTTTTTTAAACCAATGGTTTCATTATCCTCGCCTATCTCGCCCTCCGTCGGGTGTAGCTAGCCCGGGACTGCATAAATCCCCGTTGGTTACCTGACAAGTGGGGAAGGGGTGGGAGAGGATGTAACAAGCGGAAACCCACGAGCTGTACCTCGCGTTTTATTTATCACTCAAATGACCCCCCACACAGCTTTTATCTATTCAAAAAAAAAAAAAAAAATATTAAAAAAACCCACAGCTTTGCACACAACACAGAATTGAACGCAAACAACAACGTTGCTTCTTAAGATACAGTAACACAGCACACATTGAGTGGGGTAAAAACCCTCAGAGATATTTTTGGTCAACATGGAAAAATGGGGAAATGAGGTGAGATATTGGGAAAAAAGGGGTGGGACCAAAATTGCCACCAAAATTCTCATACCCAGGGGTAAAAACCCCTCCTTAGAGTTTTTGAAATTCCAAAAATATGCCTTAGTTTTTACCCCCCGGTGTTGGTTGTGTTACTGTAATGTCTTCAATTCGACGCTCTTCACTACTCTTTCTTTAGATTTGTGTTTTTCTTTTGCCAAAAAAAAAAAATGGTTTCATTTTTAGTTTTGACTCTTTTCAAATAAAGAGCCGTATTAATAAAATTGCTCTTCGACGGAAGGCCAAAACAAACTTGAAACAAGAAAGAAGAAGAAAAGAAAAGAAAGAAAAAAAAAAAAAAAACGCACGCAGACATTCAAGGGAAAACCCACCTTTCCCACAAGATGTCTTGTTCATATTTCATAAGGTTGTCCCTTTTCTAGGTACACTGTCACGAGAGGGCTTCGTATTTCAAGTGCTCTCTGGGGGTTCGATCACCCCGTGGTAGAGTTAGTGCGTCTGCCGGTGTAAGGTACTCCGGTGGGGCTGAGGCGTTCGCACTTCAAGTCATATTATTATTATTTTTGCCGTGTGTTTTGATGGAATCACCAGTTTTCTCGAAGTACCCGAAAAAAAATAATTGGGCGGAACAAAATTGGAGAACAAACGGCCATCTTTTTGTACTTTTTTTTTCTTTTCGGGAATTGTTTTACAATTTTGTTTAGACTGTAGTGAGCTAAGCATGAGAGGCTTAGGATTCATCTTATGGGCTTTCCTCTGCTTGTCTTTTATATTTGTTCTTGTGGATCCTGTGAAGAAGAAAAATAGTGGAGCTCATCCGCGTGTGTCTACACTAATTGGTGCTTTCGGAAGTCGGTCAACGACCTGTCAGCGACGTGTCACGACCTGTCGGTGATCTGTCGGCGATCTGTCAATATCAGGGGGGGTGTGTATAGAGTCCCTATGTCAGCGACCTGTCAATATCGACCCCTCCCGGAGCACCAACTAATGCAAACAAAAAAAAAATTAAGAACGAAATAAAAAAAAACGTGGCTGTTGCCTCATCGCAAATAGTCTATAATAAATACAATAAGCGAAGTGCACAAGAAATTTTATTTAATTGCTGTGATCCATATTTGGAGTTTAGGGTATACCGCAATAGTTAAAAAAGTCGAACTTCCAGAAAAATCCTGAGGTCGAACATTAGTGCGCATTAGTGCGGTCGATAATTTTTTTCCCATCACGGTACCCTAGAAAGACCTTTTGTGCACCCTATCTTACGTTCAAATGGCATCACGTGGGCGCCACCCAGAAAGATGCTAACTACAACAGGAGACGGGTAAATAAAGAGTCAAAGCTCGCAAGGAAATGCACTAAAGAAAAACCCATAACCAAGAACGACCTTTTCTTTACACCTAAATTTTTTTTTTTGGGGAAATCACGCAATATTTTTTGCATTTTTATAGAGGTGACTAAGCAACGAGGGGCTTAGGTTCATCTTATAAACCTTTCTTTTTTTCAGTGCCTGCGTCCCAGAGGCGTTTGCACTATCAACTTCACTTTTTTCTTCTTCTTCTTCTTTCCCCCCCCGTTTTGAGTCAACCTCAAGCTCACGCTAGGATGTCTGACACGTCTTTTACTGTTAAGATACGTCCAAGATGAACCCGCACACAAAAAAAGAGAAAAAAGTGGAGCTTGCACAAGGTGGCAACTGCACTATTCCAACAATTTATCAAAGAAAAAAACGAACAACCAAACAAATGTGTTTTGTGCACAACATGTCTTTTGATATGAAGAATTTCAACAAAAAAAACTCTACATTTTTTCCCCCCTAATCTTAACAAAACAAACTCTTTCTTCTTTATATCTTTCCATATTTCATCAACATGATCAGTTCGGTGTAGGACATGCAGCGGAAGGTGTGCCAGCGGCAGCCCTTTTTTTCCCTTTCTTTTTCTTTTCTTTTTTTTTGAGACAACTGCCTTGCAAAGGTTGTAGGGGAGGAAATGAAAACATATCTGAGTGTGCCCGAATTTTTGGCGTGAGCGATGAAAACACGACACAACTTATCCACAGAAAAGTTTTTTTGATTTTGTCCCTACACACTCAACAAAAATCCGGTGCGATCAACGAAAGCGATCAACCGAAAAATTCTTTTTCTGATTTCGTTTCTTTCTTTTATCAGACTAGCTAAAACTCAGATATCAGTTTTTATTTTCAACTTCTCTTTTTCTCTCTTTTTTTTTTGTCCACACTCCGGGGTTCGATAACCCGTGGAGTGTCCGTTCGCCTGAACTCGGAGGCGTTGTTCACTCTCTCAACTCCTTCCTTGTTGCGTCCCTTCACCCAGACTTCTTTTTTGTAGCCTTTAGGGGGTACCCTCCCTAACTACAAAAGAAGTGAGGGGCGAACGAGGTGTTGCTACACCGTCCCCGCACCGTCCCCCCCCGAATACGCACAACTTTTCAAGAAAAACGTCGACCGCCACTTTCACACAGACCTGAGTGCGTCTTGTTTGTTTCGTCAATTGGTAGGATGTGCCTAGTGGGTAGTGCAACATTGCCAAAAAAAATCGTATTAATTTTGTTATAAACAAAGACGAACAGAAAGCAGCAGTGTGTGTAAAGAGGTGCATCGACAGTCATTCCATATCCTTTTGAAAAAGTAATCAAGTAAAAAAAAAGTAGCCGCTCTTCCTCATTTTCTATTCCTAAACCACGTTCCACCCTTTGCATGCCCGCAGCTCGACTGAGATGCGTTTTAGTACGTTTCAACTACTCTTTTGTATTCCTAAAGCGATTTTTTCCCCTCCCCACGACCAGGCGTTTTCGCACACATCTTATAGTAATATACACACAAAAAAAAGCTCCGTCAGAATGCGTACTGTATGCATGCTGGCGTTGCTCGTGGTCGGGACAAGCTTCGTGCCAACGGCTGAGGGGCAGCGTCGTGGGGGAAGAGGTGGGGGTAGAGGTGAGGGCAGGGGGCGTGGCAGAACACCAACACCACCCGCCCCAGTCCCAGTCCCACCTGCTCCAGTCCCCGTCCCGCCTGGAGGTGGTGTCTCCGTTCCACCGGTCTCCGTTCCCCCTGTCTCCGTCCCTCCGCCGGTCCCCGTGCCGTCAACCCCACCCGCACCGACAGGCGGTGGGTTCGGGAACGCACGGACGACACCCGGGCAGGGCATTGAGGCAGGTGTGCGTGCACAGTACCTCCCAGTGGTGTCGACAATTGTGGGTGTGATTGAGAGCCAGGCACCGTCGTTCCGCCCGCTGCTGGTGCGTCTGGCGTGGCACTCGCTGGCACACTTTGACTCGACAGACCGCCCGATTGGAGGTGGGAACGGGGGGTGCCTGCGGACAGACCCTGAGCTGGGGCTTGAGGAGAACATTGGGCTGGACGTGGCGACCCGCGCACTGGAGGCTGTGAAGTCTGCTCACCCGTTTGTGAGCTACGCAGACCTTTACTCGCTCGCGGGTAACACGGCGCTTGAGTACATGGGGAGCCCGACGCTGTTCTTCCGTGCCGGACGCACCGACTTTGGGAACCCTGCTGCACAGTGTGTGAACGACAACGACAGAATGCCGACAAAGCACTTCAACAACGACAACTTCCCGCACCTCGACACGCTTGACTACTTCTTCGACAAGTTTGGTGAGCTTGGGATCTCGCTTGACTCTGACGCGAACGCCCTGGAGAAGATGGTGAGTCTGATGGGCGGACACAACATGGGTGCGATGCACCTGGCCGTGAGTGGGAACGAGGGACAGTGGACGACAAACAACCTTGTGTTCGGGACGGAGTACTTTGCGAACCTGGACCAGGGAGCCTGGGGCAGGAACACTGCCGAGGAGGGGCGCACAGACCTGCAGTACCGCGGTGGGCCTGGACGTCGCTCTGTGATGCTTCCGATTGACATGGTGATGCGTGCGGACGACAGACTGCGCAGCATTGTGCGCGCCTTCTCGCATGACCGGGCGCTCTTTGAGACACACTTTGTGGCTGCGTGGAGGCAGCTGCAGGAGAACGGTTGGTGAGTGATGAGACACAGGTCTCTGCTTCTTTTGCATTCATCTTGTCGTTAAGCGCGATATGCGTTTGTTTGCTTCTTGACTTACTCTTTCTGGAGCTGCATTTCTGAACCTCTTGCATCTCAGCCCCTTTTTTTTTTGAGTTTCCCACGTCTCTCTTTGCTACCTGCCTGCAGGAAGTGACATGGTAAACAGAACAGAACACACAGCATGGGAATTTCTCTGCACTGCACAAAGACGCAATTGCAACACTGTGCTTCGCGTCGTTCCACGCTGTCCTCACAATGCAAAATCAAAATCTAAAATATGTTAAATTCTTTTCGCTTTTCTTCACAAATCATCCCCGCTCACTCCGACGCATATCCCCCCCTTGTGTGCAAAAGGAGTGTTCCTCACACCCCTTATTATATAGACAGCAAGGCCTTTTCCTTGAAACACTGCCTCGCCCGCCTCCGAACCTGCCAACTTACAGGAGGCTGGCTGTTGGTGTGGTGAGAAATGTGTTCATGGTCCACTGACCTTTCAATTTTTGTTTCCATAAGCTGACCAAGCAACGAGAGGCTTAGGGTCATCTTATAAACATTTTTTGTTTTTGTTTTTCGTCTTTTTACTGTTTTTGTTGCAGATGTTCCTTATTGACGGTACACCACAAACTGATAACCGTATGATAATGGGGTGCGCACTTAACTGTCCGTATCCCCATCACACACACACCGACATCCTTTCGAGGCCTTTGTTAGGTACACGTTGTTTGGTACGTTCATGCCACATTTGTTTTTGTTCAAGGTGACTAAGCACGAGAGGCCTAGGCTCATCTTGTAAACCTTTCTTTTGTTCACAAACTACTCCCCCTAACCCCCCTTCCCCTTTTTACCATTCTCTTCTTCTTCCAAGAACTATCCACCCTTACCATTGTTCCCTACTCATCGTCACTCTTCCTCTTTCCTCCTCCGCCCTATTTAGTGGTGTTGGACCATTCGCACAGTGCTAGGGAGTTGCACTTCGGGGAGGGGGTCTGCAGGTAGTATGGTATCGATGTTCTAGCGGCAGATGCTGCATGCGGCGCAGTCGGTCTGCCCGAAGGCATCGCAGTTGAAGTCGCACCTCGCAGGTCAAGACAAGACACCACCTTCAGGAACAAAATTAACTCCAAAAAAAAATGACACAATTTAACAAAGAGGAGCTCGCGAGCGTGGTGAAGTCGGTGCAGGAGGCTGTCGTTGAGATTGCATATGTGATGAGAAGGGGGGGTCTGTGGGAGGACTTTGGTGAGAAGCACGATGGAAACAACGACAGCGGGGACCACCAGGAGACTGTCGACGTGCTTGCCGACAACATTATGGCCGAGCATATGGCGGCCAACCCTCACGTCTTTGCCTTCGCAAGCGAGGAACGGAAGGACATCAACCACACCAACCCCACCGGCAAATTCCTCGTAGCCTACGACCCCCTTGATGGCTCCCAGAACATCAAAATCAACATCACCACTGGTCTCATCTATGGTATCTTCTACTGCCCCAACGCACAACCCCCTACCAACGGCCGTGCCACAGTCGCCTCTGGATACGCAGTCTTCGGCGCCGCAACCAACTTCGTCATTGCAACCAAAGAGCAAGGTGTCAACATCTGCACCCTCTGCCCCGCCATCCAACGTTTTAAGGTAACAAAGCAGGGACATAAGATCCCAAAGGAAGGTAAGGTGTACGCATGCAACGAAGGCCTCCAGTCCAGATGGGTCGAACCCCGCTCCAGAAGATGGGCAGAGGAGATGCGCGGAAAGAGCGTCCGGTGGATGGCGTGCATGGTCTCGGATGCGCACCGTATATTGATGCAGGGGGGTGGGTTTCTTCTTCCTGCAGACAAAAAGGCGACGCAGGGAAAGCTCCGTCTCGTGTACGAAGCGTATCCCATGGCGTTTGTGTTCGAATGTGCAGGAGGCAAAGCGCTGCTCGAAAACCTTCAACCCATCCTCGACCAACCCTTCCCCAACAACGAAAAGCTCCATATGAAAATCCCGGTCTTCCTCTCATCCCCGACGGAGGCCGCGGTGTACGCGAAGCTATAGATCTATTGGGGGAATTGGGGGAAGCAGGAGCACAGCTGAGAATAACCCGGTTCAGGTTCAAGTCCTGGTCCCGGTCCCGGGTCCCAGTCCTGGCTGAGAATAACCGAGTCTTGTTCTCAGCTGTGGAGCGAAGGATGGGGGAGGGGAGGGGAGGAGGAACTGTTCTAGTCTCTTTTTGGGAGAGATCAGGGGATAGTGTGGGTTTTTGATAAGATTTATTCTGGGTATCTGTGGGAGGTGTTGAAAAAAAAAACTGAGCCTTTTGTTGTTGTTTTTTGAATCCAGTGAGGCGTTTTGCACTTTTAATTTCTCTTTTTTTTTTCTTCTTGAACAGATCGTGCCAAAAAATTCCCATGCTGTTCAAAAAATAACATTGATTCCCTCTTCCAATTTTTCACTCAGCTGTTGCTGTGCGATAAACTAATTGTGGTCAAGGTGAACTAATCTCTGAGAGGCTCGGGATTGCATAATGCTTTTTAAACCCTTTTTTTTTAAAGACTGATGACCTTTCTTCCGATATTTTTTTTCTCACAAACAAAAAAAAACACAACTACTAAAAAAGGGGGTTAACCCACAATAAGACCACGAACCCTCCCCCTTCGCTTTTCTCATTTAAAAATGATTTTCTGTTGTCCTGAAATTGAAATTTGGGTGATCTATGTGGGGGGGATATATTTTTCATGCCACCTCATGAAGGAGGAAATAGAAACAAAGCATTTTGAACACACTTTTGCTGGTTTGAGGGACGAACCGCGCTGCAGAGACCACTCCTCACCAAAACAGGTCGAGGTGTTGTGCGTTTCACCACAACCTCCTCTCCCATGGGTTTTTTATCGTGTGATGCAGGGCGTTCGCCCCGGGGCGAAAAATATTTTTTTTCGTTAAAAAAATCTTTTCCTGAAAAAATGACATTTTATTTCGCCCCAGGGCTTCGCCCCACCGGGGCGAAACCCTGTATAAATAAATAAATAAATAAAAAAAAGGGGGGAAAAAAAAAATGAGAGAGAGATTTCTCCCCCCCACCCTGTCGACCCCCCCCGGAGGCATACCTTCGCAAATTGACCCTGATTTTGGGGTGGCGCTACGCGCTACGTCCCCTTTTGCGAATAGGGGTCGTGAGCCTTTTGTACAGGGAATGTTACACCCGTGTGGAGAATGTGGCCAAAAGTGCTGTTATTTGCATTTTCGGATCACTGATCTTTCCACCGTGGGGTCAATTTCGAAAATTGGACAAGTTCTTGGCACATTAAATTTCGTCAAATCTGGCCGCATGAACGTACGCACGCTATGTACGCTACGTCATGTACGTTACGTACGCTACGTTATGTACGTTACGTCATGTACGCTACGTCATGTACGTTACGTACGCTACGTTATGTACGCTACGTCATGTACGTTATGTGCGCTACGTCATGTACGCTACGTCATGTACGTTACGTACGCTACGTTATGTACGCTACGTCATGTACGTTATGTACGCTACGTTATGTACGTTACGTACGCACGTTATGTGCGCTACGTCATGTACGTTCGGGGGGGGTCGCAGAGTGTCCACAGTGTCCACTGTACTCAAAATCATCCGCAAACCCGCCTGCCGTGAAGGAAGTTTCCCCAGCACTCCCGCTCGCTCCTCAATCTTGCAGTCTGCTGAAGGTGTCCCGTACCCCCTGTTATAGAAGGTGTCACTACTCGTGTCAACCTTCAACGGCAGAGAGACGTTTTAGTTAATTGAAAATAATCAAACTAAGGATGAAGTCTCATATGACAGATGCCTCTCTCTTGTACATCTGTTTGATTAAACAGCACAAAGAGACCCTCAGTGAGGGGGGGATTGATGAAATTCTCCATCGTTTTGCTGGTTTTAGTGCTGGGGAAGGGATCACGCGCAAATCGCAAATTTTTTCGACCACTCAGTACCAGGGATTCACCCCCACGAACTAGCTTCTCTCCGGCGGGAAAATTTTTTTTGACCTATTTTAAGCACTAGTAAAAAAAGCAAAAATTTCGGGTTTTTTGGCATTTCGCCACGATCAGGAAAAAACGATGGCGATAGCGAACGCCCTGGTGTGATGAGTGTTAAGTTTCTATTTCAGTGAAAAATGACTAAAATGTTGCACCACGAGCTATGCAATGGGTTGAAGCCCCTGGTGAAGGGTACATGTTTCCCCAACGTGCAGCATTTGGTGTCTGTACAGCTCAAGGGTAACCCCCGGTGCACACACGACGAACTCGTCAATTTGCTGCAACCTGAGTGGCTCAAGGACGCTACCCCCAACCTCAGCGTTGCCCCTAGCCCACAAGCATCTCACAAGCTCTCCAATGCAAACCTATTCTGTGAAGGTTCACCCCACTCCGATCCACCCCCTCCCTTTTCTCCAACACCCTCCCCCCTACCACCATCACCACCACCACAGTATCAAAAACCCGATTTTTTTTTCCTTTTTTTTTTTCTAAAAAATAGTTGGGTGCATTCTTTGTCTTCGTAAAGAGACAGAGAAGTGGGGGGTGGAGGGGCGTGCGCTCAGAGTCGATGTCTGAAACAGGGCTGCTTGTGGTGACGCAGGACTGCTGGGTGCGCACGGTGTCAGCATGCAGTAAGGTGCGGCAGGGTGTCGAGACCATGTGGTCTCTGGGGCGCACCCTCCGCGGGATCTGGGAGCAGTCGCACTCCCCGTCGTTCGTGCAGCGGAACAGCGAGGACCACAACACGAAGCTCACGGTCTTCATCTGCTGCGTCTCCTTGGCGCTTCTCGGGGAGGTCTTCGGGTCCCGCCCACCGACGCATCGGTCCTATGAGTAGATTGTGTTCATTATTAAAAATGGCAAAAAAAAAGCGTTCGGGCGACATGCATTGTACAGATCCTACCTCGGTAGGGTGATTGTCGATACAACAAAAAATGGATTTCTCGGAGAATGCAGCTGAGCATGTACAAATGTAAACACCCCTTAGGAGGGAGGGAAGGTGGCGGTACCGTCTTGGCAACTCTCTTCGGAGCGGTTCTTTGAGTGTAGAGAGGAACCTACGGAAATTCGCATAGCGAAGTTTTTGTCTGCATTTGATAACAAAGGGGGCAATTCTTTTGTGTAGAATATGGTCCCCAATAGGTCTGTGAAAAAAAGCAGTTGTAGGTCTTTCAGCGGAATATGGCTGATGTGTGTATGGTTAAAGTGGGTTATCTCCAAGGTGGGTTAAGTGAGGCTATTATCTTGCCAACTTTTCTCCTTTTAAAAAAAAAAAATGTTCTTTTTCGTCTTTCGCACAACGTCTTTTTCGATTTTCAGTATTTTTTTTGTTTTCTTTCAAGGCAACTAACTTTAAACCTTGCGAGAAAATGAGGGGGAGTTTTTTTCCTCAATATGGGAGGGGGTTTGTGCCGTCTGTCAGTATCCTGACCCCTTTGGGAACCATGGAGTGTTGCCCAAAAGGGGTCAGAATTTTTTTTTTGTTTTTGCGCTTTCATCCGGATGGCTGGCATCGTGGGTCAGTCGGAGGTGCCTGCATTAATAACTTCAATTTCTTTGTTGACATCGTCAGTTGAGGTGCCTGAATCAATAACTATGACGTTCACCTCATAGTTATTTGGTACAGAACAGGAGGTGTGCCTGCATCAACAACAACCATTTTTTTTTAGTTTATTGAAAGCGGTAGATGACTGTACTCTGCTCCAGGACCACTTTGTGCAAAGTGTGTTTTATTTATTTGTGTACATAATTTCTATTTTATTTTCTCTCTCTTTTTTTTTTTTCTTGCAAAACCAACTAAGTGCAAGGGGAATGGGTTGGGTTGCCCTTTTTCGTTTCTTCAGTTGCTGCAAGACAGTCACAAAAAAAAAAAAAAAAAAATACAGCTCGCCATTTCCTCCCCCCTACCAGTATATTTTCCCCCTTTTCAAAGTGTTATTTTTCCTTCTTTTTTTGTTCTTTTTCGACAGAAGGCAAACTGTTGTACACAGAACTCACCCGATCTCTCTCTTTTTCGGATGTGCTTTTTTGTATCAACACAAAAAGACAAGACACCTTCTCTCTTTCGTTGCTTGTAGGCAGGGTACCTGGCCGCCTGCAGGTACATGAAAAAAAGGGAGTGTTTTTTAATTTAGTAACACTGACTTGAGAGGGTTCGGTCTTTGTACTTTCTCTTTCACCATCATCACCCATCTCCCAAAGAGACAACTTCCCCCCGCATATCAGTGGGGGTGTGCTTCTTTGACAGTGAACCTTCAAAAATGGTGAAACTACTTTTTCTTTTTTTTGGTGACTCAAAAGAGGAGGGTCTTGGGTTCGACTTACCAAAAAAAAAGTATAGTGGAGTTCATCCTCGGGTGTCTACACTAATACAGCCAAGTTTTCAAAAAAAAAAACCTTTCTATTTCAACTTCTACCAATTTATTGATTGCATCTGTTGAAATAATCTTTCTCTTATTTTTACTCTCTCGGTCGGATTCAAAAAGAATGCCCGGCAAAAAAAAAGTTATCAAATGAAACGAAAAAAGAAATCTATCAAAAATAAAATCAAAAAATTAGTTCTTTTTGTATTTTCCTCAATCGCTCACATAATCTTGTATTCAAAAGAAATGCGAGCTTTGTATTCATTCATTCTTTCAAAAAAAAAAAATAAAGTGTAGTGAAGACTGTCTGAATGGCAGCTACACTAAAATCAACAGATTATCAAAAAAAAAGGGGGGGGGTGGTGTGATTCAGGGGGTACGGACAACCCACGGGGGAACCACGGAGAACTGTTTCGGGCTATATTAAGATTTGCGGAGCACCTTCGGGAGAACCACGGGGGAACCACGGATAATCCGTTTGGTGATCACACCAGGGGGGGTTTTTTTATCACGCTCCCACAGGATCCTTGCGATAGTAGTCCATACAGTATTCCAAATAAATTGTCTCCCAAAAGGAGTTGCGCGAATTTAGGGATTTTTTTTTGGGGAAAAATTTGGCAACTTTTTTTTTTCTTTGGATGGCAATCAAACTGTTTTTGGAGTACTGCAAATCAAACATTGTTTTTTGTTTTTATTCCTACAAGCGTAGCTTAAAGGAGAAATAGTTCCTCAGATACGGTCGCCAATCACCCCCTCAAACAGGGTAATTGAGCAATCAACGAAAAAACCTTTTTTCCTTTTACTTACCTATCAGAGTTACTATTTTTTGTCACCCACCCACACCCTCCCCTCCACCCACTCTCCTTTCCAAGAGCTTGTATGTCTTTGTGTAGCATGTGGGATATGCATGAGACACATCCATCTTCAATATTTTATAAGGTGGCTAATTAGGTTCACCCTACCGTAAAAATATTTATTCTGGGCCGGAACAAAACTGGAACACCCCAAAAAATCGTCGATTGTTCCAGTTTTGTTCCGTACCAGCATTGTTTTGGGGGGGTATCCGTGCCTTGTCAAAAAAAACGAGGAGTGCGACGATTTTTTTTTGCCCAAAGATGCACTATGCACCTGGGTGGGGTGGGAATGGGGATAAAAATTCTACCCCAACAGAACTGTTCTGGGCCGGAACAAAACTGGGACACCCCCAAAAACCCCAAGTGTTCCAGTTTTGTTCCGGTCCAGTATACTTCTGTCTCAGAATAGTTACAGCCCAGAATAAATATTTTTACGGTATAAATTTTTTTTTTTCTATTCTCCTCTTTGTGCTGTTCATCTGCGGCTGGCATCGTACAGTGGACCAGTTGGGTGGCTGCATCAATAATTACCATTTTTTTTTTCTCTATTCAGTGCGTCCGCAGATGTACGGTGAAACGTTTTTCCTTTTTTTGTTTAAATCTGACAAAGATGACTAAGACGTGAATGGCTTAGGTTTATCTCAACATCTTAACATTTTCATTTTTTTTCATTTTTTTTTTTTTATTAATATTTCACTACCACGCACCTTTTCTTTTGAAACAAGGTGACCAAGAACTGCGGTTTTCATCTTCCCCGCTATTCTCTATTCTTTTTCTGAATCAATTTGTCACAATGGGAGACGTGGTCGAGGGAGGGGGCATTTAACTCAGGTGACTAAGCACAGAGAGGCTTTGGTTCATCTTATAAACTCTCTTTTTAAAAATGTGTTTCTTACAGCAAGGGGTTGAAGGGATTTGAAAAAAAGGACATGGAAGTGTCTGATTGATATGGTCTGGTACAAAAGGGGTAGGTCTTCGCTTTGGGTGTTGCCTTTATATTTCGTTGATTTTTTTTTTTTTTTTAAAGCTCTAGTGGAGCACACTCTAGGGTGGCTACACTAATACAACCACAAGTTTCCAAAAAGCTGATTTTTCAACAGTCTTTTACTAGACCCTCCCCCCGTGAAGCGTTCTACAATACATTATCTCAACAAAGAAGCGTACCCTACCCTCTTAACTTACAAAGTTACTACAGTGAAATACGATACAAAAAAACACCAACAACCAGAGTAGCAAAAATAAAAACAAAACAAAACTTTCAACCCCCCCCTACGAAGCCTTCTACTTCCTTATCAGGGAAAAGAAGCAGGGAGAGGTGGGATCTCCTACCGTGTGTGTGTTTTTGCTCTCATGTCACAGCGGAGTAAGACGACCCCCCCCGAGTGGTCATTTCTATACAATTGTTAACAGGGTATCATTTTTTTTAAAACTAATTTTCACCCCGCTCAACCCCCGAGAAGATGTCTGGTCGCACGCATCTTTCGCGATTATTGTGTTTTTTTTTTCTCCCTCTTTTTGTGCTTTCATCCGGGATGGCTGGCATCATCATTGTACAGTGGGTCAGTCGGAGGTGCCTGCATCAACTGCTATTCCCCCATCGCCTTTTTTTTTTATATTGGTGACCAAGCAGGAGAGGCTTAGGTTCATCTCATAAACTTTTCTTTTTTCCCCCACTCTTGTCACAAACAGCAAAAACAAAGAAAGGGTGTCAGGCCAGAGCACTCATTTTTCTCTTCCCTGTCAAACAACTTCCCAAGTGTAAAACACTCCAGGGTTCGACAACTCCAGAGTGCGTCCCAGGCGTGTTTCACTCTCAAATTCACTTTGAAAATATTTTTGAATCCCCAAAAAAGAAAAAAATTCTTAAACAAACCAAAACGCAGAGTGTTACTGAGAAGGTTCTTAGGGCCTTGACACTAGATTGATCTCCCATTCCCCCTTTTTCCTTCGCTTACAGTTTCCCTGTAAACCACTCCCAAGCGTCCCAGAGGCGTTTTTGCACTATCAACTTCACTTTTTCCCTGAACCCTTCCCCTCCTCCTCCCCCCCGCCTGTGTTTTTCACTAGCCTTCATAGCAGGGCCTGAAAACCCCCAGGATAGGAAGATGACGAACAAAAGGTAAAGGTTTTTACGTGTGTGCGCATTTTTATTTTTTCTTCTTTTTCTTAGGTACATTTAGTGCACCCCTATATTATACCTTCTATTCAGTAGGATATGAAAGTATATGAAAAAATAATCTTTTTTTTTTCTAATTCCTTTTGTGCAATACCCACTTTTTTTTCTGCAATACTTGCATTGCCTGGGGAAATTTGGGTCGTAGTTCCTTGCCTTACTCCCCCCTTTCCCCTCCCCTTCCCCCCCCCCTTTTTCTGCCCACTTTTTTTGCAATTTTTGAGGGACAGAAAATGTCACATAGGGGGGGCATGTGATGTGTCTATGCAGAAAAACATTAATTAACTCCTCCCCCTCCCATTTTTTGTGCGACCTCGTTGTGTCCCCTTCCGTTGCTGAGAAGAGGTTGTGCGGTATCCGATTCTTTTTTTTTTTTTTGTGCTTTCATCCGGGGCTGGCATCGTGGGTCAGTCAGAGGTGTGCCTGCATTAATAACTTCTTTGTAAGAAAGGGTGCATTGTGTTGACCCTCTCAAATACTTTCAATTTCTGTGAACTGAAAGTATATGAATCTAATTCTTTGCAGTTTATTTTGCATCGGTCCTGCACAACACAAACTTTTCACTAAATAGAAACCCTGCGTATCCCCCTCTCCTCACTGACCTGAAGGTTGGTTGTGATGCATATCTAGGGTCTGCCAATGTTATACCAGCAAGACCCCCATCTTCAGCCGTTGGGTGTTCTCCAAAAAGGATAATTTTAGTCAGTCCAAACAACGGCCGTAAAGCCGTCGAGTTTGAGCTGGTACGCAGACGGGGCGGACGAATGCCCTGACCTATTTATTGTCTTTTCTATTCTAACAGACTAAACAGGGATGGTGCATCGTACCGTGGGGTCGGCCATATGGGGGATGTTAGTTTGCAAGGCTTCCCTTTATTGTTCCCCTGCAATTGGAAGAAGGTTTTATTGAGAGCGTTCGTCCGCAGGAGTGCAGAGGGAACAGGGGAAGAAAGACACCCACCACTACCACACCAATTTTGTTTTTAAGGTGGGCTAAAAGCAAGAGAGTCTTAGGATCTTAGAAAACCCTTTTTTGTTTTTTGTTTTTTTTTAGGGTCAACATCAGGGCACTAGCTTGGTTTTGGGGAAAATTCCAGAAGTGGGTCGCTTTCCATGAAAGTGGGTCAGCGAGTTTTTTACTACAGAAGATGGTTTAGCGGCGTTCTACGAGCTATTTTCTCCAATCCCAGCTTGTCGGGATATTCGCGAAAATGGCCAAAATTCGGTCAAAATTCGGTCAGTGTTGCAGTAATCCTCCGAAATGTGCTGTTTGCCCGCCTCACTTTGTGGTCTCTCGGAAAACTACCACTGGTATCTGTATGAGTTTCAGAGCTTTCTTCCTCGAGGCAGACTTAAAGAAACTGAACCCTTGGTTCATGCACCGCCTCACCGCCGTGTAGTCACGGGTGTTTCGGACAGTGTTATTTTGCACGAACGGGCTCATCCAGGGTTTTTTTTGCGGAGCAAAAAATAGTAATATAATATGGCGCCGCAAGCGAAAAAAAAATAGGGTGCAGTGTAAAAATCTAGCTTTTTACACCACAGAGTCACTCAACGAACCCTTTTTTGCGGAGCAAAAAAGGAAAAATGGCGCCGCAGGCAAAAAAATAAAAATAAGGTACAGCCTCCCGGGTCCTCCTCTAGACTCTTCCCACGTGCAAAACCCTACAGAATTCTCAGATTTTTGGTGGGATGATGGCAGGATGATGGTTTTTGGTCGGGGGGGAAAGCCATTTTCCGTGGGATGATGGATGGTGGTTAGCGTCAGGCCTGAACAGGCTCGGGGGGAGTTCCCTGTAGTCGAGCTCCCAAAAAAAATTTTTCTAAAATCCAAAATCCAATTTTTTTTTTTTTTTCCGGCTGACCCACTTTTTTTTTTTTAAAGTACAGGAAGTGGGTCAGCTGACCCGCTGACCCAGCCAAGCTAGTCCCCTGGTCAACATGGTTACTGGTCCCTCCCCCTCCCCCTCCCTCCTCCCCAGTGTTCTGGTCACACTTTGCACAGCGAAGTACAATGTCACACCTCTCTCTCTTGTTCCTCTAGATGCGTGGTATGCTTGGATTGGTTGTTGTTAGACGGTGTGTGTGTGTGTGTGAATGAGAGAGACACTTTACAGCTATCTTTATTTTTTGCTTTTTTTTGCTTTTTTTTTTTTTGTTTTTTTGTTGCTCCCAGTCGTAGACGAAGGGAGTTTTTCCGTGGCAGCAGTTCGCCTCTCAAAAAAGTCGAGGGAAACAACCCTCCTAAACAGTGGAGCTCATCCTCGGGTGTCTTTACTCTTTACTAGTACAAAAGAAAACGTAAAAGTGTCAGTATCCGGTCTCACGCCGTACAATGTGTAGAAAACCCCAAAGCCCCCAAAGGAGGGGGGGAAAACGTAAGTATCCTGGCTTCTTTTTTTGGGGTGACATTTTAGTACAGAACCCGAGTTTTTCAAAAAAAAAAAAAAGGCAAACAAACAAAGAAGTGTGTAGTATAGTGGAGTTCATCTTCGGGTGTCTACACATAAAACAACCAAGTTTTCAAACAAAGTAAAAAAAAACCTTTCCAGTGAGTCTCATTTACGTTATCTTCCCTCTTCCCTCTTCCCTCTTCCCTCTTCCCTCTTCCCTCTTCCCTCTTCCCTCTTCCCTCTTCCCTCTTCCCTCTTCCCTCTTCCCTCTTCCCTCTTCCCTCTCCCCTCTTCCCTCTTCCCTCTTCCCTCTTCCCTCTTCCCTCTTCCCTCTTCCCTCTTCCCTCTTCCCTCTTCCCTCTTCCCTCTTCCCTCTTCCCTCTTCCCTCTTCCCTCTTCCCTCTTCCCTCTTCCCTCTTCCCTCTTCCCTCTTCCCTCTTCCCTCTTCCCTCTTCCCTCTTCCCTCTTCCCTCTTCCCTCTTCCCTCTTCCCTCTTCCCTCTTCCCTCTTCCCTCTTCCCTCTTCCCTCTTCCCTCTTCCCTCTTCCCTCTTCCCTCTTCCCTCTTCCCTCTTCCCTCTTCCCTCTTCCCTCTTCCCTCTTCCCTCTTCCCTCTTCCCTCTTCCCTCTTCCCTCTTCCCTCTTCCCTCTCCCCTGTCCCCTCTTCCCTCTTCCCTCTTCCCTCTTCCCTCTTCCCTCTTCCCTCTTCCCTCTTCCCTCTTCCCTCTTCCCTCTTCCCTCTGCCCTCTGCCCTCTTCCCTCTTCCCTCTTCCCTCTTCCCTCTGCCCTCTGCCCTCTGCCCTCCTCCCATACCTACCCCCCGAGAGGGGTCGTTTCTCGTTTTTGTAGTGCAATTCCAAATTGAGATTATTCCTTTTAAAAAAGCGCGTGTGTTTGAAATCAGTTATGGGTACGTTCTCCACACAGCATTGCCTGTACGTGTGTGTTGTGTGTGACTTATTACACTGCAGTTTGTTCAGTTTTGTATGAAGAGGTCGCGTGAGTTCGCCGAGCGGTTGTGAACCGCCTCCGTTCTCGTACGGTACGGACCACTCACGTCTCGCCCTTTGCATGAGCTCGACTGAGAAGCGTTTTTTAGCACGTTTCAACTACTCTTTTCTGAGGCATTTGCATTTTCAACTTCTCTTTTTTTTTTTTCTCATTCCACATGACAATTGTGATTATTTTTTTTTGTATCAGATGTATACCTTGAAATGGATGTAGGACTGCACGGTTGGGGTCCACCCGGTACGGGGGGGGAAACCCAACGCCCTGCTAGCCTATGGGGGAAAAAGTGGGGGGGAAACAGTCGGTTGAGTGGCAATATTCAACATTTTTGTTTTCCAAGGTGACTAAGCACGAGAGGCTTAAGTTCATTTGTTGTTTTTTTGACCTGTGGTGGACCTGTTGCACGGTGTCCTCGTAAGGACATTACGTGATGAGTGATGAGGGCAAAACGAGGGCACGCACTACGTCGTTATGACGCCTGTAATGTCCTTACGAGGCCACCGTGTGTGGGGTTTGAGGGGGGGAAAGGGGGGGGAGAAGGTGTGTTGTTGCACAACTGCTCGATGTTTCTTTTTTTTTTTATTTTATGTTTTTTTTTTGCCAAAAAACTTGGCTCGAAGTTGTATCGCCAACTACTTCTTGTCTCTGCCAACATAACTTTTTTTCTTTTTTTGCCCCGATGCGAATATGCAGTCTCCTTACGCATCTAGTCAGTATTCCTTTTGGTTTGTTTCGTTTTTTTTTTTTTCTTTTTTCTCTTTTGCCTTGCGGACATTTTTTTGGAACGTGTGTTCACCCCCTTCCTAATTGGGGGGCGAGTTCGCTGTGTCTCACACTTTACTTACCATTCATGGTGTGGCTGAAAGGGGGTGCTATTTTGTGCTACTTTCTACTTTATTTTCTGCTATTTTGGGGTCATCGGCCACACCAATTTATCCAACCTTGAACCCCCTCCCAAGGGAAAAGGGTGACGAACTCAACTACTCGGTTACTTTTTTTTTTGTTCTTTTCTAAAAATCTTTTGGGAAATTTGTGGGGCAGAAAAAAGCACAGAACGTAACTTTAAAGAAGAATGAAAAAAAAAAACGCACGGTACAGCAAAGATCCATAGGAAGAGTGGGTTTAACAATATAATAAATGCCTCAGCAGGCACGTGAACGGGGAGGAGAGTGGTTACTCTTTAATGGACTTCCAAGATCTTTGAATGGTACTGTGGAAAAAAATGTCTCAGATTTTTTTTTGTAAAAAAAAACGCATCCGAACCCCCTCCCACACGCCCCCATTATTTTTCCCCTTAACCTCATACACTCGATGACATTCTCAATGTTCCTTGTAAGAATGTTCCTTCTTGATCCTCCGACCACACAGATAAATTTCAGCCCATCTTCAAACCCAGTGTGTTTTCAGTACGGTAAAATATGCAGTGAAAGGCAACATTCACCCGATTTGTTTTTCCTTCACACACTTCACTCAGTGTAGTCGTTGGCTCCTTTCTTCACTCACTCTCTCTCTCTCCCTTTCATTAGGGCCATATTCTGCACAAGAATTACCCCCTTATTAGTTATCAAATACACCCTTTTTTCTCCAGACGTTGTCTGCACACTCTACTCGATATGTCTAATAAGCCTAGACGGATTGGGATACAGCCGGGTACGACATACGCACAAAAGACGCGGAGAGAGTACGTCGATCGTTTGGAGCGTGCGCTACGTGAGTACACCGTGGAAGCGGAGGCCGAGGCGAAGGACGGCACAGCGCACAAGATGAGCAAGCACCAGGCGCAGAAGAACGTGCCGCGGCCGAAGGATAAGGGTCCAGGGAAAGGGAAAAACGTGTTGAACGTGTTGGATAAGATGCGTGGGGGCTTTGGCAACACAGAGCAGCAGGCTGCAACGAAGAAGCGCCTGCAGCAGTTCGAGAAGGAGAAGCGGAAGCTGCAGCAGGAAAACGAAAACCTCTCGCAGATTGCAGAGCATGTCCAGGTATGGTGTACGTACCCCCCTCGCTTCCCTCTGCCTTTTTTTCTTCGTTTTTCTTTTGTGTCATGACGAGTATGCATTTTCCCTTGACCGCTTGTCTCCGTGGGCACGGATTTCCCTCCACTGCTGGGTACTAGACTTCTTGTTGCTGAAATGCGACTTTCATCTTCCTTCGGTACACTCACCTGAACACTAAGTATCTCAGGTTTGCAAACTGCTGAGAGGTTCAAATTAAAACGACAAATATACCTTGCTTTCTGTATAAGTGGAAAGCTACCCCGTACACCACGCTACGCATTTCCTTCCACTGCTTGTCTCCGTGTACGGATTTCCCGTACGTATGGAACCCCACTATGTAGCACAACAAAACAAAGCAAGAGGCAGTACCCTATGGCGTGGCCTGCCACAAAAAAAAAAATTAATTAGCGCGAGGCTTACAGTCACACACAGACACATCATTTTTTCCCCCCCAATAATTTCTTTTGCTAGCTGCCAACGAAAAAGACAACAAGATCACTTGACACAATGTTACCTTTTCCTCACCTCTATCCTCCCCCTCCACCCACCCACCCTTCAGGACCGTGTCTCCGTCAACGCACACCGCTTTTCCGATGCCATCACCGGGCTCCGCTCTGAACTCGAGAATGCAGAGCTCGCACGCATGAGCGGTATCACCAACCTCGCTAACCTCCAAGAGGTGAGCCTCCAAATACGTGACGACATCATGTCCCTCCGGGGTGTTGCGGAACAGCAGGCTGCTGAGGAGATCAAACTTATGGATGAAGCCTTTGCCAAACAGATCAAATCGAAGGTGGAAGAGGTAGAGCGAGAACGCAACTCCCGCAAGAATAAAACCGGGGAGTGGATAGGCAAGAATAAGGTTCTACAGCAGGAGGTTGACCGACAGCTTACCCTTACTGAAGCAAAGCATACTGCCGCAAAAAAGCTGAAGGAAACCCGCAAACTACTCTCCGTCGAACACTCCGCGCAACTCGAAGACAAAGAGATACTGATCCGCCAATCCCTTTCCCTCCAAACACACAACAAAAAGCTTCGAGAGCGCATCGGCGAGCTAGAAAGCATTATCCACTCGCTCCAGACCACTATCATACCAGACGGCACCTCAAACACAGTACAAGGCCACCCTGGTGCTTCTCTTAGCAGAACTACGCTGGAAAATCAAGCCGCGAAGGTGGCGTCAAATAGTGGAAACCGTTCGGGGGGTTCGCACCAAGCGTGCAGTAATGAGGAGCGGTTTAAACGGTATGAGCAGACGCTGGCGAAGTATAAGGTGATTCTCGAGGCAGAGAGGAAAAATTTGGAGGCAGTGCGGTCCGCTCATGTACAGGCGTTGCAGCAGCGGACGGAGCTTGAGGTGCTTCTGAAGGAGGCCTTGAATTGGGGCATTCTCGAATCGCGAAAGATTGCAGGGGACCCAGAGCGGTCCTACCTAGACGAAGCAGGCCGGCAAAGTGTCGTGGAACGCCTTCTCAGCAACGATCGCGTCCTCCAACACCTTTACGGGAAGGACGCAGTCGGCGAAGGGGTCAAAGGCAACACCGAGACCCTCCCCCCTCCAGCCAGCTCCGATGTTGACATGTCAGAGCTCTGGGATAAATGGAAGCAGTGGACTGAAACTGCAAAATAGGGTGGGGTGAGGAGGGTGGGGATGGGGAGGATTTATTTACACAAAATTGTAGAATTTTTGAAAATTGAGGTTTTTCCCCCTTTCAAACTATCCCCCACAAGGTTGCTTTCAGTCCTCTTCTCAATAATTATTCCTGCAAAGCAATGCAATGCAAAGCATTTCCAAAAGGTGGGCTAACCATCCCCCTCCTAGCGTTTCAAGGATCAGCACAAACGCCTTTCAAAAAAAATATGCTGTTCGAATTTACTATATCCCACAAAAAAACACCTCTTTCCCATCTAAAGAAAACACTATGTACAATTTTATCGAAAATGTATTGACCACGGTGTTATCACCTTTGAAGGTTTTTAGCCCTTCTGATAAGGGCGCGCCGTATTCACGTGAGTTTGCGGAGCTGAATGGGCACTTGAAGGAGGAGGGATGTGGGGTGCCTTTGCTTGTTGTGGACTTGGACAAGGTGGATGCAAATTTGGATAAAATCCGGTCCTTCTGCAGACCCGAACGGCAGCCACGTCTGGTGGTCAAATCTCTCCCCTGCGTGGAACTCCTCCGCCACTGCATGCAATCACTCAACACCACCCGCCTCATGGTCTTCCACCTCCCCTTTCTTCTTCACATTGCAGAGACCTTCCCGAAGGTGGACATTCTCCTCGGCAAACCGCTCCCGAGATCTGCCCTGAAAACCTTCCTTCATCGGAGTAAACGCAACGAAGGGGTCCGCGTACGATGGCTTATCGATTCACCTCAAAGACTCCAACAATACATAGATCTTTGTACAGAGGAAAATGTGGTGATCGAGGTTTGCATCGAAATTGACGTAGGGCTGCATCGTGGTGGGGTAGGAAGTCTTGGCGTTCTGAGGGAAATGTGTGAACTGTTGGAAAGTGTGAAGTGTATAACGTTGTGTGGGTTTATGGGATATGACCCGCACGTACCCAAATCTCCGGTTATTTCGATGCCTGCGGCGCTTGAGGTGGCGATGACGGTATACAAAGATTACGTTAAATTTTGCAGCGAAGAGTACCCAGGGTTGGTCCCGAAGGGAGGGTTTTTGCTGAATGGTGCAGGGTCGCCGACGTACCAGCTTCACGAAAACAGTCTGATCAACGACTTTTCCATTGGGTCTTGCGTTGTACAGCCCGGATCGTTTGATGGTGTTGCAGGGCATATCCCTGCATTCTTCATTGCAGCGCCGATTTTGAAGAAGCTCGACAACGTCACAATCCCGTTTCTTGAGGCAGCTGCGCGGGTTGTATCGTGGTGGGATGTGAACGCACGGCAGTCCTTCTTTTTGTATGGTGGTGAATGGGATGCAGCGCTGTACGAACCAAAGGGGCTCTCCCTCAGCGCGCTTTATGGACGCAGTGCAAACCAAGAGCTTGTCGTGGGGTCTCCGACGACGAATGTGTCTGTGGACGACCATGTGTTCCTCCGTCCACGTGTCAGCGAGGCGTTGATGTTGCACTTCGGTGACCTCTATATAGTACGCAGTGCGAAATGTGTTGCGCGCTGGCCTGTCCTCTCAAATGGTGGTGTCTAATGGAAAAATGCAAAAAAAAAAAAAAAAAAAATCGCATTTTTTTTCTTCAAAACGTAAACGAACAGATGGGATGCATTTGAAATGCAGGGTGGGTAGAAGAGCTCTAAGCGCTAAGGTGTGCTGTGAGAGGCATATCCTGACACCCCCTCCCTCTCCCCCCCCTACGCTTCCGTGTGCAGCTGCGTCAAATGTATTCCTGCAGCTTTTTTCTTCTCTTCAGAATAGAACTTCTTACAACCCGTTCTTTTTTCAGACGTTATGCATACACCGCCACGCACCAGACGACCTCTTACAGGTGTTCCCATCCCACCCCCACCCCCCCACACTTCTTGCGCACTACTTTAGTTGTGCAAACGACACACCGTTCCCCCCCCTCCTCTCCGCTCCTCATGGCCGCAGTGGGCATCCAGTCTCTCACCCTGCTGTTGTGTGTGGTGTTGATTCTATCCACGGGGGCCATCATTGGTACGTTTACCTTGACAACGTGGGATGATTTGCTAGACAAGGCGCGGCAGACCGGTGATGATGGGTTTGAGCTGTGCCTGCAGAGTGGGCATGCTGACATCGAGCTGGTCTCGGCACAGTACCTGAGCTCTGTCCTGAAGAGTGTCGACACCGCGGTGAAGGAGTATCTGCAGCGCCCCGAGCAGGCGTTGCTGGCGATGGCGAAGATGGGGCAGTCGTTCCACCCGAACGTCTCGACCAACCCAAGCTTCATTAACAACCAGGTCCGCCACATGCAAACAATGGTCTACCAGTCCGTCGCGTCACACGGCGTCGACATGATCATGTACGAGACATACCCCTGGAGCCCCGCCTACCAGCAGCCATACGACCCAAGCAGTTTCATCCCCTGTGGCGGCATTGTTGTCAGCAGGGTTGCGACAGGCGACATGGTCCCCCTGCCCGAGAACGGCAGTCTCATTTACATGACGTACGAAACCATCGACGCAACGAACGGTGCCTTCGGCTACGGCACCTACGCGCGTTACGGAGAGACGGACAGCCTGGGGTACATCAAGAACCCGGCAGCAGGGTGCAACTTCCTCCCGAACTACCAGATCGGGGAGCAGACCGGCTCCTGCGTCGTGCCCAGGGCATTGATTGAGCTGCCCGACGCTGTAGCTCTCCGTGGCACCAAGCTCCTGAACGTTGTGAACGGCGGGTACCTGCAGCCAAAGGAGACCTTTGTGTACTCGAAGATGAGGTTTGAGTTCACCCGCGCGGCGTGGGACCTGAGCTATACGTTCTCGCACCCAGAGATGTACAATATGTACCCCACGCAGGACAACCGTGTCGGGTCCGTCACAGCCGCCATCACCGCTGACGAGATATCAGTGATGCTGCGCAAGCAGATTCTGCCTGCAGGCGCGTCGCTCTACCTTGTGGAGAGTGCCGAGGACGCTGTGGGGACTGTCATTGCGTACAACCTGGGGCGGTACAAGCAGACGTACATCGTTGATGTCCCTGGGGTGCAGGATAATGTGCCCATGGCGCGCGCGTTCAACATCACGAACCACTCGCTGGAGGACGCGACGTCTCACGTGCCCTCGATCATCGCAGAGCACGGCCGCTTCGTCTTCTCGCACGACGGTAACTACGAAACAGTCGCCGCAATCGCGAACTCCTCCTTCGTGGAGTGGGCAGACTCGAACGGCACGCTGTACTGGACGATGACAACCGAGATGCGCCACCTCACGCTGCTCTGGTACGCCACGCTCATTGTGCCGCGTGCCTCTGTCATGGATAAGATCGACGCCTCCACGAACGCCATCCTCACAAAGGTCGACGCTGATAGGTCCTCTGCGAACGCGCAAAAGGAGGACGCCGCCGTGGTCATGGCTGCCGTCACCACCGCCACGGTGGTGTGCTTTCTGTTGGTGGCCATTGTGTTCACCCGCTTCATTACGTCGCCGTTGCACCAGCTGGCAGAAGAAATGTCGAGCATCGCAGTCATGAACCTTGAAGGCGTGGACATCGACCGCGAGCTGTCACGTCTTAGTGAGGTGAGCCACATGCAGAAGAGCTTCAAGCAGATGGTCAAGAACCTGACGGAGTACCGCCACTACATGCCGCAGAGTGTGCTGGTCAACGACAGCGAGGACGTCACCACGGAGGGCTCGCGCACACAGCTGAGCACGCTGGACGTCTCCTCCTCGCACCACTCTGCAGGGCCGTCAATCTCGATCTCTGAGTCGGTGTGCGCGAAGACCGGGATGCTGCGGGTGGAGGGGATGAAGAAGAAGCGTGTATCGATGGTGTATTTGAACATTGTTGCTTGGCATGAGTTTTGCCGCTCGAAGAAAGACTCCGAGGTTCTATCCGCACATTCACGTGTCATGGAGCGCATCATGCACACCGCACAACGGCACAAAGGTGTCTGCGACACATTCAGTGGCGACCGTGTTCTGGTCTCCTTCAATGCGTACACCCCTATTGCGTCACACCGCGTGGCATGCGTGGTTTCGTCCTACGAGATCGAAAAGAGCATAGCCGAGGCAGGAGTCGTCACCGTATCATACGGTTGCACCACAGGGGACGCCCGCGTAGGGAATATGGGCTGTACGGGCATGAAAAAGGTGACAATATTAGCCCAGCGTATGTCGTGGGTGGTTGCCCTCGAGCGGTGGAACCGTGTTCTCAGTACGAAAGGTCTTGTGGATGGGATGCTGGCGCGCGAGATAAGCGCGGAGGTGCAGCTGAAGTGTGTTGGGGCAATGATGTTTGCGAAGGTGTGCAAGAAGGCGGTGGCGTGCTATGCAGTGGAGGGGCTGAGGGAGCAGGTGAACCAGGAGTGGATGTACCAAATTGACACACAAAAGAACGCGCCCGAGACCATGTGGAATGACGCCTACACGGCCATCATAGGTGGCGACTACGCGAATGCACAAAGCATACTCCAGGGTGTGCCACAAAACGCAACAGCAGACTTCCAACTCCTCATCGACTTTGTCAGAACACAGTCCTTCACACCTGAGAACGTAACGCTGCATTGATACTCATATTTTTTTTTATACCTTTGCATTTACTTTCAACTTCTCTTCAAAAAAAAAAAAAAAAGGATGTTGAAGCCAGGGTTGAAAATCCCGGGCTTCCCCAGCTAGCAAAATTAATTCGAAGCCCGGGTTTGTACCCGGGCTTGGTTTTTTTTGTGAAAATAATTAAAATACTGGTGTAAAAAAATTTTCTGCAAACCCAGGGTTCAAAAGAGAATTCCGCCCACGAGGGGCTGGCTCGGTCAGCCCAAAAAAATAATTTTCCCCTCCGCAGGGGATATTATAGGTTTTGGGGGTTTTCGCTGAAACTCGGTCGAGCCGGGTCCCCAACCCAGCTCAAGTTGCCTCCGGCGGAATATGAAAATTCCTCGGTTATCTAATTCAGCACTTCATTGATAACAATTCGTGCACCAGGCGCGAATTGTCAGTAGCCACAGTCCATTTATAACAAAGAAAGGGCGGCCATGGCACCCAAAGCGAAGCCACGGTACGCACCATTTCAAAAAATTGAGCTTATATTTGCACATTTTTACAGCCAAATTATGTGATGGGAAGGGTGGGTTGCAAGCTTGCGCCGCAGGCGCAAGGTACGCTACTTTTATTATTTCGCCATGATGCATGCTTCCTTTTCCTTCGGCGTTTGACCAATTAAGTCGCGCTCTGGGTGTGGGTAACCCTTGAGTATAGACGTGTGTGTTTTCTTTACTGATTTTGTTGTTTTCTGTCAACAGAGCTTCGTTTCGGCGACTGACTACCCCGGGCTGCACCCTGAGGCTACACCCCCCGGAGTGGGGTGGGGCAGCCCACCCCAGAAAAGTTAAAACCCGGGGAAAACCCAGGCTTAAGCCCGGGTAAACCCGGCCTTCGAACCCGGGCTTGCTCTGCGCAAAATTAATTAAGCCCGGGTTTTCCCGGGCTTACTGCCCAAGATTTTCACCGCTGGTTGAAGCTGATTTAGTTACCAACGCGTTTCTTTCTTCAGATGACTAACAAACAATACACATACAGTACATAAAAAGGTTTGGGATACATTTAGTGCACCCTATTATACCTTATATCAGTAGAATAGTACCGTCTTCGTAAAAATGTTCGACCGTACTAATGTTCGATCGTAATAAAGTTCGTTCAGGATTTTTCTGGAAATTCGTCCTTTTTTATGGCCGAACATTTTTACGAAGACGGTAAATGAAACAATTCAGATGACCATACACGAAAGGCTTAGCTTCATCTTATAAAACTTTGTATACTGTGTCTACGTCCGCCCTATGAACGCTACGTTTTTTTTTGCAACTTTCTCTTTATTTTTTTTACAGTTGGACAAGAAACTTGGCGACCAAAAAAATCGGATTTTTGGGGGTTTTCTTGCAATTGGCGACTTTTTTTTGGTCGCCAATATTACTTGTCCAACTGTATTTATTTTCCTAACGATCCAAAAGAGATGGGGCCAATTTTGCTGAGGATCCATCTTTTTCTCAAACTTTTCTTTTATTCAAAAAATGAGGAGACGACTGGCTGGTGGACAAAAACTCCATCTTTCGATTGAAAAATATTATCTTAATTGGTGCTTTCGGAAGTCGGTCAACGACCTGTCACGACCTGTCAATATCAGGAGGGGTGTGTATAAAGTCCCTGTGTCAGCGACCTGTCAATATCGACCCCTCCCGGAGCACCATTAATCATTTTCGCTGATCCATCTTTTCCTCAAACTTTTCTTGAAGTAGTACGTTTATCTTTCTATATCCTTTTGTTTTTTGTTCCTGTCTAAACAGAGGATATTACATTCGTTATTTTGTTATGCGCGCTCAACAACTTTTAACTTTTAGTACACCTTTTAAAGATGTGTGGTGACCAGAACGAAAGACACAATTCATCTTTCCAGTCTTTTTTATTTTATTTGGGAACATTTTTTGTTGATCCCTAAACCTATGCTAATGTATTGAATGCATATGTTGAAATACTTTATGTTTTTTTATGCGATGCCACCTGATTTTGCATGAAATTTTGGAGGAGTTTGGGAAATATAAATGCCACGAAACCAAATTTCAGGCAATACGGTGGATTTTTACTCCGTCATTTATTTTTTTTTTATCAGATTGTAAACCACGAAATGGATGTAGGACTGCATGGTTGTGGTCCACCCCCGGTATGTACCAAGGTACACTGCAACGTGAGGGCTGTTGTATTTCAAGCCAACTTAGGAACCAACTTCTCTTTTTATCTTCATCATTTTCCAAAGGTGATTACTAAGCAACGGAGAGGCTTAGGTATATATTGGTAACTCTTTTTCTCTTCAGAAAAAAAAAAATCCAAAGAAAATACACTCTTTGTTTTTTTTTCCTCTTTTCTTTTCACATTTTTACTACAGTAACACAACCGATTTGGGGTAAAAACTAAGGTAGATTTTTGGAATTTCAAAAAAAAACTCCAAGGGTTTTTACCATCCGATGTTTGGTTGTGTTGCAATAATAGAAACAAATAATGGATGTATCTGTCTGGAACGATCCTTTGTAATTTCCCTTCCTTATGATTTTGAAAAAGTATACCATACCGTGTCTCTCCGGTGCTCTTGCGTCTGCCAATGAACGGTGCGGCGTTTTGCACTTTTTAACTTCTTCTTTCTCTTTATTTGTCTGACAACATCGCATTTTCCCCCCAAAATGCGAAAAATGTCTATTTGGCTCCCACCTTGTGCAAAACAAGCACCCCCAAAAAAAACCACCCCCCAATTATATCCCAAAGCATTGCAAAAGAGTGACTAAGTGTGATACTTAGGTCCTCTCGTGTGTATCTCACGCCAGCAAGGAATATCAATCGGTGTACTGTGGGTCACGCACCAAAAAGGCACACTGGCTTTTAGTATTCTTTGTCACAGTTTTAACGATAGTGGTAACTATGTGTACACAGACACATTCATGTCCATTTTTTTTTTCTCTTTTTAATCTCGCTCGAATAAAATGAGCTGTCCTCCACCCTCTTTTCCCTTTATCTCTCTGCCTCGTTATCTTTGTTGGTGACCGAGGCTTTGGACCATTTTCACCAACCCTTCGTGGCTGGTGTCTCCCTCACCCATTTATATTTTTTTCTAAACCAAAGTCAGTGCCTGCGTCCCAGAGGCGTTTTTGCACTATATCAGCTTCACCTTTTTTTCTAAACCAAGAAATCCAAATGTACTTAAAAACCTTTTTGAAGTGGAAAAAAAAAAAAAGGGAAAACCTTTATTCGGCTCACAAAAAGTAATTTTTCCATCATTCGGCTCACAAAAAAAAATTTTTCCATCATTCTATCAAAGTTACTATAATTTTTCCTTCATTCGGCTCACAAAAAGTAATTTTTCCACCATTCTATCAATATTTTGCCAATTTTTCCATCATTCTATCAAAGTTTTTTTTTTCACTTTTTCGAAGAAATTTTTTCACTTTTTCAAAAAAAAAGTTGGGGGGATTTTTGGCCCGTTTTGTAGGTTGTGGGAGGGAAAATTTGGGGGGGGAAAGGATATTTTTTGTCACTATGAAAAAACAAGGGCAATATTTACTACGTAGCATTCCACTCTGAAGATAACAAGAATGTACTCAGGCATAGAAGCCGGAGCGCCATTTCACTCGGAGAATGTGAGAAATACGGAGAACAAAGTGAAGTTGAAAGTACAAACGTCTCCACCGTTATCGGCGGACGAGGGGAAAAAAAAACAAGTATGTGTACTCAAGCAGATTAAGTTTGAGTGACATTCCACGCGGAAATAACGAGATATACGAGGGTGGGTTGTACAAGCAAAGTAAGGCAATGGGGTGGCAATTGAAATGAAACACACAAACTATGTTAAGAGGAAGCAATTGGCCGCAGGTAATTACATCTGGCACGTACGTTTATTGTGACCCGACTGCCCACAGTTCGTGCACTTCGTGTTACCTTTTGCTGGGGGTTTGGCAGCTGGCTTGACACCAGGCTTGACGCCAGGCTTGACACCAGGCTTGACGCCAGGCTTGACGCCTGGCTTGGCAGCTGGCTTGGCAGCGGGTCCCGCTCCGCGTGGGCGGCGGCATGTGCGTGCATTGTGGCCAAAAGAGTAGCACCTGCCGCACTGGTTAGTCCCTTCGTTCGCACCCCTCTTCCTTCTTCTCCCGATGGGTTCCTGTTGGCCTGTGGGGGGGAGTGTGCCGTCTCCCAGAGTACTGTACGCAGCGGGTGGGTTGACAACACTTGCGTGCACATTCCTGTGTGCACCCACTGTTTGACATCTCGATATGTGCATCATGGGCTGGTCACCAAGGTGGTCAAGAACTTTGCACACATGCCTACAAGGTACACCAGTCAAGAAAGGGCCCCTGCATGTGCATTCCCATCCACCATCTTGTTCGCTGACAACACCTCGGTCGTTCCCACTCTTCACTTCCCAGCAGTCTCCCTGAGGGAGCAATGCAAATCGTTGCCCTGCGGAGATGCTGTTCTGAAGGTGTGTTTTGACATCACCATCAGTTGGCTGAGAGGCATCGAGACCACTGTACATCAGGCGCCGCACAGATGTGAAAGCGGCCACCTTGCAGCGGATGCCCTCAACAATACCGATCACATTGAGACACCTCGAGGGAAGAAGGAGTGCGTTGAGAGACTCGCTGGCATTGGAACTCAGGTGCCCGTACAGGGGACCAAGGGCGTGAGCCATGTTCCAAAGGGAGTACTCCCCAACCTCTTGCAGGTAATCCACAAGGGACTCAGCCGACTGCTGGAAGGCATCCAGGAATTCAGCCGGCTCCTGCAGTTTGGCAAGAAGACGCAGCTGCGCAGCAGCTTGTCTCCCACCACAGGAGGCCTTGACACTCTCAGCCAAGTGTTGCAAGCAGTGTCTCTTCAAGGAATCTGGAAGTTCCTCTTGGATGACACTCTCCAAGCCTTTTTTCCTGTCGCTCACAATAGTGAGACGGAAAAAAAAAGGCGGAGGAAGAATGCACTTCAGGCTTCGGAGGTGGTATGTCCAGGATGCCACACACTCATTCCCACTTTCGATGGAGAATCCAAGCGGGAAGAGGTTTCCAGAAGGATCGATGAGCAGAGTGCTGTGTAGTGTGCCTCCATATGTTCCCGACAAATGGCATGCATCGAGGCTCGAAAATCTGTGAGACGAAAATTTACAAAAATTTACCAGGAAAAAAATACCGTTTGCAATGTGGCGCTCCTTGGATGCTTGCCCCGAAGGCGAAGAAGCAACGCACGAACTCGTTGTTTTCCGTTCTCTGTAAAATCCAAAAATTGGTGAAGTGAAGTGATTTTTAATGACATACCACAATGTCGTAGTATGTGCCAGGGTTGACATCTTGGATGGCACGGAACATGGCGTCAAGCTTGGAGAAGCTGGCGTCGTCCTCACCATACAGGAGCACGTGGGCCTGAAGAATCGCCTTGCGTGCAACTTCGTAGGTGACTGTTGCGCCAAGGTCACGCATGTCAGCGATCACACTATGTGCAGCATAGTTTGATACACTTCTCACTTTCTCGCAGATCCGGGAGGCTACGGCGCTGACGATTCCTGTGTTGGCAACAGGGTGATCGGCAGAGGTGCAAATGTGCTCGGGGTCGTGCTGGGTGATGCGACAGCCATCACCGTCGTTCACAGCACACACCCTCCATGCACATGTAGGGAACCGGCACACAAGCGTCATTCTGGTGCCTGTGCGGTTCGATACGCGGAAGGAAAAATGCGGAGGATTGAGGAGGGCCTGCCACGTTACCGTCTCCTTCAGGTCATCCAAGCTGTCAAACTCGGCACCCGTTACCACTTGTCTTTGCATATTTAGCAAACAGTGTAATTTGTGACTCTGGAATATAAATTTTTGTAAAAATGTAAAAAAAATTGCCTCATTTTCCCACAAAAAATACCCCCCAAATTTTTTTTGAAAAAGTGAAAAAATTTCTTCGAAAAAGTGAAAAAAAAACTTGGGAAAACCTTTATTCGGCTCACAAAAAGTAATTTTTCCATCATTCGGCTCACAAAAAAAAATTAATCCATCATTCTATCAAAGTTACTATAATTTTTCCTTCATTCGGCTCACAAAAGTTAATTTTTCCACCATTCTATCAATATTTTGCCAATTTTTCCATCATTCTATCAAAGTTTATTTTTCACTTTTCGAAGAAATTTTTACCTTTGCGAAAAAAAATTGGGTGGGATTTTTTGCCCGTTTTTATAGGTTGTGAGAGAGGAAAATCTGTAGGTGACTGTTGCGCGAAGGTCACGCATGTCAGCAATCACACTATGTGCACCATAGTTTGATACAATTCTCACGTTATCGCAGGTCGGGAGGCGACAGCGTCGACGATTGCTGTGCTGGCAACAGGGCTGTTGACATCGTCAGAGGTGCAGGTGTGCTCAGGGTCGTGCTGGGTGATGCGACAACCATCACCGTCATTCACCGCACACACCCTCCATGCACACAAGGGTCATTCGGGTGCTTCTGCGGTTCGAGACGCGGAAGGAAAAATGTGGAGGATGAAGGAGGGCCTGCCACGTTACCGTCTCCTTCAGGTCATCCAAGCTGTTAAACTCGGCACCAGTGACCACTTGTCTTTGCATATTTAGCAAACAGTGTGTAATTTGTGACCCTGGAAATATAAATTTTTCGAAAAATGCAAAAAAAATGCCCCGTTTTTCCTCAAAAAATCCCGCTCAATTTTTTTTTTTCCAAACGTAAAAATTTCTTCGAAAAAGTGAAAAATAAACTTTGATAGAATGATGGAAAAATTGGCAAAATATTGATAGAATGGTGGAAAAATTAACTTTTGTGAGCCGAATGAAGGAAAAATTATAGTAACTTTGATAGAATGATGGATTAATTTTTTTTTGTGAGCCGAATGATGGAAAAATTACTTTTTGTGAGCCGAATAAAGGTTTTCCCAAAAAACTTTGATAGAATGATGGAAAAATTGGCAAAATATTGATAGAATGGTGGAAAAATTACTTTTTGTGAGCCGAATGAAGGAAAAATTATAGTAACTTTGATAGAATGATGGAAAAATTTTTTTTTGTGAGCCGAATGATGGAAAAATTACTTTTTGTGAGCCGAATAAAGGTTTTCCCAAAAAAAAAAAAACATACCACCCCCCTTGTAGGGGGGTCCACGTAGAAGGAATTCCTTAAGGATTTGCTGTCCCAAACCCATTTTTTTGAAATTTAGGTGAATAAACCCACTAAAAAGGTCGTACCTGGCCGCAAATCGCCCTGGGGATCACGAAAATATCCCATTAAACCACCTGACAACCTCTACAGAGACTTTCCTGGTTAAAAAAAATCGGTTTTTTGTGAAAAATCTCCAAAAATAGCGTCATCAAATCGTCATCAACATGGGCCAAAATGCAACACTTACCAAAAAAATTCTCCAATCAGACAAAAATCCTTCTAAACACCCGAAAAACACCCCAGTCCACATCCGGTGGGGTCCCAGGGTGGAAATATATAGTTTTTACAGCTTTTAGGGGTCCTGTGTGGGTACCAGATGCATTTTGCAGTGGGTGTGTGTGCCCCAAACGCTTAAAAGTACCCTTTTTATAGTCACTTTTTTGACTTTTTTTGTACCTGAAAACCCCCAAAAAAGTGCCAAGGTAGTCGGAATGGTGTCCAAACACCCAGGAAAATGTCCCCCAGACCCCATGTAGGGTGAAAAATAGCATTTTGGGCACTTGGGAGGGTTTTATAGGCCATGCAACACTTATGCAACACTTAAGCAACGGCTATGCAACGCCTAGCAGAAGACCATTTATTTACCAAAAAAAAATAATACCAATTCATTCAAAACACCAAAAAACCACCTCGGTCCACCTCCAATGAGGTCCCGAGGTGGAAATGTGTGGATTTTGCAGCTTTTTGGGGTCCCTAGGGGGTTTTTGAGGGTGTTTTTGTGTCTGCAACGCTTAAAATAACGGTATTTCCCCCCATCCTTTTGACGTATTTCGCACCCAAAATAAAAACCCTAAAAGGCGTGTTCAGGCAGTCGCAGAAGTGTCTAAATCCCTCTGAACTGCCTGACAGACCTCCCGAGCTGTGGAAAATCGCACTTGCAACACTTGCCAGGGCTTTTTGGTCCCTGAAAATGACAACGTACCCTGTGCCTAAGTGCAGTAAAGCCTTCCTTGCCTCCTCCTATGACCAATGATTCTTGCGAATCCGTTGTCGGTGTCCTTGACCAAGTTGCAAGCCACCACGGAAGGAGCCAGCACCCCGACAACACCGACTCACTGTCGCTGGAACCTAGACATCCTCTACAGTCTAGGTTGGGTTCCGTCTTTCTCAAGGGAAGAACTTGCCGCAGGATACACCAAGCGCACCACAAAGGCAGGTCCATGCAAAGCACCCAGAAGTAGCAACTTGAAAAGTACAACACTAAAGCGCTTCATCTTTTCACAAAGACAGAGTTGCAGGAATTTGCGGCAGATTGTGCACCCCTTGACGATGAAGACACCGGTACGATGAATAAGGAGCCTCTGGTCGCTATGCTGTCTCAGTGAGCAGTACAGGGATTCTATAGGCATATTAGGGGGTATAATTACATGGAAAAGGCGGAAAAAGCGGAAAAAAACACCAAAAAATCAGAAAAAAGTACGAAATAGTGCTCAAAAGTGTGTTTTTCGTGGTTTTGGGTGATTTTTTGGGGGTTTGGGGGTCTTTTGGGGTGTTTTTTCGGGTTTTTCGCGGGTTTTTACAAAAAAAAAGTGGTTTGGGACAGCAAAAACGGCCGGACGGACCCCCCTACACCCCCCTTGCTCTTGCTTTACCACCCATTCAGATTAGAGAAAAAACAAACAAAAGCAAACGTGTTACAAAACAAAAAAAACAAGAGCACAAAGCAAACATAACAAAAACTTCATCAAAACCCATTCAAACCCCCTTGCTCTTGCTTTACCCCCCTTCAGTTTTGATGTCACCGTATTTTGTACTGTGAATACACAGTATGCACTTCTCACCAACCCCTCCTTTTTTTTCTCTTTTTCTGTCAACAGATTTGATGCAACTACAACGTACCCGTTCCCATCGATCATTATGAAATATTTTTGTAAGGTGACTAAGCACGAGAGGCTTAGGAACACTCTTATATAAACTTGTCTTTTTGTTTCACAGCATTTGGTGTGGCTCAAAACCCCACAAAAAGGAGTTCCAAAAAAGCACCTTATTTTGGCGGGAGCCACACCAAACATTGTGAACAAAAATAGCGTACCGGGAACATATGCTGACCGTATGTATTTCTGACCGTAATATGTACCGTAAAAATGTTTGATCTTCGGGGTTTTTGGGGGAGTTTCACCTTTTTTTTTTACAGTATATGTTACCGGTACGGTACCATTTTGACAATGAAACGAACCGTTGTACCCATAGTGTGCACCATATATCTGAGCGCATATACCAACACAGGAAGTGTTGGTTTCACGGATCATTTTTCTTCCTAATCTCTGGTGTAAGCACGCAAAGGCTTACACAAACAACTTTTTCTCGTTCTACCTACACGGCGGGGTCCACACACCCGAGGGTCCGTAAATTTTACGGACCCTCTTTACGGACCCTCAAGTGCGGACCCGGGTCCGTAATTACGGACCCTAGGGTACGTAATTACGTGGTCTAAGGTGGGAAATCACTGTTTGGATGTGTGACTGCTGGTCGAAAAGCCCTGGGAGCAAACCGAGTGGTACACAGGTACCACATGATAGACCATGATCATGTGGGCCTATCCCAAGTTACATACCGAAAAAAGTCGTGAGCTCGGTTAGTTGTCAAAGACGTCTTCCACCATGCACTGAGGAGATAATGATCCAACAATTTACAAGAAAGATTACTTAACCTACTGCTGGAAATTGCCAGGTCGTAGTAACACACAAAGTGTGCCTCCGTTCGGGAATACCGGATATTCTAGAGACCAAAAAGGCCTCAAGAATATCTTCCGGTAGTCAAGGTATAACCGAATGAACGGCCCAAGACCCCCGTGGAGAAGTTAAATGTTGTAATGCTATCAAGTACAAACTGCGAACACTGTCTTACCCTCCTCAATACATGGTTGAATATTTCTTTGACAACAAACCGAGCTCAAGAGTTTTTAAACTTCCCTGAGGGAATGCGAGACGCAAAATTTACCACCAGACCCTGTCTTCGTGCACCTTCGGTGCAACGCTGCAGACAGGCCAAACTGCGTTGGACTCAGAGGAATGCCTGCTGTGCAGTGTATCAATGAGAACCAAGTCCCAGCAACAAGGGGCGCCTTTTGGCGGGCGTTGTTGAGGGTGTTTGGGGTGCAAAGTTTTCCACAATTTTGATGCGCGGGTACAGAAGTGTTGTCTTGTTCTTTCATCTTTAGGAATGTAAATGTCAATCGCGTTTAACTACCACTAGGGCTTGTTCAGTGAACCCACAAGGGGTCGAAGGGGGTTGGTTATCCCATAGCTATCAAAGGTTGTGTCGACCAGGCTAATCCACTATGTTACGCTGTACGTTGTTAAATCCGAAGAAATAACACTTTAGCAGCCGCAGGAAGTTTGTTAAAAAGAGTGCCTCACGCTACACAAACCACCACCCGCGATTGACTTAGATGTTATAACAAAGAGAATTCAGAACAAAACAACACCCTGCCCCATACACACTAAATTGTCATGCTTCAAGAGCATGCCTGGGCCAAAATTACTGTTGACCAAAAAGGCAACAAGACCACCCACAAGGAGTGTGAATTGTGCACTGGTTTTCTGGGGGAACGCAATATTTTCTTGTGTCTAGTCCTCCGGAAGCAGAGGACAGACTTTCCGGAAGGTTTCCAAAGTCGAATTTCTTGCACTAGCTATGCTCCCTTGGTTAATGGCTATAGCAGTGACTGACTAAGTGTACCCACCCCCCTCCACCCAGATCTTCGAGAATAGATTGATGCGGGTAGATTTTGAGTTGTTGAATGTCGGACCGCGGTGAAGCTTCTCATCGCAATCGCGGGTGCAGTTCAGACTTCACGATCCTGTGATAAGTGTAAATGTGGGGTGTGATTAAGTTATGGTATACAAACGTAGTAGTCGGGAAAGGTGAGGTTAATAAAAAAGGCTATTTATTGCCGTGAAATAAGATAGATTTTTTCCACGCTACAGGTCGAGAGAGTGACCTGCTGCACAAATGGTTCGAGTGAAGCGAGGTGAATTATGTGAAGCAGGTAACGAGCGCCTGTGGAACCAAATAGAAACGTAACACTCATCACACGATAAAACCCATGGGAGAGGTTGTGGTGAAACGCACACACCTCGACCTGAGGAGTGGCTCTGCAGCGCGGTTCGTCCCCAGAACCGCAAGTGTGTTCAAAATGCTTTGTTTCTATTTCCTCCTTCATGTCATGAGGTGACACAAAATGATTGGTGCGTAAAAAAATAGCTATTTAATAGTGTGAACATTACGCGTTTATTTCGAGTTGAAAACACGAACAAGTTGAAATATGCGGCATTTTTTTGTTCAATCTTCACTAGTAACTGAAAGTTAAACATAATTACATACCTTGTCTTCCCCGTAACCTGCGCCTTCGCTGCTTTTAAGGTGCTTTCTCTGGGTGCCCAGTACCCAGTACCCAGTACCCAGTACCCAGTACCCAGTACCCAGTACCCAGTACCCAGTACCCAGTACCCAGTACCCAGTACCCAGTACCCAGTACCCAGTACCCAGTACCCAGTACCCAGTACCCAGTGTCTTCGAGAACCTAAAAATGCGTTTTGTTGAAATTTTCTGGCTTTTTCTGAACTTTTCCCAGCTACTTTTCTGGTCGTAGCCGACTTTTCTGATCGAGTAGCTATTTTCACTTTTCTGGTGCATGAGTAGGTTTTCTGGGTGGGAGACTGGATTCTGGGTACAGTGGTGTGTCTGGGCACCCAGGCACCTGGGTACTGGTGTATTTTCGGCCCAGGTACCCCGGTACACGGTACACTGGTGTACAAGGAAAAAAGTCGTGAAAAAAGCAACCACAGCTCCACATGACAAACACGAAAGTGTCCAGTCACGTGGGGCATTCATGCACTGAGGAGATAATGATCCAACAATTTACAAGAAAGATTACTTAACCTACTGCTGGAAATTGCCAGGTCGTAGTAACACACAAAGTGCGCCTCCGTTCGGGAATACCGGATATTCTAGAGACCAAAAAGGCCTCAAGAATATCTTCCGGTAGTCAAGGTATAACCGAGTGAACGGCCCAAGACCCCCGTGGAGAAGTTAAATGTTGTAATGCTATCAAGTACAAACTGCGACCACTGTCTTACCCTCCTCAATGCATGGTGGAAGATGTCTTTCACAACAAATATCCTGTACACAGGTACACAGATACACAGGTACACAGGTAAAACCCGTGTGTGTGAAAGTTAAAAATAGCTATATTTGCATTTTTCGCCCAGCATTGAGGACACATAGGCCCACCAAGGGCAATTTTGTGATGTCAAAAAAAATTTTTTTTCGGCCCAAAAATTGACTTGTTTTCGGTAAAACCCACTAAAAATTGTGGTACTCTAAACTGTGTTTTA
This sequence comes from Rhynchopus sp. YZ270_cl-10, assembly GCA_964035575.1. NCBI lineage: Eukaryota > Euglenozoa > Diplonemea > Diplonemida > Diplonemidae > Rhynchopus > Rhynchopus sp. YZ270_cl-10. The sequence goes on along the minus strand of OZ037923.1, from coordinate 639,581 downwards.
GACCCCCACAGATGCTCAAAAGTGCCAAATTTTGCTTTTAATGGCCTCAAATCGTCGAAATTAGCCCTAAACGGGGGCAAAAAAAAATTTTCGAGAGTCCCTTTCCCTGGGAGGCTCCGTAATTACGGACCCTAGGGTACGTAATTACGGACCCTAGGGTACGTAATTACGGACCCTAGGGTCCGTAATTACGTACCCTAGGGTACGTAATGACACTCCGTAAAGAGGGAGTGTCCTAACATGCCGTTTTACGGACCCTCGGGGTGTGCGGACCCCGCCGTGTATAGTGTAACACTCCGTGGGGAGGGAGGGGGGGCTCGACGACCTCACACGGAGTTGTCAATGTCTGCCTAATCCCCAGAATCCCCAGAGAGGTGTGTTGCACTATCAATCTTCACTTTTTTTTTTTTCTCTATATGCACCATTTCTTTCTCGCACGGTGGAGTCCGCCCGGATTAGAGTGAGTTAAAAGTCAGACAGTCGGTCCGGCTAAGAGTCCTCAAGGGTCCGCTATTTTCGGGCGGACTCCTCCGTGTACAAAAAAAAAAAAAATACCTTCCGTAGTACAAAGGCTTCAAAGGCCAACATTGAGTACAGACCCTATTAGCCCCAAGTGGGTTCTTAGGTGGATTGTTGACACAACACAACAAAAAAAAGGAAAACGTGACAGGCGGGTGTGCACGGTAAGACACATTCGTCGGGCATGTTTTTTGTTTTGTTTTTTTTTTTTTTTGCTAGGTTCATCTTATAAACTTTTTCTTTCTTTGGGAACATTTTTTTGTTGATCCCTATACTCATGCTATTATTGAATGCATATGTTGAAATACTTTCTTTCTTTCTCTTGAATATTTCTCTTTCTCTATCATCGCTTGCCCCCCTCCCCCGGTGCTCTATTATTTCAAAAGAACACCAAAGTGGAGGATTTGCCCCCCACTTTTGTTTTGCGGTTGGCTACAACGTAATTGACAAAACACTAAACAAAAAAAGGTGTCTTTTTGTGTACCAATTGAGGAACAGAACGTGGCAAAAAAAACAAAATGATGAATTTCTGTGTTGTCAAGAGACACCAGAAAATTACACGCAATGGAATAGCACGCCCTTTCAGGGAGAGAATTCCGTGTGTACACATTATCTTTTCAAGTATTGGTGGTGACCCTCTCAAATACTTTCAATTCTGTGAACTGAAAGTATATGAATCTAAGTATTGGTGTGGCTTAATGGGCGGCGCACAAAGTACGCAGAAGTACGCAAAGAAGTGCGAAACACCCCCCCTTCAGCCACACGAACGTATTTTTTGGCCTCAGAGAAGTTTCCTCCTTTTTTTAGTTATTTACGTGCGAGCCAGGCGAGCCTCTCTTCTGAAGTATTTGACGCATCGTTGCCACAACGTGATGCTGTCGTCCAGAGGAAAGGAACGTGACCAACACGAATGCTTCTGTAGTTTTGACACCCCCTTTTTTTTTAGATGAGCACGAGAGTGCTATTGGTGTGATCGGAACCCAAATTCCCTTGTACTTCTACCAGGGGGGGACCGCGAATTCTTACGTACCTCCGAATTCCCCGTACTTTCCCCGTCTGGTCCCGACCACACCAGTTGCCATCTTTTGTCAAAACGCCTCTTTTTTTAGTTCTGTCAAAAAATTGAGATGTAAAAACTTCGAAATGGATGTGTGACCGAATGGTTTAGTCCCCCTCCCTACCACAGTCACAAAAGGGTGTTGTATGAAGAAGAAAATAGCGGGTCTTTTGTTTGTGCGCTCAAAGCGGAAAACAAAAAAGGTGGAAAAAAATGTGTTTAACTAAAGTACGGTTGTTGTGGTTAAATGCATGCTCAAAGAATTCTGTCTTTTTTTTCAATTCCCCCCCCCTTTTTTTTTTGTTTGCCCCCGCAGCGCTCTGCCTCCAATCTTTTTAGAAATTGACAACAAGTTGCTTTGCAGTGGTATGCAATAGTACGGGTAACTCAATTATGCGTAAAAATTGGATTTACCCACAATTATGCGCGCCTGTAATATTGCGCTCTATTGCGTCAAAAAAGTGAATAATTTTTTTGGGGGATTCTCAACACGTCTCCTGCTTTCTAGACCTTTCTTAGAGAGGAGAGAGGGAAAATGGAGGGGGGTACCTGACTTATTAGTTCATTGTGCTTTTGCTATTCCTGTTGAAGATTCGCTCATTGATTGGGAGGGGTGTGTGTGTGTATGCGTTAGATAACTAATAGGGGTAATTCTTGCGCAGAATATGGCCCCATTTTGTGTTGTGCGCGTTGTGTGTCTTTGGCAAAACACTCGTTTTATTAAATCTCCTTTTTTTTTTTTTGCATCTTAGTGGTTCGATCCTTTTCTTGAAACTCTTTACCCCTTTGTTTTCTTTTCATGTATTTTCCGGACAAAATTATTTTTTTTTTATGAGAGAGTCAAATTTCAACCACCCAGCACGATTACGAAGAGAAGAAAGAGAGGATGTGCGTGTGTGCCCGAGAGGCACATTCATCTCGAAAGCTCTTTATTTTTTTTTATTTGGTGTGGCACGTTACCCTACTTTTCAAGTACATACACACTACATAAGAACACAAAAATGACTTTTTTTTGGGGGTGTTTAAGGGAAAAAATATTTTTTATAAGTGACCTTTATTTGGGGGGTCCGGGGGGGGCGGAAATTTTTTTCACCAATTTTTGCCTACAAAAAATCGGGAATTTTTTGTTTTGTTTTCGGTTCTTCCGAGTCTGTGCGTGCTGTGATGGGGTCACTTTGCGCTGAGAAATGAGTATTTTTGACCTAAAATGCATGTATCAGTTTTATACAGGCCATTTTCAGGTTTTGTGTGTAAAATATGGTCAGTACTTGACTTTTGAAGGAAAAATGCAAAGTGAACGTGGGAGCAGTTTGCATAGCTGCGAACTTTGCTGCATGTTGTGACCCACCATTTGACGGACAGAGCTCGTACAACCCATGAGGAGTGAGAAAGAAGGATATGGTCAAATAAAAAGTAGCGTACCGTGCGCCTGCGGCGCAAGCTTGCATTCCACCCTTCCCATGACATAGTTTGGCTGTAAAAAAAAAGTGCATTTTTAAGCGCAATTTTTTGAAATGTTGCGTACCGTGGCTTCGCCAGAACGCAGTTTTCTCGAAGTCTTCTTGCTCTTGAACATTGCAAGTCGGAAAATGGGATACTCTCGCACGGGTTTTGGAGGCTGCGGCTGTGCACTCCCCGTCTTCGGTTGTTGTTGAACCAGGATTCTCTCTCCTGGACCACGTGCGATTTTTGTAGCTGTTTAGCGTCAGGCCTGCTCCAACACAATGGGCGGGAAAAAAAAATTTACCCCCCCTTTTTTACACTACATAACAACTACATAAGAACTACACAAACTTGACTTTTTTTTTGGGGCGTGCCACACCATTTATTATTTTTTTTTTGAAAAAGAATTTGTCTTTATCATTTCCCCTCCCCATTCCCCATTCCCCACCCGGAAAAAGAGAGAGAAATAGAGAGAGAGAGAGAGCCAATCGTGAACGAGGCGCAATGGTTATTTCACTGCGCCCAAACAACGAATTCAACAGCGATTCTGCTTACTTTGAAAGTAAAATAAAAAATTAAAAAAACGTCAAAATGTGACACTTTTGAGGGGCTTTTGACACCCCCCCTCTAACCCCTTCCCATATAGGCAATTCCTGTGTGAATATGGCTCATTTTGAGTAAGTGTCTGTAAAACTCATTATTTCTTCCACCTTTCTTCCTCGTGCGTGTGTGTTTTTAAAAAAAAGGATTGGTTCGTTTCTATACTTTGGTGACTAAGCACGGAGAGGCTTAGGGTCATCTTATAAACTTTTTCTTTATTTTACAAGTTTTTTCTTTTTGCCCTTGTTTCCCCCGACTAACCAAACAAAATTTTCTTGCTCTTGTTTTCTTCTGCGCAGTCAGGGAAGGGCTTGCGCGTCATAAAATTTTTTCTGTATTTTTCAACCTACCTTCCTTCACCCCCCCTGTAAGGGTAACCGTAGGTGAAGTAAGGTATAGTATTGAAATCGATGTGGGGGGGGGGAAAGGGTCAATTTTACAAAACCAGATTTTGAGGAAAATTTTAGCTGAAAATGGGCCCCACGTATAAGCAACCGGGCTCATATTTCTGAAAATTTAAGTGGTCAAAAAATTGTCCAATTTTCGAGATTGACCCCACCACTGCACGGGCGGAGCCCAAAAATGCAAATAAGGACCCTTTTCAACCTACCTTCCTTCACCCCCCCTGTAAGGGTAACCGTAGGTGAAGTAAGGTATAGTATTGAAATCGATGTGGGGGGGGGAAAGGGTCAATTTTACAAAACCAGATTTTGAGGAAAATTTTAGCTGAAAATGGGCCCCACGTATAAGCAACCGGGCTCATATTTCTCAAAATTTAAGTGGCCAAAAAATTGTCCAATTTTCGAGATTGACCCCACCACTGCACGGGCGGAGCCCAAAAATGCAAATAAGGACCCTTTTTAATTTGTTCTCTTGAAATGTATAATTTCATGTTTTCGCGAAAATAATTACAACTGATCCCTACAAGGGTTGAAGGAAGGTGGTTGAAAACAACAGTAACAACAAGGACAAGTAATTGCTAAGGAAAAACGGGTGTGCTGTGGAAAATTCCGCGCGATTTTCGAAACCACCGTAGCATCCTGGCGATTTGCCGGAGGTGCTGATGTGCCTGGTGTGATCGATGTAGTCTGTGCATTCTGTGTTCCTTCCGCACTGCTCCAACGACGACGACAATGTGGGGAGCCTGTGGACAAAAACGAGCTGCAACACGCCGAGCCGGCCGAGCCGACGTCCAACAACGCTATTGAGCAGATGGTGCTGGATGAAGAGGACAGCCCCCCTTCTTGAACGTTTCAGATGCTGGCGTCCCAGTGGGTCTGGCAGCTTACGAAGAGCGTTAGCATACCTACAGAAGAGCAGAATGCTGGCGTGTTGTAGATTATAACTTTTTCAGAGTGGAGTTCCACAGCACACCCCGTTTTTTTTCCGATAGCAATTACTTGTTTTTTTTTTTTAAAGGGGAAACGACAATTGGGACATCTAAAAATGTGGATTACAATCCGGTTAATAACCCACGTTATCGCATAATCCGGATTATTGCCCAGGTACCTAGGCAATTTAATGGGTAGTTTTTATCAACAGGAAAAAACGACTCAAGGCGAAAAGTACCTGCTTCAAGGCCCATGGAGGATGGCGGTGGGTACATTTACTACTCCATCCCCTACCCTAGGTGGTATTATACGTGCTCGGCCCCGGCCGAATACCGTATTGTTCGTATAATACGATTACCGTATTACTACCGCATATACAGAAGTATGGTGTTATACGATGCTGCTGGGGACCGAATACCGTATAATTTTACAACCTAGTCCCCCTACCTGTTCAAGGTTCAAAGCGAAAGGTTACGACAAAAATCTCTCCCTATGGCTGCTCGTTAGTCAAGACGCAGCTCATCTATTGTTTCTTCTTCTTTTGTGCGTCTTTATGTAGTGTTGAAACGTTTCCTGTTCCCAAAATGTTATATTCCCCTTTTTTATGAAATAACTTTGGCAGGCATATCTTGCTATTGTCATCATCCGCAAACAATTTATTCTGTACGCTTTTTTCCCCGCCCTTTTTAAAAAAAGGTGAAAGCACAGTGAGACGCTGCTATCTTTCTTCTTTTTCATAGCTTATTTTTTTTTTTTACTTGAGTTTAGTAGTCCACGTTCTTTTTGTTTTTGCCTGGACAGCGTGGTTGCCTTCTTTTGTCTTGGTATGAACTAGCCCGGGTTCTGGCCCCGCGACGGTGCCTTTTTTTTTTTACTCAGCTCTTTGGGTCAGGGGACATTGGTAGTTTGAGATTTTGAAAAAAAAGCCGGTGTGAGCCAAAAAAGCCGGTGTGAGGCAATTTTTTTTTCCCCACGCATTTTTGGCAGAGACCTCCACAACTCCTTCCCCTCCGCGCCCTTGTCTAACCATATGACATCAAAACTTTTCTGGCGAAGCCACGGTACGCAACATTTCAAAAATTGTGACATAAAATCGCACGCTTTTATAGCCAAACTATGGTAAAGGTAGCTGTGACTATGGCATAGGGTAGAGCTGTGGGCTACCGCTCGTCATTTTTAGCTGCGCCGCAGGCGCACGGTACGCTACTTTTTTATGAGAGTTGCGAACATCTATTTCTTTTGATTGAACGGACCGATTGGTCTTTATGGTGGGGTCACATGCACATAAGAAACCGCTACAGATGTGGTTGTAGCCTTGTATGAGGAGATAAAATTCAGAAAAAAATTCAAAAATCCGCCTTTTTCTTTTTCTTTTTTTTTTTTTTTTCCTCAAAATCCCACACCGGCTTAGCCGGTGTGGCCACACCGGCACACCGGCATACTAATGTCCCCTGCTTTGGGTTATAACTACCATCCTTTTCATAGCTTTTTTTCCCCTCAGATTAGGGCAATGATTACGTACCTTGCATGCAACCCCCCCCTTCGTGGTACCCAAATGAAGTGTTCTCTGAGGGTTTCGATGAACCTGTGGAGAAACCCAGTGCCTGCGTTCCGCCAATGAGCGTTATGGGCGTTTTGCATTTTCGATTTTCTCCTTTGACTTCCGAGCGGTTGTGAACCGCCTCCGTTCTCTTCCAGTATGGACCACTCACGTTCCTACCCTTTACATGAACACGACCGAGCTGTGTTTTAGCATGTTTCAAGTAAAAAAAGGGTACATTTAGTGTACCTTATTAGCCCTTCTATTCAGTAGAATAGATAGTATATGAAAATAATGTTTCAACCACTCTTAAAGACTTTGCTTTCCAATGTGCATTTTTCAGCTTCTAGCTGGTCATCCTCAATGGAGAAGCGTCGTAATAGGAGAGTGGTGGTGTCTGTGTTCAGTAAAGGGGTGTATTTTTAGCTTTCAAAAGAAAGCGGGAGGGTCTTCGTCATTTCTTAGTTTTTGCTAGTTCAAGAGAATATTGTTCCGACCTGTGTGTTTATCCTGGTGTTTCGATTCTCTTATTTTGATAAATCGTTGGAGTAGTGTAGTTGCCTCGGTTTTGTGTGTTGCCACAGTTGGTGCAACATCTCCACTTTCCAAAGGTTTTTTGTCAAGATGTAAAACCACAAAAAATGGATTCAGGACTACATGGTTGGGGACCACCGGTAATACGCCAAGATAACACTGTCACGAGAGGGCTTTGTGTTTCAAGTCTTTTTTTTTGTTTTGTTTTTCATTTTTTGAGAGAGTAGTCTGTGCGCAATAAAGCCGCCACCATTTTTTTTTTTTTTGTACGATTGTTTGATTGCGACTGTTTTTGATCAAAAAAAAGCTTTGACTAAACGAGGCGTGAGGTGGCATATTTGTGTTCTGTTTCCTTCTTCTCTTGATTGATTACCGACCCCCCCTTTTTTGTGCCTTTATCCTATTCTTACATGGTACGTGAGTCAGTCGGAGGTGCCTGCATTCAAAACAACTAGCATTTTTTTTTAACAATCCATCCCCATTTATTCACGAAGTCATGCGACCTTTTTCCCCTCTCGTTTTTTTCATCCCTCCTAAACGTAAAGTGTGATGATAAAAAAAACCCCTGATCTGAGAAGGGGTCAGAACATCATTAGTGAACCATGCCCTCGTTTGGAGACACCAGTCAGGTGGGGAGTTTGGCTGGGGGCGGCACAATCTGTTACACATTAACGCAGGTGTCCTAAGGCAAGCTCAGTGAGAACAGAAATCTCACATAGAGCATAAGGGTAAAAGCTTGCTCGATACAATGACTAGACGGTCTTTTCGTTGGTTAAAAATATCTAATGATGATCAGTCACATGGGTGGTGTACCTTTTGCTCAACAAGATGCGTGACACAACGTATTGGGTGTACATTCAAAGAAATCTAGAGTTTTTAAAAAAAAGGAGCTGGTGCTCCTGAAATAAAAAACACCAAGTACGCAACAACTACGCACTAAGTGCGCAACAAGTACGCAAAATGGGGTTTTCAGGAGCACCAGGAGCGGGTAAAAAATACGTTATCTCTAGGGTTGCGCTACGATAACACTAAAGTTTTTCTAGGGGGATGCACCTATCCTGTGTGCTAGCAAAAAAATTCTTTGAGTGGGTTCGACGAAGAAAGAAAGAAAAAAAATCCCTTGGTTTTTTTTGTCCTTGTCTTTCCCCGAGTACTTCGTTATTGGGATTTGCAAAAAAAGAGAAAAAACGTTTCTTTCTTTTCATTCTTACATTCCGGTTCGATTTTTCTTTTTTCCTATTGTTACTGTATAAGCTCTTCTGTCGTTCCTTTCCATCCCCTTCCCCTTCCCCTCCCCCCTTCTTGAATAGAACTGAAAAATAAATTTTTCTTCCTACTGTTTTCTTTGTACCCCATTGTTCTGTGGGTTATTTTGTTCGTGTCATGTGTGCTTTCATCCGGGGCTGGCATCGTGGGTCAGTCAGAGGTGACTGCGTTGATAACTTCACTTTTTAGTACCCCCCTTTTTTTTTAGCATTTTCGTGCGTAAGTGTTGGGCGCTTTCCACCACATTCTGCTGCGAATGTGTAACGACCAGGCATTTTCTGCTCTGTACGTTGGCCCTGTAGCTTTTTTGCTCACTCGAAAAATTTGAAGAAGAAAAGAAAAAATACACTGATATCTACATGTGTTCTCGCGAACAAACGTAATGCAAGATGACTGATCAACTTGGGGCTTAAGTTCACTCTTACAAACTATTTTTGTTGTATTCACAGGGGTGTCCATGACAGTTGCTCCCAGAGAACAAATGTATGGTTCTTTTAGCATCAAATCCTACTTCGATTGTTCTTGTTTTTTGCTGTTTGACTCGAACTTTGAGGTGGGAAATTGATACTAAGCAAAAGAACTGCTAGTGGGAGTGGGACAGGGTCGTGAAAGGTATGAGCAGAAATTTATGTACAGTGTGTCTCAGAATTAATGGCACCTGAAAATAACTTGGGTTTTCTCCAAAATCAGGAATTATGCGGGGGGAGGAGGAAAAAAAAAAATCTCCCGGTTGAAAGCGGTCATCGCGCGCTTTGCGCGCGCGTCCCTGCCAGCCTCAGGCGAAGTGTCAATTTGCGAGAGAACGCCCGCCCAAAGCTCAGGGAAGAGCCCCCAAAAAATGCTCAACGCCCTCTTTTTTTATTTTATTTTTTTCCCCCCCCTCCAAAATCCGGAATTATGCGAACTCACATAATCCGCCTCTTGTGGCTATTTCCCTGACCCACAGCCAGGTTGTGCCCAAAGACTCATGCGATTATTTTATCACCCCCCATTAAGGACCTACATGAACCCCATTTTTGTGTCGCATTCGGTAACCATAGGTGGTGTGACAAACCCCTCTCTGGTGGTAACCGTGTGCATGCCGAAAAAAATGAAGTGCTGTCTGGGGTGTCGATAACTCGTGGAGCACTAATTGCCTGCGTTCCGCCGATTGTACGGTTTTCAATCTTTCTCTTTGTTTGTAAGACCCCAAACCCACCCCCCCCTTCTTTACAAAAAAAAAAAAAAAAAAAAAAAACCCATTGATTTTTATTTCTCAACTTTTTCCCCCTCAGCTCTACCACCTCCCTCCTTAGATGCGCTGTGCACATTGGAGCACATTCTCGTCGAAGGCTTTCTTCCAGAGGCGTATGCACTGTGAGGCATATTCATCTCTGGACTTTCCTCCTTTTTTTTTTTGTTCTTTTTGAGGTGATCCAGCGCACACTTTTCCACACTTTTTCACACCGTGAAAACGTGTGAAAACAAGTGAAAATGTGTGAAATCAAGTGAAAATGTGTGAAACCAAGTGAAAATGTGTGAAACCAAGTGAAAATGTGTGAAATCAAGTGAAAATGTGTGAAATCAAGTGAAAATGTGTGAAACCATGTGAAACCATGTGAAACCATGTGAAACCATGTGAAACCATGTGAAAATGTGTGAAAATGTGTGAAACCAAGTGAAAATGTGTGTAACCAAGTGAAAATGTGTGTAACCAAGTGAAAACATGTGAAACCAAGTGAAAATGTGTGAAACCATGTGAAAACACCAAGTTTTTTTTCTGTTTCTCTAATCCACTCAGAGTGCGTGAAGCAGTTTTTTTTTCACTTTCGTACATACTTTTTCACACCGTGAAACCATGTGAAAATGTGTGAAACCAAGTGAAAATGTGTGAAACCATGTGAAGCCATGTGAAAATGTGTGAAAAAGCGTGAGACTGGATCACCTCAAAAACTTTTGTACATTTTTAGCACCATCTATACCTTTCTTTTCGTCAGAAAAGAATGTATCAGTCCTATTCGTGGTCCTTTACCCCCCCCCCCCTTCCTTTACCCCCCCCCCCCCCCCTTATTTTACCCCCTTTTTCAGAAAAAAACGGTTCAGGCCAAAATAACATGGTCCTTTACCCCCCCCCCCTTATAGTACCCTGTTGTGGCTGGTACTTTACCCCCCTGGGGGGGTAAAGTACCAGCCACCAGGCAATTTTTGGGTAATTATCACCGCGACACGCCAGGTGGTGTTTTGCCACGAGGGACCTAAACCCACGAGCGAAGCGAGGGGGTTTAGGTCCCTCGTGACAAAACACCACCTGGCGTGTAATTATGGGGTGATAGTTTCACATAATGCCGCGCGTACCTGTTTTGTTTAATGGTTTGCTGGTAGGGGCTGATGTGTTCAGCGGGTCGTACATCCGGAGACTGTAGGACTGGTCTGATTTGAAGCTGGAGACAAGCTCGAAATGAGGAAAGGGTAAAGTGCAAATAATCCTTCACCCCTGTTTTTCATCGGGTGTGCAGGTAGATGGGTGCAGGTGGGTACGTTTGTGCCGCGTGGGCGATACGTTTGGGACACCTCACGGAATCTGAGGCAACATCGTCATCCCTGACCAGTCATGGTACAGGCACAGGCAGAAAGATGATGTGGATGATGTGGATTTCCATGATTCATGACCACTTGCGAGGTCGCAAGGAGGTGAGAATTTTTTTCAGACGATACATTTATCATTAGATCATGTGTCGTCACACTGTGTTGCACAAAATTTCACCCCACGGTGTATGAAAAAGTACCCCCTTCCCACCCAAAAACATGACCAAACCCATAACATGGTCCTTTACCCCCCCCCCTTACCCCCTCCTTTACCCCCCCCCCCCCTTATTTTACCCCCCTTTTTCCAAAATTTCCGGTTCACCGACCCAAAGGGGGGGGGGGTTAGGTGGGGGCAAAACCTTCAGGACGGGTGAGGCATTTTGACTTTTTTGGACTTCCGCGCAAAGTACCCACAAACCACCCCTCATACCCACCCAGAAATGGGTCAGAAACACCCTGTGACCCGAAAATCCATGCTAAGGGCGACTCAGAATATGAAAAAATGCAAAAAAATAGTGAAAAAGTGGCCTTTTGACGGTTTTGGCCATGTTGGGTAAAATGGCCATTTTTGGACAAAAAAATCAAAAAAACAGCAAAATTTCGACGTCATGACAGCTGCTTGGGCACAAACCTACCCCAGGGAGGTCCTGTGAGTCCATTCCGACCTGTTTTGGACACTTTAGGTACTTTTTTTGGCCGTTTTTTGGTGTTTTTAGGTCAAAAAATACCCTGGACTTTACCCTGGACGTCCCTGGGCCGCGACTTGCGCCCTGCTTTTGGACCCACTCTGGGCCAAAAAATGGGTGAAAACCCCCGAAAAAGCACTCCGGGAACCCAGATAGTTCCAAATATCCACCAGAAACCCACCCAAACACCTCAAAAACATGCCAGAAAAATATTTTCAAAAACACACTTTTTTCAAAAAGTTCATCTGGGCAGGTTCCATAATGACTTATTTGAAAAAGTGTGTTTTTAAAAATATTTTTCTGGCATGTTTTTGAGGTGTTTGGGTGGGTTTCTGGTGGATATTTGGAACTATCTGGGTTCCCGGAGTGCTTTTTCGGGGGTTTTCACCCATTTTTTGGCCCAGAGTGGGTCCAAAAGCAGGGCGCAAGTCGCGGCCCAGGGACGTCCAGGGTAAAGTCCAGGGTATTTTTTGACCTAAAAACACCAAAAAACGGCCAAAAAAAGTACCTAAAGTGTCCAAAACAGGTCGGAATGGACTCACAGGACCTCCCTGGGGTAGGTTTGTGCCCAAGCAGCTGTCATGACGTCGAAATTTTGCTGTTTTTTTGATTTTTTTGTCCAAAAATGGCCATTTTACCCAACATGGCCAAAACCGTCAAAAGGCCACTTTTTCACTATTTTTTTGCATTTTTTCATATTCTGAGTCGCCCTTAGCATGGATTTTCGGGTCACAGGGTGTTTCTGACCCATTTCTGGGTGGGTATGAGGGGTGGTTTGTACGTACTTTGCGCGGAAGTCCAAAAAAGTCAAAATGCCTCAAAAAAATAGGGGTTTTGCCCCCACCTAGGGGGGGGGGTAAAGGACCACGAATAGGACTGATATGAAATAATTTTTTTTCCTTTTTTAAATTCGCAGAGAACCGATGCCTTGCGTCCCTGCCGAGTTGGTGAGGCGTTTGCATTTTTAACTTCTCTTTTCTTTCAAACCCAACCCCAACCCCAACCCCAGCGTGTTCCAGCGCGAGGACGGAAATGTAGTAAAGATTTTGTGTGCACGAGAGGCACGTTCATCTTTACAAATTTTCTTTTCTTTTGCGCTTTTCGTTCACAAAAAAGCAAAATCAAAAAATAGATAAAAAACGAAGAGGCAAACGCTGGACAAGATCCATCTTGTAGTTACAAAATAAGGGTAGCCGATAACCCCACCCACACCCAGCGGAGAGTCTGGCGCCAGACGGTCCTGGAGCCTAGAGGGCAGCGTGCAGTATCAATTTTGATTTCCTTCAGTGCTTGCCGCCAGTTTTTGGCGAGTCGTTAGCACTTTTCAACTTCACTTTCTTTTGCCCAAAAAGGGATGCAATTTAACGTCCAGCAGGACCTTTTTTTTGTTCTTTTTTTGGAGGCCGATATTCACCCGGCCTGACTGCGCATATGCCCGAGAGGCAAATGTCTCGTGCCTGAACCTTCAATATAAACAAAAATGGGGTGATGATCATCATCCCGAACAACCGTCTTTTGTGACGGAGAGACAGCCCATCTTCAAACCCAGCGTGTTTCAGCGTAACAACGAATAGTGGTAAATGATGTTTTTGCACGAGCAGGCACATTCATCTTTGTTCCAGTTTTCTTTCCAATGTATGCCAAAAGGTATACTGTTCAGAAGGGGGCTTTTTGTCTTTTCAAATCAACTTTTCTTTCTAAAAAAGTTCAGTTCTCTAAGCAGTACGAGGCTTAGGTTCACAGTAGACACCATCATCACAAAACCTTTCTTTGTTGTGTTTTCTCCCCTTCCTCTTCTCCTTCTTTCTTTATCTTTCATTCTTTCTTGACATAAAATATTTTTTTTCTCCACACATGCAAAAAAACGTCACATCCACCACCACCCCTTTCTCTTTAATATCCCTCAAATCTCAACCTCAGCTCCATTCTCCCTCTGCATCACATCATTTACATCCCAGACAAAACACAAATACACAAAAAAACATGGTGCGTCTCGGGGAAGTCCCAAGGGAGCAATGGAGGTCGCGGTCTAAAAAGAGTGCGAATGTGAGGAAGCACAAGATGAAGCAATCTATTCTGTCGAAGAACTTGGAGAAGGTCGAGAACCTGCAGTACAAGCAGGAGCGTCAGGAGCGTGACCGCATGCGTGTCAGCCAGGGCGACCAGCCTGCTGGACACCACAACCTCCCCCAGGAGCTTCTCCAGCGCAAGGTGAAGGAGGCTGCGCCTGCCCCAGTAGGCAAAACCGCACCCCTCTTCCCAAAGGGGCACCTTATAGGCATCCTGCGCCCCGAAATAGTTCGTAAACGTCTCCAGAGCATGTACGATGTTGAAAAACAGTAGGGGTTTTATTGGGTAGGTTTGGGGTGGAGGGGGGAAAAGAAAATATAGTGGAGCTAGGTGGCAACTACACTATTCCAACATTTTTTTTTTCAAAAAAAAAGGCAAAAAAAAAGGCAAAAAAGGTTTGTGGGTTCGATAAACCCGCAGTGAAGTCATTTTTTTTTATGCAATACGTCTGGAAATGAAAGATTCTTCGGTTGGTCATGAGTCTTACCGTTTCCCGCCCCTTCCCCCCTCCTTTGTGCTCCACCTCTCCTACGTACTTTATGAGGGGCTTCGGGATTTTTGGGGTTTGGAAAAGAAAAGAAAAAATACACTATCACGAGAAGGGGTTAAGTTATGTATTGTGTGTGCATTGTGAGGCAAATTGTTTTCTCTCTCTTTTTTGAGAGGAATATTTGTTTTGGAGTTTTTAATGTCCGATGTGTTCTAGCAGTTAATCAGGTGTTTTGTTTTTACGTTCTCAAAAAAAAAAATCCTTTTCCCCCCCATCAACTTTTTTTTAAAACACCAAAATCCACTCACAACCCTCCCCTCCCTCCCCGCGACAGAGTAAGCCGGAAACTACATTAAAGTTCGCACATCGCTTTGGTTAAGGATCTAAAAGGCTAAACAAACGTAAATACAAAATAGCCGAGTCACTTACTTCGCACAAGGATTTGCTCCCTTGTGTTCCAATTATACCCGTTTCGTTGACTGACGAGCGGTAGCGGGAGTAGGACATCTCAACGTAGACCGCGAAATGGAAGTAAGCTGGGCGGAGGGTGGGCGTGACGTGGATATATTCTGTTGCGACACGTGATTTTTCCAAGTTTTCAAAATAGCAAAAACAAAGAGTACAAGCTATAACAAAAACATTTTCAAACTCCCCCCCCTCCCCCCCTTCAGAAACAAAGCGATATGCTATCATCTTTGGTCCGACCTCTTCGGCCACGTTGTGTAGCATCTGCTCTCCCTTCTCTTCGTTTCTACAGCACCCCTTCAGATGGGTCACATGCATCTTTTCAGAGACAACCCAACCCTAACAAAGATACCGTAAGCGAGGTGCTCTCGCGTCTCTTTGTGTGCTCCTCTTCTCAACGTGCGGAGCAGTTTCGTGTCTTTGCGGAAAATTCCCGTCCGGTTGCGGGGTATAATGCACCAGAGGATGTGGTAGGAGCACTGCATGACGCGGTGGAC
Source organism: Rhynchopus sp. YZ270_cl-10 (assembly GCA_964035575.1). NCBI lineage: Eukaryota > Euglenozoa > Diplonemea > Diplonemida > Diplonemidae > Rhynchopus > Rhynchopus sp. YZ270_cl-10. The sequence goes on along the minus strand of OZ037923.1, from coordinate 624,518 downwards.
GTGCTGTTTTCTGCGTCCAATGAGGAGGATATCGCTGTGTGCGAGGTGGTCACCGCACCGCAGATTCATCTGCAGTGGCGTGCGGTTCTGCTGTCCGGAGAAGGGGAAAAGAACCGCACCCGGCAGCTCCTCTGCGACCCCTTGGTGACATACAGAAGCGGCGACACCGTCACCACCTGGGAACCCTGCGTGTCCTTCCCCGGGTTGCTCTTCCGCACCAGGCGTGCCAAAGAGATCTCCCTCTCCTTCTGGACAGACACCCCAGAAGAGCGTACCACCCTCGCCATGGTGAATGGGAGAAGAGGGTTTGCCCTGCAGCGTGGATGCGATGCGCTTGAAGGGCGGCTTGTGTCGTCGCGTGTGGAGGGGGGTGACGGGGGTGATGCTGAAGGCAATGTGGTGCCCTATAAAGCCTTTCTGGAGCAGAAGGACCGCTACAATAACACAGTGGATGTGCCGTATTTGTAGGGTGAGAGAGAGAGGAGAGGGGAGGAGGAGATGGAGGGGGATGGGGGTGGTGTGGGGGAGATCTTGAATTTTGCAGGGCTGGCTTCAAGGTTCCGCAGTGGGTTTGTTTCTTTTTTTTTTAGTGCTATCTAGACCAGTTGCGTAACACAACGGGAGGGTGAGAGAACTTATTGCATCTATTTCCCCCCCAACTTCGCTTCTCTTTTATAGTTTGTCCCCCTTCATAGCCTCAAAACCAACTCCACCCCAACAGAACACACCCCCCAAGATGGCGAACAGCATGCTGCAGGAGCACATGGGACGGCACATCCCAAAGTCCTTCAGCCAGATAGTGCGCAGTGCATCCTCCTGGGTGGGCGCAGCAGCGGTGGGGTACTATCTGTTTAGGTGGAACATGCCTGCACGGAGGGTCACTGCGAAGGATGCAGGGGCAATTGATGGGCCGGAGTTTGAGCTGTACCAGGCTAGGGTCAATTCGCAGGTGAAAGAGAACGACCGCAACCAAAACCCCAACCACGTCCGGCTATTAGAAAACATGCAGCAGGCTGCACGTCTGCAGACGGGGGAGCTGGACCCGCAGATAGACTTTATGTCCCCGCTCATGAACTCTGTGGATGAGGAGGGGAACCTGGTCGCAGTGGAACGGCCGGATGCCCGGGTACTCCGTCAATGGATGGATAAGAAGGATATCCAAGACTACAGCCAGGAGGTGGAACACCGAAGAAAAGCGAAGGCAGAATACCTTGCGACAAACCCGAGGTGAGTTTTAAAATGAGGGGGGGGGTTTTTTTTTGTCCATTTTGATGCAATTTGATGATTGTATGAGGGTTTGGAGGTGTCTGAATTTTGATTATTTGAACCAAAAAAAAAAAAAGGTAAAAGCAAATAAAAGCGCAACAATCTAGCCGAGTGTCATATTAGCAGAATTCAGTGAGAGAAGTATCGAAATATTTTTTTCATTTTTTTTTTTTTTTGAATGCAAACTAACCCAGGCTCTCCGCTAGGATTCCCGATTTTGAAAATATTCTGTTGATGGTCCACGTTGGTGGGGTACATGCTTGCGCCGCAGGCGCACGGTACGCAACTTTTTTTTTTACCAACGCCCGATTTTGACTTTTTTGGGACGTTTGAGCACTCACCTCTCCATATCTTCTTCTCCTGAGCTTTTTTGACAGGTAGAACGGGTCTGAACCACTCAGCAGAACTTTTTTTTTTTTTTTTTTTCCCCCCATTTTCAAAAAGTTCTGTTGACAATCAACAGAACTTTAGTACCTAGCGGAGTGCCTGAACTAACCCCACACAGTTCAACAACACCTCCACAGTACAGCACACACACAACGGGGGTGGAGTGTAGTGGGAGGGGGGCTTTTTTTTTTTCTTCCAAATTCCACCCAGAGGCCATCTAACTCTCGGGCCTTAGTTTGTATTTATTTTTTTTTTGGCGATGTCGATTTTGAATTCGATTGCGGATTGCAGCAGTCGGGAGACGCGTTTGTTGCCTCAGGCGCCAGAGGGGGGGCAGGAGGCACATGTGCACTCTATTCTGCAAGAGTTGCAGGCAGAGCAGCAACAGGAACAGGTGCAACGACAGCAGCAGCAAGAGTTACGTCTTGTGCAGTTGCAGCAGCTGCAGCATCAACAACAGCAGGAGCGGGCGCAGAGGGAACAGCAAACACGACAACGACAGCAGCAGGAGCTGTTGAAGCAGCAGCAGATCTTCCAAGAACAGCAGCGCCAGCAGGAGCAGCAACGGCAGCTCCAAATACAGCAGCAACAGCAACTTCTGCAACAGCAGCAGCTTCAGCAGCAGTTGTTTGCCCAGCAACAGCAGCAACAACTACAACAACAACAACTACAGCAACAGCAGCAGCAACAACAACAGCAACAACAACTCCCCTCTCCACCCACACAGCAGCCCGCAGACCTCGCAGGCCAAGCTGCGCAAGTAGTCTACTACCTGCGCCCTGCAAACGTCTGCAACATTGTTCAAGCTCGTTACGATGTGGTCCCGCATGTGGCCATGCCGTTCCAGCAGCAACAACAACAGCAACCACAACAACTCCAGCAACAACAGCAACAGCAGCAGCCACAACAACTCCAACAACAGCAGCGCCCAGTTCCCCTTCCCCACGCGCACGCCCCACAACAACTCCAACAGCAAACCTATCAGCAGCCACACCCTCAGCACACCCAGCCACGCGCAGCTTCCGAAGCACCCCCGGTTGCAACCAAGGACGATAAATCGCCTGAAAACAAAGGCAACTGGCGCAACTTCAAGAGCGGCACCGCCAAACCTAAGGTCAAGAAGAGCGACAAGAAGTCGACTAAGATCGACGGCTGGCTTGGTGAACAGACCGACACCGACGTGCGCTTCAGGAAGCTCAAGAAGATCGGCCGCGGTGCGAACGGTGCTGCGTACCTTGTCTCGGACAGCATCGACAATACGACGTACGTTGCGAAGGTGATGAACACAAAGGACATGGACAACCGCGACCTGAAGTACGCCTTCTCCGAGATCAAATGCATGGCTGTGTTGCAGCATCCGTTCATCATCAAGCACATCATGGACTGTTACACGGTGCAGTCGCTGCTCATTGTCATGGAGTACGCCGAGGGGGGCGACCTCGAGCAGCAGATAGTGTGCCGGGGCCCTGCCGCGCACAACTTCAAAGAGCACGAGGCTGTCTTCGTGTTTCTGCAGATCTGCGTTGCGATCAACTTCATCCACTCCTCACGCATGCTGCACCGCGACGTGAAATCTGCCAATATGTTCCTCACCTCCGCTGGGATCGTCAAAATCGGTGACTTCGGGTATTCACAGTCCTATGCTCGCACGATCTCTGACAAGGTGGCGCAGACCTTCTGTGGGACACCTTGTTACCTTTCTCCGGAGCTTTGGGATGGCTCGAAATATTCTAAAAAAGCGGACGTCTGGTCGATGGGTGTTGTTCTCTTTGAGTTGCTGTTCCTGCGCAAACCGTTCACCTCTAAGAACATGCACGACCTACGTGAGAAGATCACCAAAGACAACCTTTCAATTGCGGCAGAGGCGGGCTCACTGTACTCCAAGGATATGGTCCGTATAGTGGAGTCTCTGTTGGAGAAGAAGCCCGAGAAGCGTGCGTCAACGAGGGACATATTGGAGGATCCGTACATCAGAGAAGGGGTGGTGAACTTTAGGAGTGCGGTTTCGTCGCATCCACAGATAGCGCAGGCGGAGAAGGAGAGGGTGATTGGCGCATTGCAGGACTCTGAGTTGTATGCACGGTATTCGAAGACCGTGCATCAGCAGCAAAGGGAGGCGTTGCAAAGCAAGACCGCGCAGCGGGAACAGTTTGAGAAGGAGTTGCATGAGCGGTTTCAAAAGGAAAGTGGAGGGGACAGCTCGCGTCCTGCGGTGCAGTTTACGACAGCAAGCGAGGTGATTCCGATCAGCTGCTGCCAGACGGATTCAGACAATGTCTCGCAAAAGACGACAGAATCCGTTCTTTCCATCCGCAGTGACGCGATCCCGTTGAAGCTTGCGATCGTCGCAGGGAACGGCACCACATGGCAGGACGTCACGCTCTCGTTCAAACCTGAGTCAGAAGTGTTCGAAGTCAAAGGGGTTCAAATCGACATAACCTTCCCCATGTGTGATCTGCAGAATGTCTGTCCCCTGCCTTTGACGGTATGTAATAGGTTAAGATTTGAAGATGAGCGAAATCGGAGAGGGAATCTTTAAAAGATAGCAGGCAAACAAAAACGGATTGAAGAGAAAAAAAAATGACAGAAGCTTTGTTTCTTTTGAGTACTCAATTAGCCACAACAGCCATACTTCAGTTTAACACATTTTTTTTTCTTCGTCTTTTTGTTTTCCGGCTTTGAGCGCACAAACAAGGCCCCATCTTTCTTCTTCTTCTTCTATTTTAACAACACAACACAACAGGAACCCGAGAGCGACTGCATCTTTGGGATGTTCTTGAGCTCCTCTGACCCAATGTGGGTGAAAGCGCCGACGAGTCAACTGAGAGATAAATATTTAGATCAACTGCTCGATTTTTCATAAAAACTGGGGAGGAAACTTGGGAGGGGGGATGGGAGGGGGGGCGACCGGGGAGGGGGTAATGGGAGGGCAGACAACGGAAAAGAGGGCATAAAACGGACCTCTCCTTTTTTTTTTTATAGTGCCTAGGTCCGCTCGATATGTGGTGAGACGTTTGGCAACTTTTCCCCCAACCGGGCCCTACATCAAACAGGACTCATGACTGTGTCTGCAATGATTCCCGTTCATGTGGCTGATGAGTGGAAGCGGGAGTAGCGCATATCAGATGAAACCACGAAATGGGTGGCTGGGGGTCCAGCTCCGGTACAGCCGGTCATGTACACTGTTCACAAGAGGGCTTTGTATTTCAAGTCAACTTTTTTTCAACCTCTCTTTTCTTTTCTTTTTTGCTTTCATCCAGGGCTGGCATCGTACAGTGGGTCAGTCGGGAGATACACATCAATAATTACCATTTTTCCGTACTTTTTTACCCCTTTTTTCTATTTTGGACCATTTCAGACACCCTCCTAGGCTTTGTTATATAAAGAACGTGCCTACATCCGCCTTGAGGTGTCTTACACGTTATCAATTTTACTTCCTTTTTTGCAGATGTAAACCACGAAATGGATGTGGGACTGCATGGTTGGGTGTCCACCCCCCGGTACAGCCGGTCATTTGTACCAAAGGTACACTGTTCACAAGAGGGCTTTGTATTTCAACTCTACTTTTTTTCTTTTCCACTTCCGTTTTTTTATTCCCCTCCCCCCCTGGAAGCATGTGTCCCAGGGCTATGGTGCACCTTCAATTTCACTTTTTATTGCGCGCTGTTGTCCACGATTTATTTTAAAACAGGGAAATGTGATTGGCTACGGGAAAAAAGTGGAAATGAAAAAGCCTCTTGGCACTTTGTGTTTTTTTTTTTTTTTTTTACGAATTACGTATTTCGTTTCGTTTTTATTATATCCGTCACCCCACTCCTCCCTCTTCCGTTGTCAAAATGACCCCAGCTGTTGCAAGGATCCCAGGGAGGAGACCCTGAAGTATGCTGCGATCAACGACAAAAAAAAAACTTTTTTTTTTTTCTTTTCTGATTTCGTTTTCTTTTATGAGACTAGCAAAACTCAGATGCAACTTTTTATTATCACACACGGAGTCGTATGGATCCTGACCGGGGGGGAAAGGGCAGGGCTCTTCATATTGCATAGTCCGCCGGATCCCACCCTGAATTGAGACGGACTATGACAGGCTTTGAAAGCCCATCATGGTACGTCTCAATTCTGCCAAAACTCGGGCGGACGTGGCGGACTCGGGCCGAGTCTGGGCGGATTCAGTCAAAAGTCCGCCTCTTGGATTAGACTAAAGGGGTAAGGGTTGAGTACACCATAGACTGAGTCTGGGCTGGGGTGGAAGGGCTCCCGTGCGGGAGGGGGGGTGTATTTATATCTCGGGGTGCATGTGTTTGACCCTCTCAAAAACTGCTTTCAATTCTGTGAACTGAAAGTATATGAATCTAATGTTTCGCTGTTCAAAAAAAAAACCCCAGCGTGTTTTCAGCGTGTTTCCGGCGCGACAGTGGTAAAGATCTCTGTGCCCGAGAGGCGTGTATGTATCTTACAAAGCTCTCTCTTTCTGTTGCGCCGCACTTCACACATTTTTTAAAACTCAATTTTTTTTTATCCCAGTTACGTCACGGGGGGTTTTTTTTTTGGTTTTTTTTCCACTTTCAACGGATTGTAGGGACGGTGGGAATCTTACCGTCGTTTCCTTCTCTTTTTTTTTTTTTTGTTTTATTTTTGATACTCTGTTGGGTCAGTGTAGCTGCCACGCAGACTGGTTTTTTTCTTTTTTCGTTGTTTGGGTACACTTAGTGCACCCTATTATACCTTCTATTCAGTAGAATAGTTAGTCTCTGAAACAACCTTTTTCCTTCTGTTTTAAAAAAAGATGCGTAAGCACCGTGAGACATATTCACCTTCCACATTGTTTTCCTTCGATGTCTTTACCTCCCACCCCCACACCCTCTCCCCCTCCCTCTCTCTCTCTGGCCCCTCATAAAAAGGCAAAGCTCGAGATTTTTTTTTAGCGCACACGCCTTTTGGAAGGTTATCTATTCAAAAAAAAAACCCCCCCCATCCCTTTTATGGTCCAATAATTGGTGTGGCAGCGGTTACTGGGGTAAACCGGTAGAACCACGGGGAATCGGTTAAGGCGCCACACCAACAATTGGTATATTTTTTTTTTTCAAACATGAACGATCACAACAGACCTCCTCCTTCCTCTTCCTCCGCCTCTTTTTTGGCCTCCAAGAGGTTTCCTCTTGGTGGGAGCGTATTGCAGTAATAAAAAATATCACCACAGAATATTTATTACACACTTTACGCACAAAAAACACATTATACTTCGAACTTCTCTTATTAAGAGGGAAATGCTTCGTGTGGTGTCGGTTGCGCTTGCGGTGGGGGTTGTGTCTTCTTCCCTTTTGTCCTCATCTTCATCCTCCTCCTCCTCTTCCGACCCTATCCCACCGGAATGGCCACATCAATTTCACGCCACTCTCCTGCAAAATAGAAGTGGCTCCTTAGCGCGAGTAGAACTCTATTACGACTGGGTGAACGGCCGGAACTACAACATAGTGTACCCGCAGCTGAACGACACCGCGGTGCTGTGGGATTTAGAGTACATGAATGGAACAACGTTTTACTACACCCCGGGGGAGGGGACGTGCCGGATGATGGATGCGGGGGTCGGCATCCTCAAACCCACCTGGCTCAGCGGAAGCAAATACCTGGGGCGTGATGTCCGTGATACCATTACCGTTGATGTCTACAATCAGTCGTATATGGGCAACAACACGTACTTCGCGAGGTACTATAACAACCCAGTGACAGAGACGCCAGTGGGGTGGACGTTCTTTGATGGTGCAGACTTCACAGTGCTCTCGTTCACACCGGGGGTGGCGTCGGTGGAGAGAGTTGTGCCGATAGAGTGTGCGCCGTTTGTGAGGGGGTGATGAGGGGGGGTGAGGGTGGGGGGTTAACAACGTGATAGGTAGATATGAAACGTAAAGAGAAAAAAAAAATGTGTGTGATTTATGAGCTTTTTTTTTCGGTCTTGCTGGGAGCGTGAAAGTTTGTGGTGGAAGACGATGGCATTGCTTGCCTCACATCACATACTCCCCTCCAGAATGACCGGTCCAAGCACTTTCAGCCGCACCAATTGATTGTTTTGTTTTTGTTTTTTTTTGTAACACATTTGCACCACAGATAGGGAGGGGAGGCCTGCAGAGGTCCTCAGGCAACAATATGGCAAGAAGAAGCTGCTACGCGGTGGTGGCGCTGCTCCTCTCCCACGCGCTTGCGCAGGACACCGCAACAGCAACGCTGTCGCTGTCGCTGTCGCTGTCGTACACGCACAGTGCGTCCCTCTCAGCATCTCTCTCGCCTACACTATCAGCATCGCTGTCGCCGACGTTCACGGCCAGTTTGTCGCCAACGTTTACCATCAGCCCGTCACCTACGTTCACTATCACCTCGTCACCAACGTTCACGACCAGCATATCGCCGACGTTCACCATTACCTCGTCGCCAACGTTTACGACCAGTCTGTCACCGACGTTCACCATCAGCCCGTCACCCACGTATACGCTCACAGCGTCGCCAACGGCAACAATGACAGCAACGCCGTCGATGACCTTCTCGGTGACACCCTCACTCACAACGTCCGTGTCGCCAACGTTGACCTACACCAAAACAGCGACCAGCACCTTCACGGCGTCGGCAACACCGACGTACACCTTGACAAGCACACCGACGTACACGACAACACCCACTATGACGTTCACAACGTCGCCGACGATGACCCTCACATCAACGCCCACAGTGTCGCCAACGCTGACCGAGACAGTGACACCGACTCAGACAAACACTGTGTCCTTGACACAGACGCCGACGTTCACAGTGTCCCCAACGCCCACGTTCACGACAACGCCGACAGCGACGTTTACTGTGACACCGACGTTCACAACGACACCAACAGTGACAATCACACCAACAGTCACGACAACACCAACGATGACAGTGTCGCCAACGCTGACGTTCAGTTTGACTCCGACGTTCACCACAACGCCGACAGCAACGTTTTCGTTGACGCCGACCTTCACAACAACACCAACCATGACGGTGTCGCCGACACTGACAGTGTCCCCGACACCCACGTTCACGACGACACCGACAGCGACGTTCAGTTTGACACCAACGTTCACAACGACGCCGACGATCAGTTTCACACCTACGCAGACGATCACTGTGTCGCCCACGTTTTCGCTGACACCCACGTTCACTACGACACCGACACAGACGTTCTCACTGACGCCTACCTTTTCGTTGACACCGACAATGACAGTGTCCCCGACACTGACCGTCTCCGTGACTCCCACGTTCTCTTTGACGCCCACGTTCACCACGACACCGACGTTCACCACAACGCCGACGGCTACCTTTTCGTTGACGCCAACCATGACGGTATCGCCTACACTGACTGTCTCCGTTACGCCCACGTTCTCTTTGACGCCGTCGCCTACGTTCTCGTTGACGCCAACGTTTTCACTGACGCCGACTGCGACAGTGTCGCCAACATTGTCGATCACACCATCGCAGACGTCCTCTTTGACGCCTACGTTCTCGTTGACGCCGACAGCGTCGTTCACTTTGACTGGTATGACCCATTTAACTTTTTGTGTTTTCAAGAAAGGGTCCCCCTCACGTAACCTACATTTTTCTCTTAAACAGCGACGGACTCGCTGACACCAACCTTTTCGTTGACGCCATCGTTCTCGACGTCGTTGACGGCCACACGCTCGCGTACACCTACGTTTTCTATCACACGGTCGAGGTCGATCTCGAAGACGCCCACACCGTCGCAGACACGCACGGCCTCTCTGTCAGAGACGTTTACGGTGACGGACACTGGCACACCGACGGCATCGCTGACTGTGACGCCAACGTCGACGGACACGCCCACGACGACGTTCTCTACGACACTGACACTGCCCACAGCCACAGCCACCTTCTCGACCACATTGACGCTGCCCACACCGACAGTGACCGCATCAACGACGTTCACCCTTCCCACAGCGACGGTGTCGGCGTCGTACACACCGACAGTGTCCATCACAGTGTCGCCGACCGAGACAGCCTCGCAGTCCGAGACTGTCACCACAACAGTGTCAGCGACGCCCACAGAGCAGGGCGACAAGGGTGTGCTGTTCAAATGCCTGAAGACGCGGGGCACCCAGGGGAACAGCACGAACCTGAACGTTGCGCTCGCGGAGATGACGTTTTGGAAGCGCGACGACTCGACCGGGGTGGTGACACCGATCCCGTTCCAGACGATGACTGCGTCGTGCACACCCTCGAAGGACAACGCCTGCGCGAGCCTCTCCACGATGCCGCCGGCGTTCGCGGTCGACGGCATCTCGAGCACAGTGTGGCAGGACGGGAACATGGGTGGGCTCCTGCTCTCCTTCGACGGGAAGAACAAGATCTGCCAGTTCTCGTACACCACAGCGGGCACGCAGGCGAACGACTGCGTGCAGTGGGTGCTCTACGGCGTGTCTGCCGAGGGCCACCTGAACGTGCTCCACGAGCAGATGTCGGACTACCCCGTACCCACGACGCCGTTCACTGCGATGCCTGCCATCGACATCTGCGGCGACGTTGGCGAATGCGTTGCGAACGGCGTCACCTGCCAGGACCAGGGACAGAAGTGCTACGACCCTGACGTCACGAACACAGGCGACTGGTACTGTGCGTGCACAGGCGACTACTCAGGGAAGAGCACGCTCATGGGTGTGGCGACGTGCTTCTTCGACGAATGCTCTGATGCAAACAACGCTGCTGTGTGCACAGCTGCGGGGCAGTACTGCAGCGACCCAAGCCCCGTGAGTGGGAGCAACTGGGAGTGCCGCTGCCCGCCCTCTGCTGGGACGAACTCTGCCCTCATGGCGGTGGCGTCGTGCGTCTTCACCGACGCATGCGCAGTGCCCGCCAGCCGCGACACCTGCGTCAACCAGATCTGCGTCAACCAAGGTGCCGGCTTTGCCTGCTCCTGCCCACCACCCTTGACCGGCACCACCTCTGGCCGTCTTGCAACCTGCCAGCCTCTTGACGAATGCGAGGCCAACAAGCAGGTCTGCCTTGCATCAGGCCAGATCTGCGTCGACCCCGACACCGCCATCTCCGGCGACTGGGAATGCCGCTGCATCGGCGACGGTGTGGGCTCGGGCATCGCCTCGCGCGCCTACTGCATCTACACCGGCGAGTGTGCTCTCAACCATAACACCTGCGAGATGGCGGGACAGGGCTGCTCCGACCCCGACACCACTGCGCTGAACAACTGGCAGTGCATCTGCCCCTCCCCCTCCACCGGCTCTGCCACCACCCTGCAGGCTGCTGAATGCATCTTCGACGAATGCGCTGCCGACGGCAAAGTCTGCCTCGACAACGGCCAGACCTGCACCGACCCTATGAAGTCCATCACCTCCCTCAACGACTGGGCCTGCGCCTGCCAGGGGAGCTACTCTGCCGCCTCCTCCACCTCCCCTGTCACCGGGAGCCCTGCGACGTGCATCTTCCTCCAGGACTGCGCGACATCCAGCACCATATGCACCGGCGAAGGCCAGGTCTGCATCGACACCGACGGCAGCGCTAATGGCAACTTCTCCTGCGCCTGCCCCTACCCCGAGGCTGGCACCGCCCAGCTCCTCCAGCCTGCGTCCTGCGTCCTCGACGAATGCGCTTTGTACAGCGCAGTCTGCTCTGCGGTCGGCCAGCTCTGCACCGACGGGGTCAACCTCGGCGACTGGCAATGCAACTGCGTGGCCCCTGCCACAGGGTTCGCCATCGCCCAGGAGGCCACCTGTGTCGAGGTAGGTGAATGCGTCGACAACGCCGCCACCTGCACCGCCCTCGGCCAGATCTGCGTCGACCAGCTCCCAAACAACGCCGGCAGCTGGGGCTGCGCCTGCCTCCCCCCCACGATGGGCCCCACCGTGCAGCTCTCCGCAACCAGCTGTGTTCTGGACGAATGCGACCTCTACGGGGACACCTGCTCTTCGGTCGGACAAACCTGCTTCGACAAAGACAAATCCACACACAGCGACTGGGTCTGCGAATGCGTTGGCGAAACCACCGGGTCCGCCGGCGTCGCCCAACCCGCCCGCTGCATTCCCAAAGACATCTGCAACACCGGTGTCTGCAGCGGCGCTGGCCAGTCCTGCCTGGCATTCGAAGCGACCTTCAACTGCAGCTGCCTGCCCCCTATGAAAGGCACCCCCACCACCGCCGCCGTCGCCACCTGCACAACAGACGAATGCGATTTGAACGGCGAGCTCTGCGACGCGGTCGGCCAACAATGCATCGCCACGGCAGGCTCCTGGAAGTGCGCATGCCTGGGCAACGCTGTCGGCGAACAGTTTGAAGGTGTCGCTACCTGCACCTACTCAGGCGACTGTGCAGACCCCGCCATTTCAAACGTCTGCGCCTCCATTGGCCAGGTCTGCTTCGACGCAAACACCACCATAACCGGCGATTGGGAGTGCCGTTGTAACCCGCCCTCTTCAGGCACCCCAGGCAAGCAGACCCCGGCAGTCTGTGAATTTGATGAATGCACTGCGCAAGGAGAGACCTGCTACGCGCAAGGTGAGGACTGCGTCGACGGCAACAACGCAAGCAGCAGCCTCGGGGATTGGTCTTGCCAGCCTTATTCAGGGCTTTGCGTTGCCCGCTTCAGGCAGTGCACTAATGTGGGACAGCGCTGCATCATCCCAGACGCTTCGTTGCCAGACGAATGGTCCTGTGAATGCAGGGATAGCGGTCACGCTCAATCAGGCGGACCGGTGTCGGATTGTGTGAACGGTGCGGCAGAGGCGACGCCAGCACCAGGGGATGATGATGACGATGGGATGCCATGGTGGGTGTGGCTGTTGATCATTCTGGGTGCCTTGCTGTTGTGTTCCTCATGCGTGCTTGCGTTTCTCCTGATGCGGAAAAAGCCCAAGCAAGATGACTCTGACGAGCTCCACGACGACGAAGCCGACGAAAAAGAGCTGGAAGGCGGCTACGGTACCGACCACGACTACTCTTCCCCGTCCCCAGGTGTGCCCGTGCAAGAGGATACCTCGTGGAATGCCGTCGCCTCCCCTTCGCCCCTCCGAGGGCTCGGTGCGCAGCGTGAAGTGGACCCAGCAACTCCGTCCCCGAGAGGGCCGACCACAATGATGGGGGGTGTGCTCAGTGACGGCATGCAGACGACGCTGCAGACGCCGCCGGTGACGACTCCGGCGAGGAGTACGAGCTATGGGTATGAGGCGTTTTCTTTTCAAGATGTGCACGAGAGGCATTAATCCGTTTTCTTTTCTTTCGGCTGGGGAAATGACATCATCCCTGACAACAAACTTGTAGAAGCCAGCGCAGCTGATGTGCGATAACGAATATGATAAGGTGAC